>OZ010794.1:164627359-165247513 GCA_963932465.1 Maratus speciosus
TAAAAATAGTAGTAGGTATGTAAATAACTTAAATATGTGTGTTTATGTTGACCGCTGCACCAGCGGGTAATGGGTTAAAAATAACTAGAAAATTGATGCGTTTTACAATGTCATGCAGCAGATTAGTTTTTTACACGTATTTAGCAAAAAAATATAATGGGAGGCAAAATGAGGTGCGATTTATACCATGCGTGTGTTAAAATTGCAAAAATAGGAGCTTGTGCGTACGGTTTAAAACAGGTGTGGCCCAACTGTCGCACGCTGAATACCACTAAAATTTTATAGTAATCATTACCTTATCTTATTATGGAATCTCTGCAATTCATCAAGTCGACTGTTTCTTTAAAAAATACTGGTAACCGCCGTGCCGCAGTTGGCCACCCCTGGTTTAAAATAACACATAATGCATATTATTCATTACACGATACAGTAATCCCTGAACATTAGCGAGGGTTGGGTTCCGCGAATGTCAAAACCGCGACCGCAAAACTGCTATTTTTATATTCTGTTCGCACCACTATTTTAAAAAAATACATTTTGTATTACACGTTTCTTGCAAATGTTGTCAACGCATATGAAAAATATTTTTGTTATTAAAAAGTGGTGCGAATGTTGAAATGTGTTGAATGAAAATGCGTCTTATTTATTGGCAGAAATTTTGTTATTTTAAAAAAGCGAAAATTACTTTTCGCAGTTTGTGGTGGCAAACGACTTTCAAGGAAAAAAAATTGAAAATTACAACTTTATAATTTTGGCAGTTAATGGGTTAAGAGGCCGACAAAAATAGAAAAAATAAAATAATTTCAAATAAAATAAATATTTATATTTTTCTCATGTATGTACATGTGCATCGCTCTATAAAATGAAAAAGTAACGAAATGAACATTTTTATGCTTGCAAAGTATTTTCTTTTTACTCTGCAACAATAATCCTGTAGCTCATATATCTTTCTTATCGCATTATAGTGATGCGATTCACGTATTATCCAAAACTACAGGTCACAGGAAAATGATTTATCCAGTGCTTTGCCCCTTTCTTTTCACATTATCGCATTATTTTCGATATTATTATATTGATATCAAGTGATCTTTATAATATAAAAGAACGTTTTCTTAAGTTTTTTTAGAATATTATTAGAAAAAAAATATATTCAAGGATATTGTTTTAAATATTAAAAAGTAAAAAATAATATGTAAATTAATATTTGACGAATTAAGAATAACGGATAAGAGAATTAAGGATTAAAGAATAAGAATAAAAGAAGTAGAATAAGAGGATATAAGGATATAAGAAGTGTTAATAATATACGTATATTCTTTAATATACTGAAACAAATGTTTAGTAAATTCTTAATTGAGCTCTAATAATTTTCAAAATTTTCCTACAAAAATGAAACAATTAAACCATGTGACATCAATAAAATATCTTCATTTTTAAAGTGTATTTTTTATACGGTATAAGTTGAAAAGTCTAACTTCTACAGTGAAATATTTATTTTTTAGGAAATAAACACTTTCCTCTGTAATAAATAATCATATTTTCTCAGGAAATAGTATGCCAACTTGTTAAGTAAATTTACATGCTTTACATTCAATGCATTTTTGTAGCATGATTTACGCATTATCGAAAGACGTTTGACAGAGGGAAATGATTTAAAATGAGCTTGTTAAACAATTTTTCTTCGCTATGATGATATTGTGGCACAATCGTTAGAGATAAACTAGGTTTCTTTCGGTTTCAAAAAAAAATCTCCTTGCTCTACAGTATAAATACAAAGGAATATTATTAAAATCGTTATTATTCTCAAAACATTTTCCCCAGTATCCCCCAAAAAATATTGTCACATGAAATTTTAGTCATCGACATTACTAAATATATATGCAATATTTTTTAAGTATTACATCTCAGTTTTACGATTCAAGCTTTATTAATATGTACATGCGATAAAAATTGATATATCTATAGTTTAGAAGCTATAATTTTTACTACTGCACTGTTAAAATATTGGGCAAGTTCCATGGGGTTTTGTTGTGTAAGTCACATAGCTGATAATTGCTATGTCTGTTGGCCACCGTTACTGTGGAAAAGGTTGCTTCGCCTTATTCAATTAATGAGATTATTACTGAAATTATTATTCCCTCCCCCCCCCCCTTCTTGCTTATCCCATTGATGATGACCAAGGTGTGGTCGAAAGCTTTCACGACTCCGTCGAATGTTCGAGCATCTATAATTTTCTTTTTTATGTCTTAAAGCCTTTTAATCGTTTTTCCCCTATTATAGTAATAAGAAACTATGAATAATTTGAATGTTTTCATGTTTTTAATTTACTAATAAAATGTTCAACTTGAAACAGATGAAATGTAAAAAATATATAAACTAACACAATACGTTTCAAGCTTCTCATAGGTGTGTTTCTTGTATACCAGTCTTTTGAAATAGTTTTTTCTTCGCGGATATCTGGAGCATTTGTAATAGTAATTTCGCTCGGTGTAGGTTTACATAAACTTTGCATGAGAAATCTGAAAGAAAAATTTCGTATGAAAAAACTGGTATTTAAAAACCAGATCGAGAAGAAGCCCGGCTAATGAGACTTAGTACTGATATCCATGTCTGACTCCACATTTGAACTTACTTCTTAACTAGTAACTATTTTCTATTCAAATAAATCATTCGGGCATGCGCAAAAACATAGTTTCCCATTTTTGTATATATTTTTAATCAATTTACACCAGAAAGATTCTAAAAAGGAAAGAATCAAAAGCATATTTGTTTGTCATCTTAAACCTTTTTAATCATTTATCTTCAGAAATTTTGAGAATTAAACTACATTTTACATTTTTTGGTGATCTTACATTATTTTTAATTAAAAGAAGAAATTACTTTTTCGATGTAAATTTTTTTTCGACGCAAAATTTTATGTATAAATTGAATTTAAACCCTTTCACCGTCCGAGGATTTTCATGAATTTTTTTAAGAATGCTTGTAAATTCCAGGTTATATGTATATTTTAATTGCAGTTTGATGCTATAATATCTTTAATATCACTTCTTTCCATATAGTGTTCAAAATAAAATTCTGTTTAAAATATATTTGTCTACAGCCATTTTAACATGATTTCTAGAAACGGAAAAATCCGGGCCAGACGGTTAAAGGGTTAAATAAAAAGTTGTTAGCTTGGCTTTTGTGAATACTCGAACGATTCATTCGAATAGTAAAATCATTCATTCTACCCAAAGGAGTTATGAGTAAAGAGAAGGAGAGATATAGTGTATTGTCTACCAATTGAGAATGAAGAAACTGAGGAGGTTGTCAAAAGATGGCTGCTGTTTTTTTTTATCGTATCAACAGTTTCTGATTAATGGCAGGTCAAATTTCCACCAGTAAATATGAATAGAAAATTTCTTCTTATTTAAGTTCCTCTTCCATAGACAATTTATTTCAAAAATGTGGTTAAAATTTATATTTGTTTTTACCGATGGCACTTTGCTCAGGTCATGTAATATTTTTCATTAACAATGACGGGAGGTTGTCTTGGTTGTCAGAATAAGGCGGAAAAGGAGTGCCAGATTATCGCCGAAGTAAACTCCCACCAGTGAAAATGAATATTGGTTTTTGCCATTATTTATGACTGAATTTTTTTCATTAATAAGACTTCTAAATAAGGAGAAAAATTCTTTTTATATTTACTGGTGGAAGTTTTCGCCGGCGTGAATCAATCCCTACAAAAGCGGTTATAGTTGAAACTTAACTATTTTATAGATATGTCAGTTCCTCTTTATCAACCCGGGAGCAGTCGCATGGTGTGTGACCACTATTTTTCAAAAAGTATTCTTCAACTTAATTTATTTCATAATTTAGTAGACTTTGGAAGATTACGATTACTATTTGTATTTATTGGTGACAAAGTAAAAACCATTCGCACTCTGGGTATGCGTGACTTCCCCCGGGTTAATAGTTCCATGGTCTGCCCAACACTTTTAAAACATGCAGAGGGGGTATCACCCTGCTCTAAATCAACATACTGAGAGCGGAAAATGCATTTATTGGATGCCACATACTGTAATTGAATGGTGAAACTTTAAACATTTTTAAATTTCAATTTAATTAGGAGTTTATAATGTAGCATGTGTTAGAGTTGCAGGGTTTTTCCACCATCAAACGGTTTAACTGCGAGGGAAATTTTTTAAATTTTGATATGATTTTAATATAATCAATTGATATTTTGAATAGAAATGGATATGTTTTTGTATATTTTTATTACTTTATTAAGAAAAGAAAACCAAAGATAACATTTCTAATATTAGGACAATAAAATTATACATAAGGTTTTCAGTTTCTATACCAGAAATTGTCGTAAATTTAGAGCTGAATTGTTTCAGAAAGTGTTTCAAAATCATCTATAAAAATGAAATTATTAGATCATTTGAAATAACCAAATTATTTTTAAGTACATTCATATTCTATTATATAACTCAGACATAACCTCTGTAAGAGATATATTGTTTCATAAAAACAATGTTTCTTTATGTAATAATAATAAATAAGTTTTCGTAAATTTCTCAAAATAACCAGATTAAACGAAACTTGTTATCTATTCTTTTAGATATAACCTCGTATCCAGCCGATCGACATATTATCCAAAGATAAATGTAAAAAATATCTTTTGTACAGAAATTACCATTTGATCTTTTCTCACTATCGTGATACAATACATCAGTTCTTATCAATTGTTCTTTATAATATAAAAGGATAAACGTTACGAAGAAAGTTTGTTATATTTAAAAGAAAAAATCAAATCCTTCTGGTAATGTTTGAAGTATAAAATACGTTTTAGAATGAGTTATTTATGTTCTTTGTATTTTAGGTGAAAATATGAGGTTATTTGAGAAGATGAAAGAAAAACATAAATGTTTTTGGAAAACAATGTTAGTAATTGTATCATATTTATTAAACTTCACCCTAAAATCCGAAAGATTATAATTCCAAATGCTGTAATTAAAATCAGATAAAGATTTGTACTATTTTTTAATAAAACAATATTTTGGTTGTTATATGCAGATACTTTAATAGAAGTTATAGAGTAAGAAATCATTTTCAAGTATCCTTTATAATGCTCTTAAAAATGAAAGAGATGATTTGAAACAAATAACATAACATCAATTTGATTGAAGGAAAAAGTGTAAATCCTATTATAAACACACAAAAAAATTAATAAACGATTTATTTTTCTCAAAGTTTCTTACGTCACGAAATGTATCTCGATAATCCACAAGTGGACCTGCATACTGGATGTAAATAACATAGTATACCAAATCGAGATATGGGGCATTCTCACAATCTTTTGACTTTCGGGAACAAAAATGTGGTGAAATTAAACTTGCTAAAATAACATTGTAATCTGATAGAGAATGCCTTAATGATTCAAAATAAAAATAAAAAAATGCTCAGCAGCGATTTTTTTTTTTTTTTATTTAACTGAGGTTTATGTTAAACTTGCGAGTTTAATTTTCCTTACCAATTTACCACAAAAACTTTTTATTTTCTTCTAAATTCTTACTTATATTCAATTTGCATAGTACCCGCAAGACATTCAATTAAGGAATAATAACAATGTAGTATTTTTAGTACAAAATTTTGGTATAACATTGCCTTAAATGGGTGTTAAAGAAGAGACGATAAGGTAAAAAAAGGAGACGGTATTGGAAAAAAGGGACGAAGTGGGAAAAAAAAAGCGACGGTAAGGATGGAACGGTAAGGAAAATTACCACCTATTTTAGGCAAATCATGTTAAGACTAAGTGGTAGCCACAATGTTAATTTATTTTTAGAAACAGTTTTTTACATTGGATTAAATTAAAAAAAAATATGTATTTACCTCAAAAAGTGCAGGAATAAACGTTGGGGACGATAAAGCTACCAATGAAGCTACGATCTTGAAATTCATATTTAAATGTTGATTTAAATTCTGCAGTAAATTTCCTGTCAACAAATTTTAGACATTCTTTCTCTAGCATACTTCTGCATGAGAAAAAATTTGAAAAAAATTCTGTGGCTGCAACTGAAGTGATTTTCTGTATATGTTTATCAAGAGGGACTGTAAGGATGGAACGGTAAGGAAAATTACCACCTATTTTAGGCAAATCATTTTAAGACTAAGTGATAGCCACAATGTTCATTGATTTTTAGAAACAGTTGTCAACATTGGATTAAATATATATATTGTTTTTATTTACCTCGAAAAGTGCGGGAATAAACCTTGGGGAAGGTAAGACTACCAATAAACCCACGATCTCGAAATTGATATTTAAATGCTGATTTAAATTCTGCAGTAAATTTCCTGTCAAAGAATTTTAGACATTCTTTCTCTAGCATACTTCTGCATGAGAATAAACTTGAAAAAAATTCTATGGCTGCATCTGAAGTGATTTTCTGTATACGTTTAGCAAGAGGGGCGGTAAGGATGAAAAACCCAGGGACAGAGTTCAAAAAATAATATCAACCGTAAGAATGTGTGCAGGTTAATTTTTTGCTGCATATTTATCTAAAACAATTGTCTCAGATTCGTAAAAAAATTACATCGAATTACTTTTAATGAAACAATTTTTATTGAAGCAATTTTATCCAAACAGCTCCAAACTTAAAAATCAGCATCAGGGACACGGGACGTTACAGGAGTTTTCCAGGTGTTTGGACCACCAACATCGTCGAAAATTTATTTATCTCGTTAATATTGTTATGCAGTCATGCAACGGGATGTTCCCCAGTATATGAAATAAAAAAAAACACAAGAAAATGTTCTAAAATAAAAATTATTATTCGTGGACATAAAAGTCAAAAGATTGTAAGAATGCCACATGTACGTCATCAGCCTAACATTTGAATGAATTCCTACACAAAGAGACACAGTCCTATATTTAGGGTTAGGGAATGTTTTCAGGAGATCTACCAGTAAATTCTTTTCAAAGAAAATGAAATCTAGGTTAAACGCGCGAAATTTCGCTATATCTTAAGGAGAGATTTTCTGTAAGAAAATACTGGTGCCGAAGAATTATCTGGTCTGCAAAATTCCAAGAGTCGTGCGAACCTTGTATATTGGATATACAGTGAAAATCTGCCTAGTCTGCAGGCATTAAACTCCCACTGAACAAAACACCCACTAGTTCTTTGCATCAAACAAAGTCTACAAACTCTCGTAAATGCGCTCATATCAGTCACGTGTCCACTCACAAGGTCATATATAGCAAAGAACTGACAGACACTCTAGCAAAAGAATCCGCAAAAAAGCCTATAATAAAACATTACCTTGCGCATCTACTTAGCTACATCAAACGTTCATTAAAAACAAATATTCTTAAAGACTGTCAAAGACTGGCAAACACATCCCCCTTCCCCTTCATCCTAAGTCATAATGTCATATATCTAATTTGTTGAAAACTTTGTCTACTTTCTGAATTTCTAGATACTTTTCCCCTAAAACAAAAAAAAATGATTTTTTTTAATAAAATCCCTTTTGGGGGGCATTTTACCAAAATTTGGGGGGTTGCTTGGGGAAATTTTTGGTGGGAAGTTACAAATTCGGATTCAGCGACCCCAAAAGCATAAAGTAGGCCTATTTCCAGAACTTCCATTAATTTTGCCAGGTAAAATCCCTATTGCCTGGACTATATAGTATTAATACTTAAATTCAATGTATAGCAGTTCCATTATAGGCACTTAATATACGAGATCATTAATACATTCCTCTTTTTTACAACTCATTTGCATAAATAGCGCATACATGTGTACATTTAATGAATGATTTTTTCATAACGGAAATTCCAAAGAGAGTTTTACTTCAGTGAAACTTTTTCGAAATCTATGCCATTATATAAAGCAATAATTTTATTTAGAAATTCTGGTGTTAATGCAGAATTTCCGAAATTAAAAAATGCCCTGAAATACACGTATATATGCAAATGGGTAAAACGTTTTATTTACTAAGTCTGTTAAAGTTAACAAATTTTATTAGTTACCAAATAAATCAGATTTTAAAAAATTCGCAAATTTCAGTTTATTATTTCGTCGTGTTCAAAGCAGCATTTTAAATAGTATCTCTATAGACTACAGCTCATATTAAAAATATTAGAATAATTACTTTTTTTACAAATTGAAAATATCGTTTGGTAATTTAATATCTTTTAATGCAAATATGAAAACAATATTTTTATTAAGAACTTATTGTTGATTAAACTTATTTATTATCTTAAAATTAATATAATTTTTGAAAAAAAAAATATAATTTGAAAAGTCGAAATATTAGAATATTTATTCAAGTGGTACAAAATATTAGAATATTTCACATGAATTCTCCTTTAAGTATCGCCAATTCATAACTGGTGGCATCATTGATTAAATTCAGACGATTGTATTTAAAATCAGTAATATTTTTGCTGTTTGTTTGCTTTTTCGTCTTTTATCATTTATCTTTAATCATTTTTGAAAAAAAAATATTTTTTGAAAAGTCAAAATATTAGAATATTTATTCAAGTGGTACAAAATATTAGAACATTTCACATGAATTCTCCTTTAAGTATCGCCAATTCATAACTGGTGGCATCATTGATTAAATTCAGACGATTGTATTTAAAATCAGTAATATTTTTGCTGTTTGTTTGCTTTTTCGTCTGACAATGGCTCGTGTGAGTGATATCCTTGAATCTATTAAACTTCGCATGGTTGATCTGTATCGGTACGGTAAAAATCAATGTTATATAGCGAATTATTCATATTTTTCGAAATCAAGCATTAGTAAAATTTAATATTAAAAAGGGAAATTTTCAAAATAATCGCCGAAATGGCGGACGAAAACCAAAAACATCTGCTAGACATGACAGGAAACTGAAGCGTATGGTTAAGGAAAACCGTTTTAAAAGTGTGCAATTCTTGCACAGAAAATGGAAAGTGAGAAGGAATTGATGTTTCTATATTGACAACTTTAAGACGTCTCCATAAATTTAAGTTTGAATCTCATGTACCGAAAAAAAAAAAAAAAAAAAAAAAAAAAAACACTCCCATGACTGCAAAATAAAAGCGTATAAGATTGAATTGGTGTAAATAAAGCCGATTATGTAGCAAAAAAGATTGGAAAAATATTTTATTTAGTGATAAAAGTATGTTTGTGTTTCATATGGTAATCATGGTATTTGAGTTTGAAGAATGAATCAAGAATATTTGATAAATAATGCCTTAAAGGTTCCGTAAAATTTGCTGCTAGTGTCATGGTTTGTGTTGCATGACTGCAGAAGCACCTGAAAAGTTATACATCGTCTACGAAAATGTTAATACTCAGAAATATCAAGAAAGTTTGGAACATTACATGATTCCATCATCAGAAGATTTACTTGAAGATAATTTCATCTTTCAACAAGATTTAGCGTCACCGCATACCTCGGTGTCAACTATGAATTGGTTCCGCCAGCGTATCATTAAGGTACTTCCTTGGCCACCAAACTCACCAGACCTTAATCTCATCGAAATATTATGGTGTATAAGGAAGAAAAAACTCCAAGAAAATCCATCTTCAAGTAAAACTGTGACACATATAAAGTCTATTTGGGCTAATATTGATAGAAATGTTTGTAAACACCTTGTATATAGTATGCAAGATCGATTGTACGCTTTTATGATAGCTAAAGGGAATGCTACAAAATATTAACTACAATTTACTTCATATTCATAAGGTAATATTTTTGCGTAAAATAAAACATTCTAATATTTTGAACCAATGTAAATTCTATTCTAATATTTTGTTGTATTTCAAAAAGGTATATACCTTATTTAGTGTACAGTATTTTATATTTTGTAAATGTTAAAATCTTATCTAAACATTCCAGATTTAATTTATAAGAAATTTTATTGCATTTACTTAGTATCAAAAATAAATAAATGAAAAATAAATTTTTCTTATTTACTAATATTTTGAATATGAGATATAGATAAAAATTCTGTAGGTAAAGTATATCTTTCAAAAACATTATTTCATTTAAATATATATAATCCAGCTCTTGAACTACATGCTCGAAAACTTTAAATATGGAATATATATCTCAAGCTACTCCTTCGAGGAAGTTACGGGACATTAATTCATAACATACTCTATGTCACTTTTTTTTTATACAGCGTATTTTATTTATACAGCGAATACACAGTGAATAAAACGCGTAATTGTTCAAGATTATGATATTATAACATAGATTTTGATATTCAAATTCAGTTGAAGAAGCGTATAAATGACTATAAAAATTTAGTAGTATTTGTCGTATTTGTAAGATTCAATGTTGTGCGATAATATATAATTTTCTTTTTTCTAACGAAAATATTTATTTCCTTTAAACGGGAGATTACGTAAAATAGATATTCAAAAAACCATTCGATGTTATATCTAATTTTCTCGTATTCAAACTCTAGTTTAAATTCTTAATTATATTTTGATATTTAAATTCTAATTTAGGTAGATTTATATCGGTAATCAAACACAAAATGTAAATTATATTTTAGTATGAAGATCTACTCTGCCGGCCATTAAAATTGCAACACCATGAAAGATTGAAATTACAATAAAAGGTATTTATTTTACGTAAACAGTATGGCATCAAACAAAATTATTAAATTTGTAAACAGTTTGGGGGTTTTCAAGGTTGTGAAATTGGTAGAAACCGCTGCTCCCCCTGGCAGCTAAAATGGCCCTTACCCGGTTAGACATGGAGTCGAATTGAGCTCGGAGGACAGAAACGGGCAATTCATTCCATGCTGCTTTAAACCTGTTCTACACTTCATCAACCGTATTAGCTGGAGAAGGGTGGCGGGCTAGTCTCTAAGCAATTCATGACCAGATGTTTTCAATGGGTGACAGATCTGGAGACCGTGCAGGCCAGGGCAGCAATCGAATACCCTGTGTGTCGAGGAAGGTTTACGAGGAGGTACGGTTTTGCAGAGCCGACCTCACAATATGCCTGCCCTCTCGGTCGTTAGTCATGGGAAGGCGTCGAGATCCTGCAAGCCGTTCAGTATGACCCTCAGCAATCCATTGATCCCATATTTGCATGTCAGTGGTTGGATTTCGACCAGTGCAACGGGCGATAGCACGGTACGATAATCCACACTCGCGATAAGCAACGATACTGCCTCTGTCAAATTCCGACACTTGGTGGTAAGCATTTCTTCTTATTATTCGAGGCATAATACGACATTCTGAGCAAATGCTGACCATATAAAGCACTTTCCATCTGGCAAATCCGCTACGCAACTTTTCTTTTATGCAGTGCTTCAGATGTTGTTTCTCCCGCCCGCCTCGTCTAAATGCTCTGAAATACTAAACATTTGCATATTCCAACATCTTCTTCCTTTCATGTTAGTTTGACGGTCGTCAGATCATTCCTTCCTGGTGTTGCAATTTTAATGGTCAGCAGTGCACATTGAAGATGTATTATTTCACTAAATCGGTAATACCACTTTCACGCCCTGAAATATAAGAATTTTTAAAATATTCTTCTTAAAATAGAAATGTGGAGTACTTAGAAATTCTGGTGTTAATATAGAATTTCTGATTTTTTTTTTCTTTTAAGGCACGCATATATGCAAATGGGTTAAACAGGGCTCGCAGCGTTCCTAAAATTTTCACACTTTGCTACCAGTATTTTAAATAAAACTTCTTCGTGGTAGATTCCTTTAAGATCTATAATAGAATTATACAATAAAGATCGTCGTTTTAAAATAGTGGTAGCAAAGTGTGAAAATTTCTGGAACACTGCGAGCCCTGGTTAAAACTCTGTATTTATTAAATCTGTTAGGGTTGACCAATTTTATTAATTACCTAACGGATTAAATTCAAAAAGGGAAATTTCAATTTATCATTTCATCGTGTTAAAAGCAGCGTTTTGAATAGGATCTATATTTACTAATAAAAATTCTTTAGGTAAAGTATATCTTTCAAAAACAATATTTCATTTGGTAGATGTATTCAATCCAGCTCTTGAAATACATAGTCAAAAACTTTAAATATAGAATATGTTAATCTACTTATTCTAGAACGTTATGGAGACATTTGAATAATGTATAATTCATGACATATTCTACGTCACTTTTCTTTATACAGCGAATGTACAGTGAATAAAACGCGTAATTCTTCGAGATTATGATATTATAAGTTAGATTTTGATATTCAAATCAAACTTAAATACCTATAAATGTCCACAAATATTGTGCAGTATTTATCGCATTTGTAATATTCAATGCGATAGTATATAATCTTATTTTTTCTAACTAAAATATTATTTTCTTTAAAGAGGAGTTTAGGTAAAATAAATTTTCAAAAATCGATTCATTTTTTTTTTTTTTTCCCAATTTTAAAGTCTCGTGTAATACTCTTATGTATGTTCTAATATTTAAATTCTAAATTCAGTGGATGTTTATTCCTATTCTAACGCAAAATGAAAATTATGTTTTAGTATAAAAATTGGCATTGAAGATGAATTCTTTCTCTAAAGTGCTGATCCCACTTTCACGCCCTGAAATATAAGATTTTTTTAAAAATGTTTCGTTAAAATATCAGTGTGCTTTTTTTAAATTAATTTACATTGCGATAACTATATCAAAGTAAAACATGAGTTTACCATTTTTTAATTGATATAGTAACATGTTGGCAACCGGCAATTTTTATTAATTCTGTGTTTTAAAACAGTAGAAGCTCCTCCCTCATCTGAAAGTCTTTCTTAAAGCGATTTGTCCAATAGTTTATTCACGTTTAATCACCAATGAATAACGTTCAATGTACAGATTTAATATAAAATGTATTACGATCTAAACATGAAAGAAATATTCGTGCGACAAGCATAGATTATGAAGCAGTTTCCAACACATTCAGACTAATGAAACAAATCTTCATGTTTTAATAAGTCGAAATATGATGTTTAATTGAACCATCTGGAAACACATAACACATTTGAAAACCTAATTTCAGCAATTCCCATCTACAGTGAAAGCATTATTTGAATACATTGAGCAGTCGTGTATATGATATACAGTAGAGCCCCGCTAATACGAAATTCCTGTTAATCTGAACCGATTTTTTTTTTCGAAAATTTCGACTTGAAGAACGCCGGATTACGAAATTTTTCGGATTACAGGATGAATGTCGAGAAAAACGTGGCGAAGATAGATTTAAACAAAAAATGGCAGTAAAACATGTTTTTTATTCCTTAAACAGCTTGAGTAAAAAAAAGAAAAAACAGTAATGAAAAAGTACAACATATATACACGAATATTACTCGTAGACGCCATCTTAAAAAAATATCGAATATCAATTTGTTTGCCATTCACTGTAAAATTCTTTTCTAAAATGCAATAAGTATTAAATTCAGATGATAAAAATTTATTTTCCTTTCGACAGTTTGATGTCGCAAATTATCTAGATAAATGTTTTTTTCTTCCCTCCTCGTCGACGTGGTGACTGAGCTATTTATCTATTCACGATTTTGAACTGTTTGGAATGCGTTGTTATGTAATTTCTGATCTTGAAGTTCCAGTGGATTATTATAAATATCAGGAGTGATTAAACAAAGAAAACTATTTTTATTTCGAAAGTTGCGCCGAATTATCCAGGATGCCGGATTATAGGATGTTTACTGTACTACTGAGTACTTATAACTTACATTTGTTTTTAGCACGCATCTTTTTATTTTTTTTATTTTTATCGGAATTTCGTGTAATCCGAACAGGCACCTGTCCCAGTTATTTCGGATTAGCGGGGTTCTACTGTATATATATTTGTATCTATTAACTACATGCATGCAAAAATTTCATTGAGTTAGGAAATACACACCTCCGTTGAAAATACCCCTTGAGAAATTTCCTCTAATGAGCAGAATGGTTCGTGAATTCTTTTGTGCAGGCTCGTATGCGAGGTACAGTATTTATAAACAGCTAGTAACATGCAAAAAAATTGTTATATTTAAAAGAGCATGCCGAAATTTAAACTCACTTCCAGAAATTTTGGTTCGAGGACAGTAATGTAACCAATTTCTTCTATGTCTCCCTGTAAATGAAGGACATAAATGTTCTATTCTATTGCAATCATCCTAGAGTGAAATTCAATTATTTATATAAATTTCAATACATTTGAAACAGCATAATGTCATTATAAACGGTATTACCTGAAAATCATTTTTCCTTATTGTCTATAATGTAACGGGATCAATTTCAGCAATTCCCATCTACAGCGGGGAAATTATTGGAATACTTTGAGCAGCCCTGTATATAATACATAAATTTGTATTCATTAACTGTGTATGCGAAAATTTAGTTTAGTTGTGGAACTCATGGTACAATTGAAAATCCCCCTTCAGAAATTTTCGCTAATAAGGAGAATTGTGCGTGGTTTCTTTTTTTGCTGCATTGTATACGAGGTGTGGAATTTATCCCGTGAGGGGCGGTGGGATATATTCTATCCCACCTAAGTTTAATTAAGATTTGCACCAGAAACTTTTAACGAAGTTTTACTTTTATAACTTTCAAGCATAATTTTGAAAAATTGCTTTTCCTTATTTAGAAATAAAATTTTTCAAACTTTCCGGTAGGAATTCACCATTTCACAAACGCAATTGCTTGCCCCTCAATAGGTTATACATAATGAGGAACATGAAAAAAAATAGTTAAATTTAGAAGCGTATACCGAAATGGACAACGCACTTTCAGCAATTATTGTTAAAAGACAGTACTGTAAACAATTTCTTTTGTGTGTCACTGTAAATGAACTTTTAAAATATGTTGTTAAAATTGCTTTAAAATATGAGAACGATGAATAAAAAAATAATAATAAAAGCATCACATATGTGGTGATTTCTTCTTAAAGAAAAATGCCTGTAAATTTGGAAGAATTAAAAAATCTGTAACGATACATTATTTATGCTTTTTAAATGTAGGATAAAAGCTTCATAAATTTTGATAAATGAGCAATATAAGAAAGAAAAATTGTTCTAGGAAAAAAAATAATTTTCTTCCACAATTTTTCATATAGTTTGAATTCTTGATTGTAACCATAAAAATGATTGAAATTTAAAACAGTAGGGCTTTAATAAACTTTGAAAAAAGCACCTTTGATCCCTGTAATTTCCATAAAAAATGTAGCCTAATCTACAGCTTTATCTACACCTAATAAACTATCAGTAGAAATAAAATTAATTTAACCCTTATGTCAATGACCGGGGACCCGGGTACCTTTTTTTTACTTTTCTTCCCGTTTTCAGGGTGTTAATATCAAACGGAACTAAAATGAATTTAAATCCCCATTATTTAATGTATTCACTGTCCGTTAGTATAATCATTTTAAAATTTGAAATATTTTTTATTAATTTTTCGAGGCGTTAAACATTTTTATACCAGTTATCAATGACCAGGGTACCCGGGTACCCATGCGATTTTCCTGTGAAAAAATACGGAAACTGATAGATTATTTAGATTCAGATCAATAAAACTTGAATTTAATTTGAAAAAAGTGTTAGACGTATTTTTTAAGGTAAAAAATATTCCGTTTACGTGAAATTTTGGGACAAGCTGTACAATAGCAAAAGGTGCAGAAATGTATATCACATACTGATTTTCCACATTGTTTATATGATTTTCTGGTTTTTCTGCGCCGTTTTTGAGGCTCTAACAAGAACATCTGACACAAACATCTTTTATTAGTCTCGTTCCATCTCGCCTTAAGCTTTTTGGACTGGGTTCTGAACGTGTGACAGCTTCAAATACGGCCAAAGATTTTTTTTCAGTTTACTTTCAATTCCCGATTTGATCGAAAAATGTATCATATCATATGCATTTTGCGATTGATCTTGAACTGCTTGAACCCTCAAGATCTCACTTAATACCCGAAATAACAGGCGAGAATATTCTCTTTTATTTATAACCATATCTTATTTGCAGTATACATAAATAAGTAGCAATTTCTGCTATAACCACAATATAGAAAAATAATGCAAGCAGCCATGTGGTTGTACGTATATCTGTTGTATATTGCACCAATAATATATCCATTATATCCACTCCTTATTTCAGTTTCCTTATAAAACTGAATCATTTCGAGTTTATCTTTAGGTCCTGTGATGGTTTTATCATGATGCATAGTAGAATGACAGCTTTGTTCCTTTTTGGAACTTACGAACAAATACTTATGTCATCATAAAATCCAAATTATGTGGATAAAACGTGCGCGATTTCAATAGCCTTATTTCTTGGGGAATATAAGGTATATTTCTTTCAAAGTGCCAACCTTTGTGCGATTCCATTATAATAAATACTTGGCCAAAGAAAAAGAAGAAGACAAGTTGTCCATGGTGATGCTTTGTCCAGAATCCTTGAACAGAGAGGCGAAGTATTTTACAGTTCTTTCATCTTTTTTTATTTCACGGTCTGTACCTGTTTTTCTTGTGCATAGTTGGTCGTTAAGAGGTTAGTAATTATTTTCATCAAATTACCACCATATTTTGATCCCATATTTAGCCTGTTTAGACGGAATAAACTGGGTGAATCTTTTCCTTCCTCGAAGCGGAAATAACTACTCAACAACCGTTTACACTTTCATTGGCATGTATTTTTTCAATAGGTTAGAATTTGGCATAGCCCAAAAATCACGAATTGCTGCAGCTTTAACATTTTGAAGACATTCTACTCGTGTGTTCTGGTTGTCAAAACAAATAAATTCCAGAGTCGGTCTAAAATCATACTTTCTCGATAAAACGGATATAAGTTTTCCACATATCTAATGTGTGATCAATGTTCGAATTGTTGACACCTGAAGTACAGTAGAATCCCGCTAATCCGAAATTCCGGTTAATCCAAACCGATTTTATTTAACGTACAAATGTCGGGGAAAAAACATATAGAAGATAGAATTAAACAAAATATGGTAGTACAGCATATTTTCTTTTCTTTAAACAGCTTGAATAGAATTAACAAAATGCTCAATAATGTAAAAGTACAACATATGTACACAAATATAAAATGAAAACGTCCACTGCAGGCCTACTGGCAGAACCCCATCTTAAAAAAAAAAAAAAAAAAAAAAACTCGAATATCAGCTTGTTTCCGAGTACTATAAAATTATGTTCTAAAATGCAAAAAGTATTTAATTCGGATGACATTTTATTTTCTTTAAACAGTTTGATTTCGCAAATTATGTAGAGAAAATGTTTTTATTTCCGTTATCCGGTCGTCGAAGAGGTGACTGAGCTATTTGCAGATTTGCGATTTTGAACCTTTTGTAATGGGTTGTTACGTAATTCCTCATCCTGAAGTTCTATTGTATTATTATAGACAACAGGAGTTATTAAACAAGGAATAATATTTTTTTTCCGAAAGTCGTGCCGGATTACCAGCATGCCGGACCTTAAGATGCCGGTTTAGAGTTTGTTTACTATACTATTGAGTACTTATAATTTACATTCTTTTAGCATGCATATTTTTCTTTTCTATTTTCATCGAAATTCCGGATAAACCGAATTTTTTGTAATCCGAAGAGGCACCGGTCACAATTATTTCAGATTAGTGGGGTGCTACTGTAATTGATATTTATAAAAATGCATCAGATTCCTCTTATCTAAAGGCAAACAGTTACGCTGTATGAAATAGGGTTGTTTTATGGCTCGCGTATGTTAAAATCGCAGGAGGTACCCGGGTACCCTGGTCATTGGACACAAGGGCAAATTTTGGTCATTGACATAAGGGTTAAAAATAAAACTATTTTTAATGAATTATCATCATATTATGTATTAGTCTTTTTTCCGCAATATTTTGACATATTAAAAAAATCAATGCAATTTAGAAAAATATTCCAAACGTGAATAACATAAGCAAAAGAAAATATTTTATGTTGAAAGAAAACATTTTATTTTATGATTAACACCTTCGCGAAGAGCGTCTTTTACAATTTTTTTTTAACCTTTTACCACCGGTTTTTCAAAGCAGAACATTTTGCCTAATTTAATCAGGAAAATGTTCTAATTAAAGAAAGCAAAGTTTGCAATAAAAAATAACTGTTGGGAATAAACCAGGATTCTGATCACTTTATGCTGCATGTATACTTGTCCCAATGGGTTAATCCTTTGAGGGGCAAGCAGTAGTGTCTCTTCAATATTGTATAGTCACCGTAATAATCGAAACATTTTATTTTTAAATAAGGAAAAGCAATTTTTCAACAATATTCCTCCAAAGTTAAAAAAATAAAATTTAGTTAAAATTTTCTGGTGAGAATCTTGTTTAAATTAGGTGGAATATATTGTATCCCACCTCCCCTAAAGGGGTTAAAAATATTCCATTAAAATTACAACATTTTCCTTATTGAAAGGAAAAGTCCATATTTAAACGTGTTGTGTTTAAAAAAGAAACCTGCGGATTAAAAAAAATATATATATATTAACTTGATATACGCCACAAACAGTTTAGTACCGTGCGGAAGGTATTTTTATTCAGAAATTTCGAGAATTTTTAATATTAATTTTCCCTTATTTTATTCAGCAAGCATTTATCAATATAATAACCAAAAATAACTGCTATTTAAACTTTCTGGGGAGAATTTAAAATTTCTTAACGACAGTTTTATATATGACAGGTAAATGCGCCAACGCGGCCTGTATAATGTTAGTACAAAAACGGCCGAAAATTTTACTCAAGCTATCTAAAAATTCTTTTATATTGCACTGCACGATTATTTTTTCGAAGTATGTTTTTTATTAAAATAACTCAACATTTTTTAACATCTGATATACAAAATTTAAATTTTAGAAAAATATTACAATTCATCAGACATACAAATAAAAATTACATAAATACATGTATAATTAAAAATGAAAACGTTTCGGACTAAGTTCGGGCCCAAAGCGATATAAGTAGCGTCCTATCTTAAACGGGAGAGGTAACCGCAAGATTAAAGGCGAGGTCACATCAATCAATGTCGCACGCCACCTAGCGGACGGTGTTAAACTACAGGAAGATGCCTAACTGTTTTCTTACTTTACACCACTAAAATTATATTTTTTTTTCACCTTGATTAATAGCTGAATTGTCTCTGACAAGGTGAAGAAAACTTGGTGGGGTCAAGTGCATCTGAACACACCTGTCGCTACGCCATTACTTTGCAATAAATGTGGCAAACGATATTCAGTTCCATGAGTGACTGAAGATTTAGAAAATATCCGCAGATGGTAGATATCCTGCCGTATATGACGTCACACTAAAGGCCCGCGTATGTGGATTACCCCGTCCACAAGATGGCGCAACTGTGTTAATATATGACCGATTCCAGTATTAAGTTTGTACCTTTACTTATATCGCTTTGTTCGGGCCCCTCATCAGTGCTATAAAATTCAAAGGACCACAAAACTATATATCATGTTTACAGTTAATAATTACTAACAATTAAAATTTATTAAAGTATAAAGAACCATATCAAAGCAATTCTCTGTATTCAGGTGGAACTGCAGAGGATCATTACCGTCTCAATACTCAGGGCCTCCGGACTGATTTTGTGACGTACAAATGAAGATTAACCCCATGAAGGGCAAGCAATTGCGTTTTTGTAGTGCTTAATTCCCACCGGAAATTTAGAAATGTTTTATTTTAAAATAAGGAAAAGCAATTTTACGACTTTTCTCCACTAAAGTCAGAAAACTAAAATTTCCTAAAATTTTTCTGGTGCAAATCCTGATTAATCGAAGGTGGGATAAAATATATCCCACCGCCCCTAAAGGGGTTAAGGGGCGGCACTATATATTATATACCACGTACGATTAATCAGGAATTGCACCAGAAAAATTTTAGGAAATGTTAGGTTTCTGACTTTAGTGGAGAAAAGTCGTAAAATTGCTTTTCCTTATTTTGAAATAATTTTTTTCTAATTTTCCGGTGGGAATTAAGCATTACACAAACGTAACTGCTTACCCTTCAAAGGGTTAATCTTCATTTGGTACTTCACGAAATCAGTCCGGAGGCCTTGAGTATTGAGACGGTAATGACAGGATTCATCATTCCACGAATTTTTACCGGAATTTCACGGGTTAATGAATCCAAAGCAGTTCCACTTGAATGCAAAGCATTGCTTTGATATTTTGTTTATACTTTATTAGATTTTTAACGGTTAGTAATTATTAACTGTATACATGCTCTATAGATTTCTGGTCATTTGAATGTTATTGCACTGACGAGGGGCTAACACTTATACCGAAACGTTTGAATTAATTGTTCATGTATTTATGTAATTTTTACTTATATGTCTGATACATTGTAGCGTATTTCGAAATTTATTATTTTTATAGTCAAATTCAGGTATAGATACTACAAATTTAAAATAAAATTTCTTCTATGTGTTTATTAGCAGACATCCGAAATTAAATTAGTGGAAGTATTTTCATTCTAATATTGTGCCCGTGTAGCCAATGGGCTACTATTTTTAAATTCCGATTTCTCTATTAGCACCACTTTTTTGAATTTCTAAAACTCAACTTATTTAATTACATATTGATTAAGGCTAAAACAAGGGAATTTTACCATCCAAAAAAAGTAAAAAAAAGTCGTGCCAATCAATAAATCTGAATTTTAAAAAAAGTACCCCTTCTAGCAACATTGTATAATGATGGAAACCTGTGTTCCAAGGATTCCACCAAGGTCTCTTTTTTATTTGTCAGTATATTTTACATTGGGTTGTCTGGAAAGTTCGTGCCAATTTTGAATGAAAATTGAGACGCAGAAGATTTAATTTTTAGTATACATTTATTAAATTATATAGATGGCATTCTGTTCAAAAACCTTATCCCATCTGTCAAGAAATCTCATAAGGCCTTCTTTCAAAAAATTTTATGATTTGATGCCAAAATACTCATCGAGGGGTTATCCCATCTACTATTAATGCAGATTCGTACCAGAAAAAATTTACGAAATTTTTCTTTTCTAACTTTGGTGGGAAAAAAAAGTCGTAAAATATTTTTTTCTTATTTTGAAATAAATTTCTCTAAATTTCCGGTAGGAATTCAGCATTACACAAACGCAATTGCTTGCCTCTCAAGGGGTTACCCATTCAAAGAGTCTTTTTTTTGGGGGGGGGGGGGCTGAGAGAAGTTTTGAAAAACAAAAAGTAGTCTAGCGAAGCAATGTCCAAAGTGCAGGGAGAGAAAGTCAGAATGTCTCAAAGTGTTTGTTTCTGACAGTCAAATTTTGTCCAAAATGTTTCTTTCTGAACTCACGTGATATTTTAAAATTCATCTCGCACCACTTTTTGAAGATAGAAATTTTTCATATATACTTTGACAACATCTGCAAAATAAGCATGTCGTAAAAAGTATTTTTTTTTTTTTTTTAACCCTCTAAGTATTTGGTGCGTAATATTCCGTTCACTAAACTCCAGGTTTCACAGCTTTACAAGCAATATTTAAGATAATATAATCCTATAGATTTAATGAATTTTAAATACATTGAAGAATGATTAATACTCTCAAGGATTACATTCATATTTGCCAAAATACCCCTTGAGGGGTTATCCCATCTACTATTAATGCAGATTCGTACCAGAAAAAATTTACGAAATTTTTCTTTTCTAACTTTGGTGGGAAAAAAAAGTCGTAAAATATTTTTTTCTTATTTTGAAATAAATTTCTCTAAATTTCCGGTAGGAATTCAGCATTACACAAACGCAATTGCTTGCCTCTCAAGGGGTTACCCATTCAAAGAGTCTTTTTTGGGGGGGGGCTGGGAGAAGTTTTGAAAAACAAAAAGTAGTCTAGCGAAGCAATGTCCAAAGTGCAGGGAGAGAAAGTCAGAATGTCTCAAAGTGTTTGTTTCTGACAGTCAAATTTTGTCCAAAATGTTTCTTTCTGAACTCACGTGATATTTTAAAATTCATCTCGCACCACTTTTTGAAGATAGAAATTTTTCATATATACTTTGACAACATCTGCAAAATAAGCATGTCGTAAAAAGTATTTTTTTTTTTTTTTAACCCTCTAAGTATTTGGTGCGTAATATTCCGTTCACTAAACTCCAAGTTTCACAGCTTTACAAGCAATATTTAAGATAATATAATCCTATAGATTTAATGAATTTTAAATACATTGAAGAATGATTAATACTCTCAAGGATTACATTCATATTTGTAATTGAGTTTTTTTTTTTTTTTTTTTTTTTTTTTTTTTTTTTTTTTAATATATATATATATAATGTTGAAAGAATCATATTTTCTCAGCATTTAAAACAAAATGCAAAGAAAACAACATTACAATTTTACCCTTTTGCAAGACGCTCAGAGGATTTTAAATAGTGGTACAGATAGAATATAAAAATAGTTATTATTAGGCACGAATCGGCAGGTGAAACTTTTGGAATCAGAACTGTTTGGACAGCCCAATGTTTTTTTTTTTTATTGTTCAAAACGCAATTGTATTATCCAATATTTTATTCAATATTTTTAACTTTATATTTTTTTAATTTTTATTACAGTATACGCAGTACGCCTAATCGGATTTCAGAGATATGGATATCACAATTTTCAAAATGGCATTAATCAATAAGTTTAACCATTAAATTGACTTCAATATTTAAATAAAATCACATACATAGATGATTGTCTTAGAGTACTTTCGGTATCTGAAAGTAATGTCAATGATGTTATCCATGCGACTAGCTGTCCATTAGACAGAACATTTCATTATTGACAAATCTTTTTTGGGCACATAATATAAAATGTCATTTATATTTAATCTTTTTTAGAGAATTTCTTTTTAGAATGTTTGTTATATTTAATACATTTTATTTCTTGTGCACCAAAAGGTATGAATACATGGAGGACTCGGAGCAGGAAAACACAATGGTAAACCTACGAGTCAGCCGCTAAAATCGTGTTTTCAGGTGTTTTTCACCAATTTATGACTGGCAGACCGATTGCGTTTTAATATGAGAATCAAGATTTAACTAATCCTAGAATTTCATCCGTGAACTCGATGAGATTACTGTCTGTGCTCCCGGATTCCTGTCTAAAACGTCAAGCATGGAAATTGGAAATGCCCTAGGATAACAGATCTTATTAGAAATTCAATTATAGTATATACAATTTACAAAAATAAAAATTTTCATACATACAATATAATTTTTCTGGAGAAAACTTTTGAGGAAAGGCAAAATCATCATACAAACCATATAATATAAGTAATTTCTATATAAACCAATGGCTCTGTAGCTTATTCACACTTCCATATATCACAGATAAAATTATCGCATAATTATGTAATTTAACCAATCAATACATTTATTCTGCCAATAAAATCCTTATCAAGATAATTTCTTGAAATGACCATTAACACAAAGAACATTCTATTC
The DNA here is from genome assembly GCA_963932465.1 of Maratus speciosus. Classification (NCBI taxonomy): domain Eukaryota; kingdom Metazoa; phylum Arthropoda; class Arachnida; order Araneae; family Salticidae; genus Maratus; species Maratus speciosus. The sequence goes on from OZ010794.1 coordinate 164,650,750, forward strand.
GACGGTAGACTTAATTATCGCCAGTTCCATTTACGCTATAACCCTTTGAAGGGCGGTGGGATAAAATATATCCCACCTAATTTAAACAAGATTCAAACCAGGAAATTTTAACTAAATTTTATATTTTTAACTTTGGACGAAAATCGGTGAAAAATTGCTTCTTCGTATTTAAAAATAAAATTTTTCGATTATTCCGGTGAAAATCTAATATTTAGAGACATTTTTGCTTGCCCCTGAAGGGGATAAAACGTACGGAAACATTATTCTGTTTCAGGGTTGCCAAACTGTGTCCCACGTAATACCACTAAAATTTTATTGAAATCACTGTCTTATATAGTCTCTGCGATTCAAGAAGTCGACTATTATTTAAAAAAAATGTGTTATCCTGCTGATTTTAATTTATTTAAGAAAGCGTAATAAGCTCTGCACTGTTCACCATTTTATTTAGAACTAAAGAATTCTATTATCAAATTATCATAAAATATACAGTGTGGCCGTAAAGTCATGGTGCACTTTTGACCGGTCGCAGTAAATAAACGTAAAAAGATGGAAATGTGAAATATTCCCTATATAAAAGAGAAATTCTCCAAGTTTCATACATGTTCAGCGCAATTGGGTGTGGCCTTTATTTAAAACAGAGAATCTCTGAAGTTATTCACTCTGTCCTTAACTGTGTGTGGAAAGAACGTGAATGCAGTTTAGATGTCTGTAGGGCAACAAATGGAAGACCCCTCGAACTGCACTGAACAGGTATGAAACTTGGAATGTTTTTCTTTTATTTGGTAAAGATTTCAGATTTCCGTTTGTTTCGTTGACTTTACGGACACATTGTACATACATTCATTCCCTTCCTTTCATTTATTAAACAAAGTGTTATAAGCTTTGCTCTGTTTAACATTCCTTTTAGAACTGCAGTGGATCCTCGATTATCCAAACCTCTATCAATCGAAAGACCGGTTAACCGACCGCGTTCCAGAAAGCGAAATTCAAATTTGAGGTCCAGTGGGTGGAGCAACAAGAAGAGTGTGATTCTGTTCAACTGAATTCATTAAAACGTATAACAGATTTAGCAGAAAGAAAAAGAGTGTCCTCTCCGAAGCAAAGGAAAATTCTGGACATTTTTTTTTAATGTCGACTTACAGTATTGTACTTATGATTTCCTGCAGATTTCTTTTATCACTTTATTCCTTGATAGCTTATTCTCTTCTTCTTTTTGTAATCCTTGTAGTAAAAAAAAATACATATTTGTGTTTATTGTAACTGTTTATTGTTTGCCTGTGCTCATATGACCCTAGTATTTATTTCCGAAAAAAATCGGTTATCCGAAATCTCGCTCATCCGAACACCCCCGGTCACCTATTAATTCCGATAATTGATGCTCCACTGTAATGAAATTTATTAATTATCAAATGGAACTCATATCACAAAATTTAAATAAATTTCAATCCATTCTTTCATTAGGATAAAAGCATCATTTTGAATAACATCAATATCTAAAAGAAAAAAAAAATCAGTTATCTTTTGAAAAACGTTACTTCATTTAAATATGTTGAATTAAACTCCTGAATACATGATCTAAAACTTTGAATATTGAATGTGTCAAGCTTAACACTCCGTGACTTTACAGGATATTTGAATAATGTATAATTCATAAACTATTTTAACTCTCTTTTATTTACCTAACTTATTTACGTATTTATTCGGAGAGTGTGACGTCAATAAAGCGTTAAGTTTTGTGAGAATATACTATTATAGCAAATACAATTTTACATAAAAAAGATCTAAAATAAACGTATGAATGTCTACTTCCAGTATTTGTAATGTTCAATGTTTCATGTCTACGCAGGTTCTTTTTAAAAAACTGATACATATTTATTATCTTTAAACTACAGTTTATGTAAAATTAATATTTAAAATTTTATTCGATTTCTATTTTTCGAAAAAAAATCAAGAAATATTAGATTTTGAAAATTAAATTTTAGAAGGCATTTATCGCTTTTTTTTTTTTTAACACACTTTGTAAATTACTTCCAATGTTAAAATTTTCCTTCAAGTAGCGTACGCATGCAAAAAACTAGCATAAAATAATTTGAATAAATATTTAAAGCTTATCTAAATTTTAAGTACTCTTCAAATGGAACTGCAATTTTATTCTTAACTCTTTAATTCTCGCTACCGTGATATTCACGGGCTGTGTATTCCGATTGTTTGATTCCCACCAGTTTTATAAAATAGTGTAATTGGCTTTATTATGGTATCATTTTACCTGACATTAAATAAATTAAATATTTCTTTTCCAAAAAAGTGGTGCAAAAATTCTATTTATTAAGTTCCCCCTTCCCTCATACATTAACTTAAAACGTTTTTCCTGTATTAATATTTTAAAGCTAATATTTATAGTAAATCAAAGGTTTTGTTTGAGAAAAACGTCTGCAGAAAACCGTTTGCTTTAGTCTGTGAATGATAATTTTAACACATCATTGACTGATATCTATATATTTAAAACGCTAAGCGTTTTCTTATGACAGTCCGTGAGAAGAAACTACTGCATCAAATTACACCGACTTTTTTTTTTTTTTTTTTTTTTTTTTTTTTTAATGGAAGATATTTGGCCACAAATTTGTTATCGTACATTCGTTTGTTCAAATATTTTATTAATTACCCTTAATTTTAAATTAAAATTCTACAGTTACGCATGCGCAGTATATACGTACAATTCTGCCTTTGGAGTGAACATGCACAAAGATGCTCGCTTAGCTGAACTATCACATCACAGGTAGAAGTTTTTTTTTAAGTCCGTCTGCTATTCGGATCTTACTGTAAACAAGCTTTTTTTCTTTCACAAAGTTAATATTATTTGTCTCTTTCAGCATTATTAACAATTCAAAAACTTATTCGAAATTAAGAACTAGACATGGTTTATTTCAAGGGTATCATATTGTTTTTTGTCATATTACACACAGAAGATAAAAACGGTGATCTGAGGCTAAACGTTATGGCTGATGATCTGTCTAATGAATTGCCAATAGTTACACACGAAGATTGGGAAACTAGCATCGTACATTGTAGCTGCTTCTTTGAAAAAAAAAAGGGTATCATAAATATTAAAACACAAAACTATTTCTGTAAGATCGGACCTCAAATTCGAGACTATGTACGCGTCAACTGTTTTTGCGAACCTCTTCAATTTAGAAGGAAGAAAAACGAGTTCCTGTTAGCGTAGCGGGTTAAAGCAGCAATTTAAAGCTCTGAATTTTTGTAGAGGAAGCAGGTTCGAACCCAATCTTGTCAATCTGTGTTATATTTTTCTCAATAATTCATTTCAACAATGTCATATTTTATTAGGAAGAGAAGTTATAGGATTTTTATTTGAATGATTTATAATTAAATAAAATTTAACACTGAATAATATTTTGAAAAAAGAAATGATTTTATATTTAAAATAGTTAAACTAAAATATTTTGCATGTAATTATCAATTGAATAAATTGAGTCAATCTAAAATTTTTGTTATATTTTCTGACCATTATCAAGAATGTATGTGTGTGTGTGTGTCATAAATAAAATTTTGTCATTCATTTGCGTAAAAAATGAAACGGAAAGAAAGAAAAATATTCGTATACGAGCTATAAAAGAAATTTTCTCGATATCCAGGTTTAATATTTAAAAAAAAAAAAAAAAAAAAAAAAAAAAAAAATGTATAAAAATGTAAAATAAAATTCAAGTAATAAAAAAATATATATTATAAATCGTTAGTTTCAAATTTAGGATTTTAGAGAATGAGACAGATAAAAATATAATTCATTGCAGCTTTTAATGGTCATGTAGTTTTAATAATTAAATAAATAAATGAAAATAAATATTGTTATTAAAAAAATTAATAAAAAAATGAGGCCGTAATAAGTAAAACTAAATTCTCTACCCGGTATTTTTAGGTAAAATTCGAATAAAAAGCAAGCATAATTGGTTGTAAATTATAAACTTAAAATTATTTCATTTCATTGAATAGGTTAGACTGACAGCACCATCTATCTCCTTAAAGAAATAGGAATCACTTATGCAATTTGGAAATTCTTCACGTAATTCGTTATTCAATAATTAATTTAAAATTAACAATATAAAACTAATTAAAAATTCAAGAATTTTTTTTAATGAAACATTCAAGTTATTTATCCTCAGATCGTGACGGGCACTATCTAGTTTCGTACAAAATCTATTTAAAAGAAAAAACAGAAGCTCCACCCTCACCTGAGAGTTTTTGGAAAGATGTTTCCACAAATAGATTTCACGAGTATACGTATTAAACTATATTTTCCACAGCATAAATTTACTTTACCCGAAGTCTGTTAAATTATAACCAAATATATGATACAATTTCGTTTTCTTTCTGATGAAAACTTACCAGGCAAATATTTTAGGTGAATCTAAAGATTCAGTGTAAATCTTTAATCAATAACATTTGGTTGCATAAAAAAATATACTCGTTTCCAGCTACAATCTGTTAAAAACATTATGTAAATTAAAATTTTATCTATGATCTATGGAACGTTCACTTTTTGTTATATTTGCGCACATGTATGTCGGTCCGCCTAATTGAAAACAATCCTCTTACATGCTGTGACAGCGTTTCTGTCCCATACCTATAATTTTTATTCAAAATTAATTAAAAACATAATTTTTACTTTTAAAATCACACTATCCCCCCCCCCCCTCTTTCTTATGCTGAAATATGTAATTAAATTCATTTCTCAAAACCATCCAGCTTTTATTAAAAGGTTTTCTTTCTAAAAACATCTTTATTTCCAGCCGCAAAGATTCATTCCTTTTTTTTTTCTTTTCCTTATCTGTCAGCTACTGCTCCCAGTGCAAAGAAATAAATAAAAATTAGAATCGCAGCTGCTGGTTTCATGGCCTTCATTAATTTCATCGGATGTTCGCCCAGCGCAGTCAGAAACAAGTTTTATCTCTGCTAACATTTGACCGTTGAAAATTATTCTAGCAACAAAAATAAAAAAAGTAAAAATGAACAGATCTTATGGGAAGCATGTATTTATGGTGTCTTGTGGTCGAGCTAAAAGCCAGATGCCTTTGATTTCCAACATTTTTCTCAGGCAGCGGTCTTCTTTGTAAGATCTGTTGTATAAACAAGTTTCGCTTTTCTGACGCATTTCTCATCGTATTAGAATCGCTTGCTTGCAATCCCGGCCTCCCCCGTCCGATTGTATCACCACATTTTTGCGGTAATGTTTATCGCCAAGACCCTTTGTTCATTTTCGCGCAGTCACCAAAAGTTGTAAATTGGCGATTCTGTGCAACGCCAAGATTTCTTGACTTCTTACAAAAACTTCACTTCTGTTTCAGCTTTCAACATGTAAAGATATCTAAAAAGAATAGGCGCTTCGGCGCCCTATGTATCTATGGGGGTCTCTCTCTCCCATTGTTCTTTAACTGAACCACCTAACGATGCTTTTAAATAAAGAGTAAGTCCAGTAAATTATTAGTTGGAGTTTTTTTCAGCATTTAGAACCCGGTCTTCAAATCGATGCTATATACATATTGGTGCATCGCCTATATTTTTCTCCAACTTAGTTAAAAAAAAAAAAAAAAATGCACGTTAGAGAGAGAAATTCACCCCCCCCCCCCTAAAATCATTCAAGTACCTCATTCAAGTACTCTTGCAATAATTTTCTTCAAATTCTTGAACTGGATATTTTTTTCAACCATGCCGGACAGTGTGCCTTCCTGGTGTGCCGTCATATCCTGCGCTCGATGGATGGATGCGATTTTCTCCGTCGGACAGTGATGGAACCCATTCTAGTGTCTCTTCGCTCACCAGCTGGACATCTTCGAGCCGCTCTTGTTTCGCCTGTATGCCTTCTCCTCCCCCCCCCCTCTGATGTTGGTGGGGTTGTTTCTTCGTGCCTGCTCACCATCACCTCCCCCAGATGTGTCGTCGAATTGATCTTGTATCGTCACTAATCATAGAAAAAAAAAACGTGACTTCAGCGGTTCGCCTTGTGTGTGTTTGTGTCGCCGTTTTGCTTTCTCCTTTCGACAGAATATTGTGACCTAGTGTTTTTTCACCTATGTGCGTATGCATTCAACGGTGCCTGCAGATTTATCGTGTGGAATGTGACAAAGTAAAAAGTTCGCGTGCATTGCGGCAAAGGTGTACGTAAAATCTCATGCTACATTTTTTTTAGGAAAGTGCCTTCAAAAGTTTTTTTTTCCAAGTGTTGCGTCAATGAGTTACGTGTGTTACCTCAAGTATGTGTTGTCTTCAAGTGAATAATAATAATAAATATGTGTTGACATATCTCACATAAACGCTCTAATCAGGTGAAATTTTTTTGTAAAGGAAAAGAAAGTGCATCTTAACAGAACTAGTGCGTCCGAAAATATTTCAAATTATGTGAACAATTTTCTTTTAATCTGTGCTTCGCTTCTTGTGCATAAATGAGATAAAAAATATTGCTTCAGTTACATCATCAAATTTGCATCAGATTGATTTTTGTTTGTTGCTGGTTTCTGCCATCTTAGCTTGTAAAAAATCAGTGCCAATATATTCGCAATAGTAAAAGTGGTGCACCTGATAAAAAAAGGAAAACGTGAAATTATAAAAAAATGCAAAAACGTACAGAAATGTACCATCGTATGTGTGCGAATAATACAACAAAAAAAATTCTACAGCTAACAATGTTGATTACATAATAAAAGTGTCTAGTTTTCACTGCATAAGCATGAACACGGAAAATTCAAGTGTTTCTTTTAAACTTTAATTGTAATAAATACAGTAAATTAGTTATTATTATTTTGCTTTATTTTTATCTGTAGGTATGCGTTATGATTTATCAATTTTCCCTTTTCATGCTGTTTGGGTAAAAAAAAAATATATAGATATAAAATGATGACGTCTTACTATTCAGTATATTTGTTAGCATGAACAGAGAAGCTTACGAAATTTAAGCATTATATTTTAAATATTTTATTCGGCACTTATATTTTTTTGTCTTCTCTTTTCTTGCTTTATTTTGAAAGGTAAGTTTTTTTTTAAATTCAGTATTGCAGTGCATATTTATTTTATATTGATATTAAGGTGATTAATTATTTTCCATACAGAAAATAAAATGTCATTTAGTTAAAATGTGTTTGTGATAGGCTAGGCATATTAACATTTATTGCCCTCGTTTCCAAAGGTGCATTATAAAATTTTCTTGGCTATTATTTGATAGTTTTTTTTATTTATTTTTTGCTTTTACTCAGCATTTACAAGTGAATATTATTTTTGCATGCATATTATTGGAAGATGTTGCAGTGATTTTGTGCTGTTTTCTATATAATATCTGAGGGTTTATAAATTTTTCTTACTGTATGAATATTTCAGATACTGCATACTTTTAAAATAGACAGAATTTTTTTTTTTTTGAGAACTTCCAATTTTTTTTTCTTCTCTTTTAATCTGCTCATTCAAAAAAAAAGAGAAGGGGAGAGAAAATATTTGTTTTGATGTTTCTTTTTCTTGCTGTTTTGCTCTAATACAGTATCTAAATTTTAAATTATTGTGCCATCTTTTATATTTTTTTAATTCTTCTTTGGCTACTTTTTCCAACATTTTTGAAAAATGTCACAGGCCGATAGCCATCCAGAATTAGAAGTATCTACGGCTGAATTAAAATGTTCTCTGCCGTACATGTTTGAGGAAGCACTTAACAGATTTGCGGAAAGGGTAAACACAGAATTCCCTATACTACAGGAACAAATTGGTAGTAAAAACAATGACACGTTAGTTGAAAATATATCTTCTATGCATAAGAAATTTTTATGGGAATTTCAAATGTTGGGTAATTTTTTTCAGGTTATAAAAGATGATTATGTTAGGTTGCAGAATAAGAACAAATGTTTACAAATTGTTAATACAAAATTTTGGAAAGATTGCACGCACTCACAGTGAAAGAGAAACATAAAGTTGAAATTAATGAGACGTCTTATCAGAGCACATCCGAGGCATACAGCGAAATACTATCACCTAAGCGGATTGAAACAACACAAATAGATAATTGTGAAATCAACAGTCTGACTGAAAATTCCTTGCAGCATAACTCAAATATTATTTCTGATTTGAAATGCCCACAACAAGATGTTACCACTTCTCCTATAAATAATAACTTTTCGTACCCTTTTAGGCATGATTTAAAGCCAATTTCAGTTATAATTTGTCAGTTGCCAGAAAATTTTAATATTCCGGATATTCTTTTGGCAATTTCTGACTTAACTGGTATACCCACACCTTCTATTCAATTTCAACAAAAATATAAGATGAAATATGTTGAGTTATTTAATTGGATATTTCTAATGCCCCCAAAGATAGCTAAAAGATTAATTATTCATGGCGAAATCAAAATTCAGTCTACTGGTTACCCTGTAAAAAGATACGTTTCGGTAAAAAGATGTTTTACATGTCAAAATCTTCTTCATCAGGCAAAATCATGCACAGATAAAATTAGGTGTCCTGTATGTGCCTTATCACATAAAGATCCTCATTGTTCAAACAGCCCAAAATGCATTAATTGCATTAGAGGTAATGAGGTAAACAACACAAAATTTAACGTTTTCCATACAGCTTTCTCACATAGATGTCCTACTGTAAAGAGATATATAAAAGAGCAACGAGAAACCTTAGACAACTGCAATTCATTTCATTAAACACATTTTTTTATATAGATATATATATAAAAAAAAGACCTATTTACAAGATAAATTATTTTTTTTTCTCTTGCTGCATTTTGTATTGTGAAGGATTCTTTAAAATGAAAGTTCATTTAAAAAAAAAAAACATTTCACTGTGTTAGACAGTTATGTACAGCTTAATAATTCACCATATGGCATTAGTGATATTTTATTTCACAGTTAACACTTAACTGCAAATTTAAATATATTTTTTTCAGAAAGTATGTGTGTACTGTTAGGTATACCTTTTTTTCTCATTCGATTATTACTGCAGGAATGGTCGGATGATTGAAAGATTGTATGGGAGAGTAAAATACATTGATGCAGGTCATCAGTTTTTTTTATTTTCGCTTGTAAAGATTTTGGTAGTACAGGTGTACACACAAACACTGTACAGATGTGTCTTCTTTTTTTTGCACCAGTTCAACTTAAACGATTTTAGATATTTTTTCTATTTTGGTAATTTGTTAGATACAAGTGATGGAAACATCACATTGCACTCTTTACATTCACTTTTGGTTTTGGAATTTACATTTTCACAATATAATTTAATAACAGTTTCTATTTTTGTCTCTTACTTAACATTTATTTTAAAAATTGACGGTACATTTTTTTATTTTTTTTGACAACATTAGTTCATGTGCTGCACTTAAGTTTTAGATAGATACACAATTTAGTTCATGTGAAATCACACATTAGTTCATGAGATTATTTACACAATTAGTTCATGTGAAAGCACACATTAGTTCATGAGATTTGTTACACAATTTAGTTCATGTGAAAACACACATTAGTTCATGAGAATAATTACACAATTTTGTTCATGTGAGATTACATTTAGTTCATGTGAGTTTATTTTAGTTCATGGGTATATTTACACAATTTTAGTTCATGTGAGAATACACTTTGTTTATACACTTAGTTCATGGTGTCAAGCAAAGCTCTGTATCATTATATAATCTAGTGATATTAACTCATTAATTATGTAATTGATATCACATTCACAAGAATGATTTTGGAGTTTTGTGTTTGTACACACGTACCGTTATTTTTTTTTACTTCTACATCTTATGTCAGGTTTTCGTTTTACACTACAGATTTTTTTTTTGTTTTTCTCTCTTACCCTCTATATACTATTTTTTTTTCAGTTTGGGTAATGTCATAACTTACTAATGATACCATCACTTTCTTAATTAACAGATTTTATTTTGTAGATTTACATGAAATTATCCTTCACATGACATTTTTACTTGACACATTCATTTTGCGGCAATTAACCTGTAACAGTTTCTTTTTTAACACTTTTGTTATAGACTCCTTGCTTGTAAGTGGCATATAAAGTAAGGTCTCTTTTTACACTACACACAGTAAAATACAGTTTATAAGTATTTTTTTATTATACTTGGTAGGATGTTTTTGGTTGATGTGTTTAAAAGTTTTGCAGAAATTATGACACAATTTAACTATTGTACAGGGTTTGCACATACATCTAAAATTTTTATACAGCAGATAATTAATTGGCTGTACATTTTTACACATACAGTTAATCTACTGTTTAATTTCATTGTTTACACAAAGCTGGTGACTTGTTGCTATTTTTATTTATAACATAAGGTAATTTTATTTTATCTGACATGACATTTGATATCCTTACATGTTGTTTTTTTTTTCGAAAAATTTAGTCAAAGGCATAATGTTAGCTGTTATGAACACTTTAGTTATTTTTTTTTAACGCTATTCAAATAGAGTCATTAAACTAAATCTTTGGCATTTTCTCATATTTGAATTTTTTTTAATTAGTGAGTGAAAGTCTCACGTTGTCTTGTGACGGATACATACACTCATATGACATGAAGAATTTACCTTTTGTTTCTATGCATTTTTACTTTCTCTTTCATTCTTTTTACTTGGAACATGTTTGGTTTGGCATAACTTCTACATTTTCAGCGTAGAATTATGCAATCTACTGGGCACTTCTGCATTTTATACACACTTTTGTTACCTTAATACAGTAATAACTTGCGCAGATACAACTTTATTTTAATTTTAACCCTTAGTTAACCATTAAGTCATTTTTACAAGCAGTTCATGTGTTGCATATTTGTTTATCTTGCACAACATTTGCTTATTTCGAATACATTTTGTGCATCCATATACCGGGTGTCCCAAAAAGGACTGACTGATTTTAAAATTCAATAACTTGCAAACGGTGACAGATATTTAAAAAATTCTTGCAGGAGGGTTATGCATAAGGTCAAAAGTTTTATTACAGTGATTTTCAATTTTAGTTCGAATTACAAATAATAGATGGCGCTGTAAGCAATAGTCGCTAAATACAGGCTCGATTTCTGGTCCTTTCTCTTGTTCCATGCTGAAAAAGGAGATGGAAATGTATTATCCGGGCCACGAAGTACCAAAAATCGAGCCTGAATTCAGCGTCTATTGATCGCAGCGCCATCTATTGTTTGTAATTCGAACTAAAATTGAAAATCATTGTAAAAAAACTTTTGACCTTATGCATAACCCTCCTGCAAGAATTTTTTAAATATCTGTCACCGTTTGCAAGTTATTGAATTTTAAAATCAGTCAGTCCTTTTTGGGACACCCGGTACATACATTACACTAGTTCATGTGTTGATTTACATATTTTGCTCATTTACTTTTACACATTGTACTTTGCTAACGATTTATTCGGCAGTATTTCTTTTTGTTTTTTTTTTTCTTACAAGTAGTTCATTGAGTAATACACATTGGTTGGTTTAGAGTTTAACCAGGGTTTACACACACATTACAAGTAGTTCATTTGTTTTTTTTAACCCTTATTCACTACATTTTGATGATAACTCATTAATTATGTAATTGAATCTCACTCGTTGTAAGTGTCTTGGGTTATTACACATATACTGTCTGTTTATTTTGTTGGCAATTACATTACAATTTGAGTTCATTGAGACATTAATACATAGAGTTCATGTGATATTATACAATTTGTTCATGTGTTTACTTACACGTTGTGTATGCTTGCATACACTTTTGTTCATGTGTTGCATTTCAAGTAGTTCATGAGTTTGGGAGTTTTTCCACCCCTCCCTCCACACACATACAGTTTCTCCTTTACTTTACTATCCTTTAAATTTTCACCATGTTTCAATATTAAAATACTTTTTGCAGTTTTTTTTTTTTGTGTTTGCATAATGTCATAATATATCAATGACAACATCACTTTGTCTATGTACAAAGATTTTAAAGTTACAAGGAGTTATCCGTCACATGACATACTAAACTACACATACATTTGTTTATTTTTAACATGTTACATTTTAACACTTTGCTTAGATACTTCTTACTTGAAAGTGGCAGATCGAGTAAGGTATCTTGTTACATTATATAACATTTAGAGATATTTTTCTTACCTTTTTTTCATATTCTTGCCAAGTGTAAGAGAAAATAACTCTAGTGAGTACACAGGCACTTCATATCATGCAGAATCTTGAACACAAGATGGGAAATTTTAATTAATACACAGAAATACAGGACGGCAGTGTGTAAATTTATCAAATGCTAACTTATATTATACTTTGACTTCTTCTTACAGCGGGAACTTAGTTATAGTGCAGGTATCTAAAAAAATATATACCCTTCTTATCTAAGGCAGAAGCCCTAAGCTGACGCCATAAAACTTGTGGTCTCCACAAGATTTAGGGCTACACCTGTTTGCCAGCGTGCTACATGCACCCCTTTTTGGTAGTCCTGTGCCTTGTGCACAAATTTTTCTTTTCATATACGATTCATCTTTATTGTAATACAGTACATTTTAACTTTTATTTTATATATATACATACAATACTTTTCTGTGTTCCATTTTTTTTTTTTAAAGTTCTTATTGGTGTGTTTTGTTTTAATTTGCTTGCATTTCGTATGAAATTATGATCTCATTGTAAGATCACATTGTGAGAAGTTATAAAATATATCTCATGTAAATACTTCTCTTTGGAATCATGACACAACGAAAAAGCTGGTACCAGCGCCACAAATATAGAGCCACATAAAAAGCATAGGATCCTAACTCTTCGTCAAATGTGGCACTTTTTTTTCTCTTGTGGCATATTGAATTGATAAATAAGATTTGTTTTAAATCTGAGCGCTCAGTCATGAATAAATATTATTATTTTGAATTATTTGAAAGCAAGCAAATATGTTTATATACTACCTTTCTATTTTATTACTTAAATTACTGGAAATGATGCTCTAATAGCATTTTAGAGAAACAGGTTCAAACATTTTTCTGTTATTGGATACAAAATTTTGTTTATATTTCTATGTAGATTGTATACTCTGTATGTGCGAAGGTGGACAAAGGATTTTAAGTGGATATAAAGCTGCAACGTACACGTTTCAGCTTTCTTCTGTGGTCGGGGTGAGTTATGTGACAGCGTTTCTGTCCCATACCTATAATTTTTATTCAAAATTAATTAAAAACATAATTTTTACTTTTAAAATCACATTATCCCCCCCCCTCTTTCTTATGCTGAAATATGTAATTAAATTCATTTCTCAAAACCATCCAGCTTTTATTAAAAGGTTTTCTTTCTAAAAACATCTTTATTTCCAGCCGCAAAGATTCATTCCTTTTTTTTTTCTTTTCCTTATCTGTCAGCTACTGCTCCCAGTGCAAAGAAATAAATAAAAATTAGAATCGCAGCTGCTGGTTTCATGGCCTTCATTAATTTCATCGGATGTTCGCCCAGCGCAGTCAGAAACAAGTTTTATCTCTGCTAACATTTGACCGTTGAAAATTATTCTAGCAACAAAAATAAAAAAAGTAAAAAGTGAACAGATCTTATGGGAAGCATGTATTTATGGTGTCTTGTGGTCGAGCTAAAAGCCAGATGCCTTTGATTTCCAACATTTTTCTCAGGCAGCGGTCTTCTTTGTAAGATCTGTTGTATAAACAAGTTTCGCTTTTCTGACGCATTTCTCATCGTATTAGAATCGCTTGCTTGCAATCCCGGCCTCCCCCGTCCGATTGTATCACCACATTTTTGCGGTAATGTTTATCGCCAAGACCCTTTGTTCATTTTCGCGCAGTCACCAAAAGTTTTAAATTGGCGATTCTGTGCAACGCCAAGATTTCTTGACTTCTTACAAAAACTTCACTTCTGTTTCAGCTTTCAACATGTAAAGTTATCTAAAAAGAATAGGCGCTTCGGCGCCCTATGTATCTATGGGGGTCTCTCTCTCCCATTGTTCTTTAACTGAACCACCTAACGATGCTTTTAAATAAAGAGTAAGTCCAGTAAATTATTAGTTGGAGTTTTTTTCAGCATTTAGAACACGGTCTTCAAATCGATGCTATACATGCATGCCCGCTTTTATTCGCACCATTTACCACATTTTTTTTTTAATGCTACTGCCTTCAACAGCAGCAATTCCTCGATACAAATAATGATACTAAACCGGAGATGGTGTTAGTCTAATAAGATGAAATTATGTGTTTTAATTCCGTTCAGAAAATAGTGGTGTCAGATAATATTCGCAATAATGAATTCGAAACAATTTCAACTTTAACTAATGGTTAACCACTTAATTCTCGCTCCCGTGATATTCACGGGCTGTGTTATTTATTCAGAATGTTTGATTACCACCACTTTTATAAAATAGTGTCATTGGATTTATTATGGTATCGTTTTACCTGTCATTAAATTAGATGAATATTTCTTTTCTAAAAAAGTTGTGCCAATAAGCAATTTGAAGTTTTAATCCGAAATTTTATGCTACCGTTAAGGGTTTATATTAAGTTTTCTGAAAGATTGTGTAAGCTATCTATACTAATAAAAGAAATTTTCGTCAGAATACGTCTGACTGTGTGTCTGCGACGGATCTAGCAAAATCTAGCGGGCGTACAATGCTGAAGTTTTTTGTGACGATAGTCGAAAGCCTCTCCTAATGCATACGAGACTCCGAATTTTAAATTTATATTAACAGGGCTACCGCTGGCGACTATTATTTTAATTCTATTCGGCACCACTTTCTTAAAACAAAAATATTTCAGAATCATTTTGACAACTGTGCAAGAGTAATACTAACAATCTGGTGCAAGAGCAATGCTAAAAAATTCCTTTTAAAAAAATAATGATGCTAATAGATTATAAATTTTTTCGCCCGTGTCAGCCCTGAAATAATTAGCTGGAATATTAATTAAAAACTCATGAAGCAACCTACTTAAAAAGTATTTCTTTCTTTAAAACCACAAGCTCACTAGAATTGAACCCTGATGCGAAGGTACCTGTCGAATTAACTGATCCCCTTGAAAGAACATACAGGCTAGCAGTTTACAGAAGGAAGAAGCATAGATTTTAATCCTGCCGCAAAGAAAATTCTTTCTCAATTTCTTCGAAAAGCTTGGGACTGTTTACGAGAGAGTGCAAAGTACACTAGTAATTTTTAAGAGGCGTTATATATATATAATAATGCTTTTATCGATTTGAAATTATCACATCTACGCGTATTTTGTAACGACGAAGCAAAACATCAAATTTTCTATTAAATCCGTACGCAATTAAAAAAAATACATTAATTAACAATTTTAATTTTCCGAGCGTTTTTTTTATCTAGCAGCTGTTTGATAAATTATTTGAGCATAGACTTCTCGATGAGAGGTGACCAGCATATTCGCAGCCAATGAGATGCGTTCTTCAGGGGAATTGAAAATTCTCAAAACAACAGCTGACTAAGTAGACCAGGCAATTTCCCATCTGTATAGATTTTTTTTAATATTGCACTTATCGATTTAAGTTAACACATCTATTCACAAAATGAGCGCTGAATCGAATCTAATTTTCTTAAAAATCGATAAATAACTTTTTTTTATTTTATTAAATAAATAATCAACATTTAAAAAGAAAAATACATGTTTTGATAACTAGTCTATAAAGAAACATTCACGTTTCGTGGATGTGTAGGGGGAGGGGGCTACTTTTAATTAAATATCCTAATCACTCCAAGTGGCAGATATTATTATGGTAGACACCAGCGTGCTTTACTCACTATCGCCTATTTCCCAGAACATTTCTGAGTTTCTTATTCGTTTCTGTCACTCCCGCGAGTACGGGGTGTACGATTTACGAAAAGTTTAAATAACGGGGTTTTGTCCGGATATAGGTTTATTTAGAACATAATGCGGTACTTGGCAGAGAAATTGAAACTAAGAGATTTTGCAAACCTTCCACAGCACGCCAAGTTTATTGGGCCGCTGGAGGCGAGAACCTGTGTCTGATGTTCTTATAGAACATATTGCGCATCCTAGCGGTGGAAGGTGGAATTAAAGAATTTTCAGCAAATTTCTAAAATTCTTTTTTGATTCCGCTACTCCCTCGAATAATATATTTACGGAAAAGGGTGAATAACGGACTTTCGTTCGAATAGAAGTTTCTTTAGAGCATAGTGCGCCACCTGGAGTTGAAAATTACAACTAAAAGATTTTGCAGAGCGTGCGCAGCACTTCTGCTATTCAATGCCGCAGACGGCGAGGACCTGTGTCCGATATTTGTATGGAATATAAAGAAAAATATTAAAGCTCTGAATTTTTCCCGATACACAGGATGCACTCCCTTATAGTTGACCATCAATTAATTATTAAACCGTTAGTTTTATAGTGTAGTTCAAAATGTAAAAATGTTTCAGATGCAGTTTTTAATGTTATAAGTTACATTTAGCGAAACACTCATTCAAACTGTATGAAGTAAAACAATACGTTTTTCATTTTTGCTGCATTAAATTTTCACCGATTTATGAAATTTTGAATTTTTAGCATTTTATGGCACTAAAAACGCATCTATCCCCCTTTTTAATGCCAGATAACGTGGGTGTTTCATAAAGTTTAAAGTGTAATAAAGTGTAGTTTTGGTCGCAGAAGAATGGCGTTTTTACTGTTCCAGTTAAAAAAACACGAAGAATTATTTTTAATAAAAAAAATATAACATTTAGAAAAGAGCAAAAATGTTAAATTAAATAAAAAATTAAACTAAAATTTTATTTAAAAATTTCGTATTTTTTTATATAAATGGATTTTTATACAAAAAATTATCAATTGGAATATTTTCGCAATTGGAACTTCACATCCTAAACTAAGCGTTAGGAATTAGTTATTGCTTAAAGTTAATTAATGTCACTCTATATATAATCCTAAATGTATGCTTTAAGGGTGTCCGGGACACAAAAATCTTCAAATTTTCATTTTTTTTTTTTTTTTTTTTTTGATTAAAAATTTCTCTGCCGTTTTCTGCTTAAAATGATGTTTAAATCATGTTTCTATCTTAATTAGAACAGGAAATATAATTTTTTTCGTTTTGGTTTGTTTTCAAAATCTGCCTTTCAAGCTATGGTTGTCAAGGAAACGAGTTCTTGTGAAATTGCGTTTTTCTTCATGATAGGTTTTTTCACCATTTCTCATATTTAAATTCTTATAACTCGAAAACCGTTAAAGATACAGGGTTGAAACTCGGATCATATCTTTTTCAATCATTTTACTTTACTTTTCAGTCAACGTATTTGAAAAAAAAAAATACTTTTGAAAATATGATATTTTTAAAAAAAGTTGCACCAGTTTTTTTGTAATTTTTTCGTTAAATATTTTTAATTTTTTTTAATTAATATTTTTTAAAATGCTGGCTCTAAATTAATATATATATATTTCTGTTTATTTAAATGAAAAACAATTTAAATTCTACAAATAATATTTCGAGTTATAACGATTTTAAGTTATACCACTTTTTTCATAAATTTTAAATTTAAATTTTTTTTTAAAAAGCTATGAGAAGTTTTATCATTTGATTTTGTTTACAAATAATATGGTGAACCATCATAAAAAAAATTCAAAATTTTAACTCAATAAATAATTTTTTTTTTGAAAATGTGTCGCGGAACCCCTTAATGAAGATCATTTATAAAAAAAAATATTTAAATTAAATCAAACTGAAATATCAAGAAAACTACATTATTAAATCAGCTTTGTTTAATTTTTTCAGCTTTAAACTTTATTAAATAAGAATATGTATTACTACGTAGCATATTAGACGTTTCGCGATGTTTAAAATCCCAACATATCACATTCAGTAATATTTCGACACAATTGGGATTTCAAAATATTAAAAAATAAATGTTTACTTTAAATAATAAAAACGTACTCTTATTTGTCAATATTAAATTTCATTTCATATATAACATAGCTTGCAAAATGTGTATTTAAGAAATATTAAATATATATGAAGGTATTATTCATAAAGAAGGGTTTTGTTTTACAACAATATGTAACATATAAAATAAAGCAAAAGTAATCGTACATATTTGTTTTTCGTTTTATTTCATCAGTCATCATTATTTTATTTGGAATAAATAATAATTAAACCCATTTTAAAACGTTCAGTTAATTATCAATTAGAACTACACATTTTAAACTATCTGTTAAAAAATTATTTAGTGGACAACGGCAAGGGTTCCGTTATAATTCTAGATGTAAATTTTAATGCAGTGTCTTTATAAAAACATGTTTAACCCCTTAATGCTCGCTACCGTCATATTCTCGGGCTGTGTCTTTTACTCAAATTGTTTGATTCCCACCAGTTTTATAAAGTAGTGAAGTTGGCTGTATTTTAGTATAGTTTTTCCTGTCATTAAATACGCTGAATATTTCTTTATCATAAAAGTTGTGCCAATAAGCAATTTGAATTTTTCAACCGTAATTTAATTCGAGCGTTAAGGGGTTAAAATAAAACATATATGAGTTATGAACAAAACATCATTATTTCTTTACTTTTGTTTACGCACAGATTAAATAGAAAAGTGTTTTAACTGGTAAGTTAACCCTTTAGCAGGCGTCTGCAAAAATAACACTAAAATTTTAATTCTAAATCTGACCAACGGCACCAAGAATATTTAATTAAAATTTACTTTTTATGAAGCACGGGAAAATAAGCAGATTTTATTTTCTAATAAATTCGTTTGTACATTCCTGTGTCAGTCCATCATTTCATCGTTGTACAAACAGACTTACTCCGCGCCGGAAAAGGTTAATCTCCATCGAGTTATTTAACCCTTAAATGCGCGATTTTTTATTTTGTTTCGAAAAAATTATTTATGATTCTCTGAAAGGTTTATTACATAGGAAAAATAATGAAAAAATTCACAGATACATTTTTCATGCAATACGTCAATCTTTTCTTCTGTTCAAATTGCGCATTACAAGTAAAGACTACTGCCGTGTGGCTGTTTTACGCTAAAATATTGCAAATTAGTAAATATTTTAATAAGGATGTCTCCAAAAACCTTATTTTACATAATTATTTATTTTATAAAACTTAATATTTAACTCTTTAATTCCCATGATAGAATACGCTCTAGAAATTACGTAGTTTACACCAGAAAGTTTCAGTGATTAATTTCGCTTTATTTAAATACAAAATGTCTGTTATTACTTAAATCAAATATTGCTATTTTAATTTTCTGGTGTGAATTAGGTATATGCGAATAAAAAAAATCTGTTAAATTGACTGTTGTTTGCATATTAAAACACTGTGGTTTGCATATATGCAAAGCTGCGCACTAAAGGGTTAAAACTCTTACATGTTCCATGATATAACATTTGAAACATTTGATAGTCCATTTAAAGTAAAAAATACAAAAACAAAAATAGATTACATATAAAAATGAAATATACTAATAATATCATAGTTAAATTGTAAGTCATAAAAAGGGTATTGAACAAATGTTAAAAAGATATGAAGTTATTATTTTTAAAAAAGTCATTCTAGTTTTCTTGCAACAATTAACCCGATAAAACAAAGCAAAAAATAATCATACATTTGTTCTTCCATCTATTTTATTTGTTAATGTATCTTCAAACATTTTATTTGAAAAAAAAAGGTTATTAACATCATTTAAAAACGTTCGGATAAAAGTCTCATGTAACGTGTATATGATAACGTAAAAAAAGGTATACAGTTAAGAGAAAAATAGAAACATACTCATATTAGACTAAAGTTAATTATATGATGATTAAAATGCATATCTATAAGACATTAAGAAGTGGAAACTAGGCAACATATCACTTTAGCTAGCGCTGAAAATAATTAGTTATGGCAATTAATTTTTTTTTCCGGGCTATACATAATTTCTTTTCAGATATCGTGTTCTTGTAGTGTGATTATAATGTGAATAATTATTACTGAATAATATTTCATTCATTTCTAAAAACAACGGTTGAAATAATCTATTCTTTTAATCGTGCTCGTATTTTTTCATGAGTTAACAATAAAAAAATTCCCTTTTAGCAATACATACGATAAGAATAAAATAAATGTTTTATTAAATATCATAATGTATGTGGGTGAAATAAAATAATTATGTCCTTTTCATGTCTGGAATTAGATTTTTTTTTTCCTGCGTAAAATCGGAAAGAACTATTTTTATTTTATTTTTTGTTTCCATAAAAATAATCAGTAAGGATTTCATTTTAAAAAATGTTTAAAAAGATACACTTTTAAAAAAGTATATCCATTTTTATTCATCTGGACTAACAAAACAGTCTGTCCAGATAACAATAGGTATACTTTTCAATTTAAGTTAAAATAATACTAATAACTAATAATAGTCAACTAATAATATTTAAAATCACATTTTTAACTGGTTTCATGTAATCATAAATCTTAGTAGTTTAACTAGTTAAGCCTGAAACACTAAAATATTTATTTGTTTTTTATTATATTTTAAGATTAAATTTTGTACATGGATCCTCTGTTAATGTAGCTTTTAGTACCAAAGAAATGACATCCATTGTCCCCAACAGAGGTTCCTACTGCCCTTACGTGTCGTTAAAAATATTACAAAAGATATGGTACAGCCATTTTGAATTCGTTCTGCACACATATGGTCAGTGAGCTGAAACATCTGAATTTAATCTTAGTGTGTCTTCTAATTGTAACCTCTGTTGCATAAATTTTAAATTTAAATATTGTCTTTTTAAGTAAAGTTTTTTTTTTTTATTATATGAAATTAAGTTAATTTTATTTAAATAAATGCATTATCTACATATTTTTATAAAACTATATAAAATACAATTTTTTCTTTGTTAACACCTTCGGGACGGGAGCCTTTTACGAAATTTTTAATCTTTTGTCACCGTTTTTTAAAAACATAAATTTGTGCCTGCTTGAATCGAGAAAATGCGCTGATTGAACAAGGCAAATTTTAGAGTAAAATTTTACTGGTGAGGAAAAAGAAGGATTCTAAGCGCTTCATGCGGCACGTATACGTGTCGCTCGTCCCCAAAGGGTTAAATGTAACAACTTAATGTAAAATGTAACTTCTGTTACTGCATATATTTAACAGAGGTAGATAAATTAACAAAAATCTAGTTTAAAATTCATATGCATAATAAAAATCCATCAAAGTGCTTCAGTGGTGTCATTCTTCTTTGATTAATATAAATACCAAATGTAATGTAAAATGTAACTTCTGTTACTACACATATTTAACAGATGTAGATAAATTAACAAAAATCTTGTTTAAGATTCATATGCATAATAAAAATCCATCAAAGTGCTTCAGTGGTGTCATTCTTCTTTCATTAATATAAATACACCTCTACTGCATAAGTTGTGTTGCTCAATGTAACTTCTGTTACAAAAATATAACTTCTGTTCATATATAATTTCTGTTACTTGCAATTTTTTTTCTGTATTTTTCTTGTTGTATATGAGTAGCTCTTAAAAAATATTCCCAAAACATCGAAAGATATCATTTTTTTCAATATACTAAAGCTAATTGACTATTTAAAATATATTTAGTTCAGGGCACTGAAACTTTTGGCTGTAATGTTGAATGCAAGTAACAGGAGTTACATACTGTTATATAATTAATCCACATTACTGTTTTCATTTGAATATAAAATTACATATTATTTACATTTACACTAATGATGATATAATCACTTGAAATAATATTTTGATAGGAATATAAATGTTGTAAATTGATTGGAGATGTTGCAAAGTACAATATTCACCTATTTATTCACCTAACTATTTGAAGGGCAATGTACATTTATTCGTAAAATGCTGAAATGAGTGAACGGCGCCAGAATTTACAAGTATTGGGAAAAGGAATTTTTTTTTCCACTTATGTATATTACAGAAATTTTATTACAATGCTCTATTAAATTAGTTTCTCGTGTATTCACTATTTCTCTGTCTCTTAATAATACCTTATATAGTATTATTTCTAATCAAACTCTTTTTCTTTTAAAACGCGTATTTTAATATTTGCATTATACCAGTTTATAATCTAAAAATTCCTTTTCCCTTCATAAAATCTCTTCGTTTCCCAGTGCTAAAACGAATACGCTAGATCATTTCAAATTTTCTTTTAAACATTTTCTTTCTTATTAACACTTTCCAACAAAATGTTTATGAATTCGGTTTATCTGTCTGTCTGTCCGTCTGGCCATCTGTCCGTTTGCCGTCTGTCCATCTGTCCGTCTGATCACGCTCTAACTCCCGTAAATATAATCGGATTTTCATGAAATTGATAAAGGTTATTTAGGGTCACCAAAGCATGTTTGGTATTGCATATGAAGTATGTATGATTAATCGTTCATTTACAGGGGCACTCAAAAAATGTCCATTACATTATGGTATATGGGGATAAATCGTTTGCAGAGTATTTTAATGGCATTATGCTATTTCAAATGCATTGAAACTGATATAAATCACTGAATTTCACTACGATCACGTTAGAACAGGGCATTCATAGCATTTTTTATTCATTTACAGGGACACACAAAATAAATCGGTTACAATACAGTACTGTCTTTGAGTAATAATTGCGGGAGTGTACGGTTTAAAATTTAGTATGCGCTTTTAAATTTAATTAATGTTTTGCATCTTACTCGTTATATATAAATTCTATACCTCAAATACAGGGCTGCACAAAAGTATTCATGTACCGTTCTCCTTATAGAGGAAATTGCTGAAGGTAAATTTTCCACTGAAGTATATGTATCTCTTAAGTTAACTAAATTTTGACATGCATATAGTTAATACATTCTGATCTATATATCGAGCTATATGATCTATATATCAAGGCTGCTGAAAAAACTCGCATAATTTCATATTGTGGATAGGTACAGCTGAAATTGAGTTTTGAAATGTATTATGCGTTTTCTTATGGTTGAATTAGACGTAATATGTTATTTTTTTAAACGGTGCAGTTTTGTTACATTATTCTAAATGTTTTGGAAAGTGTTTCATAATCTATGCTTGACTCATGATTTTTTCCTTTCTTGTTTCTTATTTTATTCGGAAGTTTTCGCTTCGCGCGCTTTTCATCGGCGCGACAGTTTAGCACCGTAAATAATGACAACTTCTAAAGCAGACAGGATCGAAAAAATCTTGGATTATGAGAAACATTTATAAATGATAGCTTATTCTAGTATCAACAAGAAAGAAAAAATCATGCGTCAAACATAGATTATGAAATACTTCCCAACAACTTCAGAAAAATATAATAAAATTGCACAGTTTAAAAAATTAAATTTTACGTCGAATTCAACCCTGTGGAAACGACTAATACATTTCAAAACCCAATTTCATCTGTTCCAATCTACAATCGGAAAATTATCCGAATTTTTTCAGCAGCCCTATATATGATATATAAATTTGTATCTACTAACTGCATGCATACAAAAATTTGGTTCACTTAAGAAATACATATATTTCAGCAATTTCCTCTAATAAGGAGAATGGTACGTGAATACTTTTGTGCAGCCCAGTATATGATGCATAGAATTTATATATATAGTGAGTAACATGCAAAAAATTAATTTAATTTAAAGGAGCATACCGAATTTTAAACCGTACACTCCAACAATTATTACTCAAAGACAGTATTGTAACGGATTTCTTTTGTGTGACCCTGAAAATGAATAACAAATGCTACAAATGCCCTATTCTAACGTGATCGTAGTCAAATGCAGTTATCTGTATCGGTTTCAACACATTTGAAATAGCGTAATGTCATTAAAATACTCTGCAAACGATTTCTCCCCATATACCATAATGTAATGGAATACTTTTGAGTGCTCCTGTAAATGATCTGTTAATCCTGCATACTTCATATACAATACCAAACCTTCTTTGGTGACCCTAAATAACATTTATCAATTGCATGAAAATCCGAGTATATTTACGGGAGTTAGAGCGTGGACTGACGGATAGACAAACTGAATTCTTAAACACTTTCAACTTCGTTGGAAAGTGTTAAAATGGTATTCAACGGTGTTCATTCATCAATGTGTTACTACCGGAGTCAACATAATCATCGAAACTGTGATGATGATTAATACAGCTGGTGATTTACTACAATGGCCATTCCTGGACACTCCAGGCAGCTAATCCTTCTTTCTACAGAACCAAATTCCTGAATTACGTCTACATGGGAGTCAACTAAACAATAATTATAAAAGTCATCCTAGAATGGAGGTTACGTGCAATGTTGCCAGATTGGGGAATTTTTTAATTCAGATTATTTGATTGACACCACTTTAAAAAAAAGTATAATTAGCCTTATTTTTCAGATTTTTTAATGTAATCTTATATAGGCCTTTTATTTCTATTTAATAAAAGCGGTGACAATCAACAATCTGGGAACAGTAAAGCAGTGTTGCCAGATTGGGGATTTTTTCCCCATTTTGGGAATTTTACACCTCTAGGGGAATTTTTTGGGGACAAGTAGTTCGTGGGGAAACTTTTGGGGACTACAAAAATTTTTGGAGAAAACTTGGCGAATTTTTAATGTCTTTTAGTCCTGTAGAAAAACTGGATCAGTCTCGCACTGAATTTTGATTTGAAAAACGAAAATACAATCCAGAAATCGGAAATATCAAACATTATTCTCTTGGATGTGGTCGTGTTCATTGTTTATTACATTACAGTTTACACATATTACAGATACACGAGACTCTAAAGTCTTAAGCAGCTTAAATCTGCACGTGACTAAATCTCCTGGACTTTAATGAAAAATTCCTACGCCGTACTTTAAAAAAATTGTAACATAATTATGTGGAAAGCAGATATTTTTATCTTATAATATACAAAAGCACATCGATTGATAGAGCGAAAATACTTTGCATTATGATTATGTACTTCAGTATATAGGGATGACAAAAAAATTAAAACAGCGTACCATGTCGGATTCATTCAAATCCCAATTGATAAAACATTGTCTAAAGCTATGGAGCTAATGTAACAATAGTCCAACATTGTTAGACAATACTTTTAAAAACAAACATGACATAATTGTCACTGCAAAATATTTCTCATTCTCATGTAGCTACAGAATATGCATTCAGCCCAGTTCAAAAGTTTGTTTTTTGTAAATGGGGATTTTTTTCAAAAAAAGGCTTGATTTGGGGAAAATTTTTTAGCTTAAATTACTTAGATATTTTTTATAGTGGTAAATTGAAAATTTAAAAATTCCCTTTTTGTGTAAAAACTGAGTCGGGGACTTTTACGGAAAAAAAACACTGATTTGGGGAAAATTTCAGAAATTTTGGGGAAATTGACTTTTGACTATCTGGCAATACTGCAAAAAAGTCCCCAGTCTGGTAACACTGGTTATGTGATTGTGAAAAAATCCTGAGACCAAGAATTCGTATTTTTTTCTGAAAACACTTTTTTTTTTTTTTTTTTTTTTTTTTTTTTTTTTTTTTTTAATGTTTCTAGATTTTTATATTTTACTTTACTAAAGTTAGATTTTCTGTTTTATTTGTTCACGAGAAGATGCTGATATTTATAATTGTTACTAAAGTTAGTGTAAAAACCGAATATGATATTATGACCACTGAACTGATATTTCGAATTGAAATCCTGTGGAAAATAATACAAATATTTTTAAAAAATGAAGCTCTAGTGTTGCTAAAGATTAAATGTTTTGAAGTGATTATTTTAAGTTACTTTGAAAATCGTTCGAATAGACAAATATAAATCGCTCTGTCATTTTGTAATAGCTCTGGAAATTTCGAAAATTAAATTAATTAAATACTACTTTACTTTTATTCATTAATGGAATTTCTTTAATGATTTCAGACCGCAGCAACTAAGCTATGTGAAATATAGTTTAAAAATAAGAAAGAAATAGTTAAATAACAGGAATTATGATACGTTACAGAGTTCGTACACACGGATTCAGAGGATATTAGGTGCTTTAGAATAGGAAATTTCGTAAAGTACAGATTCGCTATATCCGAAGATATTTTTCATTAAAATAGGCAAATATTACTTTACAAAAATTCTGATACAAAATGCTTGAAGGGTACGAAACCTGTGTTATGTAATGCCATTTTTTCAATAAAAATTAAAAGAATATATTTAATTAAATAGTCAGTGTTTAAAACAGTAAGTAAAACGAATTAAAGTTCTATCTTTTAGGTCTAATTTTCTAGGACCATAAACGCTTTGCTATTGAAATTGATAACATTTTAAAAAGAAAGTATAATGTTTATTTATGAACCCAAGCAATTTTTATATTTTTATAAACGTTATATTTCACGATTTCTGAAATTAGGAGACAAGTATTTAAAGCAGGAAATTCTTTAACTTGAAACTATTTCGTCATTGATAAATTATTGCAGTTTAATTGCATGAAATTCGAGTGATTGAAAAAAATGTCCTTTTTGCATTACTTATTTATAAATAGCACCGAAAACATTTTATTCAAGTTATATAAAATTAATTTAAACCAGATTGCATATATATCTACCCTATATATATATAAATCATATTGAAACGAATTCATGAAACGGATATAATGAAACGACTGAAATGTAACGAATTTATGAAACGATTATATGAAACGACTGATTATACAGGGTGTTTCTAAACTCATGGTACAAACTTTAAGGGTAGGTACAGCACACAGTAACAATCATTTATTGTATAGGGGTATTGTTTTAAAACAGGGATGTATGGGACCAAGTGACGCATTAAGGTAAAAACACAAGGGGGGCAATTAGGCCCTTTCTTTAATTTTCAAAATTTCTCATTCATACCAGAAAATTTTTATACTATCCTTTTCTTGACATTTAATAATTACTTAATAATAAAATTTTTCTTTGAAAATTTTTGGTATGAAATCGAAATTTTTTGAATTGAAAATAGAAATAGAAATGGAGTTTTTGGTTGATTCCACTGGTGGTAGAGGGCAGTAAGTGACTGGTTGCCGTTCAATACCATGCATTCAAGTACAAGAAATCGCCATTTTTAATTGTGCTATCGTTCGTCATGGAAGACTACATATACCGAAAAAGCCGACATGCCTTTCATGTAGGGTCGTGCAAATGGCAATACCAGAGCTGCCCTACGAATGTATCAGGAGCAGTTTCCTCTCAGAAGAATCATAGAATGTTTCAGCGCTTACACCGTCAATTTTCTAAAACAGTTTCTTTCCACGTCACCAGGCAGGAAACTGGGCGAGAAAGAACTGTACGCAGTGCAAACCTGGAAGAAATTATTTTGAATTTTGTGAATGAAAGGCCCGAATCAAGTACAAGAGCTGTTGCATAGAATTTAGGTGTGAGTCATCCGACCGTTTGGAGAGTGTTAAATGAAAACCGATTTCATCCCTTCCGTTTTCAACGTGTACAAACTTTAAATCCGGGAGAATATCTTCTGCGGTTAAACTTTTGCCAGTGGGTTTTGCAGCCAGACTTTACTGCTCATATTCTATTTACAGATGAGGCAGTAATTAGACGCGCGGGTGTATTCAATGCGCACAATTTCCATTTTTGGGCAACCAATAATCCACATGCAACGCGGTCAGATGCTTATCAACAACGATTTTCTGTGCATTTGTGGGCGGGTATTGTTAATAATTATTTGATTGGTCCATACCTACTACCAAAGACGCTGGATGGTCGCTGTTACCTTATTTTTTTGCAACAAGTTTTACCAGAACTGCTGCAAGATGTTCCGATCGCCATTCGTAACAGGATGTGGTTTCAACATGATGGAGAGCCCGCGCACTTCACCACTGATGTGCACAGTTACCTGAATGCCACATTTGGGACGCGATGGATTGGGCGTGGTGGACCAGTTCCTTAGTCACCGCGATCTCCCGATTTATCGAGTCTTCATTTCTTTTTATGGGGACATCTGAAGAGACTTGTTTATGAGACTCCAGTTGACTGAGACGAAAATCTAGTATCTCGCATATCCGAAGCTGCTGCACGTGTGCGGGAAATGCCTGACATCTTTAGAAGTGTACGCCAATCGTTCCACCGACGCTGCCAAGCATGTGTCACAGTTGATGGGGCAAATTTTGAACACTTATTGTAATATTGTTGTATGCGTTATTATTTACTTGTAAACTACATT
Organism: Maratus speciosus; assembly: GCA_963932465.1. Lineage (NCBI taxonomy): Eukaryota > Metazoa > Arthropoda > Arachnida > Araneae > Salticidae > Maratus > Maratus speciosus. The sequence continues at coordinate 164,678,897 of OZ010794.1, forward strand.
GTAAATAAACATTTTATCTTTTTTATTCATGTATTTCGTTTGATAAGTTTGCCAGTTTTGCATTTTTAATTCAAAAATTTCGATTTCATACCAAAAATTTTCAAAGAAGAGTTTTATTGTTAAGTAATTATGAAATGTCAAGAAAAGGATAGCATAAAAATTTTCTGGTATGAATGAGAGATTTTGAAAATTAAAAAAGGGGCTGCCCCCCTGGTGTTTTTACCTTAATGCGTCACTTGGTCCCATACATTCCTATAGAATAAATGATTGTTACTGTGTGCTATACCTACCCTTAAAGTTTGAACCATGAGTTTAGAAACACCCTGTATTTCACGGCAATTTCTCCTAAAATACGGAATGCTTTGAAATGAAATTAACACCAAAAATCCGTATTGATCCGCAGATCTCAAAACTGATATTAGAATTTTTAAATTCTAATTAGTTTTCGAAATATTATTTTTTTTTCTTATTTTATATACTTTTCTCTAATGATGGCAACACGAATTTTAATCATAACAGATTTTTTTTTTCATATTTTAGAAAAGGTTATTATTTTAAACAAATTTGGCAACCAGTTTGGCCTCCCTTACATGTATGCTAAGAAATGTATCATGTTACTTTTATTCATAATTCAATTTGCATTTCATTATCATTTTATTTAATACAAAACTTTCATTTAAAATAAATGGCTTTCATTTTTTCTTTTTTTTTTAAACGAAACGAAAAGAAAAATATTAGGCGCAGATGTCACATACGCAACTCTGTACCTAATTGGTGCCAAAATGGCGTTATTTTGCCTCACATGCTAACCCGGCTATTGCTGTTTATTTATTAATAAATGTTTATTTGAAATTATTTTCTTTTTATTTACAAAAAATGTTATAAATTGTTTTGTTCTATAGTTATTAATTAAACTTTTTTTATTTATTGTTACTTCATTTAAAAAAAAAACAGAACATAATTTAAAAATACATATGTAACTGGTATTCGAAAACGAGGCTTTCGCCAAATTACCGTAAAAAAAAATGCACTTAAAACCCGTTGCGTATATGACAATACAACAAATCACGACATTTAATTTCAGCTTCAAAGCAATATTTTAATGGTATTACTTCTCTCGTCGACCATTTTCGCCAAATTATATAAATCACCAAACCACTCGCCAAATTATACAAATTGACATATTTTTTTTTTTATTTTAAATAACGAAAGAACAAATAAATTAGTATAACATTAATAAAAATACAAATAAAACGTCGAAATAAAAATCACTTGATGGCTTAAAGACGTGTAACTTCCTTAAAGTCAAGTGAATGTGACATTTACGATCAACCATTATTGACATTCAATTTTATAGTTTGGCGACAGATTTAAGATATAACAGGCAACAGACTGTGAATCAAACACGAAAACAACCATTGGATGTCTTAACAGCAACTGATTCTGCCTTAAATTTTTACAATCAATCGGAATGGAATGGAAACCCGTTTAGAGGGAGATCGCTACAGTTTTTTTCAGTATAATTCAATCTTCTCTAATCTTTTTAAAAGCGATCAGATTAGCGTGCTTTTAGATTCTGCAGTGTCTGTGGTTGGCGAGCGTAGCTTGCAGGGGGCAGGGGCCTTAGTCATAGCTGCCAACTTTTACGCTTTTTTCTTACCAATAATATTTAATAGAGATTTCTGTCTTGTCAAATTGTGAGATTTTGAAAATTATATAAGACAACACTTACTGTAAAATTTTAGTGGTAAGAAAAAAGCGTAAAAGTTGGCAGCTATGCCCTTAGTACATATATATTAAAATTATCTAACTTATTTATGTATAGCATATTTTTAATTGTTTTATGCAGAAATCTCTAGTTAAAATGCGGAATCATGTTACATATCCCGCTGAAATATACTCATGTACCCTTTTTGTTTCTTACTTGTAAAAATATTGCAAAGAATTTAACCCTCTAATGTCCATGGTAGCATATTTGCTACCAACAGTTTTCACTATTTAATGGATTTTTTAATTTAGATGTGCCAAATTCATACTAGAAATTTAAAATAGTAATATTAGCATTATTTAATAACAGACAATTCGTCACTAAATAAAGCAAATTTTTCATTGGAAATTTTCTGATATGAATTCAGATTCTCTGAATCACAAAAATTCTAGAACGTAATCTACATCGGGAATTAGAGGGTTAATGAAATTTTTGTTATTAATATTTTCGTAGTATACCCATACTAATAAAAGAAAGTTTCGGTCTCTCTGTGTTTGTGTTTGGGTTTCTGTCTTTCTGCGATGGTTAGTGAAATCTACCGCGTGTTCAACTATGAACATTTAGATAAGTATAGTCAAAGGCGTGACCTGATGCACCTAAGACTCAAAATTTTATTTTTTTTTATTGTTAACCGAAATATTAGATTTAAAAAAAATGAACTCTGATTTTAAAAAAAAAAAAAAAATGAACTCTGATTTAAAAAAAAAAAAAAAAAAAAAAAAAAAAAAAAAAAAAAATCATCTCTTTCATTCTGAGTCTTCCAAAGCTATCGCGCATGCCCAGAACCAGGTTTATATAACGGTTTGAAAATAAAGAACTGAAACAGACATTTTATGGGGTCTTTATATATATATATATATATATATATATATCCATTGGTCAAACCGCATAGTTGAATTAAAAACGAAAGACACATTATGAAATATCTTACTGTTACGCCTTAATCAGTTTAAAAAAACATCGTTGTTAACCTTTGAATAAAATTTCAAAATGGGTCTTTTCGCAGGTCTTTGTTTTCTCCTATATAGCACCGCTGCCCTAAGGCGCAAATTTGGAGATACCCATGACCAAAAAACTACATGTGTAAATCTGAGACATTCTTCTCTTCGAGGGTGTAACCGGTATTTAAAAGTACGAATTTTAAGCATTTGAAGAAAAATCGCGACCTCAGGCCATATGCGTCTTTAGAAAACAATCTTTTTCTGCTGTAAAAGAGATTAAAATTCCATATTTAGAAACAAACTTTTTTGACCAAGTCTTTTGACTGGATTTATATAACCTGCAATAATATATAAGTATTCGGGCGAGTATTTTTTACAAAATAAAATGTTTTGAAATTTCGACGCAAACACTACAAACTGCGCATGTTTTAGCGCGATTTTGCTTGTCTCCAGCTTAAGTTTAAATTGCTAAATATGCATATTTTTCCGGAAATTTTAAAGACTGTTCGGAAATAGTTATATATAAAACTCATTAAAATTTTAGAGAAATCGGACCATAAGAACATTTTTCCTTATTTTGTTTTTTGTTATGCTAACGGAAAAGAGCCGAATTCAAGAAAAAAGAGAGAAGAAAATGCATTCCTTTTTCATATTCGTATAGATATTTATCCACGATTTCTTTCGCACGTGGTGCATAGCCATCATATTTATAACTGCTGACTCTCAAATCTCAAAGAGTTCGGGCGACAAGGGTACTTTTTTTCTGAAATAGACCAACTTAAAAAAAGTCTTGTTTCGAGCCATTTTACTGCTAAATATCTGCAATGCCCCGAATTTAGTGTAGGACGGGTAGTATGAATTTATTGCGTCTACGGCCGAGGCACAAATTAATTCAGAAATATGTTCATTAAATAAACAAGTTATATTACTCCTTGATTATATACAACACTTAATTTGATGTGTTCGTCACCTCAGAATTCGTTGATTCAGAGGAAAGGATAGATATTGGTGAGGTAAAGACTTTCTAGACACTGAGAAAGTCTATAAAATCAATCCGTGATGGATCCCAATGTCCACATGTTTCAATGTGCGAAAATTGTTCATTAAATAGTAGAAAAACGAAAAGTGTTCTTGACAGAAGGTTTCTCTACAAAAATAACAAGGTGCGAGAATGTTAAACTAAGTACACGTTTCCTTGCGATGAGCAGATTGAAGTCTAAGCCTGACTTCAATAAAGATGCCTTCGAGGATTCGAAGTAAATTTCCCGGTGATAAATCACCTTGTTCCGTTCACCGAGAGATTAGCCTTGACCGACTAACTCTCTGAAATTTTTGACCCAACTCATGTGTTTTCCCAGCCTCTTCTTGCAAAACTTTTCTCCTCCCTTCTCAACCAAGGAATATCGTATTTGATCATTTAACAGACCTCAGTTGTTTGCATCATTAACAAACTTTGTTCGGATAGGCTCTGACTAAATTCCCTACGCACATGAGCGCTCCTACTCTCTCTGGCTTTCGATTTTGCTTTGGAAGGTCAACCGGATGAGATCACATGTGAAAACCACTAACTGGGAAGCTATTTTCCTGGCGCTCTTTAGAAATGTTTGACACTCTAACTTCAACTAGGAAGATCGATCCAAATGTATCGTTCCTTTTGACTCCAGCAGAAATATTTGGATACTTTGAAATAAAAAAAGGTTCAGTTTCTAACACATGGGGATACGTATGTGAGAATTTTCCTAGTGATAAGTGAAGTTCTCACATATCAATAACTTTTATCCATTGTTTCACACAGGCTACGAATATACTTTGTTCTTTAACTCCTACAAATTATAAATTGTTTGGACGGTAACGAGTATTTTCTTAAACATAGAAAAGACGGGAGGAGCCACAACCACACCCTTTCTCCCTTTTTCCGAATTTATTTCAAAATTACTTATTGACATCGAGAATCGAAATACGCAAAAAAGAAAATACAAGTCATCGTATGCATTCAATGCTCTTTGGAACAATGCAAAAAATTTCAAAAAATACGTAAAGTAACCCTTTCTTAAAAAAATCATTCCAGGAAATGACATTTCTTTTTTACGCTTTTTTTGCCATAGTGTTAACATAACATATATCAGAAATTTACTTAATTTTATAACACTTATTTCTATACAATATCTCTGAAATGTTTATACTATAATATTTTAGTACTTTTATCTAAAGTGGGAGTATCGGTTTGGTTCAGGTATAATCGAATTTAAAAGTGAAATAATTTGTTTGAAAATCAAAAATTCCACTCAGGATTTTAATGTGAATAAAAAAAGTTACGAGTAAATGGGCGCTTTTTACAGCTAAATATCAAGATTTTAGCACAAAATATAGTCGTCGGAAACATATCCCTCCCAGTCATTTCCCATTGTAGTTAATTGACCCTTTTACCGCTAAATATCAGGTATTTTTTGTCGTTGTTTTACCAATTTTACTCCCATTCAGCGGCTTTCAGACAAAATTGAGTTAAAAATATAAAATCATACAGATTTAACACGTTTACGCAGGCGCGGTGGGTCACACTCAACTGTCTCAGAGCTGCCAAGTCTCCGGCTTTTTGGATACCAGTATTTCAATGCAGAAAATGTTGTGTTATTTAATTAGAAAAATCGGGCGACTTAAAGGAACAACATTTTCTCTAAAGTAACAGTGGTGTGCAAAAAGCCGGAGACTTGACAACTGTGAGCCAGTCGAGTGTGATCCACCGCGCCGGCGTGAACGTGTTAAGGTTCATTTTAGATTATTATCACGGTCCCGGACATCGGCAGGAGGGTAGCTATTTAATGTTATATATATATATATATATATATATATACAGGGTGTTCCGTTAAAGGGGTCCAATATTAATAGGGGTAATAGAGGAGATCACATGAAGCATAAATCAGTATATAAAGCCTGGTCGGATCTCAATAGTTTTCAAGTTACAGCAAATAGAATGAAAATTCGGAAAATTGTAAAAGAACCCTCATTGCTAAACTATCAATAATGCTACATAAGAACAAAGCACATATTTAGAAAGAGCAGAAAAAAACCTACAAAATGACATCAATTGTATTAAAATAGCAATATTTATTGACGAGTTACAAGCCCTGAAACAGTGAAAAAAGTACGAAATCCAATATACATCAAAATAGTTAATCGTTAATTCCAGAAAGACAACTCTAGCTACAACAAGGAAAATGTAGTAAAATTTGGTCCATTCCGAAAACTTTCGAAAAAGCTTACAATGAACCATATCGGTTTAATTGTGTGAGAGAAATTAATCAGTTTCTTAGTTACAACTCCGCTTTCTTTGACACTAGCAAAGGTCCATCCTCCGCCCATCACGATTGGAAACACGGCCTTTTTAATTACTCTCAACTATACATTTTCGACCATGCTTCTTCTGAGATGCAACATTTTTAATTATTCAAGAGTTGAATGAACCAAAATAACTTTACAATAATAGTCTACATTTTAAAGTGGTCTTTTATTGATATAAAGCTTAAGTTAAATTCTTTAAAATTAAACTGGTGGTGAAAATTCGGAAATAATTAAAAATATTGCGATTTGTAACTATGCAAGAAGTTTCAGTACATGTTTTACATGGACAATTATTGTATGTATATGTGCATCATAATTTATGATAGGAAATAATAATAACAAATAGCATAATAATTTTATTAATTATAAATTTAAAAAAGACACTGAATTTTAAATTAATTCATACAAACTTTGTAATTTACAATTTGAGTACACCACAGTCTGTGACTTACAAAATACTGTGCCAAAAAGTGTTGAAAATAAAAGAAAAATGACAAATAAAGAATTACATTCCACGTACTTTATGACATATGTGAAGCATAGTCTTCTGGCCTGCGCTGCACAGTTCAATGTCGGAAGGCAGACGAACGGACATTATTATAATAGGTGTTCGAAGTTGCGCCCATTAACATAATCGCACAGCCGACAGCGACGTCGTAAAGATTGGCGAACACGCCGAAAAACTCCGACGGAGTTGGGAATGTCTCCTGCAGCGACAACGATTCGCGCTAGTAAATCCTCCGGTGTATCCACAGGCGTTTCATACACCAGCGATTTAAGGTGTCCCCAAACAAAAAAGTCTAACGGATTGAGGTCTGGAGAGCGTGCAGGCCAAGCAACAGGTCCACTGCGTCCAATCCATTTCCCAGGATATGTTGAATTGAGGTGATTGCGAACACCTATGAAAAAATGTGCCGGTGCGCCATCGTGCATAAACCACATATTGTGGCGCAATGTTGCTGGCACATTTTGCAGTAACTGCGGTAAGATATCCCGTAGGAAAACCAAGTACGTACTGCCATTGAGTATATCTGGGAGTAAATATGGTCCTATGAGATAATCGCCGAGGACACCTGCCCATATCTTCACACTGAACTTTTGTTGTGCGTTCGACGGGAAAACAGTGTGCGGATTTGTATATGACCATGTGTGCATATTGTGCGTGTTTACCACGCCCTCTCTCGTAAATGTTGCTTCATCAGTAAATAAAATATTTTCCAGAAATTGTGGATTATTTTCTGTTACATTAAGCAACCAGCGTACGAATTCTGTCCGCTGAGCACGATCTGTTACTGATAACAGTTGTACCCGCTGCACAAGAAAGGGGTGCATGTTTTCTGCACGCAGAACACGCCACACACTTTGGTGAGAAACACCGACTTCAGACGCAGCAGCTCGTGTACTCGTGGAGGGGTTATCTTTAAAAATATTCAGTACATCTTCTTCCATTGCAGGTGTTCGTACATGTCGAGGTTTCCTTGCATCAATGCTTGCTGTATTAAACGATCCAGTCTCCCGTAATCGTCTGTCGATTTTTATGAAGAGTTTCGAACTTGGGCAACGTCTCCTTGGAAATTGCTCACGGTACATGTGTTGTGCTAGATATGCATTTCCATGAGCTTGCCCGTACATCAGATGCATGTCCGCATATTCTTCGTTAGAGTATTCCGGCATAATCATTATACATCAACTTACTACAATCCCACTTACAACAGCCTCCCTTTAACATAACGCCCACTGATGACTGCTGTTTTATTACACTTTTCTTCCTATACACATAGAAAATTTGCATAAAAAGTACTTCTTCTTCATCATCCTGAAAGTTCATGGAGGAAACGCAGCAGTCACGGAGTTTGCTTTAAGACAAGGCGAGAGCTGCACAATATGTCATTCACTTGACCAGACTGAATAATGAAAGGGTATTGATAGAGGTTGATCAGAAATGTATAATTGAAAGATATTAAAACGGGGTGTTTACAATCGTCATGGGCGGAGTTTCGCCCTTTCCGAGCGTGCAACAGTACAGAGTTGTAACTAGGGAACTGCTTGATTTCTCACATACAATTAAACTGATATGGTTTATTGTCAGCTTCTTCGAAAGCTTTCGGAATGGACCAAATTTTATAACATTTTCCTTGATGTAGGTAGAGTTGCATTTTTGGAATTAACGATTAACTATTTTGCTAAATATTTGATTTTGTATTTTTTCACTGTTTCAGAGCTTGTAACTCGCCATTAATTCTCAATATACTAAAACAACTTATGTCATTTCGTAGGATTTTTTCTGCTCTTTCTAAATATGTGCTTCGTTTTTATGTAGCATTATCGATAGTTTAGCAATGAGGGTTTTTTTACAAATTTCCGATTTTTCATTCTATTTGCTGTAACTTGAAAATTATTGAGATCCGGCCAGGCATTATACACTGATTTATGCTCCGTGTGATCTCCTCTATTACCCCTATTAATATTGGACCCCTTTAACGGAACTCCCTGTATATATATATACATATATAAACGTAAAGCACAGTAATCACCAACAAAAAACAAAGTAATATATATATATAACGGAATTCGAAGTATTTCGCGCAAAAAGTGCAACACATTGTAACTCGTCGATTTCAGGAAATCAATTACTGATATTTTCTACACGAGAGATTTACAAGAGAAAAAGTATGAACCATTTAATTGATTTTATTATTTCTCTGAAAGCTTTATCGTTTTAGTGCTTTTAACCATTTAATAGAAAAACGTCCAAGTTGCAAATGCCATTAAAAAAATTCTTCAAAACTACTGTTATATGCAGTGTTGCCAGATTGGGGACTTTTTTAGTTCAAATTATTTGACTATCACCACTATTTAAAACAGAATAATTCTTCTTATTTTTACAATTTTTTATCATTTTTTGAATGGAGCGAATATTTGTATTTCAAAATAAGCGGTTACAATCAAGTATCTGGGGGCAAAAAAGCAAAGCGCTATAACTAAGCGTCCTATCTTAAATGGGAGAAGTAACCGCAAGATTAAAAGCGAGGTCACATCAATCAAGGTCATGCGCCACGTAGCGGATGGAGTGTGAACTACAGGTAGATACGTAACTGTTTTCTTACTGACACCACTAAAATTGTAAAGTTTTTTTCAGCTTGATTAATAACTGAAGTGCTTCAATTCTAGAGTTCAATTGCAATGAGAAGTACACATTCTGCTGAAATTCACCGTTTCAGTTGATAAGTTGATTTATTAAAATACTAATATTTTGGAAAACTGTATTGTTGGGAGTAAATAAACACGTGCATCAATATTAATAACTGCATCCATAAATGAACCATCTTCCAGCCAAATTTGTGTAGATCTGCGTGCAGCATCTTTTCAGGAAAATTTAGACAGATACAGAAACACACAAAATTCCTATTTTATTAACCCCTTAACGCTCGAATTAAATTACGGTTGAATAATTCAAATTGCTTATTGGCACCACTTTTATGAAAAAGAAGTATTCACCTTATTTAATGACAGTAAAAACGATACCAAAATATACCCAATTTCACTATTTTATAAAACTGGTGGGAATCAAACAATTTGAGTAAAATACACAGCCCGAGAATATGACGGGAGCGAGAATTAAGGGGTTAATTTCCATAGAACATATATAAATATTTAAGATATTTCTTTTTTTTCAGATTGAAACCAGAAAAATAACAAAATCAATATTATATGTAAATGTTTATAATGTTTTCATCAGTTGGGCTCTGTTTGATGTACTCTTAAGTTCAAGGTATGGAGTTGTCGGAAATGATAACTTCCAAACTTTAACCTTTTATCTGCTGACGTACTCATAAGTACCACTCTCTTTAAACTTTCATCCCAGTGTGAATATTACCAATATTCTAATGGTACTTCGCAAAGCGATATAAGTAAGCGTCCTATCTTAAATGGGAGAAGTAAGCGCAAGATTAAAAGTGAGGTCACATCAATCAAGGTCATGCGCCACGTAGCCGATGGAGTGTGAACTACAGTTAGATACCTAACTGTTTTCTTACTGACACCACTAAAATTGTAAAGTTTTTTTCAGCTTGATTAATAACTGAAGTGCTTCTGATAACGCAAAGAAAACTTCGTGGGGTCAAGTGCGTCTGGATGCCCCTCTCGCTATGCCGTTATTTTGCAATAAATGTGGCAAACAAAACTCACTTTCCATGAGTGACTGAAGATTTAGAAAATACGTGCCGCACTAAAAACCCGCGTATTATAACTCCGTCCACAAGGTGGCGCAACTGTGTTAATTTACGCCTGATTCCAGCATTAAGTTTGTTCCCTTACTTATAACGCTTTGGAAAAAAGTCCCCAATCTGGCAGCATTGATTATGTACAGAATTATGAATAATTCCGATTCAAAACCTTTCATTAATTCCGTCAATCTTAGAAAACTAAAAAACGCTATACTTACTATCTTTTAGAGCTAATTACTTTTAATATTTATCATACTGATTAATTACATTCTCTATGTTAAATAGCATTAATGCGCTTAAAGTTTTTAAACAAATTAATGTAAATAATTTTAATTACATTTTGAATATTTGAAATGAATACATTACTAATATATTCGTTTATTTTAGAATACACTGATAAGGTGTATTTATAATTCCTTTTGGGGCTAATGAATTTTATAATTATCAAATGGGTCTTACACAATAGAATTTCCCTACATTTGAGATTTATTATTTCATTACGTTAAAAGGACTATTTTGAATAACATCAATATCCACAAGATAAAGAGTCTTTCGGTATAAAATGTAAATCTTTTGAAAACATTACTTTAGTTAATATATTGAATTCAGATCTTCAAGTGCATGCTCTAAAACGGTATAGAATATCTCAAACTTTACCGGACATTTGAATAATGTATAATTCATATGTGCTCTCAGTCTTTTCTATTTATACAATGTATTTATACAAGGAATTGAAAGTCAATAATACTCACAGACCTGCCACATTAAAATGTTGTAGCAGAAATGTTGACATTAAAATGACTCTAAAGCAAAGTATAAATATCTACACGTTTTGTTCAAACATTTATCTTCAAAGTTTTTTGCCATTTGTTAATCTTCAAAGCTGTATAGTAAAATAAATCCTTCTTTTTTTCTAATACATATTTATTTTCCTTAACCCCTTAATTCTCGCTCCCGTCATATTCTCGGGCTGTGTCTTTTACTCAAATTGTTTGATCCCCACCAGTTTTATAAAATAGTGAAACTAGCTATATTTTAGTATTGTTTTTCCTGTCATTAAATAAAGTGAATATTTCTTTCTCATAAAAGTGGTGCCAATAAGCAATTTGAATTTTTCAACCGTAATTTAATTCGAGCGTTAAGGGGTTAAACTAGAGTTTAAGTCAAATACATATTGAAAAATCTATTATATTTCTGTTTTTCGTTAAATTTATATTAAGTATTACACTTTCATACTTAAACACTAATATCCGAGAACATTTATCACTTACCTAACGAAGTATGTAAATAAATTTTAATAATAAAATTTATATATACTCATTCATAAACTGAACCATAAAGTAATTCAAATCAATGTAGGTGTCAAATATTCCATTTAAGAATTTGAAATTTTAAAGTGTAAAATATAAATTTGTACATGAACTAAATTTTCAGAAAACAGAGAGAATTAAAATTATGTTGAAAATACCCATACAAATGTCAGTGTGTTGCCTGGATGACGTTTTTACCAATGAGCTGGCGTGCCTCTGGTCACATGATGCGCGGGCGTGGGAGAGAAGGGGTTAGATCCTAGTGAAAGCAGGTTTAGATAGATGGAGTATGCCTTCCGTGTGTTCCGGCAGGTTTTGAGATAAAACGAAACTGTTTAACACTAGAACGCCCGGATATTTTACTCAAGTTTCATAAAAATATTTCACTCCAAAATTTTTATTTAAAATTATTTAACTGATTTATTTAACGTAATTCTGCGTCGCTTAAATTTAACATATTTTATGAAACAAATTCCAATGGACATTTAATCATGCGGTCGGAGTGGAATAAATCGATATAAGTAAGCGTCCTATCTGAAATGGGAGAGATAACCGCAAGAAAATAGCGAGGTCACATCAATCAAGGTCGCACGCCACCTAGCGGACGGGGTTAAACACAGGAAAATGCCTAACTGTTTTCTTATTTCACACCACTAAAATTTTAAAGTTTTTTTCATCTTGATTAATAGCTGACATGTTTCTCACAAGGCCAAGAAAACCGTGGTGTGAAGTACATCTGGACAATCTCTCTACGCCACTATTTTGCAATAAATGTGGTAAACAAAATTCAGTTCCTGAGTGACTAGAGATTTAGAAAATATTCGCAGATGGTAGATATCCTGTCATATATGACGTCACACTAAAAGCCCGGGTATGTGGATTATCACCCCGTCCACAAGATAGCGCAACTGTGTTAATTTACACCCGATTCCAGTATTAAGTTTGTAGGCATACTTATATCGCTTTGGAGTGGAATCGACTCCTTCCGGGCGTTATAGTGTTAAAATTTAACAGGTGCTACGGGCACCGGTAATTTAATATGTCGGGAAGAGTAGTGTAACGAAAAGAGTAATAGTGAGGTAGAGTGATATACAAATTGATCTGAAGATCTACACGTTTATATATAAATTGTGTCGTCATTTGAATCATCGTATCTCTTTTTTATGTACTGTCTTTCTGCATATATTTTAACACTAGAACGGCGGCGAGGGGTCACTTTGACCCTTGCCGAATGAATACATCTCGATTCGAACCAGATTTTTTTTAATAATATAAGATTAATATAAGCTGCACAAAAACAACTTAAATAAATATGTTAAACAGTTTTAAGTAAAAATTCTGACGTGAAATATTTTTATAAAACTTGAGTAAAATTTCCCGCCGTTCTAGTGTTAATAAACTAGTATGTGTTATAAAATAAGAATTGGTCTTTATAAAAGTGGTAGCCTTAGATTATACATCAGGTGTTATGATATAAAAAGGAAAAACACACAGACGGTCCCAGGAACGATATACGGAACATTAAAGGCGTTACAGACAGGATAAAAATAAAATAACTTTCTAAAATTAATCCCGAGAAAGGATTGTGAATTAAACGAAAATTGCATTCAGTCATGCTCATTTGTTTGTCTAGTTCAAAGATGGCTAATCTTTAGACGTAGGCGTGCCAAAAAATGCTAAATAATGACCATACATATTACAACGTGTCTAACACTTAAATAAAGAATTAATGCAGTCAGAGGAATGGAGTGATGAATAAAGAGGAGTAGACATATAGTGTATTGTCTACCAGTTGCGAATGAAGTAACTGAAAAGGTTGTCACAAGATGGCGGCAGTTTTTTTATCGGATTTATAGTTTTCTTTAGCTCCTATGTGATCAACATCAGTAAATTTGAATATAAATTTCGTCATATTAAATTGCCTATATTAAATTGCGTCATAATTTTGCATTAATGAGGCTTTTACATAAAGGGAAAAGTTTTATTTTAATATACTGGTATAAGTTTTCCCCGTCGGTAATCAACCCCTGCGAAAGTGGTTACAGTTGAAACTTCACTATTTTAAAAATATCACTTCCTCTTTATTGATAGTTCCATCGTTAGAGGTGTCAAGCTCTCACTAATATTCCATATTATGTGGGTACTTTAACTATTCATGTTTAAGCCGTTTCGTAGTAGATTTTATTATTATTATTATTAATATTATTATTATTATTTTGGTTTAAGGAAATGAAATTCAATAATTTATATTTACTCCAATATATTTCCAAAAACTTTTCCGGTTCAAAATGTTGTTTACACATATTACGTTACATACACATATAAACCGCCCACCCATATAGATCAGAATGGATTTTTTTTTTTTTTGCGTTGATATATACAAACTATAAATGTTACATATTTTAGTAGAGTACCTCAGTAGAGTACCTAGTAGAGTACCACAAATTCCCTGCCCCATTCCCCCACAGTACATCACGATGTAATGAAATATTTTCTACGTTAGTGCATACTAACTATATAATATGCATACTTTTTATTCGACGAAAAGTCCAGAAATGTCAAACATCGGCCAGCAAACAGCTTTGATATATTATCTCTGTTTAATTCAGTTATTAAAAGACGTATTCAGAAAATGAAGTCTACATGCACATACTTCAACTAACTGTATGTTTGTAGCATAGTACATAGACAGTAATACGTAATATGTGTATTGAAATACACATATTACGTAAGATTAGTGAAGCTTGCCACCTCTATTTGCACTATATGCTTTTTGCACTTGTGTGTCATAATCCAAATTGCATAAAAATTATTAGGCTATTTCCATGGGTACTTGTAGTGTAAGTCACAAGCTACGATGTTTAGCTACCAGTATATTAGAAAGAATAAAAATCTGACTTATTTTATCGAATATATCTCATTAATTGAATAAGGCCAAAGAAACTTTTCGAAAATAACGATGGCCAACAAGCATAGCAGTTATTAGCTATGTGACTTACACTACAAAAACCCATGGAACCAGCAAAAGGAAATCGTATCTAATAATTTATTAAGTAAATTTGGTTGTTGTACGTTCCATATATTTCTTTGCGTGTTTTGTATTTTGTTATATCTTTTAATAAGAATAGCAGAAATGCACCTGCTTGTCCTTTTATTGCAACGACTGTGTTATGAAATATAATTTTAAGAAATAGGACTGTTTAAATTCATGTATAAAACACAATAGTTAAATGTTGAAAGCATTCTTCATCGAAAAAAAAATCAAATGGGTTAATTCAAGCGAAAATAATCGCATTGTTTGCGATCTAAAGTAAGTGTTAAGAAAATTAATTTAATATTTTTAAAATGCAATTTTATCTCGCTATGTATATAATCATCCGCAAATTTAAATTTCCGTAAGCCAGGATTCGACAAATGGCACTCTGGCACGTGCTCAATAAATTAGCCACCTGTGAGGAAAATATATAAAGAAATTCAAACCAACAGACATTCATAACCATGCTTAAAAGTTATAAAGTCTCAAAATATAATTTTTTAAGGCTACACAATACCCTAAAAATGACAAAAATATCGAATATTTTTTATTGAATTTTTCAGTGGTCCATACGGTTGCGAATCATGACTCCAAATTCTAGATCTGAAATCCAAATAGTTTCAAAGATATTTGAACTTTTCTGAGAGTTCTCAGAATGTTCTGGATGTTCCTTTAGAGATTTTAAATGCATTTTCTCAGACTGTTGAAGTTAGTGTTTGCTAATCTCTAAGGCTTCTCATCTGTTACAGATAGAGTCTTGAATTTTTTTGCAGACACTTACATGTATATGTACTACAATAATGAGTATGGATTTATGTCTGAGGGTTATAGTTTTTTTTTATGTCAAAGTTAATGTTTCCAAAACTTTCGTGTTTTTTTCAGGTTTCGCGTTACAAGAATAAATAAAATTTACATCTTTAATTCCATACTAACTTTTGTTCTCAATAATCCAATGAATATAAGTCACTTAAAATAACTAAAAAATATTAAAAATTAATAATGTTATAAAAGTTTTAAAGAACTTCAATTTTTTAAAAAATTTTTAAATAAAAAAAAAGTTGATTGTTAAAAAGATTTTTTATACCAGAATCAGTTAACTTTTATAATCTGAAACAAAGTCATCAATTATTTTTAATGTAACTGTCTCCATTTTTTTTTTTGAAAAAGGGTAGTGTGTAGCCTTAAAGAAGAAAATATAAAGAAAAGTGCCCAGTTAAACTGATGGCATTGAGCTCGCAGACTATTCACACTCATTATATATTATACTCTTATTTCAAAGAAAATGCCTACAGAAAATAAATGAAGGAGGATTAGCCCTGTTCCCCTACACTAAACTTAACCAATGAACCTCCATATCTAATCAGGGAAGCAGCTTAACATAATAAAACGGTATACCAAATTTGAAGCAAATCAGATAATTCTGCATGAAAAAAAAAAAAAAACAATTCGCTAAATTAAGGGAGTCTAACCCCCTTTCCTCTCTTTATACTTAACTCATGAACCTCCAAATTTAATTAGGAATGCTCCTTATCAGAATGAACATATAAAAAACATAAATTAAATTCAGCATGAAAATCCATTTATCTAAATAAATAAGTCTTGACCCCTTTCCCCTTTTTATACTTAACCAATGAACCCCCAAATCTAATAAAGGAATAAACCGGCATATCAAATTTGAAGCAAATCGATTAATTCTGCATGAAAAACACATTTATCTAAATTAAGTGGGGGTCTAGAACCACCCCCCCTTTAAACTTAACCGATAAACCTCCAAAATTAATCAAGGCAGCTCCTTAACTTAATAAACCGGTATACCAAATTTGTAGCAAATCGAATAATTCTGCATGAAAAATCCATTTATCTAAATTAAGGGGGGTAGCCCCCTTTCCCTCCTTTGTACTTAACTAATGAACCTCCCAATTTAATCAAGGCAGATTCTTAACATAATAAACCGGAGTACAAAATTTGGAGCAAATCGAATAATTCTGCTTGAAAAACCCATTTATCTAAATTAAGGGGAGGTCTAGCCCCCCCTTTCCCCCCTTTATACTTAACTAATGAACCTCCAAATCTAATCAGGAAAGCTCTTTAACATAATAAACCGATACACCAAATTTGGAGCAAATTGAATAATTCTGCATAAAAAACCCATTTATCTAAATTAAGGGGGGGGGGGGACTAGCTCAGTTTATCCACTTTATACTTAACCAATGATCTCCCAAAACTAATCAGGAAAGCGCCATATAACAATGAACCTAGAAAAAAAAATTGAAGCGAATCGGATGTTTCTATCAAGAGTTATCGCGTTACGCACATACGTACGTACGTACGTACATACATACATACATACAGAACGGCGGGCACTTTAGCTCTCAGGCTTTGATAGCCTGTGAGCTAAAAAGGACAAAAGATAGCATCGAACGCTGGACCTCAGACTGTCGTGCAAGCACTGTTTTTCTACGCCACGATAACCGCTTTGAGATGAGTGAATTAATATGTATTTGAAACCTCCCCACACCCAAATTTCTGAAAATCTAAGCCCCGTTTGAAGAAATCCTTTCACAAGCATAGTTATGGATAAAAGTCTATAACATACTCTAAAATGATCAAAATCTGTGAGCACCATGTTTGGTGGTCCTCTTGTTAGTTTCTCATTAGCCGAGAAAGAGTGCAGGTGAATAATGGCGTAGAATGCGAGTAGGAGTAATTTTTATATGTTTATATACCAGAAAAGTTATTCAGGATTAATTTTGATTAAATCATTTCGCTTTAAAATGGTACATTTTTAAGTGCGTTCGTAATTATATAAATACGTAACACCTATAGTCGTCGTTCAGTCCGTCTGTCTATCCGTCCGTCCGCATATAATAGAGCAAAAACTACCCAACCGAATGGTCTGAAATTTTAAATATATGATTGTTGTAAAATTTTTTCGAGCCATTTCAAATTTTATTAAAATCGGATGTATAGTTAAATTACAGGGACAGTCAAAAGTTTTTCTTTACATTACGGCCAATGGGAAAAATTATTGCACGTGCATTTTAATGATGTTAAAGCTTTCCGAATGGTCTCAAATTTTAAACATATAATTATTGCGACATTTTGTCGAGCCATTTCAAATTTTATGAAAATCGGATGTATAGTTTAATTACAGGGAGAGTCAAAAGTTTTTCTTTACATTAAAGCCAATGGGAAAAATTATTGCAAGTGCATTTTAATGATGTTACAGCTTTCCTAATGGGCTGACATTTTAAATATATAATTGCTGCAAAATTTTATAGAGCCATTTCAAATTTCATGAAAATCGGATGTATAGCTTAATTACAGGGACAGTCAAATTTTTTCCGTTACATTAAGGGAAATGGGAAAAAAATATTGCAAGTGCGTTTTAATGATGTTACAGACTATGCACTTATGAATTGCAAATAAATACACATTCAGTACAATATGGTGTGCAAAAAATAATTATAAAACTAGTTATAGTACGAACGCACCTCATTTGCCACGTTTGACGAGCAATTTCCAACTTTTTATAATTTGGCATTCAGTTTATTTCTAGTAATGCAGTCGTTTTGCCCGATTGCTTCGAAATAAAATTGAGCTAATGATTAGGCATGGTATCACGAGGATGGAGATTACGGGGATTTTGGAACCATCACAAGAATTTTCTTTCGGATAAAGTTTTAGTGCAGCAATTTTGTGAAAAATCTGTGGAATTTTTTCTTTATTTAACGTTTTTAAGTTCAACCGTACTTTTAGTTGTCTGGCAACACTAGATCTCGGTTTGCGGATTCGGAACAGAAAATTATCAATTGTCACAATTGTGCTAATATCGAGTCGCAACATTTAAAGTAATACGGGAATCCGAGTAGAAATGTGAATAGGAAGCGACGCCACTATCCAATAAAGGTTTCTGTTGCAATGTAAATGAAGAATCATAGCCACTAGTGTAGCGCGATGGAACCATGCTACATGGTGACACCTGTTTCAAACATTTTTATGGAATTATTTTCTTCTTCCAAAGCCTTTCATTTCGGACAGGACAATGCGAAGACTTTTGGCAGTGGATGATCCCAGTATCACAGAAGAATATTTAAAAGATGGATGGAATTTGCGACTACAATGTCAACCTCTAAATAGTCCGGATTTAAATGTACTTGATCTCTGTTTTTATAACGCAATTTAGTCATTGCAACATCAGATGCCCACAAAGAATTTTCATAAGTTAATTGATGCTGGTGAAGTCGCTTTTCCAAGTATAGAAGTAGAAAAGCTTGACAACGTGTTTTGAACTTTACAAACATGTATGGAAGACATTATGATGTATAGAGGAGGCAACTGTTACAAAATAACCCATCTCAATAAGGAATAACTTCGTCGTCAAAATCTTTTTTCCGCGAAACATGGCGTGTAATCCCGTAGCTATATTACGTGCAAAAAATTCCTTAAATATCAATTAAAATTGTTTTATTAGCGATTAAAATTATCACAACTTGGTATTTTTGCATACATTTAAATTTATTATTTCATTGCGTTCAAAGGACTATTTTGAATAACATATATATTCACAAAACAATCTATCTTTCAGTGTAAAATATAAATATTTTGAAAAACATTACTTAGTTAATTTATTTTATAATTATTAAATGGAACTTACACAATAGAATTTGCATATATTTTTAATTTATTATTTCATTACGTTAAAAGGACTATTTTGAATAACATCAATAAAGACAAGATAAAGAATCATTCTGTATAAAATACACCTTTTCAAAAACACTGCTTTAGTTAAATATATTAAATTCAGCTCTTCAAGTACATGCTCCAAAATTTTAAGCACAGAATATCTCAAACTACGCGCTTCGCGACTTTACCGGACATTTAAATAATGTATAATTCACAAGCTACTCTTAGTAGTTTCTGTTTATACAACGTATTTATAGAAGGAATTCAGAGTCAATAAAACTCACAGATCTGCTAAATTAAAATGTTGACATAAAAAAGGACTCTAATGCAACATATAAATATCTACACCTATTGTTCAAATATTTCCAAACTTTAACGTTGCGTGTAATATTCAATATAACAAACACTTCATTTTGACTGATACATATTTATTTTTTGTAAACTAGAGTTTACTTAAAATAAATATTCAAAAAACATATATTTCTGCTTTTCCCTAAGTTTATATGAAATGTTATACTTTTGTACTTAAACACTAATTTCCGCAGACAATTATCACTTATTTAACGAAATATGTAATTATAATATATGTAATTATAATATAATTTAAATATATTAAAATTAACATTGAAGCTTTTATTCCTTCTTAAACTCAAACATAAAATAATTTAAACTCATGTAGACGTCAAATAAGCCATTTAAGAAATTTAAAATTTAAAATATATATTTTTACATGAACTAAATTTTGAGTAAATAGAGTTTTAGAAATAAGAAATTACATTTAACTACAATTAAACGTACATTAAAAATATGCATTCAAATGACAGGATAAATTTAATCGCGAGATATAATTATGAATTGATCGAAAATTTCATTCAATGATTTCATATGTCTGTCCGGTTCAAAGGTGGCCAAACTTTAAACATGTGCTTGCGAAAAAATCCCCCCAAACAGTATCCAACCATTATACAACGGGCCTAAAACTTACATAAAAAATTATTGTAGCATATGCTTTATGTACTTCTTAAGAAAATGAGGTAATTTAAAATCGAAACTAACTGTTATTTGACAAAATATAATGAATTATAGAATTATATGATTAGCGTGTACTCGTATATCTATTGTCATTAAGGAATGTAAACTAGACATTATATCAAACATATTAGTTATTAATTTAAAAAAGGATCTGGATTCATTACAACAGTTAACCACTAAAATAAAGAAAAAAGTAATTATAAACATATGACAAGAAACGTTCGGTTATTTGTCTACTGAAACATAACTGTGATACATAAAAAAACTATAAAACAAAATGAAAAATTGAAACTCTCTGATATTTGACAAATAATAATTATATGATTATTAGAATATATTATATGATTATTAGCCATTAACAAATGAAAACTAGGTTAATATATAAAGCCACATTAGTTCTCCTTGAAAATACGTGATTATGGTGATAATTTTTTTCCTCGAGTTATAAGTAATTTCTTATCTGATATCATGTACTGGTAGCGTGATTATGATGTGAATGTTTATTTTGTTCATTTATTTGAAGGATAAATGGATTAAATAAATCATAGTTTTAAACGTGTTCGTGTTTTTTATAAATTAATTATAAATAAATATTTAAAATAAAATGTTTAGAAATACTTACGACAAAAAAAAATGGAAACATATACTTTTATAATCTCATTATATATGTATATCTTTTAATGCTTGATTAGAATATGATGATTTCTAAGTTGCAATGATCATCATTTATTTGTAAGTAACTGTGTACTTTATAAAAGCTCTGGAATTTTCGAAGTTTAAACTACAGTAGAACCTCGATTATCCGAAGTAAATGGGACCCACCCTCTTTCGGAAAAGCGACAAGGCTTCAATTTTAAGATTAAGGAGAAATATATGCAACATTTCTTGTTATGGTAACAAGTTCTTAATAAAAAAGCAGTAGCAAACTAGAAACAAGAATAAATTACCTGAATTTTAATTTTTAAATTAAGCACCTTTTACATATATTATAAGTGTTTAAAAAATGTTTTGAATGTCGCAGTTTCGATTGCCTTTGCTTGGAAGCTCTATCACGGAGTTTTTTAATATTATTAGTTCAACAGTATCTCAGTCTTTCTGCTGCTCCAGCTATTCTAAATGTTTTGCAAAATATTCAAAATCTTCAGAATTGCTAATTTGTTCATTTTCTTCGTTCCACTCCACAGCTTACAGGAGCTCCAGTTAAATGCAAAGGAACTCTAAGAAAGACCACTTCCACACAAGGAATATTACAGTTTAAAAAAAAAAAAGCTTTCAAATTGGATTTTGCACACAAGGAATGTGATAGTAAAAAAAAAAAAAAAAAAAGGGCTTTAAAAATGGATTTCGGTTAACCGAGTGTTTAGGTTAAAAGAGTTTGAGGTTCTGCTGTAATTACTAAAATATTAATTTATTTTTATAGCAATGTATGGCGTGCACGTCAAGGCCTCTACTTTGAAATGCAGACATAAGATATGTCAGCCATAGTTGCCTACCTCACACTAATCATCCGTAATACTTGCGCTAATTTGACCCTGGTTTAATACGTTTCGAACAAGAAATTTTTTGAAGAATTGAAATTAAATATATTCCGCGTATAAACCTGGAATTAAATAAATAAGCATTCATGAAATAAATTTTCCTATTCGAAATGGGGTTAACCGGGTCAAATTAATCCAGACATTACTGAAGATTTGTGGGAGTTTGGCAGCTACGCATAACTAATGTTTAGGTTTAAAAAACAGTGTTTATTTAAATCTAATCGGCCAGGGATATGATGGAGCTTCTTTAATTCGGCCTATTCTACACTGCAATGTAACTGTCACATAGACCTTAGGTCAACGATGCCAGATAGTCCAGGTAATAGAGACCGTATAGGGACTCTACCTAGCAAAATTAATGGCAGTACTGGAAATCTGCTTCCTAGATGTTTTTTTTTTGGTCGCTGAATCCGAATTTGTATCTTCCCACCAAAATTTCCCCCGGCAACCCCCCCCCAAATTTTGGTAAAAAGCCCCCCAAAAAAGGTTTTTATTAAAAAATTCCATTTTTGTATTGTTTTAGGGGAAAAGAAGCTAGAAATTCAGAAAGTAGACAAAATTTGCAACAAATCAGATATATGACATTATGACTTAGGATGAAAGGGAAGGGGGGATCTGCCTCGGAACATGCGCCGCAGTGCTGCGTGGACTAAGTTGCGCAATTCCACTTAACCACTCACGCGTTTACATTAGCCCTCCCATCTTCCCTCCGAACTTTCTCTATAAGGTTTACTTTAAGTTTTTTGGGTCGCTAAATCCGAATTTTTAACTTACCCCCAAAATTTCCCCCCCGAACCCCCCCCCAAATAGTTGTTTTTAACTTAAATTTCTTATTGTTTTAGGGGAAAAAAATTACAAAATTCAGAAACTAGATAAAATTTGCAACAAATAGGATATATGACATTATGACGTAGGATAAACGGGGAGAGAGGGCGCTGCCTCGGAACAATCCTCGAGTGCTTTTCTCAAAAACCAAATTTTTTTCAAAAAATCAATGTTTTGGGGGGTTGCCGGGTGAAATTGTGGTGGGAAGTTACAAATTCGGATTCAGCGACCCAAAGAACATAAAGTGAGTCGAAATCCAGAACTAGTATTAATTTTTCCAGGAAAAATCCCCTATTGCCTGGACTTCATAACTTAGTGCACGTAGCGCCGCAGTGCATGTTCAGAGCAGCTCTCATCCTCCCCGTTCATCCTAATTCATAATGTCATATATCCTATTTGTTGCAAATTTTGTCTAGTTTCTGAATTTCGTAATGCTTTTCCCCTAAAACAATAAGAAATTTAAGTTAAAAACAACTATTGGGGGGGGGGGGTTCGGGGGGGATTTTTGGGCGAAAGTTAAAAATTCGGATTCAGTGACACAAAAAAATCTTAATGTAAACCTTATAGAGAAAGTTCGGAGGGGAGATGGGAGGGCGAATGTAAACGTGTGAGTGGTTAAGTGGAATTGGGCAACTTGGTTTACGCAGCATCGCGCGCATGTTCCGAGGCAGATCCCCCCTTCCCCTTCATCCTAAGTCATAATGTCATATATCTAATTTGTTGGAAATTTTGTCTACTTTCTGAATTTCTAGATACTTTTTCTCTAAAACAATTTAAAAAAAATGATTTTTTGAATAAAAATCTTTTTTGGGGGGCTTTTTACCAAAATTTGAGGAGGTTGCCGGGGGAAATTTTGGTGGGAAGTTACAAATTCGAATTCAGCGACCCAAAAAACATCTAGAAAGCCGAATTCCAGTACTACCATTAATTTTGCAAGGTAAAATTCCCTATTGCCTGGACTAAGATTACTGAAATCGAAACTCGCATATTGAAGGGCAAATTCTCAACCAGTGTTGCTAGTGGGCTACTTTTTTTTTAATTAAGATATCTTGATGGGCACCACTTTTTTCAAATACAGTGAAACGTCCCTTTAACCAAGTGTCTATTTAACGAAGTTTTCTACTTAATGAAATTTTCTGTTGAACTTTGAGTTAGAACACCATTAACATGTAAACAAATCTCCTTATCACGAAAAATGTAGTCTGTATAACGAAGTTTATTCCACTTTAGTTCATGCACAAAATTCAAATGGAGAAGTTACTGTTGCGATGGATGTGTGAATTTAATTTAGCGAATGAAAATTAAATTATTTATTTATTCAATCATTTTCATTCATAAGAAGAAATGCTAAAAGCCTTCGATACAATAAGAAGGGAATTCCAGTTTCAAGAAAATGTTACAGATGAATTGTTCGGATACTTACAAAAGTGGGATTTTTTTTATGAACAGTGTATTTTTTATAAAAACCTGTACAAACTAATATTCGAGACTTTTTTAAAGTTAAGGATTTCAAATACTAACAAGAAAGAGAAAAGTTATTTTACTTTTATAAAGCTACATTTCAGTTTTTTGTTTACCTCTCTTTATTATGTGTTTTTTTTTTAGATATTATTGTCATTAAAGTTTTCTCATATGTCTACATTACATAAAAAATGTTACAGCTGTGAAAGTCGCCTATACTCCGTGGTCCAAAGACTTATTAGAAAACTGAGAATGGCAACAGTCAAGTGAGAGAGACGATGTAGAATGCTTGGAGGATGTGGTGTTCGAAAAGCTGTTGTGAAATAATCTGCAACCCTGAAGCCATTATTAAGTGATATTATGTGTGAGTGTGTTGTTAATGTATTCGTCCAATGTACAGATTAAACTTAGTTAATCATATCACTGCTTAGACCTCACTGCTTTACTTAGATATTGTGTTTTTCCTTCATCAACATCATGGAACCAAAACCGGTCACGATAATGGCGCAGACGACTAGGATGGTGATCTTCAGCTTTTAAAAATCATCTGCAGTGTTACCATCGTATAATATTATGGTTAACAGCAAGAAAGGTGTGTCCTAATCTAAGTGAATAAAGTTGTGCCGATAGTATATGATTGGCATAAAAGAGAGTTCAATGGCTGACCTAGATATCACAAAGGTATTTTTTTTATTCCATCGAGAGCATATTTTAAATATCTATTATTAAAAATGGTTATTTAAAGTGTATACGTCTTACATTATGTTTCGAAACAACGGGTTAATACTTATTCAATTAATGGAATAAACATGGCATTTTATTCAGTAATTAAGTTTGAAAAGTATGCTTAGGAATTGTATTGTATACTATTTAACTTGCGCAGTAATATGAATGCCGAATTATTTATTGCGTTTTTTAAATTGATCGAACGTCACGAAAGAACTGCATTTATATGTTTAGAATGAAAGTTTAAATTTTGTTATTTAATAAATATACTCCTGTTATTGTTGTTTAAAAAGAAAAAAAATAACATAAAATGAGTTAAAATTATCATTTTAAAAGTTCATAACACGTCTGTCTATGAAGCTATTTATTCGCTAAGAATAAACTTTGCACTAGAATAACTAAAAAGTGTTACCTAAGTGAATTATCGCTTGGAAAAAAAAAGAAAGAAACTGATTTATTCCAAATGTTTTTATTTATTCTTTTATCTTTGGGATTAAGATAAAAAGGTGCTATATCAAAGTATGTAGAGGAGGTGTTTTTATTTATTTGTTTTGTTGCGTATTATTCTGGAATCCTTTGAAACTTATTCTGATGGAAATATGGAATAAAAGTTGAGTAATCTTTGTTCAGTGAAACTGAGAATGTATAAATTTGATTATTATGGATTGTGTTGTTTATTTATTTATTTATTTTAATTGTGGTAGAATGTTAAGCATTTGCTTGTTTTCTTTTGTTGTTGCTTATTTTCGATTCACCAATCGAAAGGAAATATAGAGATTTGATTTGAGTTTTTAAATCAAGATAAAAGAAAAGATTTTCATATCTTGGATAGAATTTAATTTAACTAAAAGGTGTTAATTTAATATTGTGATTTATAAATATATGGTTCGTTTTGAAATATAATTCAATAAGAAATTAAAGTGTTAAAAGCAAAACATGCTAATGTATTATGTATTTTTGATGGATGTATTTAAAAATTAATACGCAAAGCATTGACAAATTCTTATTTTGTTAGAATACAAATGTTTTATTTATTTTTTTAACTTGACATATTGGTAAAAGTATATTTTAATTCTTGCAAGCATTGTTCGCTGGAAAAAGAAATCTCTTTATTATTGTGTGGAAACGTGTTTTAATTTATTCAGTAATACTAATATAAGTATTTAAATAAAATAAATTCCATTCAGTTTGAGGTGTTATGTACAAAAGAATGTTCAGGTATAAATTAAATTTGGTTAAACCGTTCTTAGGGAAAGTTCCAATTAGAGTAGAGACACTGTTAGGATACTGCTGATTGATTCGATTTTTTTTAAATTTGGTTTTTCAAATATGGCGTTTTTAAGCAAAGGTAGTAGAAAAGAAGATTTCCAGAAAGTAGCATCGAACTTGGAGTTCAGGATGTCGAAAATTTAAAAATTATAGATCTGAAAAAAGCTATACTAGAAG
Organism: Maratus speciosus; assembly: GCA_963932465.1. Taxonomy (NCBI): domain Eukaryota; kingdom Metazoa; phylum Arthropoda; class Arachnida; order Araneae; family Salticidae; genus Maratus; species Maratus speciosus. The sequence continues at coordinate 164,705,229 of OZ010794.1, forward strand.
TGCAGAACTACGAAGAAGAGTTTGTTAAGGGATTTTTGAGTTCTGTAATAGAGGAGAGGAAAAAGAAAGAAGAAAGGGAGGAGCGAATATCTAGGGAAGCAAAAGAAGAAAGAATACGGCAAGAAGAAACGGAGGAGCGAACTCCAGGGAAGCGAAAGAACATGAATTGGAAATGAAAAAACTGGGACAATTACAGATATATCCGGAACAAAGAAATGAATCAAAAGGTAAGACAGCTCCAAAAATTCAACTAGCACAGATTGTCCCGAAGTTTGATGAAAAATGTGATGAGATGCGATTATTTTTGATAAATTTTGAAAGAAGAGCGGAAATGGCACAAGTTCCAAAGAAAGACTGGGTAGCTTACCTATCGGCAGTTTTACCGGTGGAAATTGCAAATATGCTAGCTAGAGAACCCTCGGAAGATGCAATTAATTACGATTTTGTGAAAACTTTTATCTTAAAGCGATACAAGTTAAACAGTGAAAAATTGAAACAATGTTTTTACAGACATTAGAAACACATGAAAAATAATGGAGGCATTATACACAAGAGCTTTTTAATTATTTTACGGAATGGATCACAGAATTAAATATTAACACTTTCCAGCAATTAAAAGACTTAAGAGTAACTGAACAATTAAAATTTCGTGGTTCTGTAGAAATAAGAGAACATTTCTTGATAAATTGTCTCACATTTACGACGCCATTAAAATTAGCAGAAAAAAACTTGATGATTACGAGAGCATTACCGACAGTTTCAAAAGAAAAGAATTTCCAAAGAAAAATTTATCTAACTCTCGAAATCTAAGTTGGAATAATTACAGTTCGGAATAAAAAAAAAGATATGAGAGATGGTAAACCGAAATTTGAACCCAAGACTGAAGCATCTCTCGGAGTGCAACGAGGAAAAAAGAGAATTTCGCACAAAATATACCTGTTTCGCATGTGGTAAGAACGGACATGTGAAGAAGTATTGTCCCAAATTGAATGCAGTAAAACAAGATGGGGGAAAAACTTCGAAAAGCGATCTTGAAAAAACGGGTCTAAGTGCAATTTGTTTGAATGTGAATATTCCGGTTGAAGAAACAGATGGGAGACTCCTTAAGGTAATTCTAGGAATCGGTAACCAAAAGTTTCAGAGAATCATCGATAGAGGTGCGGAGATTACAGTGCTGCGGAAGTCGGTGGTGCGGAAGAGTATTTACAGTCATGTGGAAAAGTATTTTTGAAACCCGCAATAGGGAGTCCTGTAGAAGCCAAGCTTTTTCCGTTCCGCTCACTCTTCGGACAGAAGATGAGGTTATTCCGTATGTACGAGTACAGGTTGCGGTAGTGGAAGGATTACACGAAGAAGCTTTGATCACTCCCAAGGTTTTCGCTCTGTTAAAAGAAAAGCAGAAGTTGTATTTAGGGGATGAGTTAGATATCACCCCGGTTGAAGAAAATAAAGAAAAACCTGTATTCAATGTGGAGGGAAGGTGTCCAGAAGGAAAACTGGAAACAAATCTAAATAATGAAGATGAAGACAAAGAAGCTTCAGATTTGGAACTCATTCCTACTTCGGTCGAGGCAACTGTTTTGCCCGAAAATGTTTGTAACGAGGACCAGAAGGAAAGTTCTTCAGTTTCATAAGCGCAACTGTTGAAAAAGGAGCAGTTGGCTTGTTCTATATTAGAAAAAATGCTTTGAAGATGCAAAGCGGCAGAAAAATAATTATTGGGTAAAATACGATTTATTGTATCATAGAGGCAAGGTTGGAGGACAAAAATAGGATCAACTTGTTATACCTGCCTGTAGAAGACAAGAAATTTTGAGATTAGCACATGAAACACCAACTGGTGGACACTTAGCTGCTAAGAAATCAAGAGATAGAATTGCTGTGTCGTTTTGGTGGGAAGGAATGCCAAAAGAAGTAAAACAACTATGTGCAGCTTGTCATGATTGTCAAATGCGCAGAAAAACAAAAGTAATGGACAGAACACCTATTGAAGCGGTCGGAAGACCAGAACTCCCATTTCAAGTAGTAAATGCAGATATTTTAGGATCAATTGAGCCGAAGTCTTCTCGAGGACATCGGTATGTTCTGGCTATTATCAATCAACATAGTCATTGGCCTGAAGCAATCCCTATTAAATCGTTGACAGCAAAAGCAGCTTTTGAAGCGTTTATTGCAGTTTTTGTTAGAACTGGAATTCCTAGAATGATTGCCATGGACAATTGAGGAACTTTTGCTTCAAAATTGACAAAAAAACTTTTGAAACGATTGGGGTGTGTCCCTAAGTTTTCTACTCCAGGTTACCCACAATCAAATGGATTTGTTGAACGATGGGTGGGAACATTGAAATCAGTGCTACATCATGCCATAAACTCTCATGGTAGAGGTTGGGACAAACAACTACCATTTCTGTTATGGGCATACCGAGAAGTCCCCAATGCCACAACAGGTGTTGCACCATTCTTGTTGGTGTACGGTCGTCCACCTGTAGGACCATTAGCTATATTGAAATCAAGTTGGGAAGATGAAGTGGTACTTCCCCAAGGAACTGGAGAGTCTGTAGCAGATTATATGCAGAAACTCTGGGAACGTTTAAAAGATGCGGCAGGATACTCAAAGACCGTGGCTGAAACCCAACATCAGCGATACGTTCATCATCACAATTTAAGGTCGAAAGATACAACATTCTCCGTCGGAGGTAAAGTAGTAGTACTAATCCCTGATTCCACTAATAAACTGTGTTCAAAATGGAAGGGACCAGGAGAGATAGTTCAACAGAAATCGGTGCATTCCTATGCAGTCAAACTACCTGACGGAAGTATTCGACATCTACATCAGAACAAATTAAGAAAGTATATTGAACCGATTAGAGCTATTGGTGTTATTTACGAAGTCGATGAAGAGTTCGGAGAAGTACAACATGCTCCGATAGAACAACACAGTGTCGTTCACGAAGAACGGCAGAAAAATATTAATTCAAGCAATTTATCGCCAGAACAACGAAAGGAACTAGTATCACTTATCCAAGAATATAGAGTGGTTTTTCATGGAGAACTGAAGAGAGCCAAAGTAGGTTCACATAGCATAAATTTAAAACCTGGTGTTGTAAGAAAACAACCACATCTTTATAAAGTACCAGAAACTTTGAAAGCTAATATAGAAAACCAAATACAGGAATTACTAAGGAAAGATCTTACAGAACCTTCTTCTGCGGAAATAGTGTATCCATTGGTGTGCGTAGATAAAAAGGACGGAACAATCAGACTGTGTATAGATTATAGAGAGTTAAACGCCGCCACCAAGATCTCCCCTTTTCCTATGCAAAATTCCGACAACCTAAAATTTAAAGCTGGTTCATCGAAATATTTGACCTCGCTAGATATTTTAAAGGGATACTGGGAAATCCCACTCGAATAGAGTAGTCGAGAATTGACTAGTTTTGTGTCACCAAAAGGCCAGTACCAATGGAAAGTAATGCCTTTCGGATTGTCTGGAGCTTCGGCTACTTTTCAAAGAACAATGAATCAGACCTTGAGACCGCATAGTGATTATGCAGAAAGTTTTCTTGATGATATTATAATTTTCTCTTCTAACTGGGAAAACATTTGCAACATATAAGAGAAATTTTGGAAACTTAAAAATCTCTGATTTTTTCAGCTAACTTGACAAAATGCTCCTTTGTAGCATCTGGATTCAGATATTTAGGACATATTGTGGGTTCAGGCAAACATGGACCCATTCCCGAGAAGCTAGAAGTAATAAAACATCTCCAAGTTCCCAAAACGAAGAAAGGACTGAGATCCATATTAGGTCTATTTAACTATTAGAGAAAATTCGTCCCGTATTATGCAATCCTTGCAAAGCCTTTGACAGATCTGACCAGAAAAACTGTTCCAAATGATATTCCATGGTCGGAATATGCTGAAAAGTCGTTCAATAAGTTAAAGGAAAACTTATGTGAAGTTACAAACCTTTATACCCCAAACATGTCCAAACTATTCGAAATAAATACCAATGCTTCCATATCGGGTATTGGTGCCTGTTTAATGCAAAGGGACAAAGACGGCATTTTAAAGCCCACAACCTTTGCCAGTCAAAAGCTTTCTCCAACTCAATCAAAGTGGAGCACAATTGAAAGAGAAGCATATGCTGTAATCTGGGCACTTGGGAGATTCGAAATGTGGACTTATGGAACCACCACAATATTGCATACTGATCATAATCCCCTAAAATACTGAACAGAGGGAACTCCTAAGAACGCTCGATTACAGAGATGGTCGTTGGCACTATCTCGCTATCAGGTTTCTATTGCTCATAAACCAGGAAGTTCTAATGTAGTTCCAGATGCTTTATCTCGGATTTATGAGTAGGAAAAAAACTATATATGTAAATATCTTGTATTATTTCATTATTATACATTGCATCATGTGTATTTACAATATGTGTATTTTTAGTATATAGTGTATAAGAAGTTATATATATCAGTAGTTTAAATAAAGGCTCTCGATGGGACAGGTAAAGAACTAGGATTTCTTAAATAGAACTTCTTTTTAATTAGTACTTTTGATAGGACATTTTAAGTTAGACTTTTGTTAGGACTTTTAAGGGTAGTTTCACAGTGTGGGACACCGTCCAACATGTAGAAACTGGAGGGAAGGTGTGAAAGTCGCCTATACTCCGTGGTCCAAAGACTTTTTAGAAAACTGAGAATAACAACAGTCAGGTGAGAGAGTCGATGTAGAAAGCTCGGAGGATATGGTGTTCGAAAAGCTGTTGTGAAATAATCTGTAACTCTGAAGCCATTATTAAGTTATATTATGTGTGAGTGTGTTGTAACTGTGTCGTCTAATGTACATATTAAATGTTTTTAATCGGAGCACTGAATCTCTTCAATTTGGTTTTCCTTCATCAACATCATGGAACCAGAACCGGTCATGATAACAGCTCGAACTAAAAAGCATTTTTACAATATTTTCATTTTATGTATGTGTATTTTATTGTAGAAATTTCATGAATTTGAATTGGTTTCTATTTAACTAATTTTCTTCATAACGAAATGTTTAAGTATAACGACGAGACTTCGTTAAATGGAAGTTTCATTGTAGTTAAATTCGCTTTATTTAATGACAGATTGATTAAGGCTAAAACAAGGGTAATTTTACCATTCACCCTACGACTGCGCTCTGTGGACGCACAATAAATACTTCGAGAGCACTGTATAAAGTCTCAGTAAAAAAACATTAGTTAGCAAAATCTTTAATTAACTAAATGCCACTTAACTAACTATTCGTGGTTGTTGAGAAACTGCTTTAATCAACAATAACTAAAATTCAAATCCGTACAGACAACACTCTATCGGTTGGACTGCATTCCTCGGCGAACGTGGCAAAATAACTCCACGACGCACAGTTGAGTCCCGAAATCCTGGTCAAAAATATTTTTGATGTAAGTATAGTCCGATTGGCTTGAAATTCTTAGATGTTATTGGGCATGTTTGGCATGTTTGGTAACGTAAATGAAGTCTATAACCTTTACGGTTCATTTACAGAGACACCCAAAAGAGTTCCCTTAAATTATGGTCTATGGGGAAAAATCGTTTGCTCTGTATTTTAATGATATCACCCTTTTAAACGTGCTGAAATTTATTTACATCACTAAGGTGCACTAAGGCACTTATTGTAGAATATGTTGTGCATAGAATATATTGTTCATTTACAGGGATACACAAAAGAATATGGCTGAAAAATAAATTTAACCATCAAAGTCTATGACCAATAATTGCTGGAAGTGCGTTTGTAGTTCTAATAGGTGTTTTAAAATAGAACAATTTTTTTTAAATATTACTTGGTATGGATACATTCTATAGACCATATAAACGGCTGCACAAAAGTTCTCAAGTCCATTTCCGTTTATTCACTAAAATGGCTAAATGGGCATTTTAAACTGTGCTATCCGTTTCACTGTTTAACTTTTAGCATACTATGAAGTATACATACAAATCCATAGCTAAGTTTAATATTTTACATCTTAAAAGCTGATGAAGTGTAAGTAAGATTTTATTATACAGATATACATTATATATACATTTAATACGTAAGATATTACGTAAGATATACATTTTATAAATATTTTGACAATTAAGAAAAAATAGAGTTATCATTTAAGAAGACCACAAAGAAAAAAGAAGTTAAAATATTAATTTACGAAGTGGATAGTTTAAAAATACGAATAAATCTCATGTCCATTGACTTAACATTACCGAAGTGAGTTTGGAATTTGAGCGAATTGTAACCTTAACGATTTACTGCTTTTAAGAAGAAAGTAATTGTTGATAGGTTTGGCTTATTCACTATTAATGTTTAATTAAATGTATTTAATTTTACTATATATAAAACTTATTATTTACATTTAATAATGCTTATTACATTTAAATTACATTTAATGATAATTATAGCATTTAATTTATGTTTAATAGTGTTATATTTAATAGTTGGTTCAGTAAAGTGGAGTCTATATAGTATAGATTGCTAGTGTTTGAATGTATTTAATATATTACCAGTTTCAAAATGATTCTTTAGAACTCTTCTTCATTTTCTTCATCACTCTCTTCTTTACTTTTATCGGGACTATCATCAGAGCTTGCTGGAAGAAGAAGTTGTAGGGTCTCGCTACTGTATGCATTGCTCTTTTTTGTTGATAAAAGGAGTTATTCGAAAATATGAAGTTGCTTATTTTCAAGTACATTATAAAAGGAAAATTTTCATTAAATTTCCTTGGTGCCGTTTGTCAGTTTTAGAATTAAAATTAGATGTCCCTTTTTAAGGTCACCGTCCTCGAAAGGGTTAATTCCCCCCTTTTTCTCCTTATGTTACACACATGAGCCCCAAGAACTAATTAGGGAACCCTTTTTCAATAAATAAGTACATACAATTTGAAGGCGATCTGATATTTGCATCAAAATATATCGAGTTGCGTGCGTATGTAGTACACTTTATACGTACATATGTACGTACATACATACATACAGACAGACAGAATATGTAGGTGCAAAAGCTCTCCGGTAATATCCTGTGAGCTAAAAACCTGCAATACGACAGTAAATATATAGTTCTTATTTCTTCAATTCGGTGGCCGCAAAACAGAGCATTTAAATAGTCATCACGATAAAAAAAAATATATATATATATATATAAAAAATGGCAACAATATGCGGAAGATATTTTTGCAGAAATTGACACCCAAGACTATAACTAATACGATTATAATTCAAACATGGCTGGGCAAAGCGTGGCACATATTTAAAAAGCTTCCGATATGTATAAATTAGTGCCAAAAACGTTTTAAAAATAACCCTATCACACATTTAATGTTTTTTTTATTACATTAAAAACGAAACTATTTAAATTAACACACAGTTTAATCAAAAGCTCTGACCATTGTTAAACATGTAAGCCCTGTTTAGATTTTATGTAACTATTCATTGGGCCACAAAAAAATATATTCAAACATAACAACAATGCCAAAAAACAACAAAAAACCACGTCTTCTCAGAAAGAAATTTCCTCTTCCGCTGAGACCAGGAGCCACCGGATATAACTCAGGTTCCTAAAATAGACATAGGTCGATGAACCAATTAGTTATCTATTAAAAAATATGATTTTTACAATTGTTGGCGAAATTTTAATCTTTGCATCTTTGGCCAGGTTTTTGGGTCAAATACTTAACCGTGCGACGTGTAAGCTGGTCTAGATTTCCTAAGATGAAGAAGGTCTCGACCTAACATCTGCTGTTCCGAACTTTCAATCCAGCTTTTATACGCATCAGATTGACCAATATAACCAAATTTGCATACAATCATAGGGATAATACATGACCGAAGATTCCGGCAGCCACAAACACACTTAGAAAAATTAATGTACAAGTAAGTGCAGATGTCGCTCTTGCGCACACAGATTAGTATCGAGAGAGCATTCACATTCAGACAACAAAACTCCCTTCATCAGAGTGCTGCTATCGACTACGAATGTTGTTAAATAAGAGTGAAAATGGTAAAATATTGAATTAATATGCTTTTATTCATACCGTTTATTCATAAAATTTTCGACGATTTTTCTTTTATTTAACAGTCAGTATTTAAAGCCATTAAAAGGAACATAAAAGTTCTGTGTTCTATGTCCATAAATGTTTTACTGGTACACTTACAAAATATTTAAAATAAAACATGAAGATTATTTCTGAAAACAGAAATAATTTTTCATATGTTCATATAATTTATATTTCACGATTTATAGAAGCAGGAGCCAAACCTTGAAAGCACGACATTTTTTCTCTTAGGAAAATAACGTCATCGATAACTTGCACTTTTATGTAGGTAAATGGAAAATTGTAAATGCAATATTTTTCTAAAACTGCTATGTTTTTCTATAATTATGAAAATTATGTAATTAAAAAATTTCCATTTTTCTAATACTGATTTAAGAATATAACAGTTTATAAAACTAATGTAAACCAAGTTCTTTTCAAACACTATTTAATAAAATCATTTTTCAATATTTATGTAGAAATCTCTGATTATAATGGAAAATAAACTATATTTTGTCACAGTCAAATTGACAAGTTCGGCAGCAGCAGTTTTTACCTGCATTCTTTAAATATTGTAAAAAAAAATGAACTCGCCGTTATTAATTTTTAATAATAATAAGTATATACAAATATGAGTATACATTATGAAACAGAAACGAAATCGAAATATCTAACGAAATAAAAATTGGTGAGCACAATGGTTTGCACAATGGTTTGAAACTCTTTTGACGATCAAAGATTTCAGGATATTAATTAATGAAATTTCCTACTTGAGAAATTTCCAAAAGCAACAGATTCCATCATTAGACTTTACATCATGTATAAAACGTAAAGCTGATTCTGTAAGGGTCACATATTCACACATTTGCGCTTGCGTGAAATTAAATTTGCTAGCTCTTCCATTCAGAACAAGATATGAGCAGGAGCAGGTCTGGTTAATGGAATTATTAATAAAGAGGAACGAACATATCCTTAAAATAATGAAGCTTCAACTGTAACCACTATCACAGGCGTTGTTTACGGACGGTGGAAACTTCCATCAGTATATTTATATAGAATTTTTTTCCTTATTTAAACGCATTATTATTGCAAAATTTCAGTCATAAATAATGGTAGAAACAGATTTTCATTTTTTCTGGTAGGTGTTCACTTTGGCGGTAGTCAGGCCCTGCGTTTCCGCCATATTGTGACAACCAGAAAAACACACTGTCAGTTTTACAAGTCAAACTCACACCAGTAAAAACAAATGAAACTTTTTATGACATTTTTGAGAAAAAAAATTACATGATTAAGACGCTTAAATAAGACAAAATTTTCTATTCAATTTTACTGTTGGACGTTTGCCTTGGTGGTAATCAGAAACGGAAGATTCAATTAAAAATAAAACCAGCCGCCATCTTGTGGCAACCTCCTCAGTTACTTCACTCAGAACTGGTAGACATTACACATTAGTCACCTCCTATTTATTCATAACTCCATTATGTGGTTAGCCGAGTGGTAAATGCTCTACCCAATATTTTTAGTTAAACTTCTAAAACAAGCATAATTGGTTGTGAATTACAAACATAAAATTGTTTCACATCATTGAATAAGTTAGATTGACAGCACCATCTATTGACTTAAATATATAGCAATCATTTATACAGTATAGTAATTTGACACGATTCCAATATTTAATTAATTTAAAAGCAATTGATTAAAAATTTCAGTTTTTCTAATGAAATGTTCAAGTTATTTACTGTCAAATTTTGACGGGTACTAACTAATATGTTTTAAATTTCTTATTTCATTACGCTAAAAGGACCATTTTAAATAACATCAATATGGACAAGAAAAATAGTTTTTCAGTATAAAAAATATCGTTTCGTAGTTAAATATATTAAATTCAGTTCTTCAAGTACATGCTTAAATCTTTATATATAGAATATCTCAAACTACGCGCTCCGTGACTTTTCGGAACATTTGAATAATATATAATTCATATGTTGCTCTATGTTGCTTCTATTTATACAACGTATTTATACAGTGAAAGCAGGGTCAATAAAATCCACAGATCTGCTATATAATATAGCATTATACCGCACATGCTTCTACATTAAAATGACGCTAAGGTAAAGTTATTCATATTGTTCAAGTATTTGTAAAATTCAACATTTTATTTTAACCCTTTCATGGGCAAGGTACTTGTATTCTTAAAATGTTGAAATAATTTATTGACACCTTATTTATAAGAAAATTTATTTGTAAATAAGTAAATGTATATTTTCGCGTACTTAATAAAAGTGAAATCTTCATAAAAAAATTCGGGTGCCAATGTGGCAATTAGGGATTAAAATTATGTGATGCCATAGCGGCTACACCGCCGTTCAAGGGGTTAAACCTTTCAGGGAATAGCAATTGCGCTTGTGTAATGCTGAATTCCCACCGGAAATTTGGAAGAAAAAATATTTCTAAATAAGGAAAAGCAATTTTTCAACTATTTTCCCTCAAAGTTATAAGTGTACAACTTAATTAAAAGTTTCTTGTGCAACTCTTAATTAAATGTAGGTGGAATATGTTTTATCCCACCGCACAAACTAGAAGTAACATATTGAAGTAACATTTTTACAAATATCGCTTTAATAGTTTTGAAATTACTCGTTATACTTTCTAATATATTTCATCCCACCTCCCCTCAAGGGGTTAAAAAAAATATTTCTTTTCATATAATATATAATTTTTTTCTAACAACAGTTTACGTAAAATAAGTATTAAAATCTCAATTACGTTTCTGCTTTTCGTTAAATTTATATAAAATATTATACTTTCGTACCTAGACACTACTTTAAGTATACATTTATTACTTTCTAGCTAATCCGCCCTTCGTTGACCGGAATCCTGATAATAACCTTAAACATACCTAAAATCTAAAATCTGTCAGTTAATCTTTCCACAGCCAGGGGCTGCACTCTGTTGTAAACAAACCTCTACCAGAACGAAAGTCTATTATTGAGCCTATCTGAAGATGCCAGTTGAGGACGTCGGGTCTAAAATAAGAGAGAAATCCTCCTACAGGAGGTGGAGGAGGTAAAGGAATGCAATTGCTTTTTGACAAATGACTAATTAAGAATACTGGAATCCTTATTCAAAATTTTGAACTGGTTTCTAACGCAGGAACATAATTTAAGAATTTGCTGAAAACACTGTTCTAAAATTGTGTAAACTACAAGTCATATTTTAACTTTAAGATTGTGAGAGATGATAATTTATCTGAGATAAAGGAATGAAAAATTTCATACCGTGCAGGTTTCCGGGTCTACAATCTTTTTTAAAATATCGCATTTATAGTTTTGAAATTTATGCATTTACTCATATTGTTTAGCGCTAAATACAAATGTGTAAATTTCGTAAAAATCCGTGAATTAGAAACGAAGATATTAAATATTATTTCAGTAACTCGACTGCAGAAAAACAATTCCTTTGAACATGTCAATTTTAATTCCACAGACCTAGCTGAGAATGAAATCGCAGATTTTTAACCTATTGTGAGAAGAATATAGATTTGGAGTTTTATATATATATATATATATATATATATATATACAGGGTGTTTCTAAACTCATGGGACAAACTTTAAGTGTAGGTAGAGCACACAGTAACAATCATTTATTGCATAGGAATTAATGGGACCAAGTGACGCATTAAGGTAAAAACACCAGGGAGGCAATTAGGCCCCTTTTTTTAATTTTCAAAATTTATCATTCATACCAGAAAATTTTTATGCTATCATTTTATTGGCATATCATAATTACTTAATATTAAAATTCTTCTATGAAAATTTTTGGTATGAAATCGAAATTTTTTTAATTGAAAATAGAAATAGAAATAGAAATTTTTTGAAATAGAAATGGAGTTTTTGGTTGATTCCACTGGCGGTAGAGGGCAGTAAGTGACTGGTCGCCGTTCAATACCATGCATTCAAGCAGAAGAAATCGCCATTTTTAATTGTGCTATCGTTCGTCATGGAAGACTTTGAATATGCCGAAAAAGCTAACATGCATTTCATGTATAGTCGTGCAAATGGCAACACCAGAGCTGCCCTACGAATGTATCAGGAGCAGTTTCCTCGCTGATGCATACCTGATCATAGAATGTTTCAGCGCTTACACCGTCAGCTCTCTGAAACAGGGTCTTTCCACGTCACCAGACAGGAAACTGGGTGAGAAAGAGCTGTACGCAGTGCACGCCTGGAAGAAATTATTTTGAATTTTGTGAGTGAAAGGCCCGAATGAAGTGCAAGAGCTGTTGCACAGAACTTAGGTGTGAGTCATCCGACCGTTTGGAGAGTGTTAAATGAAAATCGATTTCATCCCTTCCGTTCTCAACGTGTACAAACTTTGTATCCGGAAGACTTCCCTTCTGCTGATGAACTTTTCCAGTGGGTTTTGAAGCAACATGTATTGCAGCCAGAATTTACTGCTCATATTCTATTTACAGATGAGGCAGTATTTACACGCGAGGGAGTATTTAATGCGCACAATTTCCATCTCTGGGCAACCAATAATCCACATGCAACACGGCCACATGCTTATCAACAACGATTTTCTGTGAATTTGTGGGCGAGTATTGTTAATAATTATTCTATTGGCCCTTACCTACTACCAGAGAGGCTGGATGGTCGCTGTTACCTTTTTTTTTTGCAACAGGTTTTTCCAGAACTGCTGCAAGATGTTCCGATCGTCATTCTTAACCAGATGTGGTTTCAACATGATGGAGCGCCCGCGCACTTCACCACTGATGTGCGCAGTTACCTGAATGCCACATTTGGGACGCGATGGACTGGGCGTGGTGGACCAGTTCCTTAGCCACCGCAATCTTCCAATTTATAGAGCCTTGATTTCTTTTTATGGGGACGTCTGAAGAGTTTATGAGACTCCGGTTGACTAAGACGAAAATCTAGTATATCGCATATCCGAAGCTGCTGCACGTGTCCGGGAAATGACTGGCATCTTTAGAAGTGTACGCCAATCGTTCCACCGACGCTGCGAAGCATGTATCACAGTTGGTGGGGCAAATTTTGAACACTTATTGTAATATTGTTGTATGCGTTATTATTTACTTGTAAACTACATTCTAAATAAACATTTTATCTTTTTCATTCATGTATTTCGTTTGATAAGTTTGCCAGCTTTGCGCTTTTTTTTTAATTCAAAAATTTCTATTTCATACCAGAAATTTTCAAAGAAGAATTTTATTGTTAAGTAATTATGAAATGTTAAGAAAAGGATAGCATAAAACTTTCTGGTATGAATGAGAAATTTTGAAACTTTAAAAAACGGCCTAATAACCCTCCCCCTGGTGTTTTTACCTTAATGCGTCACTTGGCCCCATACATTCCTATACAATAAATGATTGCTACTGTGTGCTCTACCTACCCTTAAAGTTTGTATCATGAGTTTAGAAACACCCTGTATATTGGGGTGTAAAAATCTAGGCGCAAGCGGACACTTTCTCACCACTAAATTTTATTCGTTATTTTTCGTCTAATATTTCGTCTAATTTTTTGTAAGAATGCTAATAAAATTTAAGCGAAGAATACTAATAAAATTTAGTGGTGAGAGACTGCCCACTGGCGCCTAGATTTTTACCACCCTGTATATATATACGAGGGCAATTCGGAAAGAAACCGTTTATGAATTAAAAAAAACTAATTAAAGGATACGTTTTTTATTACTCACGTTTGAAAGGCACATTCTTCAGCTACTTCTCAGCATAATCGAAGTACTATTTAAAACAATTATCATAGCTGTAAATCAGCTTTGAAATTCCATCGTCACAGACTTCTGCCGCAGGCCTATCCAACAGGGCTGTTTGTTCTATTCTATCCACACCACTATTTTTTTTTAATTTGTAATAAAAGGATATTTCGAAAATTAATTTCCGTCGAGGCGTGGCACTATCAGTAGTGGGCGGAGCGCAACCATTGCTGAATCAAACAATCTGTAATTCCGTAAAATTTCAGCAATCTTAGGGAGAGTATCGAACTACCGCTCGTTTCCTCGTTATAACGTCACAAAATGTGCGCTGCTATTGAAAATCTTGCCATATGCGATGTACAAGGAGTAATAAGATTTCTTTGGCGAAAAAACTGTCAGAAGCAGACATTCATCGTGAACTGTGTGCCATATATGGCCCAAACATTATGAGTGACGGTGTAGTGCGTCAATGGGTCAGGTTTTTCAAAGGACGAAGAACAAGCATCCATGATGAATCAAGGAGTGGGAGTCCGTCTGTAGTGAGTGATAATCTCGTCGAATAAATTAAAGACAAAATTCGTCAGATCCGTCGATTCACAATCTCGGAAATTTCCCAAGAATTTCCGAACATTTTTCGGACTGTTTTGTACGAAATTGTCACCGAAAAATTAGGCTATTGGAAGTTCTGTACTCGATGGGTACCAAAGATTTCCACGGTGACGCACAAAATTATTCGAATGGGCGCTGCTTTAGACTTTTTTTCTCGGTACAACACGGAAGGGGAGAAGTTTTTGAATAGAATAGTGACTGGCGACGAGACTTGGATTCCGTATGTAAATGCTGAAACAAAGCAACAGTCAATGGCATGGTGTCATACCGGTTCTCCAAACCGGCTGAGGAAAGCCCGTAAAACTTTGACATCGAGGAAGATTATGTTAACCGTGTTTTGGGATGCTCATGGTATCTTGCTGGTCGAATTCATGAAACGTGGTAAGACAACAAATTCTGAAGTTTACTGAAACACTTTGAAGAAACTGAAAAGAGCCATCCAGAACAAACGTCGCGGCCTGCTGACATCTGGAATTGTGTTCTTGCACGATAACGCTCGCCCTCACAGTGCTCAGAAAACACAAAATCTTTTGCGCCAATTCGAATGGGCCGTGTTCAGGGCTCGCACCGTTCCTAAAATTTTCGCCCTTTGCTACCAGTATTTTAAATAAGAATTCTCCGTGGTAGATTCCTTTAACATCTATTATAGAACTATACAATAAAGATTATCGTTTTAATTTAGTGGTAGCAAAGTGCGGAAATTTTAGGAACGCTGCGAGCCCTGCGTGTTTAATCATCCCCCTTACAGCCCCCACTTGTCTCCTTCTGATTTTCATCTGTTCAAGGAAATGAAGAAGTGGCTTGGAGGACAGCACTTCGCTGACGATGCGGATCATCAAACCGCTGTGAAAAGTTGGCTGAATTTGCAGATAGCTGAGTTTTATTCAAAAGAGATGGTACGTTGGTAAAACGGTATGACAAGTGCTTGAATGTACATGGTGACTATGTTGAAAAATAGAAGACAGCTGTACCTTTGAGATGTAAATAAAAAAATTGTTGAAAGTAGGCGTGTTTTTCATTTATACAACAGAACGAAAATTAGTTTCCGAATTGCTCTCGTAATATTTTACTTGACCCACTATTTTTTAAAACATTTTTGGTAGCACATTTATCAGCAAATTATGTAGAAAAATATGTTAAAATTCTTTGGATTGAAAGAGTGGCACGAGTTGAATTTAAAAATAATCGCAGTTGAATAGGCCGGCGGCAGAAGTCTGTGACGATGGAATTTCAAAGCTGATTTACCGCTATGATAATTGTTTTAATTAATACGGCAATTATGTTGAGAAGTAGCTAAAGAATGTGTGTTTCATACGTAAGAAATAAAAAATGTTTCCTTTCACTAGTTTTTATTTTAATTTATAAACAGAGGTTACTTTCCGAATTGTCCTCGTATATATATATATATATATATATTTATTTAAATACTACATTCACCGGCTTAAAAATTACATGCTCTGCAAGATATGTTACTTCCAATTCCCACCGCCAGGTTGCACACTCTGTTCTAAACAAATCTATATCTGACCTAACTCCGTTATTCAACTTATCTGTAGATACATTACTGGATGAGCCTGCGGATTCAAAAAATAATTTAAGAAATTTTCTGAAATTACTGTTCCAATGTAATCGTAACTACTACTTAATTAATGGCGCAATATGTTTTAAAAGAACATACTACCAGGGAACTCGCTGCTTGCATGTTCAGTAAAACTGTTTCTGTAGCGGAAGCGCTGTAGTTTATTGGGGTGTTGTACTATTTTCCGAATTGGTAAGAAGCGGTAATATTTTTTCCTGCAAAAATGCAAATGCGGTTAGTAAAAATTAATAAAAACTTCATTTTTGGCATTCACCGAGCAAATTCATACAAATATATAAATAATTCCTAAAAATACACATATTAAAAAATTATATTAATGTCCAATAACACGATCATTGAAATTTTAAAATCTGAAACAAGAACTAGTAGTTAAAATAATAGAAATTTAAAGACATTCTTTCTTATTTTATTACCATCTTACGCATTGTTTATGAAACTACAAGAAACAATTCTAATGTAACATTTTATTGCATAATATCATCATCATCTTCTTCTTCTTCTTCATCAACCGTTTTCAATCAACTGCTGGATGTAGGTCTCCCCCAATTTTTTCCAGTGTTTCCTGTCTAGGGCTTTAGTTATCCAATTAACACCGTCCACTTTTCAGCCCATCTTACTTGAGATCGTCTTATTCATTCTACATCTCCGGGATACCAGTGTAGGTTTTTTTTCTCCATCTATTGTCTTGTCTTCTTGCTGTGCCCAGCCCATTTCATTTTAGCCGTTTACTTCTTTCAATGATGTCAAAAACTTTCATCTGACTATTTACCCATGTTATTCCCTTTCTATCTCTTCTATTTATGCCTAGCATACATCTATCAATACTTCGACGTGTTGTTTGTAACCTTTGTACCATCCGTTTTATTAGCGTGCATGTTTCTGCTCCATAAGTTAGTGCAGGCCTAACACATTGGTTAAAAACTTTTCTTTTTAAGCAAAGAAGCATGTTACGTTTCAGAATAATCTTGCTCTTCCCAAAAGCACACCATCCATTTCTCATTCTTCTAGTCATTTCATTCATGTTACTGTTATCCGATGACATTTACTGCCCAAGGTACACATAACTTTACACATGTTTATTCTCAGTGTTGTTGTAGACGGTTTTCTCTTTTAATGCGAATTAAACATCACCTTAATCTTTTCCAAATTTATTTTTAATCCCACATTAATGCTAGCTTCTGCCAAATCTTGTATCATATGTTCCTGTGAATGTCAAAAGACATCTAACAAGTACTGCAGTCGAACCTCTATTTAACGAAGTCCCTAAATCCTGGAAAAAAGTTCGTTATATGGAAAATTCGTTAAATAGAGTTTCACCTTTTAAAATACCTTAAACTGCATAAAACAGATTTTAAATTCATAAACACTAAATATTTTTACTAAAAGTAATTAATCACATTTTGTTTTAAATAAATTATATCGATTTGTTTTATTTATTTTACCCACCAATATCCATAATCAATTCATTTTTTCTATGTGCTTAAATCTTCGAAATCTGCAAGGAAAACATTATCCGGGAATATACTGCATTTTCTGTTTAAAGTAAATAGTTTTACATTAAAATTAACGAATTTTAATGACATTATCTAAGTTATTATTATTATACCAAATAATTTTAACCATACATTAACATATGTGTCCTTAAATTTAATTTCTGAAAAACTCTGTCAGTTTTACCGGAGTTTTTTATTTAAAAAAGTGCTTTCTCTCATAATACGGCTCGCATCTTTGCAATGCACCAAAACCCCCTTCATGCGTACTTTCTTCTAACTATAATCCGCGTCGGATTGTTTCAAATGATTTTAGCATTTCATCATATGGAGTTTTGTTAATTCCTGCATAATGATCATTTCTATCATCATCATATTCGTCTTCATCGCAATTCATTGCTGTATTTTTTTTATTTTTCACACTGTCGAAAATATCCAATTCGGATAGTGTTTCTGAGGTCTCAGTTTCAGAATTAAGTGAAATACAATCATCAAGCAGCACATCATGGTTAATTTCTTCTTTTTTTCTCACTGTATCCACATTTTTTTAAGTTACTCTAAGAGATTACCGTCTTCGTCCTCCGTACTTACCTAATTCTCACTGTTGACAAAGACGGCGCCTGCTAAAACCAGTTCAAGGCCATTGAACATCATAAAAAGTGTTAAAATAAAGAATAAGTTTGAAATGTACAGAAATATTTTGAGAAATGGGGAGAAAAAAAGTATGATCACAAGAAAAAGTTCGTTAAATAGAGAATGCACTTCGCTATTTGGAGGTTATTTTACGAAGAAATTCGCAAAATGTTCTTGGTTGCAAGGAGAAGTTCACAAAATAGATAAATTCTCAAAATAAAGGTTCGTTAAATAGAGGTCCGACTGAATATATATACATAGGTGCCAAGTTGCCACTAATCCTCCGTAATATGTGGGTTAATTTAACCCTGGTTTAATACATTTCGCACCAGAATTTTTTTTCAGTGATGAAATTAAATAAGTTACACGTAGAAAACTGGAATTAAGTAAATAAAGGTTCATCAAATAATTCTTCTGGTTCGAAACGTTGTTAAACTGGGTTAAACTAATCCACGCATTACGGAAGATTAGTGCGAACTTGGCACCTCTGTATATATTACAGGCTAATTCCATGAAAACTTGTCATGTCTGTCACCCAGTTGAAAATCGTTATGCTTCTTCGACACCGTTATTTTCGAAAAGCTTGCTTCGCTTTATTAAATTGATGAGATATATCCGATAAAGTAAGTCACATTTTTCCGTAAGAAAATACTGGTAGCCAAAAATCGTAGTATGTGACCATTACCGTCTGAATACTCAAGGCCTCCGGACTGATTTCGTGACGTACCAAATGAAGATTAATCCCTTGAAGGGCAAGCAATTGCGTTTGTGTAATGCTTAATTTCCAACATAGGTGGT
This sequence comes from Maratus speciosus, assembly GCA_963932465.1. Taxonomy (NCBI): domain Eukaryota; kingdom Metazoa; phylum Arthropoda; class Arachnida; order Araneae; family Salticidae; genus Maratus; species Maratus speciosus. The sequence goes on from OZ010794.1 coordinate 164,724,173, forward strand.
ATATAATATAGGTGTAGGTGTATATATTGTAGGTGGTATATAATATATACCGCCGCCCCTTAACCCCTCGAGGGGCAATGGGATATATTTTATCCCACGTACGATTAATCAGGATTTGCACCAGAAAAAATTTAGGGAATTTTAGTTTTATAACTTTAGTGGAGAAAAGTCGTAAAATTGCTTTTCCTTATTTTGAAATAAATTTTTTCTAAATTTCCGGTGGGAATTAAGTATTACACAAACGCAATTGCTTGCCCTTCAAGGGGTTAATCTTCATTTGGTACGTCACGAAATCAGTCCGGAGGCCTTGAGTATTGAGACGGTAATGATGTGATAAACATGACAAGTTTTCATGGAATTAGCCTATATATATATGTACATCTGGAATTTTACTTACATTATAATAGCATACTAGCTGCCAACTCTTCCGCTTTTTTGTACCATAAAAATGTAATAAAAATTTTTGCCTTTTTTAATACGCAGATTACGGCGTGTCAAAAATGTAAAATTTACTATAAATATTTTGTGGTACATAAAAGCGTAAGAAGTTGGCAGCTATGTAGTAATTAATGCCAACGACGCGTATTCTACTAATTTTAATTCTGTGTATTCATGAATGATATTTTGAATTTTCTTGATTATCTGTTTCAGTTGTACAAATAGAAATGGAAACATCTGTCATTTCAGTATATTAAACATTTTTCACGCTGCTATGACCGCGAAATGATTCTTCAAATTATTAAATAATAATATTAATATTATCTTTAATACATCTTTAATAAGAAGCATATATGTATTTTTAAAATGTTCTGCTAGATTCCCATTGTTGGAACATTAAATATAATATGTAAGATTCCCGAATATAGGAAAATAATTTTTATTATTATTTTTTATATCTTATATCAATTTGCCTAAATAGTAACTACTAAAAATACGCTTTTATTAGCTTTTATTTATATTGGATTATATTTCTTGTTATAAGGATTTACAAAAATACAATTTTCACTTTTTATTAATAATTTACTCTCACCCATAGCGCAAACATGTATGATTTGATTTTCTTCTTATAGTTCAAATCAGAATAAATTATTTCTACTAAATTTTAAAGCATACAAACGCCATCCATACAACATTTCTTTTTAAAGAAGATATGGATGTTGCAATTTAAACAAAATCTTGTTCAGAAAAAAAGGTTAATTTTTACAACGCAATGTTACACATCTTCATTCAAGGGACAGTGAAATATACTGACGTTCTTAAAAATCAACATGAATAACCTTTTGAACACAATTAAAAATCACTATACCTAAAATATATATGCTGCTCATTTCTGCTAAGGCGCGCATTCTTTTCTTTATGGAAGCTTGCTTGCAAACAAAGGAATGAAAATACTACCAGAACAAGCTAAGTCTTCCGTTATGTGGACATTCCAAAGAAACCTTTCTATTGTTGTTTAAATTGTTATATTTACTAAAAATAGAAATGTACTGTTGGTTGAAATGTTGGCTTTACATCTTCGCTGTATTTGTAAAATTAGAATATTTTCTTCTTTTTACAAATTTTGCTTGAGATAGTCGGAAAACGAAAAATTCTGTTTTTTTTTTTAAATCTACAAAAATAGAAAATGAAAAATATCACTCTGAAAAAATATATGTACATTAGACTCTATAGTATTACATTTTTCATAATAAATATATATATATATATATATATATATTTAAAGAATTAAAATACAGTGACCTCTCACTTATACGACTTTCAAGGGACCGTGGAAAAAAGTCGTATAACTGAGAGAGTCGTATAAGTGAGAGACCGCCTTATTGTACAAGTTTCAAACTTTATAGGCATTAATTATTTTGCCTATACTAAAAACAATAAGTTTTGAGTACTAAGAACATATTTTAACAAAATTTGTAAAATGTATTAAAAAATTAAACATAAAATATGTTTAAAAAGTTCATAAAATTGTTCATTTATCACTATGTTTATTTTAAAAATTTACAGATCAGATTTTCTCAAAAAATGAAGTGATATTAGTTTGTTTCTGTCGTAGATGGAAATAGAAAATGTATTTCTCTAAGTCTAATAAAGTTTTTAAGCTAGTTTGGGAATAATCATTTTGATGGACATAATTCTTTAATTTATTTAAAGCGGTACTTGCTTTTGAAAAATTTACAACAGCAGGAACATTGCTGTCATCTTGGTCATCCTCCTTGCTTACGTCTTCATTATTAATATCCTCAAAGATTTCTTCAGCAGTTCTCAGTTCTAACAGAAGACGTTTATCATCACATTCTACATAATCTTTGAAATTAATACCTTCGTCCATAAACATTTTAATCGAGTCTTCGTTATTAAAGGATTCCATACGCTCTCAACATCAGGTTCATTCGTTCAACTAGCAGTTTGGTGTTGTGGGAAAACTGAATTTCCTAAAACAAATTTAAAAATTTAATTTGCTGCAGAAACGGCAGATCTTTTACATCGGGATGTGATGGACATTGATCCATTAGAAGTAAAACCTTTCTTTGTTGTTTTTGAAATTTATCATCCATCTCTTTAAAAAATCATTGGAAATCTCTGATGTCATCCATGTTTTTTTTTAAATTTCTGTAGCCACATGGCAATTATATTTTATTTTTAAAGTATCGAGATTTTCTTGATTTTGTAAGAATAAATGTCAGAAAACGTGAATGATTTGTACTTTAAAGATTATAAAAATGGATTCTTGAGTTAGAAATGTAAAATCACCTGAACCGTTTAAAGCGTCATATAAGTGAGAGAAGCAGTCGTATAACTGAGAGAAGTTTAGCATTATTTCCCATAAAGCGTGGACGGGACCGAGATAATTCGGCGTATAACTGAGAGAGTCGTATAACTGAGAGTTGTATAAGTGAGAGGTCACTGTATATTGAGAAAAAAAAATTTCCCTCGACGGGAGAGTTGGCGTCTAATGGGTTGATGGCGAAAATCTAAAATTGAAAAGTTAAAATGATTATATTTTTTACAACAGATGCATAAAATTCCATCAAAGAATAATTTACAATTTCTGACATATGTTTCGACAGAATTTCAAACAAATCGGGATAATATAAGAAACTTTGAGAAATTTTAGCATCCTCAATTTAACATTTAAATAATTTATCAAATATTATTTGTTTAAATTCTCATTGAAAATTATTATGGTGTTATAGGAAATTGTCTATATTTTGCGAACAGATGTACAGTCGTGGAAAAAAAGTAAACACCCCCTACTAACTCCTTAACAAATTATCGTAGACGAAAGTTACTGGTACCGAACGATTGGAAATAAAGTCTACTTTTAAATGATGTATATAAAATTTGCTTAGGGGGCCATCTACATATTAAAACGAACAATAATTTTGTTTTTTTTTTCAATAGTAGTACACAATTCTGACAGCATAAATGAACTCTACACCATTCAATCAGTCTAAAAACAAATTTTTATGCAATTCGTACCATAAGTTTCCGAGAATTTAATTATTTTAAAACGAGCGTATTTTAAGGACTGTATCCAAATTGAAGTTCGGTACTCGATTGTTAACCGAGAGAGCTCCTTTCTTAAATCAAGGCACCTTACGCAGTCAATTAAGCCTGTTAGATTACAGGATAGCATAAGAAATTTCAAAATATTTAGTCACTTCTATCATAGACGGCCCCTTAGCCCTTAAACCATTATTTTGCCGTTTTTTAAGGATAATTTGAAAACTACTTGGAAGAAAAATGTGAAATTTTGGATTTTCATAAAGCAGGACTTAATAAATCTGAATCCATCAAAAAAATTGTAGGTTGCAATTCATAATTTTTTCGAATATTAATTTCATAATTCATATCATAAAATTATAAAAAATGCAAATTCAACATATTAATGTTTGGGTATTGCTGGGCAACATATAACAATAATATGTTCCCGCACCATGTTGGTTAAGTCAAAGTACAGTTGCGTAATTTGTTATTTCTGTTTGTACAAATTCTTTTTTATAAAACTTAATTATGATTGTAAAATTATAATAATTATATTTTCGAGTAAAATAGGAGTGGAAGTTCATACAAAAATTATTAAGTTGATTTTAAATATTAAATATATATTTAAAAAAAAATGTTTTATTGTAAAATGAATGTATAATGTTGAATATAGTTCGGATCTCAGATAACAACAATAGCCAGACGCCATGATGTCGTTTTATGACAAGCCAGTGGAAGGTGGTGTATAATTAGAAATCGTAAAATAATAAAAATGTTGGAATAAATTTATGGCCTGAATAAAAGGGTTGGAATAAATTTATGGCTTTAGACCACCCAAACTTTAAGGCATATAATAATATTAAAGTATATGTAAGGGGCTATTGCAGACTGTTAGCTAACAGGTCTATCTAAGAATAATGCAAAATCTTCTCACATCCAATAAGGGAGGACTATACAAATAGTTCCACCCACTTCCAAGAGTTGGTGTGCAAGAAGAAAAAGGTTTGAAAAAGAGAGTCTAAGAAAAGATGTCGAAGACGCAAGAGCGATCCTGAAAGCCCATGTCATGCATCAATCGAGCCCTAGTAATGCCCAGGCGAGATGGACATATCGGAGAGAGCCTAAGCTAGCCTAATTGACCTGATGATGTCTTCCTGGTGTCAAAATAAAATGGATTGTCCTACTGCGGTCCGCAGCTATGCATCCCGCCATCCCGATTTCACCGCTCTGATGAGAAGATGAATCCGGATGATGTTTGGATATGATCCTTAGCATCGCGACAACTCTGAATTTGTTGAATAAAGGCCATCATCCCGTATATGATTCAAGGTATTACATTAATCTTTTTCTTTACCACTTTAATTATCTGAGAAATTATAAATATCCTATTATGATATTTTATGGTAGAGATCAATCTGAGATCCAACAAAGCCAATAATTAAGTATAATTAAGGTATTTTAAAAATGAAAGAGAATTATTTTTCTTCCAAAAAAAATATAATAATAAGAGTAAATGAAAACATTTTTTAAAAAAAAAGATTAAATATACATGTAATAATGAGCAGCAAACAAAAGTGTTGCTTTCCTTTTTTTGTTTTGAATTAATATAATGTGTATATGTATATAGTTGTGTTCCATGTAAATAAAATATTTAATCAAGCATTAAAAAGTTTCTGTAATTATTTAATTGATAAATGTTTAAGGTGTGTCAATTTATTTTTACAGCTTAAATTTAGTTTAATTCATAAGTGTAAGAGTTCGTCTAAATAAATCACAACGCAAACTCTTAATTTTATTCGTAATTAATTAAATTTAATAATTACAGTTTTACGCGGATTATAATTTAATTTTATTAATTATTCGCTTTGCTCTTCTACTAGAATTACGTGATTACGATCACTTATGTTATTTGAATTTATTTAAGGTATATAAAATTATATACCGGTTTACTATGAGGTTGCTAGGATGATTTGGACAAATTAACAATTTTGGGTGTAAATTAAATAGGAAATAAACAAGTGTAATTATCTGTCCAGCAGGTATATTAGTATTATTGCGACACAAAAAATTAAAATATTAGGATCATAATTTCAGAAGTTATAAATAAAAATATGAAAATGTAATTTAACATTAAAAGCACTAAATTTTGAATGTTTATAATTCAAAAACTTATCATTCAAATGACTTGAAATTTGGTGTCTAGGCATAGTTTGAAAAAAAGTTTTGAAATATCTCGTTAAAATTGGGATTGCCATTAAAAAAATGAAGTTTGGACTCGTTTTAATATGTAGATGTGCCCCTAAGCAAATTTTATATACGTCATTTAAAAATAGACTTCATATCCAATCGTTCGGTACCAGTAACTTTCGTCTACGATTATTTGTTGAGGAGTTAGTAGGAGGTGTTTACTTTTTTTTTCCACGGCTGTACCAAATTTAACCACATACTATACACATAATTTCTGTTACCTAACCAAAGTACCAACTTAATTACAAACTGATTACAGGCTTGCCATTGGCGACTTTTTTTTATTTCTATCTAACACTTTTTACACCGACCAAATGTATTTTGCATACACGTTGACAAGTATAGAAATATAGAACATATAGAAATATACTATAACATTTATTTTTAAAAAATAGTGGTGCAAAATAGTCGCCAGTGACAGCCCTGATAATAGGGTGGTTTTCTTTCTTTTTTTTTTTTTTCAGCAAATATCTTGATACATATACACAAACAAACAAAAAATCAAACATACACCAAACATCTCCACCGTAATTTTCACAGACGTTTAGGAAATTATGAAATTAAACTTTAGTTTCTCCTTAGTCTAGTAAACTGTTAGTGTAAAATGTCTTCGAAGGTCGAATCGAAGTAAATGTGCACAATTTTTATTGTTTAGTGATACCGGAAAATTTATTCTGGAATAGTTTTTATTATATTCTTTCGCTGATAAGCTGCATTAACAAACAATGTAAGCGTTTTGAATTCTAGTAGTGCAGTTGTTTTGCATGACAACTGTATCGAAATAAGATTGAGTAAATAAATATGCATGCTCCCCCCTACAGAACAAATCACACGGTCCCGCTGCCTGAGAAAAAATATGGTATGTTAACATCCCTCTACTTGGTGTTAATTTTTGATGGGCGTTCGTTAAATTTTGCATTGTTTGGCGCATAAATTTAAGTAGTAAATCTTCAGATCGGTGGCGTCAACGTCAATTTTGCAAGAGACTTCAAATTTCATCTGTCTCCAGACACTATCTAACATCTTGAAATATGCAATTTTATAATGTTAGTTCATATGCATTTTTTGGACATATAAGAACTTCCCAAAGATTCAAAAACTGTAACTTTTAAGAACTATTTTATTAACCCTTTCAGGGGCAGAAGAATTCTGTTCACAAAATTATGAAATAATTGATTGACAGCAGAATATTCAAACGCATATCTAAAAACCCGCTATTTTTCACTTTCATTACAAAAGCAAAATTTTATTAGAACACTCTCGGTGGTATTTGTCAGTTTAGGAATTAAACTCAAGTTCGCCCTTGAAAGGGTTAACCCTTAAATGCTCAGGGTAGAATGCGTTCAGAAATTGCGTAATTCAGAGAATCGGAATTTATACTAGAAATATCTAAATAGTAAATTTCGGTTATTTTAATAACGAAACGTATGTTATTAAATCAATGAAAAATTTCCATTTTTAATTTATATTATAAATACGGTATATGAGAATAAAAAAAATTCCACTGAATCGAGAACACTGATATGATACCATAAGCTTTTAGCACGTTAGGTGCGTATTTCCCTTGCACATGTTGTCAATGTATAATATAAGCAGGGCTGCCAAAGGCGACAATCTTTTAATTCTATCTCACAGGACTTTCAGAAAACACTAAATTTTCGCATACACTTTGATGACATCTGCAAGAGAAATAAACTTACAAATTTTCTTTATAGAAATAGTGGGTCGAGTAGAATATAAAAATAGTCGCCTGTGGCAGCCCTCTATAAGGTTATTCTTAAAACCAAAGTGTTGCGAACCAAATAAAATGTATGTAGGAGATGCGTCTTCCGAGCGGATTAATTTTGTCACGTCACAGGTGCCATACGGCCGATACCACAGAGTACTGTGAGGTGACATAGGACCATTATTACAAATATTTTTTTTTTCAGGTATTTCCTCTAAGACTTTGGCATTTCAGGAAAAAAGAGGCCATACTGACTCAGATATTGATTAACTCTTTGGACTGCAGCGTCTCTTACACAAATTATATTCCGTCGGCACCGCTTTTTAAAAAGAAGTTTCCTTCAAGTACACAATTTCATAATGTTCTGATTAAATAAGACAAATTTTATTTTCCTTTATTGCTGCTTCAAAAAACAAATTTTGAAAAGAAAGATGGTGTCGTTGCAGTGGCGACAACGGAGTACAGGTACACAGGGATAAGGGGACCGCGTAAGCTCTATCTCGGCCATGTTGAAATACACCAAATTTGTGTACATTTTAATCAGAAATGGTGAAAGATAGAGGTCTAGATTTTTTAGAGTAGTTTGAATAACATACTTTACGTATTTAACCCTTTCCGGCAAGGGTAATTTTTGTTGTAAAATGATGAAATGGCTGGCTGACAACGGAATTTTAAAACGAACTTTTTAGAAATTAAAAACATATTACTTTAACTATTCATTGTAAAAGTAAAATTTTACTAAAATATTCTTGGTGCCTTTCGTAAGTCTGGAATTAAAATTAGGTATCCCAACCCGGGCACACTGGGCTGCAAAGGGTTAAACAGATCATTTTCTTTCTAAGTGAAACTGAAAATTAATTATTAATTATTTATTGAAAGACATTTTTAAATTAGCATTTTTGGTACGATTTCACTGCTTAAAATAAATAATTCTCAACAAATAATTAAATCCCTGTATTAAAGTATGCACTATAACCCAATATAAGTATTTAGATTCTATTAAATCTGAATTCTTAAATTTAATAGGCATTGAAAAAAAGGAAAACAAACCTGAAAAATTGAAGTTTTGAGAAAACGTCAATTAAAGTTGTGAACCAGTGTTGCCAGTGACGACTACTTTTTTTTAAAATTCTGGTTTCATGATTAGCTTCACTTTTTTGAAATAGCAAAATTCGCCTTATTTAATAACATATTAATTAAGGCGAAAACAATGGAAATTTTAACACTTCAGAAAAGTGGTGCCAATCGAGAAATCTGGATTTACAAAAAGTAGCTCGCTGCTGTGGAGTGCTTGCTCTTAGAAGGAATGAAAAACCCAACCTTTTTTTTTAATTATATACACGTGACTAATTGCATCGTTGAAAATATAAAAGTTTAAACTATTTAATGACACAAAAAAAAAAAAAAAACGATTTTTAGGTTGAATTTCGCTTACCCGGTCCCCTTACGTACTTATAATATAGCAAGGATTCATGTTAAAACATTTTACCTTCTTATGAAGTAAAAGTTTTTTTCTTTAAATTGACCTTCACGTACAGTTAAAAATTAAAAGTATAGGGTAGATGTGCCAGTAATGGACACCCTTCCAGTAATGGACACCCCTTGATGTTTTTGGTTCATAAAAAAATAACTAATAAGTATTTAGCTTTAATTATTTTTTTTTATAATTCCCCCTTGTATGTTTATAAAACTATGTTATTGTTGACACTTTTAATCAAACCAATCAGGAAGCAGAAAATAATGTCTCAAAGTTTTGCTGTTTTTCTGTGAAAATCTTAATGAAGAGGTTAAGAGCTGGCTTCGTTTAATTAATTTATATATTATTTATTTTCTTACAAAATTTGAATGTTTTTGTTTGAGTAGCAATAGAAAACTTAGAATATTATATACTAATGCCTATTTACAAAATTTCATTTCTTTTTAAGGTTTTAAGAGGGGGTGTCCATTACTGGGATGGTTAATTTGTCATTTTCCAGTAATGGACACCCCATCTAGACATTGCTAAAAATGCAATTTTAGCAATGTTTATAGTGCATAAAATACTTTGGCTTAACTGCAAACCTAAATAATCAAATTTAATTTTTAAATTATACTTACCAAAATGTAATAACCACCAAAACTTTTATAAATAGCTGCTTTTAAGTTATTTTATGTGATTAATAAAATTTTGATATTTTATTTTATTTATTATTATTTTTTTTTGTGTGTAGTACATATATATACCTCACATATTTTATAATCTGGCAATCAAACCAGCCAGGAAGCAGAAAATACTGTTTAAGAGAGGCGTCAAAGAGGGGCTCATAGGGCTTAATCCCTCTCCGTTTAAATAAAAACAATTAAGTGGCAGAAGCTGTTAAAAATCCATTGTCTGTCTTAAATGTTTCCTTATTAAAAAAATAAATAAAAATGTAATACTATTAATGAAAGTTATAGGTAATATTCATGAAACTAGTAAATCTGCAGATCAGTAGCCTCAAACATCAATTCTACAGTTTTATTTTGAAATTATTTTATTTAGTATTTAAAATATTCAACTCACAATATCATTTCTTTCATATTTGTAATATTAATTATTATAAATGATATATCAAGTAATCTCTAGAAGATTGTTAAAAATAGTGACGCAAAACTAGACATTAATATTCCAAAACATTTTTTTATTACCTTTTAAATCCACCACTGTTTCAATAATTTGATAGCTGTTATTGTCTGATATTTAGTATTTTAAACTATCCATCTAAAATAATTAAAACATCGGTCTTCTGATAGTTACAATAATTGATGCAAACAGTAAATTATTATCACAAATATTTTATTAATTACTGGTATCCTAATTGTAAATTTATTTAAAAATAACTATTTTGTTTCATTAGTATGTATTCATTAAATTCTGGTTCTAAATACAGTCATAAAAACAATTATATTCATTACTTTTTATGGGGTGTCCATTATTGGAACAGAGGGTGTCCACTACTGGGCCAGAGGGTGTCCATTACTGGGCTTTTGGGTGTTTTGGTATATTTCTGTTATTTAAAATTAAATTGCTATTCATATGAGGAAATGAGGCTATAAGAATGGTTAAATATTGTTGATAGATTAATATAATATTGAAAAAACTGGAATATAATAATTATAACTATTAATAAAAAAATAATTTTTACAGAAATTCCTTAAGGGTGTCCATTACTGGCACATCTACCCTACATTCGATTCTGCTTTTTGCGCAACTTTTATAAAATATTTTGATATATAAACTCATGTAAATTCTCATGCTTTAATTCAAATTCAACTAAAATTTATTTTCTATATAATACAAAATGTATTACATTTACAATGTTTAAATTTACACTTAAACGAAATTCTCATATTTAAATTCTAACATTAATATATTTGAATAAATTACCACCACCTATACAATGACTATGGAAATTTAAAAATAGTACTGTAGAATAAATACATAATTTAATTTTTCTATAATTTTATGAAAGATTTATAAAATGATACATATTTTCAAAAATTAATCCCGCATAACTCGAAAACAAAAAAAAATACACGAAAGAATTAATTGAAAATGAAATCGAAAAAGTAAGCTGGTTTTATTTTCAAATATTCATGGTAAATGTTTGAGCTGTAAATTAACCTTATATCGCTGTTGTTATTGCATGTTTTATGTTTGGAAGAATGGATCCCCATAGAATCGAATAAGTGAATGTTTCATTTTTGACTTCTATGTAATTAAATACTGTGAAATATGCTTAAAAGCATATATTTTCAGAAGTGTTTTTTTTATTATATTTTAAAGAAAAAAAAATAACGATAATTTTTGCATTATAGACCAAGGAAATGGAATATGAAAGTAATTCGTAATTCCTAATCCATTTGTTTTTAAAGTTTATTCAACAAATCATGTGTACTCCTATTGCACATTTTTTTTTCTGGAAATAAGTTTTTTAGTCAAGGAAATGTCAGACGAAGTGGAGGCCTAAACATATACGTTCTCCTTTCGGTTTCTTGCACTATAGTGTCTTTTTCAAGTATAATATAGAGAACTTTTCAAAAAATGACATGCCAAGAGCATTTAAACCAGGCACTCATAGCGGTCTTTTTTTTTTTTTTTTTGGCCGCTATTAATTTTTTAAACCCGGGAATGCTCGCCCATATCAAGGATATGAACGATTAACACTTTGCAACCAATAAATTCAAACAAATATCGTCATTTTATTTAATCGTTGACATTGCTCACAAAAATAATTTGACGATTAGTTTTCGAAAAGTAGTGGTGAGAAAAGTAATAACCGTGCCCAGCCTGGGAATGACATACCCTGCGCGAGCAATCTCGGGTTAAAATTATTTTTGTGTCTTATTAAAACAAGAATTGCAAGAAAATACTCATAATGAATAGATTTCTATGAATTTTTCGAGATAAATCTAAAACAGAAATTTTGGTAAGGAAATACTGATGGTCAAAATTTTAATTTAGTCACTTTTTTATATAGGCCTGATTTAAGCATACTTTTTTCTTACTACCACAATATTACGATTTCAACTCATTTGAAATACGTAAAAAGTATCTAATTTTTTAAACATGTAGTAATTTATACAGGGCTGCCACTGGCGACTATATTTTAATACTATCTCGCACTACTTTTGTAAAACAAAAATATTTCACATACATTTTTCCAACGTGTGCAAGAGAAATATACTACAAAATTTATTTTTTTTTTAAATAGTGGTACAAATAAAATATAAAAATAGTCACCCGAGGCAGCCCTGCGCATAATGTACTCTGCAATTCAAACCTTTATTAACACGTTGAATGTCAAGTGTATTTCGTCTGTCTTTCCGTTTGGCCATGAAATAAGATTCACGTTAAACAATCTATAAGTGTCAGTCAATGATGATTGACGCGGCCTACACGGAAAGTTAAGTGTCGGTCACAGGTGACTCACATGGCACTCAACGTGTTATGTAAGACAAGAAAATTTCATAAAACAACTTTCCTTTCTTTAAAATTGATAAATAGTTTTCCGTAAAATATAACACAACAGATTTATCAAAACTATTTATACTTGTAGATATTGACTACAAGTGATTTAACTAACGAATTATCCAAATGTATATGTGGAAAGAAAATTCAATTTATACCTAAATTATCTTCTTATCTTTCCTCACTATCTATTTAAATTCTGACCCATCGATATAACAAATACTGTTATTTGAAACTGAATAACATTTTTACAATTTTCTTCACAAATCACTCTTTTTTTATAGGAATTGAAAAAAAAAAAATAAATAAATAAAAAGTGAATTTAAAATGTCATTTGCAATTACCGTATATACTCGCGTACCGGCACCAAATTCATTCGACACCAAATTTTCGAATGAAAGCTCTGCAAAATATCAAAAACACGCGTATGAGTCGACCCCTAACATTTTACTCAATTTTGCACAAAATCAAACCAAAGATAGCACTTGCTAATGCGAAAAAGTAGTAAGTGAACAAAAACAAATTATTGCAATTTTTTTTTAATGATAAATTATTATTATTTGTATATTTCACATAGTATTTTATTTTTCATACGCATAAAACACCAGAATTTTGCAGTAATCGAAGTTTCGTTTTTCTTTTTTAATTGACTGCCGTATAAGTCGACCGCCCCCCCCCCCCCAATTTTGGCTTGCCTAAAATTTTCAGAACTTCTTCGACTTATACGCGAATATATACGGTATATTAAAAAATGAAAGCGTTCATTTGAAGTAAATGACATAAGTTAAATTTTTAAAGAATAAACGTTATATTCTACTACATAAGTTCAAAATGATTTCAATGAAATATTTTTTTACCGCGAAATAAATTCTTTACTCTATAAAAAAATGAGTATTTGTGGTGAACACTTATACAACAGCTTCAACCAACTAATACTATTTACATATTCCATTTATTGAATAGATTCTCAAAGTATAGAAAGTTGCATTTAGGAGAAATTTTATAAAATAGAATTGACTACACTTATATGATATACATTTAGGTGTTTCACTTTGTAACAAGATTCACGAATGTATAGGGTAGTCATAAAAAAAAACTTTGACGATAGATGGAACTCTAGCGGCCGGTCCGTTTAACCGATTAGATGAGATTTCAGATATAGTTATTCAGAGGTATGAGCTCGGGATTATGTGAACGGTAACAAATTGGCGCTCACGGTTACGGTTATAGGTACAGAAACTAGAAATTTCGAATGACAACGCCCATTTTTTTTTTTCTTTTTTTTTTTTTTTGGCAAAATACTCAGCTTATGCTAAAACCCTAAATAGCGCTCGAACGGTACGTGTATCGCAATAAATGGACGCGTTATGCACGCACAAAAATCAGCTCAGCGAACGGCCAAAAACAACACGATTGCGGCGCACGGAGGAAAATTGCATATGACAGAGGCAAGACAGCAATCACATAACGCCGTTCGACAGATAATCAGCGTAGAAAACAGATCTGTAGCACACTAGGCGCTACCGGAGTGTTAAACGTAGGCAAAGTAGACAATGGGTAAATATATTACCCAACAAATACAAACAATAGCAAATAATTATAAAAGCATACGAAATTTGTTCATTATAAATTATTTTGTTTAATCCCTTAACGGTCGCTTAATATCTGGAAAAACCATCATAAAAGTACCTATGTTTTAGGTAGATTTCGTATGAAATACTACCTATTGGAGTCGTTCTTATGTTGGAATTTCTGAAATATTTTTGCAGATCTACGCCGATCATGACCCCTAGAACCCAAAACCACCCTCAGTAAAAAAATATATCTCTCTATCTATCTATCTATATATATATATATATAATGTATATATACATATATATATATATATATATATATATATATTATATATATATATATATATATATATATATATATATATATGTCGTAGGCTAATTCAGAAATCCGGCTCTTTGCAAACAGCCGGGCTAATTGGAGATTTCATCTCCCTTTTTCCAATTAGCCTGATATTTTTCAGGCTTATTGCAAAGAGCCTAGAAAGCGTTAGGCTAATTGAAAAATTACCACTTATTATCCGATAAGGCTGATATTTTTAGATCACAGGCTATCAAAGCCTGAGAGCTTATGTGCCCGCCGAATCTGTATGTACGTGTGTACGTACGTACATACGTATGTACGTAACACGATAACTCTTGATAGAAATATCCGATTTGCTTCAATTTTTTTTTCTAGGTTCATTCTGATAAAGTGCTTCCCTGATTAGTTTTTGGGGTTCATTAGTTAAGTATAAAGGAGGAAAAGGGGGCTAGTCCCCCCCCCTTAATTTATATAAATGGGTTTTTCATGCAGAAATATTCGATTTGCTCCAAATTTGGTGTACCGGTTTATTGTGTGAATGAGCTTCCCTGATTAGATTTGGAAGCTCATTATTTAAGTAGAAAGGGGGGAAAGGGGGGTACCCCCTTAATTTAGATAAATCGGTTTTTCATGATGAATTATTCGATTTGCGCCAAATTTGGTATACCGGTTTATTAAGTTAAGGAACTGTCTTACTTAGATTTGGAGGTTCATTAGTTACATATAAAGGGAGGAAAGGGGGGGGGCTGTCCCCCCGTAATTTAGATAAATGTGTTATTCATTCAGAAATATGCGATTTGCAATAAATTCTGTATACCGGTTAATTAAGTTAAGCAGCTTCCCTGATTACATTTGGAAGATCATTATTATGTATAAAGGGGGGAAAGGGGGGCAATTGCCTCTCCCCTTAATTTAGATAAATGCGTTTTTCGTGTAGAATTATTCGATTAGCTGAAATTTGGTATACTGGTTTATTATGTTAAGGAGATGGCTTGATTAGATTTGGAGGTTCATTAGTTAAATATAAAAGGAGGAAAGAGGGGGGGTAGCCCCATCCATTAGTTTAGGTAAATGGGTTTTTATTGCAGAATTATTCGATTTGCTTCAAATTTGGTATACCAGTTTATTATGTTAAGGAGCTTCCCTGATTAGATTTGGAAGTTCATTAGTTAAGTATAAATAGAGGAAAGGGGGGCTAGACGCCCTTCCCTTAATTTAGATAAATGGGTTTTTCATGCAGAGTTATTCGATTTGCTCCAAATTTCGTATACCGGTTTATTATGTTAAGGAGCTTCCCTGATTAGATTTGGAGGTTCATTAGTTAAGTATAAAGGGAGGAAAGGGGGACTAGACATCCCCCTTAATTTAGATAAATGGGTTTTTCATACATAATTATTCGATTTGCTTCAAATTTGATATACCAGTTTATTACGATACGGCTTCCTTCTTTTGATTTGGAGTTTCATTGGTTAAGTATAAAAGGTTGCAAAGGGGGGCAATTGCCCCTCCCCTTAATTTAGATAGATGGGTTTTCATGCAGAATTATCTGATTTAGTTTATTTTTTTTTCAACCGGATCCGAACTTGAAGGTTCCCTTTGAAGTCAACCCGATAACCGACCAAAACCAAGTTTCGCATTGAGTTCAATTAGAACTTTCAGGTTCGGGTCGGGTTGCCGGAGATTATTTTGTCAGGCTTGCATCGGATTATAGTTCTTTGGAATATTTTTGTCGGTTAAGATTTGTTTCGGGACGGGTTTCTGGTTGACTTCGAATGGAATTTTTAGGTTCTGGTAGAGTTGCGTGTCCACGGAAACTAATTTGTCTTGTTCGAATCCGGTTATGGATCTTTGGAATATTTTTGTCGGTTATCAGATTTGGTTCGGGATTTCGGGTTTTTTCAAATGCAACTCTCAGGTTCGGGTCGGGTTCCATGTAGACTGAAATTATTTTGTCTTTCTCGTATCGGGGTACGGTCTGTTGTAATTTATTTTTCGGGTTTGGATAGAGTTATGCGTTAATAAACCTAATAAAAAGAAAATTGCCCAGTTAAACTGATGGCATTGAGCTCACAGGCTATTCACACTAATTATATATTATACTCTTATTTCAAAGAATAATGCCCCTCGAAAAATAAATGAAGGTATTAGTTCCCGTTGCCCCCCTTTCTACTTAACCAAAGAACCTCCAAATCTAATCAGGAAAGCTACTTAACATAATAAACTGGTATACCAAATTTGAAGCAAATCAGATAATTCTGCATGAAAAAAAAAAAAAACATTTCACTAAATTAAGGGGGGGGGGGGTATTAGCTCCCCCATTTCTGTCTTTATGCTGAACCAATGGACTTTCAAATCTAATCAGAAAAGCTCTTTATTAGAATGAACCTAGAAAAAAATTAAACTAAATTAGATAATTCTGCATGAAAACACATTTATCTAAATTAAGGGTAGGGGCAATTGCCCCCTTTCCTTCCTTTTATACTTAATCAATGAACCTCCAAATCAAATGAAGGAAGTCATATCGTAATAAACTGGTATATCAAGTTTGAAGCAAATCGAATAATTCTGTATGAAAAACCCATTTACCTAAATTAAGGGGACACTAGCCCCTGTCCCTCCGTTATACTTAACCAATAAATCTCCAAATCTAATCAAGGCAGCTCCTTAACATAATAAAGCGGTATACGAAATTTGGAGCAAATCGAATAATTCTGCATGAAAAACCCATTTATCTAAATTAAGGGGGGAGGGGGTCTAGCCCCCCTTTCCTCCCTTTATACTTAACTAATGAATCTCCAAATCTAATCAGGGAAGCTCCTTAACATAATAAACCGGTATACGAAATTTGGAGCAAATCGAATAACTCTGCGTGAAAAACCCATTTATCTAAATTAAGGGGGTCTAGCCCCCCTTTCCTCGCTTTATACTTAACTAATGAACCTCCAAATCTAATCAGGGAATCTCCTTAACATAATAAACCGGTATACCAAATTTGGAGCAAATCGAATAATTCTGCATTAAAAACCCATTTACCTAAATTAAGGAAGGGTAGCCCCACTTTTTCCTCCCTTTATACCTAACTAATGAACCTCCAAATCTAATCAAGCCATCTCCTTAACATAATAAAAATGTATACCAAATTTGAGCTAATCGAATAATTCTACATAAAAAACGCATTTATCTAAATTAAGGGGAGAGGCAATTGCCCCCCTTCCCCCCCTTTATACATAATAATGATCTTCCAAATGTAATCAGGGAAGCTGCTTAACATAATTAACCGGTATACCAAATTTATAGCAAATCACATATTTCAGCATGAAAAACCCATTTATCTAAATTACGGGGGAGGGGGCTAGCCCCCCCCCCCTTTCCTCACTTTATATGTAACTAATGAACCTCCAAATCTAATCAAGGCAGCTCCTTAACTTAATAAACCGGTATAACAAATTTGGAGCAAATCGAATAATTCATCATGATAAATCGATTTATCTAATTTGTGGGGGGTAGCCCCCATTTCCCCCCCTTTATACTTAAATAATCAGCTTCCAAAACTAATCAGGGAAGCTCCTTAACACAATAAACCGGTATACCAAATTTGGAGCAAATCGAATATTTCTGCATGAAAAACCCATTATATAAATTAAGGGGTGGGGACTAGCCGCCCTTTTCCCCCTTTATCCTTAAACAATGAACCCCCAAAAATAATCAGGAAAGCACCTTATCAGAATGAACCTAGAAAAAAAAAATTGAAGCAAATCGGATATTTCTATCAAGAGTTATCGCGTTACGTACATACGTACGTACGTACGTACACACATACATAAGTATCTGCGGGCACATAAGCTTTGATAGCCTGTGAGCTAAAAATATCACCCTGATCGGAGAATAAGTGGTCATTTTTCAATTAGCCTAACGCTTTCTAGGCTCTTTGCAATAAGCCTGAAAAACATCAGGCTAAT
This sequence comes from Maratus speciosus, assembly GCA_963932465.1. Lineage (NCBI taxonomy): Eukaryota > Metazoa > Arthropoda > Arachnida > Araneae > Salticidae > Maratus > Maratus speciosus. The sequence goes on from OZ010794.1 coordinate 164,742,456, forward strand.
TGGAAAAAGGGAGATGGAATCTCCAATTAGCCCGGCTCTTTGCAAAGAGCCTAATCTGTTTGCAAAGATCCGGATTTCTCAATTAGCCTACGACATATACCGGGTGTCCCAAAAACGACTGACTGATTTTAAAATTCAATAACTTCCAAACGGTGACAGATATTAAAAAAATTCTTGCAGGAGGGTTATGCATAAAGTCAAAAGTTTTTTTACAGTGATTTTCGATTTTATTTCGAATTACAAACAATAGATGGCGCTACGATCAATAGAGGCTAAATTCAGGCTCGATTTTTGGTACTTCATGGCCCGGATAATACATTTCCATCTCCTTTTTCTGCGTGGAACAACAGAAAGGACCAAAAATCGAGCCTGTATTTAGCGACTATTGCTTACAGCGCCATCTATTGTTTGTAATTCGAACTAAAATAAAAAATCACTGTAAAAAAACTTTTGACTTTATGCATAACCCTCCTGCAAGAATTTTTTTAATATCTGTCACCGTTTGGAAGTTATTGAATTTTAAAATCAGTCAGTCCTTTTTGGGACACCCGGTATATATATATATATATATATATATATATATATATATCACTTTCCTCTCGACACGATAACTTCCACAAATCTGCAGAAATCTCTTCCAAACGGATACATAAAATCAAGGGGCATAAAATCTCGGTCAAGTTCGTTAATGGGCTAAATTGGACCAAGGGGATGGAAATAGGGAGGGGTTTTGTGAAAACAGAAAAAACCCCATAACTTCTTAATTTTTGTACTTATCAAATCAGTTTAAAGATTTCGTTACTTATAAAAATAGGACCAAAAATTTATGTATAACAGATTTTTGATAAAATTAAAAATGGGCTCAAGGGGCGCAAAAAATAGGGTTTTTGGGAGAAAAAAATTCATAACTTCGTCAATTCTCAAGATATCGAATCCATTTAATTTTATTATACATCTCCTTAATTTTAGCTACAACTTTTATATTCACAAGTTTTTGATAGGACCACTTCGTACAGCAAAAAAAAAAAAAAAAAAAAAAAAATTAAAACGAAAACAAAAAAAGTGAGATGAAGAAGAAAAATTTCAATAACTCCGTCAAATCACAAGCTATAAAATCCTCATGAATTTATCATATATCTTCTTAATATTGTCTTCAACATTTATATAGACAAGTTTTTGATAGGACCAATTCTTACAGCAAAAACAAATTAAACCTACTGAGAAAATAATTGTTTATTTATCAAGTTTCAATTAATAGAAAGGAAAATAAAAACACATGTCGCTTATAAATCTTTTCAAAAATCACGTCAGCAAGTTTCGTATTTGTTCTATTAAAAATTAATCTGAAAATGGGCCACAAAATTTCGAGTTGTTGAGCATGGGAAAGTATTATTATTATTATTATTATTATTATTATTATTTTTTTTTTTTTTTTTTTTTTTTTTTTTTTTTTTTTTTTTAATACCGCCTTAACATGATTCTGATAAAACCAGCTATTATATAAAAATGAAATTAAAACTCGTCAAAAGCGGTCAGTTAAAACTGCTAAAGTGGATTTATATCTTCTCATGATTTAGTTTTTTTCGGTGCAACTAACCCCTTGAGGGGCGACGTTTGCAGTCTGCAAACGGATAATTTTAATGCTGAAATTAACACATGGGACCAGAAATTTTTTAGCACACTTTCCATCCCCTAATATACGTGGGGGGGGGGAAAGCACTTGTTCTTAAATTGCGGTGTGAATTAAATATTTCAACATAATTAGAGCAGAAATGCCTTGCCCCTAAAAGGGTTAATGTACTTAACTTCGAAATCTACCTCCGCCTGTAGGCCGGCCCGGCAGGGATTTTTTTATTTCAGAAGTTGAATAATTATAAGGTTTCTATATAAAATATGCAATTATTATTATTATTTATTTTTTTAAGGCGAAAAAAAAAAAAAAAAAAAAAAAGATGTTATAGAACAAATTCACATTTGTGGAAAAGCCATCATGCGAGAATTCTGTGTTTTAATGTTTGTTTTACAGCATACAAATTAATGGGAATAAGACCTTTATTTATCATCATCAAACAAATTTTTACAAATAATATTTGAAATAATGTAATATACACTAAATTTTGATTATTAATAATTTTTTTGAGTTTGATATATTTCGAAACGTGCAATACAAAGTCCAACATCACAATCAGCGCAAAAAAAAAAAAAAAAAAAAAAAAAAAAAAACGAAACGTTGATATTCAAAGACTTCACACGGAAATACCAGTTAAATTTTTCTGCTTTCAGAAGCTTTTCCCAGCAATAAATCTCCAGCTCGGAAATGTGACGGGCACGAGAAATAACGAACAACACCTCATCCCGTGATATTGACGATAAATAGCGCGTTAGAAAAAATTCTGCAAAGTTTTTTTTTTTTTTTTTTTACTAGACCAAGACAGACATGGGCAAACATGTTACCCACCCATTGCAAACAGCAACATCATATCATAAAAATTTGTTCTATACAAATGATTTTGTTTAAAGAAACTGAGAAATAACACGATAGAAAACTTTCTCTAACATAGATGCCAACTTTTATTTTTCTTCTTACCACTAAAACTTTCTAGTAAAAATATTCTTATTTCATAGTCGGTATCTCATGATTAAACAAGGCGAATATCTCTATTTAATTTTAGTGGTAGTAAAAAACCGTAATATTTGGCAGCTATGATGCAGTGTTTTTTGTTAACCTCTGGAGGGGACCTAATTTTAATCATGATTTGTGCCAGAAAATTTTAAATTTCATTTTAACTTTTTTACGTTTGTGGAAAAAAAAAATTTGAAAGCTTTTCTCTATTTTGAAACAATTTTTTTTTCGAAATTTTCGGTATGAATTCACCATTATATGGACAGAATTACTTGCCCTTGAAAGGGTTAACAGATTTGTTAACAAATTAGTATTTTGTTAACAGAATGTCTTTTATTTACAAATATTTAACTAAATTGTCCGAATATGGATGAAAAAAACGATTAATGACAACGACAGAAATATATATATATATATATATATAGTAAAGAAAAATATTAAAGCACGTTGTTTCTACTATTGCACAGAGTGCTCGTTCTTATCGCTAACCAACTGTTTAATCTTAACACATTATTTTAGAGGTATAATATAAAAATATAAAATGCAGTTCTTCATCATATAAGTTAAATTTAGAAAAACGTTATCCAAGCTGTAATAAATAAAACAGTAAATTTTCCACTTTTGATAGACAAAAATTCGCCGAGTTATTAAAATATTTGCATGTTATGAATTTGAACATTTTGTGGCACTAAAACAACATTTTTCTTATTTTTAAATGCCAGAAAACGTCGAAAGTTCATAAATTTCAAAGTCTGAGAGCTCGATTAGTACTGGTCGTAGATGAATGGTGTTTTTTATGTTTTACTTGTAAACACACGAAGAAATATTTTTAAATAAAAAATGTAAGACCCACGGACAGAAAAAAAATTGTAATTTTTTTGACATAAATAAATTTTTATAATAATTGGAACTATACATCGTAATCTAGCAGTTTATTAATTAGTTATTGGTTAACGATGTGGAACACTGTATATATAATCCTAAATCATTGCTTTATTCCAATTTATTTATTAAAAAATATTTATAAAAATATATGTAAACAAAATAAATTTGAATTATTATAAAAACTTCATTATTTATTCATTTTTGTTTACATCTTGCTATGATTTGTTTACTATTAAATAAGAATGTATTCCAACCGACCTGTTAAAACAGTTGAGTTATTTAAAACCCTAAACTATCATATTTATTAATATTTTCAATCCACATTTCAAAATATTAAAAGATGTTTTCAATAAATAATAACAGATATTATTATTTGCCAATATTAAATTTCATTTCATTTATAAAATGTATTGTAAAATGGTTATTAAAAAAAATATGATTTTTATCATATTTAACACGTTGACTGCCACGCTACGAGTATACGCGTAGTGTAATATTCGCCGATTTAATTTATTACTTTCTCACCATTATTTTAAAGAAAAAAAAGACTATTTATTGGCAGAAATTTTGCTGCATTAGTAAAGCGAAATTTACCTTTCATAATTTGTGATGGCAAACGACCTTCAAGAAGAAATTTGAAAATTCTTACATTTTGCGCAAGTGAACGTGTTTTTCTTTCATCGTAGTTTCTCTTGAAGCTGGTAGACGGGAGGTGCTGGGTTCGAACCCAATAGCGCCCGTCGGCATAATCGTTCGGAGTTTTCGTGGTTTTCTTCGAGCCATGGATTTTCATGCGTAAATACGGGTTAGATTCCCATAGAAGTTCCCCCACGAAGGGCACTCCCCTCTGGGGCCTATATCCTTAGAGTAGATAATCGGCCGTCAAAATTCAACCAACCAACTTTCATCGTAGCATTTAGCAGAAGTAAAATTTTCTCCTACACATTTGTTATTCTCATATATTTTTCTGGTAATTTCAAAATAAACATTTTATTTGAGTACAAATAATTATTAAACACATTCGAAAACGCTCGGTGAATTCCTTATATAATGCAATTATGATAACTTAAAAAAAGCTATAAAGCAAAATGAAAAATCGAAACTGATATTTGACTAAAGGTAATTATATAATGATTAGCATATATATTTATAGATCATTATGAAACGAAAACTAGACAATATATCACATTACATTATTTCGCCCTGCAAATAATTAGTTATGATAATTAAGTTTTTCCCCGAGCTATAAATAATTTATATTCAGATATCGTGTTCTTGTAGTCCAATTACGATGGGAATGATTATTACGGAACAATAATTCATTTATTTGTGATCATATATCATTGTGATCATGTGATCAATAATTCATTTATCATGATCCATTGTTTTAATCGTGATAGTGTTTTTTTTTTTTTATGAATTTTAAATGATTAAAAATGGATCCATTTCAGGAATACTTATGATAAAAAATGAAATCACATTATATCGAATATTATATAAAACAACATAAGTTCGCACATAAGATACGTGATTATGGCAATTAATTTTTTTTTTTCGAGTTATAAGTAATTTCTTTTCAGAAGTTCTGTTATTGCGAATATGGTATTAATGACGATACTGAATACGAAACAATGCTTCATTTATTTCACAGATAAATGGACAAAATGACTTCTTTTGTTAATCTTATTAGTACTTTTTTTATGATTCATGAATAAATATTTATAAAAAAAAACCTTTTAGGAATACATATAATAAAGAAATTCTGTACTTTTATAATCTCCTTTAAGTTTTAATGCTTTCTCCTCTAAGAATATAGTGATTTGTAAGTTGAAACAATCATCATTTATTCTGGAGTGACAGTGGATTATTTAAAAGCTCTGGAAATTGAGATTTCTGAATTAATTACTCAAATTTCAATTTACTTTTATTCATGACTAAAAATTCTGTAACGATTTTAGAATATGACAACTAACTTTTAACAATGTTGTGAAATAAAGAAGAAATGGTAAATAATCGGAATTGTTATTGTTATGCTAATTTCACATTAAAATTTAAAAGAATATTTTTAATTAAATAGAATGAAAAATAACAAGAAATAATTATAAACTTTTATCTTTTAAGGCCATAAAATATGGTCATTGTTATTTTTCTGACAAAAAAAAAAAAAAAAAAAAAAAAAAAAAAAAAAAGAAGCTTAATTCTGAACACTGAAATATTTTTTGTACTTTCATAGACTTTATATCTCACGATTTCTGAAAGGCGGGAAGATGAAAAGATGATTCTAAGAGGGAAATATTTTGTACGTGGAACCCTCTTGGGAATATAACATTATTGATAACTTATATTTTTATGAAGGTAAAAAAGTACATTTACTAAAATTGCATTAAATTCGTGTAATTTAATATTATAATTTTATTATTTAGTAAAGAACTGGCGAAAAATTTACTCAAGTTATATAAAGCTAGATTACTTTGCAAATATTGAATTAAAATAGTTAACGCATGTTCATATTCCTTACAAAAAGAGTTCATAGAGCTCTATAGAATTCTGTACAAATTCTATAGAATAGCTTTTCTATAGAATACTATTTCTATAGAGTTTGAAGTGTTCTATGGAATATTTCTTCTAAAGAAAATATTTCTATAGAATACTATTTCTATAGAGTTTTGAGGAGTTGTATAGAATATTTTTTTCTATCGAAAAAGTTTCTATTGAGTACCTAAATCTTATAGAATTTCTGTAGACTATTGAAGTTTTCCTTTTTTTTTATACATATACATATATATATATATATATATATATATATATATATATATATATATTGGTGTTTTAAAATTTATGTGTGCTAATTTATTTACACCTATATATTAAAAAATAATAATAATTTATTTTGTAATACATTAGTTTAATATAATAGTACTCCATAGATTTAATATGATTATAATTTAATTCAGTTCCTATAGATTGTGATTCAATTGTTAATGTAATAATGTATCAGTCGAACTACTAATTTCAATGATGTTTTGTTTCCTTATGGTTAATTAATTTTTTTAATCGCCACCAGTAAAATAAATACGTAAATCAATGAATGAATAAATAAATAAATAAATATGAAACTTATTTATTTTAACTGATCTTTTTTCATTCTTTAAATATGGTTTCGAATTACTAATTCACACAGTTTGAGAATCGGCGTATATTCCATACGGGTTTAATGATTATGAACGCAAATCACATAAGAAATAAAGTTGAAGTAGTATAATAACTGTTTGCATACTGTCAGCGAACATGCCAAGCTGAAAGTAGCTATTCAAGATCGATCATCAGAGTAGAAGCAGCATCGAGCGCGTTTAGTACTTGGGAGGCTGACCAACTGGAAAAGTAGCTGGCGATGTTTGAATATTTTTTATAAAATATGTTCGGATATTTTTATGGAATATGCTCGAATAGTTTTATAGAATGCTTTATAGAGTATATTCTAATGTTGTTATTGAAACTCTATATAATTTCTTTAGATATTTTTTATAGAAGCTCTACATACATTTTTATTGAACTTGTACAGATATTTCTAAACTGTTATTTAAACTAGCTTACAGAAAAACGGGTCATAATTCTATAGGAATCTATAAGACTTTTTCGATAATTATTTTTTGGAATTCTACAATAAATTCTTGCAAAAGATATTTGATTATTTTATGTACAAATATTAGGTTACAATAGAAAAATTATAATTATTCCCGGGCAAATTGATAAGTATGGTCGTTTTAGTACTTACCTGCATTGTAAACATATTGTAACACCGAAATTGTTGTTATTAATATTTTCAAAGTATATTATGAACAAAAAAATCGAAACATCTTTTAAAAAAAATTAATGGATTGACTTGAAACTATTTTATCCCTCAAAGATTTCATCAAATTCATTATTGGATATTTAACACGTTCACGCCGGCGCGGAGGGTCACACTCGACTGTCTCAGAGTTGTCAAGTCTCTGGCTTTTTTACAGACCACTGTTATTTTAGAGAAAATGTTGTTACTTTAAATGGCCCAATTGTTCTAATTAAATAAAACAACATTCTCTGTATTATAATACTGGTACCCACAAAGCCGGAGACTTGGCAGCTCGGAGAAATTCGGGTGTGACCCACCGCGCCGACGCGAACGTGTTAAAATGACAAAACATTCCATCTTTCAATTGATTTAATCCTTGCCTTGAAATACTCGTGGAATAATTGTATTTTCAGTGTCTTTAAACAATAATTATGACAATGACCGACGTAAGATTTGTATTCTATTTAACATTCCAGTTATATACCACCGAATTCTTCATGAATAATTCAAGTATAAAATCGTAAATGTTTTAAATACGTAAAAACATTGCATTTATCGTTCTTTTTTTACTTAATTAATTGTATTAATTATCATACTCACTATTATAATATTACTATTGCCAAAACAATATCTGCACAATTTACAGTTTTTTAGAACAATTAAAATAGCGTATTATATTACGCGCTGTATGTTAAGTAGCATTAATACTGTTATATTTTTAAACTGATTAATTTAAATAATTTCAGTTCCATTTTATAATTTTCATTTATTTAAATCATTAATTTATTCTAATTATTTTCGAATACACCAAAAATTTTTATTTACCATTCCTTTTAGAGCCAATGAATTTTATTAATTTTCAGGGACTGATATAAATCAAAGCGATATAAGTAAGCGTGCAAACTTAATGCTGGAACCGGGCGTGAATTAACACACTTGCGCCAGCTAGCGGACGGAGTGATAATCCTCATACACGGGCTTTTAGGACGGTGCATATTTTCTAAATCTTTAGCCCCTCATGGAATTTAATTTTAATTTGCCACATCGATTGCAAAATCATGGCGTAACAAGAGAGGCACCCACATGCACTTGACACCACGAAATTTTCTTCACCTTGTCAAATTAATTTCATTTATTAATTAAGTTGAAAGAAACTTTATAATTTTAGTGGTGTGAGTAAAAAAACAGTTAGGTATTTACCTAACGTTCACACTCCATCCGCTACGTGGCGCGTGACCTTGATTGATGTGACCTCGCTTTTAATGTTGCGGTTACCTCTTCCATTTAATATAGGACGCTTATTTATATCGCTTTGGATATAAATAAATTTGCATACATTGTAAATTTATTATCTCATTTCTACTTTTTTCGAACGATTTAATTCGCATATAAAATTATATGCCCTATTTTAAATAGCATTAATGTGTTTACACTATTTAAACCAGTTAATATAAATAATTTTAGTTGCATTGTTTATATTTCAGATGAATAAATTACTAATATATTCTCTTTATTTTATGGTACACTGAAAGGCTAAAAACTTTGCTCAAAACTTTTAATTTAGAATATCTCAAATTACAAGGTTCGTGACTTTGAATAACTACTCTACCTTCTATTTATGCAATATACTTATAGAGGGAACGTCGAGTCAGTAAAAAGTTCCGTGAAAGATCTGTTACATTAAAATATTATCGCATAGATGCTTCGACATTCAATTGACTCTAAAGTGACGAATACGTGTCAAAGGGACCGATTTGGACTTTTTGTTATTTACCTGCACTGTAAATACGTTGTAGAGAATTTAATGAACTTGGAGTTTTTATTATATTCAAAGTACATTACGACAGGAAAAAATATTTATAACTCATAGATTTCAGGATATTAATTTTTCACATTTTCTACATGAGATATTTACAAAGGACTAGTTCCCTGAGTATTTGTAGTGTAAGTCAAATGCTACGATTTTGATTACCATAATGACTTTATTTTATCGGAAAAATCTCATTAATTGAATAAGGCGAAAAAAACTTTTCAAAAATAACGTAGCAAAGAAGAAAAGCAGTTAGCAGCTATGTGACTTACAGTACAAAAACCGTGGAACCAGACAAAGGAAATAGTATCGTTCAATTGATATTTGTTCTTGCACTGGAAACTTATGACAACGTTGTCGATTAAGAGGTTTTATACATTTAATAGAATAATGTCCAAATTGTCAATACCATTTAAATATTATTCAATACTACCATTGTATATCACCGCCTTATTTAAAAACTAATTCAGATACAAAATCGATAATGAATTCCGTCAAATTTAGAGAATGTAAAAACGCTGTACTTAGCATACATTTTACAGCTAAATACTTTTATTAATTATCATAATAACTAACATAAAATTATTTGTACAATTTTTATTTCTTAGAACGATTAAAGTAGCAAATATATTTACATGCTCTAATTTAAACAGGATTAATGCTGTTAAAGTTTATAAACAAATTAATATAAATAATTTTATTTTCATTTTGGATGTTTGTATTTTATTATTATTGTTAATATATCGTATTTAATTTATAATAAGCTGAACACTTTATTTACACGCTTTATTTACCATTCCATTTAAAGTTAATGAATATTCTAATTATTAAATGGAACTGATGTAATGTAATTCGCTTACATTTTAAGTTTATTATTTCATTACCTTAAAAGGATTATTTTGAATAACATAAATAAAAAAAGATTAAGAACGTTTCAGTATAAAATATATGCCTTGAAAAAACACTATTTTATTGAAATACCTTAAATCCAGCTCTTTAACCCTCTGTCTACCAGAAGGGTCCAATGGACCCGACATGTATATTCAAAATATCTATTCAAACCAGAAAATTTCTTCAAAACAAACTAAATGTATAAATCAGACAATAATAAGTTAAATAAACAAATTAAATAGTTTTAAGTAAAAATTCTGGTGTAGAATGTTTTTATAAAACTTGAGTAAAATTTCCGGTAGTTCTAGGGTTAAGTAAATGCCCTGAAACTTTAAATGTAGAATACTCCAAACTACGTGCTCCGTGACTTTACTGGGAATTTCAAATATGTATAATGTATAAGCTACACTTAGTCGTTTCTATTTATACAACGTATTTATAGAAGGATTGCAGAATCAATCAAAGTCACAGATCTGATACAATAAAATAATGTAGCGTAAATGTTGACATTAAAATAACGCTAATGCATCGTATAAATACTTACACATATATTTCGAACATTTCTAATCTTCAAAGATTTATGTCAAAACAAATTCTACTTTTGGAGTAATAAATATTTATTTTCTGTAAACTACATTTGACGTAAAATAAATATTAAAAAGTCTATTATATTTCTGATTTCCGGTAAATTAAGAAATATTATACTTTCATACTTAACCCTTTATTTACGGCATTTTGATCTAATGCAATTTTTTTCATGTGATATATTTATTTTTTCAGTTACTACAATAAAAATTAAAGGATAAACAAAAATAAATCATCCGTGAGAGATTTTATTATTTAGAGGAAATATATTAAAGTGGAACTTTAATATACCGTCAGTTCGCGATGGCTAAAATATCGTAACAGAAAATCGACAATGTATTTCAATAGGCACGAGAAATATTTTCGATTTAATTAGTATGTGAAATATAGTCTTTTTCTTATTTAAAAATAAATCGTTTGGCATGTTCCGGTTCAAATCATTCATTTCAACACTTTAGAATTGAAAATGCTTTGCTCCTGAAAGGGAGAAAAAAAAAAAAAAAACTATATTTTTTTTTTTAGGTTTCGATCTTTCTAGCAGTCCTTTAGTTATGCAACGTCTATATTTCAGTGGCAACATGTTCTCTCGCATCTCCACACATGCAATATAGGAATTTACATATGACATTTCAAGCATAAAAAATGAGTCGGTGCCACAACTTTTTCGATTTCCTATAAAAAGTAGCAATGAAACAGAAAAGAAATACCAGGGAAATCATTACTAGACTACATTTTAGTAATTACATTTTAAAGCAGATGAAAACGATGGATAACTACACAGACGAAAAGTAAACAAGAAGTTTTTGTCCAACACCCAGTGTACTGACGGTAATTCTAAATACCACCGAGTAATTCAACTGTTAAATCAAATATATACACCGTTCACCTAAAATAGCTAGTCAGATTGTATTCTAAGATCATAATGAACACATAAAAAATCCAACATTTATCTTATATCCTTTACTGTATTTGCAGCAATAACAAGGCGAGCGTAGCAATCTGCAGAAAATGTCGGCACAAAACACATGGAGTGCTTCCAAGATAGCCTCATTCCTCTCAAAAATAACAAACCTAAAACTACTGCTGCCATGTATTCGGATAAAGTGGAGTTAAAAGAGTGTTTTTGAAAAGTACCATTAGAATATTAGTAATATTCACTATGGTATAAATGTTTAACCCCTCCGGGACGGGAGCCTTTTACGAAGTTTTTAATCTCTTGTCACCGTTTTCTAAAAACAGAAATTTGTGTCTTCTTGAATCGAGAAAATGCGCTGACTAACCCTTTCAGGGGCGGTGGCTAGAGAGTCTAGCCACCTAATTTTAATTCCAAAACTGACTACTGACACGAATATTTTAATAAAATGTTTCTTTTGTAATTAAAGTGCGAAATAGCGTTTTATTATTTACTAAGAAATTCGTTTGAATATTCTGGTGTCAGTCAATTATTTTATCATTTTACGAACAGAATTCCTCTGCCCCTGAAAGGGTTAAATAAGGAAAATTTTATAGAAAAATTTTACTGGTGAGAAAAAACAAGGATTCTTAGCGCTTCATGCGGCACGTATACGTGTCGCTCTTCCCCAAGGGGTTAAACTGAGTGGTACTTATAAGTACCGTCAGGAGATAAAAGACTAAACACTAATTTCAGCAGACAAATATCGCTTATCTATTGAAATATGTAAATTAATTTTATTATTAATATTTATATTGAATCTTTTACTTCTAACTTAAAACAATTTAAATTTTTTTGTCGATTTCAAATATGCCTTTTTCAAAATTTAAAATGTAAATTTTTAAATGTACTAAGTTTTCAGAAAAGAGAGGCAATATTTAGAAATAAAATATTATATTTAACTACAATTCAAAGCATGTTTAAAATATCCATACAAATCGCAGGATAAAATTAAAATCGTTTTCAGAAATTAATTGGGAGAAAGAATTATAAATTAACCGAAAATTGCGTTAAATTATACTCATAAGTTTGTCTAGTTCGTGCCAAAAACCCTAAACAATATCCACCCATATTACAACGGACCTAATACTTACAAAACCAAATATTGCAGCATATCATTTTTGTACTTGTTAAAAGAGTCAGTCGATTTAAATCATTGAATATTTAACCCTAGAACTACCGAAAATTTTACTCAAGTTTTATAAAAACATTTTACACCAGAATTTTTACTTAAAACTATTTAATTTGTTTATTTAACTTATTATTGTCTGATTTATAAATTTAGTTTGTTTTGAAGAAATTTCTGGTTTGAATAAATATTTTGAATGTACATGTCGGGTCCATTGGACCCTTCTGGTAGACAGAGGGTTAACTACGGGTGGGATCATATACACTGTTAAAAATTTTGTAGTAGGTTGAACCAACTTTTGGTGCTCCAGTAGCTGCCATTATAAGATAGTGAAATCTCACTCCAAGATTTGGAGCTCCGATTGAGCCTTAGCTCCGAATGTTGGTTCAAGATTTCACCATCTTATGGTGGCAGCTACTGGAGCACCAAAAATTGGTTCAACATACCACAAAATTTTTAACAGTGTACGTCCCAGTTGGCAGCTTGTTTTATTCTATCTGTACGTAACTTTGCATTCCTTGTGTGTATTTATAGTAGGGTGTTTAACACTAGAACGGTGGCGAGGGGTCATTTTGACTTTTGCCAAAGAAATACATGCCGATTCTAACCAGAAAACTTTTTATAATATAAGTTTAATATATGCTGCACAAAAAGAACTTAAATAAATAAGTTAAATAGTTTTAAGTAAAAATTCTGATGTGAAATATTTTTATAAAACTTGAGTAAAATTTCCCGCCGTTCTGTTGTTAAAAGTGAAACAGTGATGGCATAGTGTAGCAGCAGAGGATCAAATAACACCAAAGTACTTTATTAGTATTCTTTTTCCAATGTGAGGACAGAAATTTTGAGATTTTTTAAGCCGAAGAATACTCTTAAAATTTAGTGGTGTCAGTCTCCCAACTGCTGAGCCACTGTTCTATCACTGGAGAAATCTGCAAGAGGGAAATATTTTTATTAATTGTACTACGATGGAATAAAAAAAAAAATAATAACAAAAACATCTTTACTAGTCCGAAACCAAACACAGGAAGTTCGTAAGTAGAAAAAACGAAAAAAAAAAACCCCGCGATTTTAATGTTTGTCTCAGCCTTGTTCTAATGAAAATTTAATTCGAATAAATTATTTATTTAAATGGCCGGCATTGTAATTAGAAAGACAGTTGCTAATCTTTATTTTAACCCATTCCGGCGCGGAGTAATTATGTTTACAAACTTTTGAAATAATAGACTGGCACCAGAATTTATAAACGAGTTTATTAGAAAATACAAACTTGTTTAATTTCACGTACATTATAAAAGGAAAATTCTAATTAAATATTCTTTGTGCCGTTTGTCAGTTTTGAATTAAAATTAGGTGTCCTTTTTAAAGTACACCGCCCTCGAAAGGGTTAATAGAATTGAACTTATCATTAATGCAACATCTAGTGCTTAATAATCCAAACTACACAAAAATTATTAATAATTAAATAAAAAAATATTATTGTGCGTTAAATATATTCCTTTGCGTGTTTTATATTGTGTTATTTCTTATAATAAGAATAGTAGAAATGAGCCTACTTGCCCTTCTATTGCAGCGAATGTGTTATAAAAACAGATTTTAAGGAATAAAACTGTTTAAAATCATGTATAAAATAAAATAGATAAATATTAAAAACATTAAAGTTCGAAAAAAAATCAAATATGTTAATTAATGCGAAAATAATTGCATTATTTGTGATATAAAATAATGTTAAACAAAATTTAATTTATTCTAACAAAAAAAATCTCTCTCTATCTCTACATAGAGGTTGTTTCTAAATTCATGGTACAAACTTTAAGGGTAGGTAGAGTCCACAGTAACAATCATTTATTGTGCAGGAATGTACGGTACCAAGTGACGCACTAAGGTAAAAACACCAGGGAGGCAATTAGGCACCTTTTTTAATTTTCAAAATTTCTCATTCATACCAGAAAATTTTTATTCTGTCCTTTTCTTGACATTTCATAATTACTTCTTTGAAAATTTTTGGTATGAAATCGAAATTTTTTAATTTAAAAAAAGCCTGAACTGGCAAATTTATCAAACGAAATACATGAATAAAAAAATATAAAATGTCTATTTACAATGTAGTTTACAAGTACATAATAATGCATACAATAATATTACAATAAGTGTTCCAAATTGCGCCCACCAACGGTGATACATGCTTCGCAGCGTCGGTGGAACGATTGGCGTACACTTCTAAAGATGTCAGGCATTTCCCGCACAAGTGCAGCAGCTTCAGATAGGCGAGATACTAGATTTTCGTCTGAGGCAGCTGGAGTCTCATAAACAAGACTCTTCAGATGTCCTCATAAAAAGAAATCAAGGCGCGATAAATCGGGAGATTGCGGTCGCTAAGGAACTGGTCCACCACGTCTAATCCATCGCGTCCCAAATGTGGCATTCAGGTAACTGCGCACATCAGTGGTGAAGTGCACGGACGCTCCATCATGTTGAAACCACATCCGGTTACGAATGGCGATCGGAACATATTGACCTGATTTTTTTGTACAAAAGGCAACCTTGAAGCTAAAAGTCGAAAACAGTACCCCACCCCCACCGTACTTTTCCCTGGAGGTGTACGAGAGTTCCAAGTTTTCCAGCTCCTGGCCCGTCCTTCAAAGGACGATTCAGGACTCACCACGGGTAGGTGGCGGCACAGCGAGTTACGCCCACAATCTACCCACCAAAATATGGGCGTATAGACTTATCCATATTCACATGTAGATTCAGGTACTGCGAATTCTGATTTAGTGTCAAGTTTTAGATGGTAGCACGAGAAGCGAGGGTGGCTCTTATGAAACCATCGCGTTGCTCAAGCCCATAAACTTTTGAAGAGGCCACTGTTACAAGCTTAACTCTGTGCTCTACGGCTTGCGTTTGATATTGTATGTTTGCCAGATTAAAAGAAAGAGTTGGCTTTTTACAATTGGAAATCAAGTCCGGGACGTCAGCTGAAGAAATGTTTACCATAAGAGGTGGACAGGCAATCTTGCGTTCAGAATAATTTATGATGTCATAATAATGATTGGCGTCAAAATTTATGGCCTGAACTAGAAATTATTCTGACGGATTTGCCCTTGTGGCAGTGTCTTTTGATTTCAATACCCGCCGAAGTCTCCGCCCTGGAACGTGCGGTCTATCATCCACTAACATTGAAAGGAGGAGGTTTTCTTGATGAGCACAGAAAAAAAAATCAGAATGACCTTCTTCACCACTGCTTGGACTTTTGCAAGCAGCTGGCTGGTTGTGAGTCTTTGCCTGTCGTTGATTTTAAGAGAATTGAATGCCACATTCCACACATTGATCCATAAATCCTGAGTAAAGATCAGAGATACCTCCAAGACCGTTTCATTTGCTACTGGGTTTTGTTCCTCAGACATAGCTAATCAAGATCCGGGACCAATATCTCATTCTCGGTGATTAATGACACCAAACAGGTTACTGAGACTATATTGAATATTTCATTGGAAACCCCACAAGAAAATCTCATCAACATTGTCATTGAAATTATGATAGTATACGTACCTCTGTAGTTCGAAATTAAGACAAGATCCTCGATAATTGAGGGACCTAAGCATATTTTTGAATACATAATGAAATGCAGAAGCTTACCTGCAAAAGTCCAAGAAGTGATGAAGCAGGTCATTCAAACAAATGCTTTCTTTGCCCATCCTGAAAACCCTTTTCTTTCAATAAATGTTGATGATAGGCAGCACGTTCAAGAGCTGGGACTTCGGCGGGTAGTGAAATTTAAAGACCCTCCCACAAAGGGTGAGTTCGTTAGACATTTTCTGGTTCCGGCCAAAAATTATTTCACCAGTGATTATTATGACATCATAAATTGGTCTAAAACAAAGATTACCGTTCGACCTCTTTTGATAAATATTTCTGCAGCTGGAATTGCAGACTTGATTTCCATTTTTTGAAAAACGAACTCTTCCATTGAATCAGGCAGACATACCATGCCATGTGCAATCCGCAGAGCGCAATATCAAGCTAGTAACACTTGCCTCCTCAAAGGTTTACGGGCATGAGCGTCATAAGAGCCACCCTCGCTTCTCGTGCTACCATACTAAAATTTGACACTAAGTTAGAATTTGCAGTACCTGAATCTACATGTGGATATGGATAATTCTCCACTTCCACATTTTGGTTGGTTGGTTGGATAGAGTGTGTGTTGGACTCGCGGTGCAGCCACCTTCCCGTGGTGAGTCCTGAGTGAACCTTAGAAGGACGGGCCAAGGGCTGCACAATTTCGACCTCTTCGTACCCACCAAGCGAAAAGGACGGGGGTTGGGTATTTTTTTGGACTTTTAGCCTCAAGTATGACTTATGCAAAAAAAAAAAAAAATCAGGTCGATTGGTCAATATTTACACTTTTCGTAATTTGGGTTAAATCTCCGAAATTTGGCCATTTTCACCCTCTTGTGCGGGTTAAAAAGAAATACAGGAGGGGTGGGGGGTGGTATTTATCCATCCATTTTACGCGTCAAAGTCATGTTATTTACAAAAAATGAGTTTGATCGGACAAAATTTACACCTTTTACGATTTTTCGTTTATTTGTTCAATTTTTCTTCAAATTCGAAAACTTGGAACGCGATGCGCGAACGGAAGACACTTTCCAATTAAAAAAAAAAAAAAAATCTCCTGTGTTTGTATTGACGAGTAGCAACTTTTCCGCAATAATACGATTCGATTCTCATTTTTTTTTTTTTTTTTTCGCTCCGGTCTAGTGTTTAATGTCAAGTGAATGTAAAATTTACGATCAGCCACTATTGGCATTTCATTTTATAGTTTAGCCATAGTTTTTTTTGTCGACGAGATAATCAAGTAGACCTGTTTTAAGTTTGTTTTAAATGTAGCTGGTTAATTAAAGATGTTATCATTAAACATTTTTTTATAAAGTAGCTGTTTCCATGGCAACAATAACCTTCACTTCCTGTCTCTGACACTAACAATATCGAAGTCAAATTGCCAGTGTTCAGAATCAGATATTAATTTTGAGTTTAGAACAAATTTAATAAACTTAAATTTGTTTTGAACCGTATAATTACGATAGTAAAATTTTAATATATACACATATAAAGGTATATGACAAAACTATCTATATTATAAAGGACAAACATATCTGTGCGTAACGCATACGTCATTTTGCGAATGGCAACACTTTGAAATTTGAAATAAAATTTTGGTTTTGCATTTTCTCTACTGCAAATTTTTAAACTTCTATGCATCACGCATTTTAACATTTTACACCGTCGTATAAGGAAAAAAATTCTCTTTTAAATGCTATTTGTTTGAAAGCTGTATCTTAATTTGTGTTTGAGATATTAATTTTTTTGTAGTTTTCAATACAAATTTTGTAATTGTGGCAACTGAAGTACTCCATTTATATTGAAAGTAAAGGGAAAATATTCATGGTTTATTATTTTTATTCATTATATCCTTATTGATGCCATTTTCACATTACAAATGAAAGTAACTTTTTTATAATTTTTGAACTGAAAATGATGTCAGACATTAAATAAAACAGCATTCTTCTTCATAAATCAGCTACATTTTAATATTTTTACATTACGCTGATAAATGAGTTTGAGGCGCTCGGCAAAATGATTAATTGAGTAAAAATGATATATTTAAAACAAACGATAATTTTTTTTTTTTTTTTTTTTTGATAAAACTAAATATTTGACCAATACTATAAATGGCGAATACTATGACAACTAAAGTCAAATTTCTGATTTTTTTTTTCGCGGGTACTAAGATTAGAACTTAAGGTTTGTGCGAATGTTCACATGAAAAGTTGTATCGGACAAACGTGACTTTAACTTTGAAAATTCATTCATTAATACTCTTTTCTTTTGTGCGTTAAAATACTTTCAAATTGTGAATTTGAGTGGTGCGTATGTAAATTACGAGAATGTGAAAATAACGTACAGTTTAGATTTTATGGGGGGAAATTTTATGATGTGACAAAGCGAAGTCCTTTTTACTGATTTTTCATCCCGTAAAAACAAACATAAGAGCTCCATCGATAACTTCATCATTATTACTCATCTTGATTACGTAATCTAATACAGTTTAATTTTTCAATAATTTAAGCAGTTGAAGTTCGTAAAAATAATATTTTTGTAATTTTGGGTTTAAAATATTATTTGCTTTAAGAGTTAGACAACCAATGTAAGATGATTTTTTTTTTTGTAATTATTTTTGTAGGTTTATTATAATTTCGATCTGACAGTTCCTTTCAAACATTTTAGTACGTCAAATTTCGACGGGTTGCAACTCGTAGTAATAAAAATGTATTTATTTAAGTTAAAGTTAATCTAAATTCGCATGTTGAGTAAAAAAAAAAGGTTTTACTTTAAAAAAAGTATCATTCAAAATTTTATTGTGTCGCCAATCAGCATTAAATCTCCAAAAAAATTAAATTTTCATTAGTTTTTTACGTACGCTAAATCGAGGTTTTGCCGATTTTTTATAAACATATTATATGTCATGAGAAGAATATTCCATATATTCCCCATGAGAAGATATTTTTTCCAATATTTCTGAGCATGCGCTTACGGAAACTTCATTGATATGATCCCAGGAATTTTTCAGATGCATTTTAATATCTATTTACCTGACTCAAAAGATAAATAGCCAAATCTTATTTCAATTGTAATATTTTAACGGAGTAACTGTTTAAGCATTACGAACATTCCCTTTCATGTTTAAATTAAATATTTCTTTTTTTAATATTATCACTCATTATAACGGGTTTTTTTCTTCTTTTTTTCTTTTTTTCCATTTTTAAATAAAATTAGAATCTTTTTTTTCTTTTATTTTTCGAGGTGTAACAGCCAACTCAATTTTTTTTTATTATTAACGATAAATTTGGCCAAGAAATAAAATGGTAACCTTATTGTCAAAAATAACAGAACTTTCTGTCGTAATTCTATAACTAATCTACGTAGAACGATGTGTTATAGCTGAAAACCTTCCCTGAAACGATACCTATCTAACAGTATAAGTTCCGTCAAAATCCATGTAGTAGAACTCGAAATATAGAGGTTCGGAACGAAATTTCTGTTTCATTTTACATAAGTGTATTCAAAGCAACATCAACTCATAACCATGCTTAAATGTTGTAAAGTGTCACAATATAAAATTCACACCAGAAAAATTATTCAGAATTAATTTTGATTAAATTATTTCGCCTGAAAAGAGTATACTTTTACATTTAGCCTATCTTAAAGTTCTAGCAATGCAGTCGTTATCCACGACTGCTTCGAAATAAAATCGAGCTAATGATTAGTTATGTTATCAGCAGGCTTCAGATGACGGGGATTTTAGAACCATCCGAAGAATGTTTTTCGGAACAAGTTTTAGTGCAGAAATGTTGTGAAAAAACCGTGGATTTTTTTTTTCTTTATTTAACTTTTTTTAAGTTAAATCGTACTTTTAGTTGTCTGGTAACACTGGATCTCGGTTTGCAGATTCGGAAATAGAAAATTATCAATAGTCACAAAAGTGCTAATATCGAGTCGCGATATTCGAAGTAATATGGTAATTCGAGAGAACTGTGATAAGGAAGGGGAGCCACCAAAATCGATTCCAATAAAGGTTTATATTGTAAGACACTAGTATAGTGCGATGGAACGACGATCATGGTGCCACCTATTTCAAACTTTTTTGTGGAACAATTTTCTTTTCTCAAAGCTTTTCATTTCCTTAGAACTCCAAAGCTAATCTATATTTATGCAATTTTAAATGATTTACACTTGTTTTCATTTCTAATTTATTATTCATCCAATTCTAATATCTATTTATCGTTTCGTAATTCGTGTTATTTTCTGGAACAGAGCAATCGATCAGAATAAAAATATCAGCAAATTGCTTCATTTTTTTTTCTCTTTATAAGAGAACGCTTAATTTAGGGGAAATTTTCAAACATTAATTTATGAAATATTTTTTTGAATGTGGTAAATTTTAAAACTAATAAACTGGCTTTATAAAGTATATATATGGTGTGATCGAAACGATTAATTCAGCTTTGTTTTACTATATAAAATATCAAACCTTCATTCATAAAAAAGTAGCAATAAAATTTATTACTAAAATAGGTGCTGATAAAATATGTACAAAAAAGGTTTCCAAACATTAAAAACCTTAGATAAGTCTCATAAACTTTCAGTTCATGTACCAGTATACTTGAGAAGAAAATTTCGACTTATATAATCGGGCGAATACAAAAGGCGAGTCTTTTTCTATGAAAATACCGGTTTTTATCTGACATAAAGTTAGTAAACCCTGAACGGTAGGAACAGTGTTGATGTCAAAAGTATATAAAGCTCTCCGACCTCTTTCGGTTAAAGCTAAGCCATTATCAAGGGCGAAAACCAGTGGAGAAAAGCCCGATGCTGACTAACACCAGACAACAGGAAGCACCTGCAAAAATTTTCTAAGCGGTCGAGGCCAATAATAATGAGGGAGAAAGAGTTAAAGAAAGTTCAACCCCTGTATTGTCTAGGGAGACCAAATTCTTTTGTAACATGAACTGCTGGTAAATACTGTACTGAAACAAGTAAACGTTATATTATGGTTGTTGTGAATAATGTAATGTTCAAAATATATAGTTCATCATTTTACAATAACTTATGCATGAGAGATATTTATGCCATAGGTCAGATCGACTTTATTCAGTTCGAAATAGTTTAGTAACAACTGTAAGATATAAATATATCAGTTAATCAGCAAGTGTGCTACTACACATCCAGTCATGAAAATCGAATTGCTGGTGATTCACTTATAATTCTAACATTTATAATGGAAACATGGATCATTCCTTATATTCACAATTTGATGGTCAATTCACAGCTAAATATTTGGATTGAAAATACATTTTATAAATAAAAAGGATTGTATTTTATATCATAACTGTTTGAGAAACGTTAAAAAATTCCCTTCATTTTCCACAGTGTTGTCAAGTCTCCGTTTTTTTTTTCTACCACTATTTTCTTATAAAAAATTTTGTAATTTTCAATTGAAGAATACACCGAATAAATACAGTGCGTCCCAAAACTTTATAGACAACAGTTTTTTTTTTCCAATTCAAAAAGAAGATAACAATTTCAAAACAATTTATAATTATAAATAATAGCAAGACGATAATGATTTTTGTGTTACTGAATGGCCTAGATGCATGAAATTTGTCATAGTAGTTAATTTTAAGATATAAATTATCTCTATGAACATTTCCTAAAAGAATTCGAAATTTAAAAGGGGTGAAACTGCGCGAAAAGCGTTCTAAAAACAGTCTTAATGGCGATTTCTACACAATCGTAAGTACTTATACTATGCAAATGCTTTTTAACACCTTCGCGACGGGAGCCTGTTACGACATGTTTATTATTTTGCTACCGGTTTTAAAAAACAGAAGTTTGTGCCTTTTCAAATCGGGAAAATGCCCGGATTAAATAAGGCAAATTTTACAGTAAAATTTTACTGGTGAGGATAAACAAGGATTCTTAAGCCTTTTTCCGGCACGTATACCCAAGACTCGTCCCCATGGGGTTAAAAACAGTAGAAGGAAAATTCCACATTTAAAAGGATAATGTGAGCGAATAGAGTTCCAAATTACGATTTGCAATCTTATGAAATACCAAAACGATTAAAAATATAATGGTTGCAAATTGGTGGTGATAGAACCTGCTCAAAGATAAGCTTTATTTAATGTCAGTACCACTACCACCAGAGGATTGCAGTATCAAAAAACATACGAAATTGCGATTTATGTTATGCGGAAGAGGCTAGAAATTTTAAATATGGCATGGCAGTTACTTATAAAATATAAACGCCCTCTAAGAACATTTAAAAATAAATTTAAAATTGAAGGGGATCGTGGACGTATAAAAATGATTTTTTTTTTTTTTTTATCATAGAGACATAACATTTTGTGAAAATATACATTTCACCATAAGTATATAACCAACGTTAAAATAAATTTCCAATCTTATTATAATTTATAATTTAAAAAAATAAAATTTTAAAACGAAATTTTAAAATGCTCCATGGGTCATAACTTTTGAGATACTTCCTCGATTTGGTGTTTTAATCACTTAAAACTCTATTATAAACAAATCTGTGGATCGATTTTTCAATACCTTAATACTTAATTTTTTAGAGAGATTTTTTTTCTGAATTCGATATCGATTTTCATCAAAATTTTGCCTTTTAACTCCTGAAAGATTGCTTCATAATTGGAAAAAACATCAAAAAGTACCTATTTTTTCTTACAGATATTCGATAATTATATGGTTTATAAATAAAATATGCAACTAGTTTTTTGAAGTCGAAAAAAAATATGTTATAGAGCAAATTATAATTTTTAGAAAATCATGCAAGAATTCCATGTTTTAATGTTTGTATTACATCATAATTTAATGCTAATAAGACCTTTATTTATCATCATCACACAAATTTTTACAAATAACATATACATATTAAATTTTGATCATTAATAATTCTTTTGAGTGTGATATATTTCATAATATGCAATACAAAGCCCAACATCGCAATCAGCACCAAAAACCTAATCCAAACAGCAATTAAAGACTTCAGACGGAAATGTCAGATAATTATTTCGGGTTTCAGAAGTTTTTTTTTTTTTTTTTTTTACCACAATTAAATCTCCAGCCCGGAAACATGACGAGCAGGAGAAATAACGAAAGACACCTCAGCCCGTGCTATTGACGGAAGGGAGAATTAAGGGAGAATTAAGCTAAAAATCAAATTTAATTATCTCAATGAAGTCGAATTTTAAAATGCACTCACATTTTCTTTGTAAGCAATATCAGGATTCGCCGATATTAATTTCATGAATTTTGATCACATGGAGCATTTTAAATATAAAAATAAGTTTAAAAATGAATTTTGAGAAAAATAGATTTAACCCTTACCACTACGTTGGCTCCGCTGCGGAGACATCATCTTTCTTCGCAAAATTTGTTTTTGGCACCAGTAATAAAGAAAAATAAAATTTACCTTATTTAATCATAGCATTTTTAAAATTGTGTACTTAAAGAAAACTTCTTTTTAAAAAGTGGTGCCGGTCGAATAAATTTTTGTGTAAGAGACGCCGGAGCGCACAGTATCGTGCAGATAGACTTACATTTAACAATAAATATGATCACATTCACACATTTTATAATTCACTTTTGTAAGTTATTAAATGTTGCTGGAAATGCCTTTATAATGGGTTAAAGAGGGCGTGGCTTACACCAGTAAACAAACGTTATTCACCCAATACAATTTGAAAAAAGCATAAAAGGCTGCAAAATAAATTATTATGACATGAATATAAATTAATTTCTTGAATAAAAAAACTGATAAAAAACATAACTGAAAAAATAAACTCTTAAAGATAGTAAAGAGATTAAAATAGAGGGTTACAGAATCATATTCACCTGTAAAAGTAAAGTCTGTTTCACTTTTCAGAAAAAATGAATTCTACGTCTGGAGAACAGACTTTTATACTGATATTTGTCTGATATTTGGGCATGTGAAATTTTCAGTAAGGATATGGCAAATAGTGTAAATTAATGAAAAATTGGCGAAAAGTGGTCAAAATTATTACTTTTTAATGGAGATCCCCCCCCCCCCCCCACACTCTACCTTTCTCTATGAACATGAAGGTTACTATTTTAAAAACTAAAGCATTTTCTGAACGTCAAAGGAACAAATTTTGTTCCAGCTACTAAAAAAAAAGTAATGAAGTAAAATAATGGATATTAAGTAAGCTAGGAGAGGAAATTATTGGGTGAGCTGCCATATAAATTGGCGCCTGTGGTCGTGCGGGAAAAAATAGCATTGAGTTTATTTAAAAACAGTACAGCGCACATGTAAAAATTAACGTGCATAACCTCATTTTATTTATTTATTTTAATTTCATATGAAATGTCTGAAGCATTTTCTTAATTCGTTTTTCCGAATCTAGGGTTACTTTTATTTTCTCCTCTTTATTCCATTTTTTGCCCCTTAGAAGTCTTAAAACAGATAATTTCTCTTATCCCCTTAACATTGACATTTGTTTTCTTACAAAAAAATAATTAAAAAAAATAAATAAATAAATAAATAAAATGGGGCTGGACACCACTTTTTCCATACCAAAATATTTACCTTACTTAATCGAAAAATATCTGACAATAAATTAAGATAAATTTACAGTTACAAATTAGTGGTATCAAAATGCTTTTAATAACGAAACAAGCAAAGTGTTCTTGCCCGAATCCTGTTCGGGCCACACTGTTAACCCCTTCGCGACGGGAGCCTTTTACGAAATGTTTATTACTTTGCTACCGGTTTTAAAAAACAGAAGTTTGTGCCTATTCAAATCGGGAAAATGCTCGGATTAAATAAGGCAAATTTTACAGTAAAATTTTACTGGTGAGGATAAACGAGGATCCTTAGGCCTATTTCCGGCACGTATACGTGTCGCTCGTACCCAAGGGGTTAAGGGGTTAATAATCTCATTTTACATAGAAAGAATAAATTTATATTAAAAGTATTGTAGTGCACACACAATATTATGGGATACAACCAGGGGTGCAAGCGCTGCGCAACAAATGGCTGATTGCTACCACTAAATTTTTATAGTATTCCTCACCTTATTTATTGTCAGCATTTCTGAGATTTAATAAGGCGAAGAATATTACTAAAATTTAGTGGTGACAATCAGCCATTTGTTGCGCAGCGCTTGCACCCCGGGATACAACCTATTCTTAAAAAAATGAAAAACAAAACAACTGTTCATTTAAATACAATAAATATTAGTTATACAGGGTGTTCCGTTAAAGGGGTCCAATATTAATAGGGGTAATAGAGGAGATCACACGGAGCATAAATCAGTATATAATGCCTGGCCGGATCTCAATAATTTTCAAGTTACAGCAAATAGAATGAAAAATCGGAAATTTGTAAAAAAACCCTCATTGCTAAACTATCGATAATGCTACATAAAAACGAAGCACATATTTAGAAAGAGCAGAAAAAATCCTACGAAATGACATAAGTTGTTTTAGAATATTGAGAATTAATGGCGAGTTACAAGCTCTGAAACAGTGAAAAAATACAAAATCAAATATTTAGCAAAATAGTTAATCGTTAATTCCAAAAATGCAACTCTACCTACATCAAGGAAAATGTTATAAAATTTGGTCCATTCCGAAAGCTTTCGAAGAAACTGACAATAAACCATATTAGTTTAATTGTATGGGAGAAATCAAGCAGTTCCCTAGTTACAACTATGTACTGTTGCACGCTCGGAAAGGGCGAAACTCCGCCCATGACGATTGTAAACACCCCGCTTTAATATCTTTCAATTATACATTTCTGATCAACCTCTATCAATACCCTTTCATTATTCAGTCTGGTCAAGTGAATGACATATTGTGCAGCTCTCGCCTTGTCTTAATGCAAACTCCGTGACTGCTGCGTTTCCTCCATGAACTTTCAGGATGATGAAGAAGAAGTACTTTTTATGCAAATTTTCTCTGTGTATAGGAAGAAAAGTGTAATAAAACAGCAGTCATCAGTGGGCGTTATGTTAAAGGGAGGCTGTTGTAAGTGGGATTGTAGTAAGTTGATGTATAATAATTATGCCGGAATACTCTAACGAAGAATATGCGGACATGCATCTGATGTACGGGCAAGCTCATGGAAATGCATGTCTAGCACAGCGCATGTACCGTGAGCAATTTCCAAGGAGACGTTGCCAAAGTTCGAAACTCTTCATAAAAATCGATAGACGATTACGGGAGACTGGATCGTTTAATACAGCAAGCATTGATGCAGGGAAACCTCGACATGTACGAACACCTGCAATGGAAGAAGATGTACTGAATATTTTTAAAGATAACCCCTCCACGAGTACACGAGCTGCTGCGTCTGAAGTCGGTGTTTCTCACCAAAGTGTGTGGCGTGTTCTGCGTGCAGAAAACATGCACCCCTTTCATGTGCAGCGGGTACAACTGTTATCAGTAACAGATTGTGCTCAGCGGACAGAATTCGTACGCTGGTTGCTTAATGTAACAGAAAATAATCCACAATTTCTGGAAAAAAATTTATTTACTGATGAAGCAACATTTACGAGAGAGGGCGTGGTAAACACGCACAATATGCACACATGGTCATATACAAATCCGCACACTGTTTTCCCGTCGAACGCACAACAAAAGTTCAGTGTGAACATATGGGCAGGTGTCCTCGGCGATTATCTCATAGGACCATATTTACTCCCAGATGTACTCAATGGCAGTACGTACTTGGTTTTCCTACGGGATATCTTACCGCAGTTACTGCAAAATGTGCCAGCAACATTGCGCCACAATATGTGGTTTATGCACAATGGCGCACCGGCACATTTTTTCATAGGTGTTCGCAATCACCTCAATTCAACATATCCTGGGAAATGGATTGGACGCAGTGGACCTGTTGCTTGGCCTGCACGCTCTCCAGACCTCAATCCGTTAGACTTTTTTGTTTGGGGACACCTTAAATCGCTGGTGTATGAAACGCCTGTGGATACACCGGAGGATTTACTAGCACGAATCGTTGTCGCTGCAGGAGACATTCCCAACTCCGTCGGAGTTTTTCGACGTGTTCGCCAATCTTTACGACGTCGCTGTCGGCTATGCGATTCTGTTAATGGGCGCAACTTCGAACACCTATTATAATAATGTCCGTTCGTCTGCCTTTCGACATTGAACTGTGCAGCGCAGGCCAGAAGACTATGCTTCACATATGTCATAAAGTACGTGGAATGTAATTCTTTATTTGTCATTTTTCTTTTATTTTCAACACTTTTTGGCACAGTATTTTGTAAGTCACAGACTGTGGTGTACTCAAATTGTAAATTACAAAGTTTGTATGAATTAATTTAAAATTTAGTGTCTTTTTTAAATTTATAATTAATAAAATTATTATGCTATTTGTTATTATTATTTCCTATCATAAATTATGATGCACATATACATACAATAATTGTCCATGTAAAACATGTACTGAAACTTCTTGCATAGTTACAAATCGCAATATTTTTAATTATTTCCGAATTTTCACCACCAGTTTAATTTTAAAGAATTTAACTTAAGCTTTATATCAATAAAAGACCACTTTAAAATGTAGACTATTATTGTAAAGTTATTTTGGTTCATTCAACTCTTGAATAATTAAAAATGTTGCATCTCAGAAGAAGCATGATCGAAAATGTATAGTTGAGAGTAATTAAAAAGGCGGTGTTTCCAATCGTGATGGGCGGAGTTTAACCTTTGCTAGTGTCAAAGAAAGCGGAGTTGTAACTAAGAAACTGATTAATTTCTCTCACACAATTAAACCGATATGGTTCATTGTAAGCTTTTTCGAAAGTTTTCGGAATGGACCAAATTTTACTACATTTTCCTTGTTGTAGCTAGAGTTGTCTTTTTGGAAAAAACGATTAACTATTTTGATGTATATTGGATTTCGTACTTTTTTCACTGTTTCAGGGCTTGTAACTCGTCAATAAATATTGCTATTTTAAAACAATTGATGTCATTTTGTAGGTTTTTTTCTGCTCTTTCTAAATATGTGCTTCGTTTTTATGTAGCATTATCGATAGTTTAGCAATGAGGGTTCTTTTACAATTTTCCGAATTTTCATTCTATTTGCTGTAACTTGAAAACTATTGAGATCCGACCAGGCTTTATATATTGATTTATGCTCCATGTGATCTCCTCTATTACCCCTATTAATATTGGACCCCTTTAACGGAACACCCTGTATAAAGACTTTTCTCAATTCAAAAAATTTCTGGAGGTATCATACCGGAGTTTAAAATACAGATTTTATTCAATGAAACTACGTCTACTAATTAAAATATTCTAAAAAGTGTTTAAATATATACAGGGTGTCCGAAAATTCTGGAAACGGTCGAATAACTCGAGAAATACAAAGCAGACTGAAAAACGAAAATATACGTATTAAATATTTTTTTAAAAGCTACTCAGTGATTCTAAATTTGACCCTCGCAACCGACCCTCCGGGGGTCAGAGGGGGTTCAACTTTGAAATCTTGAACGATAACCACCATTTTTTATTACAAATTCGGATTCTACGGACAAAAATACGTAACTTTTGTATTTAACATTTTTTTCTAATATCCTTTCATCACGGTGCAATCGAGCAAATAAAACAGATACATATTTTGGTTTTCCCAATCAGGTTTTGACATCTCGAAATCTGATTGGATAGAACTTTCATCGTCAAATTAGTCGTCTTTTGCGCGAATAGTGTTTCTCGAAAACCATCAGTGGTGGTTGTTCCATGACTCTTTATATGCTTTTTCCATAAAAATTAATAGAAATATATTAAATTAGTACTGTATTTGCATATTTTTTTATCCAGTCAAATATTTCAAAATAATAACCTGCGTATTTTGATTTTTTTAACGTGCAAATATACACCTTCCCTCCCGGACAGAAAAAGGATAATCTTAATTATTTGGGGGCGGAGTGTGCAGATATTCTGCGTTTTGATGGCTTCTTCTTCTTCTTTTTTTTTTTTTTTTTTTTTTTTTTTTTCTTAATATCATCTCATTCAGGAGGATGATGCTGGTGTACAGTTTTTTTTTAATTATTACTATACAACAAAATATAGGACAAAGTATTTAAAAAAAAGATATAAAAACTTTTTATGCTGTCTGAGCAAAGGATGGGGAAGTAGCGTAAGTTTCAATGGGGGTGGAGTTATATATTTTGATGATTGATTAGTTACTGTATCTCCAAAATATCAAGTCGGACAGACACTTCTTCAACAATTCTTATAAACGTTTTATAGCAATTAAAAATATTTTTTCAATTAATAATTTTAAACAATTGAAAATTTTTGATCTTTTAAACTTCTACATTTAAAAAATAACTAAACTCTTTAAACTCTCTTGATTATTTCTGGGGAAGACGACGTTTTAATTTTCATAGGGGAAGGATGATGTAGAAAATTGTTTAATTATTTATAAATTATTACAATAAAATATCAAATGTGACAAAATACAGGGTGTCCTAAATGTTTGGAAACGGTCGAATAACTCAAGAAATTCATATAAGATTGAAAAACAAAAAAAATACATTTTAAATATTTTTTAAAAAGCTATTCCGTGATACCAAAGTTGACACCCACCCCGACCACCTGGGGGTCAGAGGCGTTCCAACTTTGAAATTGTAAATGATAATCCCCATTTTTTTATTTCAGATTCGGATTCTACGGGGGGGAAATGCGCAACTTTTGCTTTTAACATTTTTCTTTCGAATCTTTGTAGATGACGATGTAATCCAGCAAAATGTGTCATATACATATTTCATTTTCTCAACCATGTTTTGTAATCAAGAAATATGATGGGCCAAAGCTTTCGTTGCCAAAGTGGGTCGCCTTAGCTGGAATTGTGTTTGTCGAAAACTATCAATGGAGGTTGTTTCGATGGCAAAAGTGCTTTATATGCTTTTGCCATGCAAATTAACAGAAATATATTGAATTAGATTTCTATTTGTGTTTTTATTTTATCCATTCAGTCCATTCTAATCAATTAACCTGCGTTTTTTTTTTTTTTTTTTTTTGATGTGGAAACATGCCTTTCCTCTTCCGAACAGAAAAAAAAAAGATAATCTTCGTTATTTGGTAGAGGTAGGCGTAGATATTTGGCATTTCGATGGCTTCTGCTGTTTTTTTTCTTTCTTTTATACTCTAAATCGTGGTCAGGAGGTGGGTGTATGGGATTTTTTTACGATTACTATAGAGTAACATATAGGACAAAATAAAAAGAAGTACATATATTTTTGTGTATGTGTGTGTGCGGGCGGAGCAAAGAACGGGGAAGTTGTGTAAAATTCAGGTGGCGGTCGGATTGGAGATTTAGATCATTGATTAGTTACTGCAACCAGAAAATAACAAGAAGGGCTAAAATATTTTCCATAATTCTAATAAATGTAATAATGTTTTTGTAAATTAATATATATATTTTTTAAATTTAACCTTTTTTTTCATAAATTTAAACAATAGAAAAATTTTGGTATTTGAAAATTATTAATTAAAAAAATAATTTAACTCTTTACTACTGTCGGGATTTGTGAGGCACATATATTCATCGTCAAAAGGTGCATGTGGAATTTGTTTTGGGCACCATTATTAAATGAATAAAATCATTTAATTTTTTAATTAAAGGATTTTTTGGTATTTCACAAGTAAAGGCGACAGTTGAAAAAACACATTGTATTCCAAATAAAATTTGTGTACGCGATGCGGTCTCGAAAAAGTTAAAGTGTAATGATTATTTGCTGGGGTAAACGACGTGTTATTTTTCATAATAGGAGGATAATGTAGAAAATTGTTTGTTTATTATTACAATAAAATAACTTATGTGGCAAAAAATATAATCTAAAACATAATTGGCAGAACAAATTAAAAACAGATCAGTTTATTTTCTTCATTTTTTAAGCCCTAGAAATTGCATTTATTAATATATTTCATTCAATTAGTTCTACGTTCTTAAATTTTTATAACAAATAAGTTAAACCAATTGAACAATTTTAAAAAAGTCAAACAATATGATATATAAAACCCATTAAAAACTTAGGTCCCGTTAAAAAGAAATCTCATAAATTTTAAACTTTTTTTCCTTTTTAAGTTGCAAATATTTGTATTGCAGATTTTGTATTATGCTTATGATGAGTGTGTACAAAATGATAAGGCGCAGGTAAAAAAAAAAAAAAAAAAAAAAAAAAAAAAAAAAAAAAAAAAAAACACATTTAAAAGTCTAAGATTTATTTCGATTTAATTTGAAGGGGAATTTTAGGGATTTTTAGGATATTTACATTATCATATTGTTTAAATTTTGTTTTTATTGTTTAATGTTCATTTGGTTTAACCCTTACCGGCGCGGAGTAATTCTGTTTATAAACTGATGAAACGTTAGACTGACATCAGCATTTATAAACGAGTTTATTGGAGAATACAAACTTTCTTATTTTCAAGTACGTTATAAATGGAAAATTTTAATTAAATATTTTGGGTGCCAGTAAAATAAAAATTATGAGTCCATTCTTAAGGACACTGTCCGCAAAAGCTCTAACTTATTTGTTACAAAACTTTAACTTTAAACATTGAAGTAACGGAATGAATTATATGAATAAATGTCCCTTCTCGGGCTTAAAAAATGTAGGAAAAAACTGAGTTGTTTTTAATTTGTTCTGCAAATAACGTTTTTGTTTATATATTTTTTCATATTTGTTATATTATTGTAATAATTAATAAGTAATTAAACACTTTTCTACATTATCCTTCCCCCATGAAAATTAAAACGTCTTCTCCCCTAGGTATTAATCAACAGTGCTTAAAGAGTTAAATTATATTTTAAATTCAAAAGTTTAAAATATCAAAAATTTTCAATTGTTTAAAATTATTGGGTCGTTCGGAGAGTCGTGTCTGTTTGGAAAAATCAATTCGAACCGGAAAATTCTATCATTTAATAA
Source organism: Maratus speciosus (assembly GCA_963932465.1). Classification (NCBI taxonomy): domain Eukaryota; kingdom Metazoa; phylum Arthropoda; class Arachnida; order Araneae; family Salticidae; genus Maratus; species Maratus speciosus. Next base: position 164,774,728 of record OZ010794.1, read on the forward strand.
ATATACATTGATTCTTATATCTAATGTCTAATAATTACCGGGCAGGATTTTCCGGTGCGGATTGATTTTCCAAAACGGACACGACTTCCCGAACAACCCAATAATAAATTTAAAATTAGGAAAAAAATATTAAAATGGAAAAAAAAAATATTAATTTTCAAAAAAGTATTACATTTATTAGAATTTTTGGATGTTTTCTGCCGTACTTGCTAGTCAGTAGTCGCAGTAACTAATCAATCATCAAAGCCTATAATCCCACCCTCCTCCACCTAAAATTTACGCTACTTCCCATCCTTTAATCAGCCAGCGCAAAAAGATTTTATATGTTTGTTTGTTTTTTTGCTCCTTTATGTTATTCTATAGTAATAATAATAATAATAAAACTTATACACTCCCATCCGGCCCCGAATTATGTGATTTTTTTTTTTTTTTTTTTTTTTTTTTTTGACAGCAGAAGACATCAAAACACAGAATAACAACACACTCCGCTCCCAAATAATGAATACTATGATTTTTCTGTTCGGGAGGGAAGGTGCCTATTTATTCGTTAAAATATCAAAATACGCAGTTTATTATTTAAAAATGATAGACTTGGTAAAAAGACATGCAAATAGAAAACTAATTTAATACATTTCTATTAATTTTTATGGAAAAAGCATATAATATGCCATGGAAACAATCTCCACTGATTATTTTTGAGAAACACTATTTCCGCAAAAGACGGCAACTTTGACGTTAAAAGTTCTGGCCAATCAGATTTCGAGATGTCAAAACCTGGTTGGGAAAACAAAAATATGTATCTGTTTTAGTTGCTCAATTACACCGTGATCAACGAGGATTAGAAAAAAAATGTTAAATACAAAAGTTACGTATTTTCCGTAGAACCCGAATCTGCAATAAAAAATGGGGGTTATCATTCAAAATTTCAAAGTTGGACCCCCTCTGACCACCGGGGTGTCGGTTGCGGGGATCAAATTTGGTATCACTGAGTAGCTTTTTTTAAAAATATTTAACATGTATATTTTCGTTTTTCAATCAACTTTGTATTTCTCGAGTTATTCGACCGTTTCCAGACTTTTCGGACACCCTGTATATGTATTGTGTTTTGAAGTTTTTGTAAAAATAGCTTTCTTCTGTTATTTTTACCACTTTCTTTTGACTTTCTTTAAACAATTATCTTAAAAATACCTAATCCATCTAGGACAAATATATTTATTCAATCTCGTTTGCTATACCAAAAAAGATTTAAAACAGGAAATTATTTTAGCACAAAAAAGTTATAGGGATATTATAAACTGATATTAGGGAAACTGGGGCAACAAATTCTACTCTTCATTTCTAAAACAATTTAGGTATTGCAAAAAAAAAAAAAAGAGCTTGTTATATTTTTTTTATTTCTTCTCAGTTTAACTGCCAATTTATTCTCCGTTTTATACCCCCTAATTTAATGTATATTTACGAAAAAAATCTGAAATTAAGTTTAACTACATTAAAGAAAATAAAACATACGTATCTAAAATTGTATGTTTAAGTATATATATAAATATTATTTATGTATCTCTCAGTATATAAAAAATATATAAAAAATAATACTATATGAATAAAATACATATATAAAATTATTATATATAACATTTTTTTTGCAATTTTTTTTTTTTTTTACCTTACTGAAGTCAAAAATGAAAATGCGTGAAAAAAAATGTCGGCATTTATTTAATTTTACTTTTTTGTAATTTTTTATAAAAATCACTCACATTTGTTAAGATAACATCATTATAAATATATATTTGTAGTACAGCTGACTGTCTTTTTTATGTAAAAAGCTTCGAGGTAGAAATTTCGCTATCCTTAAATTTTGAACGCCCCCCCCCCCTTACCTCCAGAAATGTACACTATGCTTCAGAATACTTTTTCGTAGAAAATATGTACCAAAGCAATTTCTTCCAGTATAAATACAGTAGAGAGCCGATTATCCGAACATGTCGGGACCGACCCCATTTCGGATAAGCAAAAGTTCGGATAAATGGACAGGCAATTTAAAGGATGTTTCTGACTATACTAAAACTTTCATACGTTATCTAAGAGTAGGACTGGCAGCACCAGTTAGTGCTGGCATGTTTAAAAATTAGGTTTTTTACATTTTTATCAAATATTTTTTTTTTAATCATTTTCTGAACTCTAGAGATTACAATTTAAGCAAAAAAGCTTTTGAATGTTGCTTACTTCGACGAAGGCATTCTTTTCAATGCTGCTATATCTGTAATTCTTCTCAATTACGTTAGTTGAATAGGATCAATGTTCTTCTCCGTTTGAGCCATTTCATAGCTGTTTCCAAACATTCAAAGGCTTCCTTATGTGATGGACCTGTGTTATTTTCAGAGTCTTCGTTTTTATTAGCCCCGGTACGGTATGCTATTACTTTCTCCCAGCTTATTTTGTGTCCAAAAAATAACGTTAGCTTACAGACGCTAGCAATAAATAAAGTAGATGTATCATTGTACAATTAAATGCTCTATAGCATTTTTTTTTTATTTCTAAACATCGCACATTTTCAGTTTTTATACCATCGTATTGTGAAAAAAAAGTACTTTTTAATGCAATTTGTTTGAAAACTGCATCTCTATTTGTTTTTGAAATATTAATTTTTTTTTTGTAGTTTTTAGCGACATTTGTTTCATTTTGGCAACTCAAGTACGCCATTTCTGTAGAAAGTAAAAAAAAAAAAAAAAATGCTGAAAAATAGCAATTATATCTTTTTGTTGCCATTTTCTCATAAAATGGGAAAAAAATTAAATTGAAAACACATAATTAAAATACGTGCTACTTTGAGAAAAATATAAATGAAGGATTTATGATAAAAGAGGGAGCTATTATAAATTATATTTAATTTTAAGTTTCTATATTAATTCAAATAACGCCATTTTACATAAAATAAAAGCGCGTGCTTCAAGTCTTAAAACTGAAATATGTTTTGCAGTAGAGTCCCGATTATCCGAGTCACGTTTAACCGAGTTATTTTCTTCTGATTGACTGGTGACTTTATTATTATGAAACAGCCATTATAAATGAAGCGTTAGGTGAAGATGAAAGAGCTGCCGTAAAAAGTTAGAACTCTGATTTTCTGGTCAGAATGGAAAAAGAAAATGGACATAATTTTTTTAACGCTTCATTTATAATGGCTGTTTCATAATAATAGAAGCTACCAGTCCACCAGAAGAAAATGAAATAATGGAAATGCCGGGGCAACACTAAATTCTGAAAAAGCAGAATTCCTGTTCTCTAGTTTTCTTCAATTTCTTTTTCAGCGTGAATCTCATCCACAATCTCATCATCATTTAAAATCCTTAATCCAGGGTCATGCACTTCACTATTTTACCACTCGCTAATTTCATTTTCTTCATAGCTTAGGATTCTTCACCTCTCCTTTATTGTTTTACATTCCTCCTTTTTTTTATGCACTATCATTTTTTCCTTTATTTAAAATTTTATTCCAAGCCTAATGGACAATTGGGAGTTCGGTTAAAAATATTTTGGGGAGAAATAGGTGGTTCGGATAACTGGAAGTTTGGTTAAAAACATTTTTGAGAGAAATAGGCTGTTTGGATAATTGGAAGTTCGGTCAATTGGAGTTCCGATAATCGGCGCTCTACTGTATGCCCAAAACTGCTATTTCTAAAGCTCTGTTACTTGTTTTATCGCTCAAAAACGCCCGATACGTATACGGACAAATAGCCCCTGAAGATATCGGGAGCGAATTTTAAGAGGTTAATAATTTTCTGAACAACATTCTAAAATCTGTATTTTAGAGAACAAATTTTAATAGAATTTTGTGTCCTCTCATCGCTCAAGTAAAAGAATTTACCCAATTACATATAAACTACAATGTAATTGTTAGTGTATTATTAAGAATTAAATAGTATTATAAAAATATAAATATTTTATTTGTTTATAAAAATGTATGTTTTTATAGGATTTATTATGTATTTAAAAAAAAAGGACTATAAAGGTCTTAAAAACTCACTAATAACAAAAAATGAAAAACAGATAAATAAACTTTTAATTAAACTAAATTTACTTTTAAATAATGTACATATTGAAGTTTAACATGGCGATTATAATTTTATAATCACAGCATTTATATTTTAACTTATTTCGTTCAACATATGAACATGAAAATTTGTCAAAGCATAAAAATGTATTGCAATAAAATTAATACATAATTTTATATATTTAGAAATTATGCGCATAAAAGTACCCAAAAATAATAAATACATAAATGTTTTAAGAAAATTATAATGAAATGAAATACTCACAGTATAATTTTTTTTTAACTTACGCAAACTTCAAATTGCATTTAAATTAAATTCCTAAATAAAAAATAAAATGCAAATAAATAAAGGAATTTTTTACATTCTTTTTGTGTATTTAGAATTTAGACGTGTTTTTTTTTATTTAATTAACATAGATTATAAATAATCCAGTTCTTTGATGAAAGTATGCATTTCCACTACACTACTTCGAATAAAATTTCCCAGTACCGCAGTTTATTTACATATTCACCGTGAGACTATACAACCAAAATATCTTCAAGTACTTATCAAGTACTATTCAAAAGGATAAACAATTATCATTTTACAGCAGCAAATGCTTCCTTCTGATTGCATTCGGGGAAAAAATTCCACAAATGCAAAACCAGACTGGCATAACACATAGCTGCCAACTTCTACGCTTTTATCCTACCACTAAAATTTAATAGTAAAATTTTCCATATTTAATCGGCGAACTCTGTGATTCAAAAAGTCAAAAATTTCTTTTAAAATTTAGTGGTAAGAAAAAAGCGTAAAAGTTGGAAGCTATGCATAACAGCATCCTGATGTGCATCCATAGACAACCTGCGTGTTTCTCCTTTACTGAAAAGGGAGATGCAGACACGTTAAACTTCCCGTAACGAAGCAACATTTTAAAGTTACAGACCCCGTTTTTTTAAAGGTTAACAGTTATATACAATACAATTTTGCTCTACAATGTTCGTGATGAAAAGCTTTTGATTATTTTCATAAAAATATTTTCGTAAATTGTGGATATTTAAACACTTTTTCATTTTATCAAATTATATCATTTTAAATAAAGAATTCTGAAATATCAACAAATCCACATTATTAATCCAGCTTCGTTTACATTTTGCAGCTTTCATCTCTATTAACACATTCATGACCAGAAATAAGAATTCTCGTTTTCATTCAAAAAACATTATTGACTAAGTGTGTGGTTTCTACCTTAACCACTTAATCGTCGCGTAATTTTGGAAAAATCCCTTCAAAAATCGTCGATTTTTTTATTGCCCGATATTATTATTCATAAAATTCTGAGTTCATTAGTACAAGAAACAGGGTATTTTCTTAATATTTAAACCTTTTAAGGTTGGTTTGAAGCGTATGAAAGCCCTTAATTTTAATCCCCAAAAGTGGAGTAACCCAAGAAATTTAATACAAAAATTTTTTGTTTAGTAAATTTGCGACATTTGGCTCTTTCTTATATCGAAATAAATCTGTACACAAATTCCGATGTCAATTCTTTATTTCGATATTTAAGCAATGAAGGGTCTTTGTTCCTTAAAAGTGTTTAGGATGGATAAAAATTTTAAAACTTACAATGTTATTTATCTTTTATTTGATTGTATTGTGCACACATGACGTACAGAGAAGCTTTGATGCAATGCTGCAACCTGTGGTTTCATTTTAAGCAAAGGTAAAGACATATATAAATGAAATAATTTTTTATATTACTACAAGGACGATAATTTCATTCGAATTTAATTTGAAGATCTCCATTCAATATATTTTTCAAAATTTAGTAAATTTTCAATATAAGGAAAACTTTGAAACATGACATTGTCCTACATTACACTCTTTCATTCGTATTTGGTTTATTTTATATTTTTGTTTCCATATTTATTCTCATGGGAAGAACAAATTTTTCATTCTGTGTAAGGTTTTGTCCCTAGGGGTCATAATATCCAGAAAATGGTGTTCACATAAACGACTTGATTTTGATAATTATTTTTCTATACAAATCATTCAGATGTGCACAAACAGTCGAATTTTTGTACAGTTTTTGATTAGGTGGATTTTGAGGATTGTGTGCTTCATTATTCCAAAAATATATTTTTTTTATTATTCGCTGTACCTATCGTATGTCATAATATCGCGAAAAAATGGGGTTTTAACAAATAAAATGTTCTCCAAAATACATTTTCTTTAACTTTTACTTTTGCTATTTTTTAAACAATTTTTTCAACAGTAGTAAGAGCAAAAAACAACATCATTAGATTTTAAGAAATAGGTTGTCATTCCAATCTGCCTTTCTCTCTGTTTTCTCAAACAACATTTCTCCATTTCTCATCATAACGATTAATTTCGATTACAATATTATCCGCCAATTCATCATTTATAAAATGTTTATGTATGTTATGTTTATAAATGTTATGCTGCAGAATACCCGAAATAGCTTCAAACGAAACGTTAATCTAAGGCTCCGATTTGACTTGCAAGCATGGAGGCGCGTAATATTGGGTCATCATCACTATCTTCAGTTTCCAATTTTTCGGAGTCAAAAACATCAGAAAAAATGGAATCTTCTGATTTCTTTCCAGATATCTGAACACTAAAATCTTTGTCTTCACTTGAGCTACACAACAGAGAAATTTATAGAACGGTAACCCAGATGAATTAAGATTTGAAACAAGTAAAACGTTTGTTTCAACTCGTACCATTCCTTAAATTAAACATTACGATCTTAAAAACAAACTTCTCATTTCACCCTTAAATGCACGATTTTTTATTTTGTTTCGAAAAAATTATATATGATTCTCTGAAAGGTTTATTACACAGGAACAATAATGAAAAAAAATCAGAGATACATTTTTCATATAACACGGCAATCTTTTAATCCATTGCACATCTGTAATACAAGTAAAAACTACTGTCGTGTGGCTATTTTACGCTAAAATATTAAAATTAGTAAATATTTTCATAAGTATGTCTCCAAATACATTCTTTTATATAATTATTTATTTTATAAAGCTTAACCTTTAACCCTTTAATTCCCATGATAGAGTACGTTCTTGAAATTACGTAGTCCAGAGAATCTGACATTACACCAGAAAGTTTCAATGGTTAATTTAACTTTGTTTAAATACGGAAAGTCTGTTATTATTTAAAGCAAATATTGCTATTTTAATTTTCTGGTGTCAGCTAAGTATATACGAATGAAAATTTAGGAACAATTGTACTTGATTTCAGATAAAGAGTGCAAGAGAAATTTACTAAAAACTATACTTTAAAAATATAGTGGTGCGAACAGAATAAAAAAAATAAAATCACGTATTTAAAGATTAAAAATATTTTCGGGAAAGAAAATGCAAAGTAGATACCAGAAAAAATTAGCTAAAGTCATGAGACGTCCAGCCCGTGAGTGTCACGGGTGCGAGGAAATTTGTTTATACAGGGTTGCCCGTGAATGTCTCGGGCACGTGATTAAGGGGTTAAAGAAAATGCATTTATGTCACGTTGTCCATATTCTTTTAGATTGTAAGACATTTTACATTAAATTGGTACATTGAAATATAGTTAACGATGCATAAACTTGGGAAAATTATCTGGAACACCAATTTACAAAAGTGTTTAAGCACAGGGAGGAGTTTTACTTTTTTAAACTTCAGATTTGATAAAAATTGCCCGTCGGGAATGTGTTAAATAAGAATATGTGTTAACTAGCATATCCGACGTTTCTAGATATTTAAAAATATAACATATCGCATTCAGTATTATTTCGAATCAATTGGGGTTTCAATTGGGGTTACTTTAAATAACAAATTTATTATTTGTAAATATTAAATTTTTTTCATATATCACATAGCTTGTGAAACGTGTATTTAATAAATATAAAAAAGTATGAAGATATTATTTTTAACCCCTTGGGGACGAGCGGCACGTATACGTGCCGCATGAAGCGCTCAGATTCCTTGTATTTCCTCACCAGTAAAATTTTACTGTAAAATTTGCCTTATTTAATAAGCGCATTTTCTCGATTCAAGAAGACACAAATTTCTGTTTTTAAAAAACGGTGACAAAAGATTAAAAATTTCGTAAAATGCTCCCGTCCCGAAGCGGTTAACCCTAGAACTACCGGAAATTTTACTCAAATTTTATAAAAACATTCTACACCAGAATTTTTACTTAAAACTATTTAATTTGTTTATTTAACTTATTATTGTCTAATTTATAAATTTAGTTTGTTTTGAAGAAATTTCTGGTTTGAATAAATATTTTGAATGTACATGTCGGGTCCAATGGACCCGTCTGGTAGACGGAAGGTTAAAGCAGATTGTGTTTTATTGCAGTAATTAACACATTAACATAAAGCAAAAAGTAATCATATATATCTGTTCTTCTTTTTATGTCATCTATTAACCCTTAACCGGAAACGTACGTCTGTGAAATGGTTGCGTCTAACATATCTGCCCTTAATATTTTTTTTTCTCCGACATTCAAAACTTTTATGCTGTTATATTAAAATATTGGTCCTGTCAATGCATTACTATTAAAGATTAAATGTTTAAGTACACTATTTGGTAAATTATTAAGTGTTCTGTTTGTGCACGGGATTTTCACGTTTCCGGTTAAGGGTTAACCCCTTGAGGATCAGTGGAATACGTTATATCCCACGTAATTTTAATCATGATTTGCCCCAGAAACATTTAATTACATTTTATTTTTTTTATCTTTGTTGGGAAAGGAGTTGAAGAGTTCATATCTCAGTTGCGTTGGAGCTTTGGAGGGAGAAGGCCGTACGAAGTATTAGCTCCTTCGTGTGTTACATTTTCGCAGTGTTGCGCGTCAGATGGGGTGGTTCGTATGAATAACTTTATCACTGTTTGAGCTGCAGTACGGAGTCTATGGAAAACTCAGGATGAATTAAGGATATTATTAATAATATCTCAAACGGTTCGTTAAACAGCAATTTCACGGAACGATTTGCTAGTATTTCATTAAATTTTGAGGACTTTGCTAAAAATGTTCTGACTGATTTTTACGTCTTCACTGACCAATACATTTTGGATCTTAAAGCCAAAGACGGTTACTCTACTTCTTCAACCGACAGAGAGGAGGTTAGAAAAACTTGCTATGAAGCTTTCTCTTTGCTAAGGGAGCCAACTATTGAAAATTTCAAAGAAAATAAGTTAAAACTGGTGTGAATGACTAAGAACAAACAATCTTCTTGAAACACCATCAAAAATTTGTAAATGCGCTGTAAATGCGCTAGGCCTTTCGAAAGATCTGAGTCTTTCTTCGTCAGGCGCAAAAAAGACGTCCTTCTACTATGAAAGCAGAGGCAAGACTGAAATGAGAGACAAGGGAAAGGAAACAAGCTGAAGAAACAGCCAATAGGAAGTTAGAAATCAACAGCCAATAGGAAAGTAAAAGACAACAGCCTATCACAGAAGAGAATAATCAAAACAAAAGAACACAAAGTAGGGGGGGGGGGGGGGCAAATGTACAAATTTTTGATGGTGTTTCAAGAAGATTGTTTGTTCTTATTGAAAATTTGTTAAATTCTGCTATCTTTAGTTTTGTCTGTTCTATTAAATATAAGAAAGCACCAAATCTAATTATCACTACTACTAACCTAAGAAAGGAACTTTTTAACGCTGTTAAAAAGGGAATTAAACGTCCATTAAGTGAGGAGAATTATGCTATCCCTCTTAGTAATAAATTCAAGAATATTGAGACCGAAGTTAATCTAAGTGAAAATGTTGACATGGACCAACTTAATAATAGTGTTAACACCTCCCAGGGAACTGGTAACTCGAAAAAAAACTACTAACCCTTTCTACATAGAAGTCGACAAAAATTGGGCGACGCTAGCTCATCAAATTACCGAGTTAAATACTGAAAAACCTAAGATAAGCCTAAAAGTTGAACGTTTAGTTATACAATGTACTTCAGATAATGACTATAAACTAACACAAAGATGGTTAGATCAAAATAAGAAAAAAATATACAACTCTTGACCCTCGGCAGTTAAGGCCTAAGAATATATGCATTATGGGCCTCCCCTGTTACACTGATGTTAAACTAATTGAAGATAGCCTTAAATAGCATGGATTTGCAGTCACGAGGGCGGCCATGCTTAAAAATAGAAAAAGAGGAAATCTATGACAATCTATATGGTTAATGTTATTCCACGTAGTAACTTTGAGGACATATACAAAATAAATGAGATACATTACATTTCAGTCAAAATCGAAGCCTTTACTAACATGCCTCAGATGTATGTGGCTTTGATGCCAAATGTGTTAAATGCGGAGAATTACACTTGAGCACTGCCTGTGAACACAAGGGCAGAATTAAACCTAAATGTGCCAATCGCGGACTTGGACATCCCGCAAATTATCGCGATTGTCCAAAAAATCCATACAGACTGGAAAATAAACATAACCAAAACATTACAAGTAATAGCGTCAGCAATCCTTCTACTGACAATCAAATTCTTGCTGATATCTTTAAAAATTTCAACTACACAAAAAAACCTAAGTCCACTGAAACATCAACTAGTAATATCTTGTTAAATTCTGAAAATAATGACAGCGAAACCTCAAATACCCGTTCCTCCTCTACTACTGAAACTTCAGATAACACTCAAAATTTACAATTCCCTATAAATTACTCTAATGACATCAAAGATATACTTAATACTTTTAATGAACTGAAAGAAGTCTTTCAAATCACCAAATTCTTAAGCCGCATCAAAAATATTTCAACGCAAACCAAAAAATATGATAACCCCATGCAAAAAATGATAGTTATTATCAATGAGTTCGACAAACTTGCTAACCTTCTTAGTTTAAATAAAGAGTAATTTCTTCCCCAGTTAAATTTTTGCCTTTTTTTCTGTGTTTTGTTTTGTCAGTTTTGTTAAAAAAACCTCTTTTTCCTGTTATATTTTGATTTTTTTCACGTATTTAAAATATATTACCTTCTTATCCCTTTGTCCTATTATCATGGTATCTTTTTATGATCTTTTTTTATCGAGTTACCAGACTGGGAAGTCGCCGTCCTCTCTTTTTCCCATGTCCCCCTTAAAATTCTTCTTTTTTTCTGCTCAGTCACTCTGAACTCGCCTCAATTATGTTTTTTATTATTGCTTTTTAGTACTTTTAACTTGTCCATCAATATTCTTTTTGTAAATATGTAAATATTTTTTATTTTTATTTTTTATTCTTTTCCAGATTTGTTTGCACTGTGCTTTGCATTACATTTTATGTTAAACTTTGTATGGGCTCTGTAAAGAGCCTTTTTTTATGCTGGGGCTTCCCTCAGGTAGCCTCTTCGCCTGTGTACGAACTGTTAGTTTTTGGATCATATGGAACTTTTTTTTTTTTTTTTTTTTTTTTTTTTTTTTTTTTACCTTATTGTTGTACTAACTGTTTTTATTAGTAAGTTCTCTTACTCTTAAACTTTAATTCTTCTATTTTTTGTGGCCACCAGCCGCGTATATACATCTTTTTACATGGCTCCCATTGCAAGTAAAACGCATTACCTCTATCCTGGATGTTAAGCTGCCCAGCACCTAGGGAATCAATTCACCTGCAAAAAATTTTTCCATTGTTCCAGTTGAAGAATTGCTCTTCCTTATTTTGAAACATTTTTTTTCGAATTTTCCATTTTGAATTTAATTTTACATAAACACATTTGCTTACCTCTGAAATGTTTAACGTGTCTTCAGATATTTTATTTTGAAATAAATATTTATTAACCCCATATAAGAACGTTCGGTTAATTGTCTCAAGTAACGTATTTACAAAATAACCTAATAAAAGCTATAAAAATTGTAACTCTCTGATATTTGACTAAAGTTAATTATATGATGATTAGAATATATCAGACATTAACAAATGAAGCTAGGCAATAAAACATATCCCATTAGTTCGCTCGAAAAATAATTCTTAATGGTAATTCAGTTTTTTCTCCAGGTATAATTTCTTTTCAGATATCGTGTTTTTGTATTACGACTTTTATGTGAAAGATTTTTACTGAATAATAATTCATTTATTTAAATCATCAACGGTTAAAATGATCCATTGTTTTAATCGTGTACACGTTTTTTGTAGGAAGTAAGAATTAATAAAAAAGAAACAGTATTACGATCATATACGATAACCCTTACCCTTACTAAACTGATGAAATAATGGACTGACACCGCAATTTATAAACGAATTTATTAGAAAATATGAACTTGCTTATTTTCATGTTCATTATAATAGGAAGATTTTAGTTAAATATTCTTGGTGCCGCTTGTGAGATTTGGAATAAAAAATAGGTGCCCCTTTTTAAGGACTCCGCGCCGGTAAGGATTAATGAATAAAAATTTGACTTATTCAATATCATAATGTATGTATATAAATTAACTTTTACTTATCTGAAAAATAAATCTTTAAAAATATCATTCCTCGAAGTCACGTTTCGTTTCTTACGATGATTTTGCCAAAGGATTAACATTACGCAAACCTTAACAATAAAAATAATTACACTTAATTTTATACAACAGTTCTGAAATTTTAATACTACATACTAAACTTTTGCTAATGATCGGGTATCGATTTAGTTCAGGTATATTCAGAATTAAGGCACAAGTAATCAATTTGAAAATAAAAAAAAAATAACTAAGCATTTCGATGTGAGGAAAAAAAGTGCATAAACAGTGATTTTTACAGCTAAATATCAATATTTTAGCAAGAAAATTAACTGTCTGAAGCACACATTTCGGTCTATGTACGTAGACTACGTTTCAAGTTTCAGTTATTTGGACCCATTGTATCGTTTTCTTTGTTATATGAGGAGTTTTTTTATACCGATTTTTTTACTCAGGCAGGAGGTTCTCGAAAAAACCGGATTAAAGATGTAAAATAATAGAAATTTAAGGTTAATTTAAAATTATTATCACGGGATCCACCAACGCCGGGGGTGTAGCTAGTAAAAAAAAAAAAAAAAAAAAAAAAAAAAAAACCTTTCGAAATTTATGGATTTTAGGATATTATTTATTGACAATTTCTACATGAGAGATTTACAAATGAATAAGTATCAGTCTTTCTTTCATTTTTTTCTTACTCTGAAAACATTGTTGTTTATTGTTTTTAAACCTTTCAGGGGCAAAGCATTTTCATTCCTAAAATGTTGAAATAAATGAGTTACACCCGAATTTACGAACAAATTTTTTTATAAATAAGAAAGAGCTACATTACAGCATATATAATAAACCTAAAACTATTTTCCTTAAACTTCTGGTGACATTATGGCGTGTGGGAATTAAAATTATGTTGTTTCATAAACATACTACCGCCCCTCAAAGGATTAAACATTTAATAGAAAATCGTCCAATTCGCAAATGCCTCTGAAAAAATTATTTAACACTATTATTATATACCACAAAGTTATATATGAAAAATTCAGATACAAAATCTTTAGTTCCGTCAACCTTAGAAAATGTAGAACCGCTGTACTTAACATTCTTTTAGAGGTAATTACTATTAGGTAATAATTATCATACAGACTTACATAGGAATATTTGCACAAAATTGATTTTTTTGCGAACGATTAAAGTAGCATATGAAATTAATTATATGCTTCTATTTTAAATATCAATAATGCGATTAAAGTTTTGAAACAAATTAAAATAAATAATTTTATTTGCATTTTGTATATTTTATATGAATAAATTACTAATGTATTCTATTTATTTTATAATACACTGAAAATCTTTATTTATCTTTTTAAAGTTAATTTATTTTCTAATTATTAAATGAAACTTACACAATATAATTGTCTGAACGAAGCGAAGGCTAATACTCAGCGAAATATTACTGTCCGGACTCATTACAGCTACGATGGATATTAACGCCATGTCCTACAAAAAAAAAAAAGCCTAATAAAAACCTTTCGTCAAGCATAACTCAAAAAATATTTGTCGGATTTCGTTTCTGATTGCACCAGAAGGTACCTATGAGGGCCACCTACTGAATGCACCTACTATGAAAAATAAGTTCCAAACAGTTTAAAAATTGTATTAAAAGCACTGATAAAAAAGAACAATTTATCTGCATACGTCTCAGAAATTTGGTGTGCGTCACTTTCACCGGTGGATGTTTTCGTAGACAACAGGTTTGAACACATGGAGCAAATAAAAATAAAAAAGATACGTACGCTATCTATTGAATAGATCAGTCTATTGCAGGATCTATTGAATAGATCAGCTTCAACCGCGTGATCACAAACCTTGCAACAACCCGTGGCTACCAGTTTTGGTGGTCAAACAATTAATAATACTGTACTACGTACCACGGTGACAGTTTTTAACTTGTTGTATAAAATCTGGCCTGTAGTATGACATACAGCAGGCTAAATCCGGCTAAAAACTCAGGTTAAAAGATAGTTGTCTGCCTATGGACTGGAAATTAACAGATTTTTTTAATACTCGTATAACGAAATTTAGAAACGATTGCGGGTGATTAAAACAAAAGACATGAGTGTTTATTGCTCCAGGAGGCTATCTTTCTCTGGACGTCTGTCTGTCTATCATACAGCATGCAATTTTCTTATAAAGGATGATATTATTATGCAGTAAAACCTCCATAACGGACACACCCGATTAGTGGACACCTCTATTTAGCGGGCATTTTTTCGATTACCAACCCTTAAATAACTGTACATTTTTTACTCTCAGTAGCGGACACCTCCAAATAGAGGACAAATTCTGCCCTCCCGAGGTGTTCGCTATTCAGAGGTTTTACTGGTAAAACCTCCATAACGGACACACCAGATTAGCGGATACCCCTATTTAGCGGACATTTTTCCGATTACCAACACTTAAATAACTGTACATGTTTTACTCTCAGTAGCGGACACCTCCAAAAAGAGGACAAATTCTGCATTCTCGAGGTGTCCGCTATTCAGATGTTTTACTGTATATATTATTGATAGTTATTTTACAGGGCCGCACAAAAGAATAAGAATATATGAAACGAATATAAACTAAATTCGGGATTGGTAGATCGCTGATGGTAATGTAATTTTAGGATGTTGTTACAGTCATCCGCAGCATGTTTTTAGAGTTTCGTTCATCTAACAAAACCCTACCTGTCTCACTCCTTTGTCTGTCACAGAGCCCGTTCTCAGAAACTATATATGTCGGAGACTTGAAAATTTGCATACTTATAGCTGAACACTACACATCAAACGGCAAGTAATAAAATTTTGAAAAAGTCTAATATTTAACCCTCTGGGCTCTAACTTGTGTATTTTAAGCAATTTTTCTAACTCAGCCCCAAATTAAATTGGAGACATGAAATTTTTCATACTTATAGCTGAAAACCTCACATCAAACGACATATAATAAAATTTTGAAAAAGGTCTAATATTTAACCCTCTGGGCTCTAACTTGTGTATTTTAAGCAATTTTTCTAACTCAGCCCCTAATTAAGTTGGAAACATGAAAGTTTGCATACTTATAGCTGAACACTTGCGATAACACGATAAATCATAAAATTTTGAAAAAGTCATATTTAACCCTCCGGTCTCTAACTTCTGTATTTTAAGCAATTTTTCTAACTCAGTCCCTAATTAAGTTGGAAACATGAAATTTTGCATACTTAGAGCTGAACACCTCATATCAAACGACAAATAATAAAATTTTGAAAAAGTCTAATATTTAACCCTCTGTGCTCTAACTTATGTATTTTAAACAATTTTTCTAACTCAGCCCCTAATTAAGTTGGAGACATGAAATTTTGCATATTTATAGCTGAACACTTTCGATAACACGATAAATCATAAAATTTTGAAAAAGTCATATTTAAATTTCTAGAAAAGTTCTAAACTATGATTTATTTGGAATACTGAAATTTTTGGGATACTATTGGTGTTAGAATCGAGAACTTTGGCATGGTAGTAATTTATAAGATGTAAATGCTCGTTGTAGGACGAATTCTAAAAAATCGAAAGAGTAAACAAAGCGGAAAAAAGATCTAAAGATGATCTAAGTAACGAAGTACATGGAATTGTTAGGAATATAAGCATGAAACTTGATATGGCTGTATTTATCATGACGTAAATTCTCGCAATAGAATAATGTTTAAAAATGTCGCAATATAAAACAGTGAAGAAAATAAAAACTTTCGAAAATTCTCTATTTCTGTGTTACTGCTGAGCCCAAAATCTTGAAAGTTTGCCTCGGGTTAGTTTTAAAATATACAATTGCCTCTATGAATGGTTTCTAAAAAAATTAAAATGTAAAAAGATGAAAGGAACGGAAAGGGATCTCAATTACCATTAATTTGGAATTATTAGGTGTAGCAACTTTAGATATTTCATAATGCTGCATTTCCTCCATAAAACATGCAATTTAAATGCAACAAAACTGACAAGTACCCACCTAGCATTAAATTAATTGTGTAAATATTGAATAAAGACCTGTATGAAACAGTGAGTAGGTTGCCCGAAAGTACTTGTTAAAGTGTTCCTTCTCTAGGCTTTTCTCTCTCTCGCCAAGGCCACTAACAGAGGGAAGTGCCGTTTTAATTTTGATATGAATTTTTTATCTGATTCATTTTTCTAGATATTTTATCATAAGGTCATCTCAATTATCATTAGTAGATTTTTTTATATATTAACTTATTCTGGTGAAATTTCATAATCGGGTTCATATTGGTGTATGTTAGCTTGCATGATTTGCTGAATAAATATGTATGGATTTGTAAATTACTTCAAATGACACTTTGACAGCTCAAAAGTTATGCAGACGATATATTCAGATCTTGTGTCATACTTTATGTTGCAATCATTGCCGATTTCTTTTATTTAATACATGCTAAATACAGCTCAACTTGTGCAGAACTTGTTTGAAAACAAAACAATACAGCGTATGTAGTGGCCAGCATACACTCATTTAAATTCGATCGAGCATATCTAAAACACACTCTAACGAAGCATTGCATGCCACTGTTGATATATTCGATACTTTTATACTGTATCAGATTTTGAGAAACAGATATTGTACAGTATTAACTATTCCGGAGGAGCACACACCATATAAAGTATAATCCATTCTTTTTAATCCCTTCACGCTCGAATTAAATTACGGTTGAATAATTCAAATTGCTTATTGGCACCACTTTTATGAAAAAGAAATATTTACTTTATTTAATGACAGTAAAAACGCTACTAAAATATAGCCAATTTCACTATTTTATAAAACTGGTGGGGATCAAACAATTTGAGTAAAAGACACAGCCCGAGAATATGACGGGAGCGAAAATTAAGGGGTTAAACATCATATATTTGTCATTTAAAGTTACTCAAATTGGTGCGGAGCGTCTGATTATGCTCTTGACATCATTTTATACAGTTAAAATTCCGATATAAGATAATTTAGTGTTTCATTTTCTATTTCACTTTTAAAATATTGCGTACTATCAATTCTGTATCCATGCATGGCTGGCTTGCATGGTTTGATTTCCCATTTTTTAAACAGTGTATACGAATTTATATATAAGTAATTCTACGATTCGTTTATTTTCATCATTTCAATTTATCGCAGTATATGGACAATTAAAGATACCATCTCATTTTCTTTGCTTCCACATGTTATTATTAAATCTATGGTCTCAGCAATATCGCTCAGACTAATCCCTCTGAGGGAAGTCCTAGTTTCCATACATTTTAAATTTATTATTTCATTACGTTAAAAGGACTATTTTGAATAACATCAATATAGAAAATATAAAGAATCATTCTGTATAAAATACACCTTTTCAAAAACACTGCTTTAGTTAAATATATTAAATTCAGCTCTTCAAGTAATGCTCCAAAACTTTAAGCATAGAATATCTCAAACTACGGACTCAGCTACTAAACGGGACATTTAAATAATGTATAATTCATAAGCTATTTTCAGTAGTTTCTATTTATACAGAGTATTTATAGAAGCAAGTCAGAGTCAATAAAACTCACATATCTGCTACTTTAAAATGTTATAGCATAAATGTTGAAATAAATAAGACTCTAATGCAACGTATGAATACACATATTGTTCAAATACTTCTAATATTCAATGGAGTATGTTAAAAAATATATTCTTTTTGACTAATACATATTTATTTTCTGTAAACTAGAGTTTACGTAAAATAAATATTCAATAATCTATTATATTTCTTCTTTTCGCAAAATTTATATGAAATATTACACATTCATGCTTAAACACTAACATTAGCAGGCAGTTATCACTTATCTAATGCAATATGAAAATTAATATTAAAATTAAAATTAATATTGAAGCTTTTATTTAAATTTAAACTCAAACATAAAATAATTTGGTACTTTTCGGTTAGCCGGGCGCCAGTGTTATATATACATATTTATATACATACATATACATATAAACATATTTTATATACACACACATATATATATATATGTAAATATATATGTATATACACATACATTTATATATACATATATATGTATATATGACACTGGCGCCCGGCTAACCGAAAAGTACCAATAATTTAAATTCATGTAGATGTCAAAGATACCATTTAAGAAATTTGAAATTTAAAATTTATACTGAAGCTTTTACTCATACTTAAACTCAAACATAAAATAATTTACATTAATGTAGATGTAAAATATACCATTTAAGAAATTTGAAATTTAAAATTCAAATTTCTTATATGAAATAAATTTTCAAAAGATAGACATAAGATTGAGAAATAAGACATTAAATTTAGCTATAATTAAAGCATAGCTGCCAACTTGTACGGATCTTTGCTATCACTAATGCTTAATAGAAAATTTTGCCTAATTCAATCGCCGAATTGCCGTTAATGTTGATAATAAAATAAGGCAGACATGTCTTTTAATTTTAGCGGTAGTAAAAATCCGTAAACGTTGGTAGCTATGATTAAAGGAATGTTGAATACACTATATAGCCATTAATGACCGGCAACATTCAATTTTAGACATTTTGTCGAACATTTAGAAATATATTTGACAGATTCTTCTGGAATTTCAGGATTAAAAATAACAGGTATGACCTCATATTCAGCAATGTCGATTTGTTAAGGGGGGCAATTAGGGGGTCAACAAAAAATCAAAGAAAAAAACAATATTTGGGATCACCTTTAAAATAAAATGCACGAAATGATCTATCGCTACAAAATATAAATAAACAGGCATTGAGCAATATGTGTATACTTTTGTGTAAGAATAGCACGTATATTAATAGAGATATAGCGATTTATTTAAAAAAATTAAAACCTTCTTGCATGTTTTTTGCTTGTAACATGCAGGGTTTCAACCAAATCTGACGCCGGTTTCAGAAAAATTGACAAAATGTAGTAGAAACAATATGGTGCAATTGGAATATAAATAAATTAAATATTTTAGGCAATATGAGCAGTTGTATGAAATAAGTTTTATCTGCGCATGCGCGACCGATAACTAGGATCATTTTACATAATTTAATAGTCAACTCTATAGAGCAACTTATTTAAAAATATTTAGTCAAATATCGTAAAAATTGAGAAAGATATCGGCGTTAGAGTGAGCAAATTTTTAGTTGTTCTCTAAAAGCAACTGATTGATAAGGGATTTTACACAAATTGTCATTTTTTATTAAATGACTTTCAGAAAAAAGTTAGTATTTAGTGACTATCAACGAGTAGAGTTGGAAAAAATGCTTTGATTTTGATACTTCTTTTGATCATGGTACAGGTTCGTTCTGGTGGTTATCAAAGAAGAACTGAAGCATCAATAAAAAATGAAAATAAAAAAAAATCGTTAAAAATGACAATTTGTGGAAAATCCCTTATAATTCAGCTGCTTTTAGAGAACAACTAAAAATTTGCTCACTCTAATGCCGACATCTTTCTGAATTTTTACGATATTTGACTATTTTTTTTTTAAAGTTGCTCCATAGAGTTGACTATTAAATTATGTAAAATTATCCTGTTATCGTTCGCGCATGCGCAGATAAAAATTATTTCATACAACTGCTGATATTTCCTAAAATATTTAATATATTTATATTCCAATTGCACTATATTGTTTCTACTATATTTTGCCAATTTTTCTGAAACCGGCGTTAAATTTTGTTGAAAACCCTGCATGTTATAAGCAAAAAACATGCAAGAATTTTCTTAATTTTTTTTTTAAATAAATCGCTATATCTCTATTAATATACGTGCTATTCTTACACAAAAGAATACACATATTGCAAAATGTCTGTGTATTTATATTCGGTAGCGATAGATCATTTCGTGCATTTTACTTTTCAGGGTGATCCCAAGTATTATTTTTTCTTTGATTTTTTGTTGGCCCGCTAATTGCCCCACTTATCAAATCGACATTGCTAAATATGAGGTCATACCTGTTCTTTTTAATCCTTAAATTCCAGAAGAATCTGTCAAGTATATTTCTAAATATTCGACAAAATGTCTAAAATTGAAAGTTGCCGGTCATTAATAGCCATATAGTGTATATCCATATAAATGACAGGATAAAATACATATAAATAATTTTCTAAAACTAATAGCGAGAAGGGATTATGAATTAACCCCTTAACCTACGATTTAACCTACGGTTTGGCAAATCAATATCTACCACTAAAATTTAATAGAAATTTTCACCTTGTTTAATCATGGAATTTCGACGATTAAATTAAACTATATTTACTGTGAAATTTTAGTGGTAAGAAGAATTTACATTTGGCTCGATCATCGTACGCGGGCTATGCTCGTCATTGTAGGTTAAGGGGTTAACCGAAAATTGCATTCAATCATGCTCATATGTTTGTCTAGTTCAAAGAGGACCAAATGCTTTGCCAAAAAATCTCAAATAATATCCATCCATATTACAACGGGTCTAAAACTCACATAAAGAATTATTGCAGTACGGTCCTAGTTCAATATTTTTTTTATTCTGTATGTACGTGTTTTTGAAAAAAAAAATTCTGCCACACATTGGTATCAGGATGTTTACAAGAGAAATGTGCCATAGGGAAATATTTTCGTAAATATTGGGACGATGGACTAGAAAAATAGCGGTCTCTCCTAGTCCGAAATCGATGGTGAGAAGTACGTAATACTAAAAACGAAAAAGAAAAATGTAATTTTAAGATGGGAAAATATTAATTTTAATCCTTTGAAGGCACAATTTTAGAGGCAGCGAAATAATAATAATACTAGAATATAGCCCGTCAGAATGACGTGTTTGCATTTTCAAAAAAAATTATATAGCATTGCATTATAAAAAGAATTGTGAAGTAATAAATTTTGTCTTGTCTGATTAATAGGGTCAGGTGGGGTAAAGTAAAAACAGCCCACTTTTCATTGAAATTTAATTGGCAAGAAAATTATTAATTGAATTGGTAGAATACTGATATAAAGTATGCAAATGAACTTCACTCACAAAATTTGAAGAAATATTTCACAAAAACATTCAAATTAGTACTAATAATGTTATTTTAAAACATATTGTCAATTAACTATTTTATCTGATGGTATGTGGTAAAATAAAAGACAATTCCAACAGAAGGTTTATTTGTTTTTATTAATTGCCAAAATAATAATTATATAACTTAAATTTTAAAAGGTTGAACAGAGAAAATCCCGATTTTTTTTAACATGCATAAAAGAAACCTGTAATAAATTTTGATAATTAAAAATCATCTTTTATCACATAAGTAAATCGCAACTGTTAATTACATTAACAATTTATTTTCCCAAATTCTGTTATTAAATTACAAATTTATTTTCCCTACAAAATACAAAATTTTATTTATTATAATAATGCATTGATATATATACATATATATATATGTAATACACGGCATTACATATTTCTGATATTCTAATTTCATTTTATAAGAAATATTCATTTTTCCCCCCAATGTCTTCAGAATTCAAAAAACATTTTAAAAAGAGAATTTCTTTTTTTTAACTACCGACAGGTGGCGCAACAGAGCATATAAACGTTTGTTTTAATATTTTAAAAGTTCAAGACGAATGAATCAATTGTTTGTTTACTTTCATATAGGGATAGATAAAGCTACCAATCTAATTTTAACTCAAGTTATCGCAGCTGAATATTAGATAATTGAATGTAATCTCTTATAAATATTAATTTATTCTGAATAATCTGTCTAAAAATGTAACTTTTGCGAATAGTGGAAAAGAAAGCACGTTTTACTCAACGTTTTAAGATTGAAAATCAAATCAACATTCACTCGTGTGTCGTGATGCCACATGTACAACACAAATTCCAAATCCAGAAGCAGTTGAATGACTCTTTGAGCGAATCATTAAAAAATACGGTCGACATCCGATTTTGCTCTTATATTATTTGTAAAACCATAATAAAGCTTTTAAATAATTTGAAATACGTTTGTTTTTAGAAAGGAAACGTTAATCCGGTACAAAATAATTCACGGGAATGAATCACCGAATATAGCTATACTCACTGAACACCATAAAGTGTTCTCATTGGTCAGAAAATAGATAGCCTTGAAAAACAGAGGTAATTTTTCGCGATATTTTTAACCGTGTATACTGAATTCAAACTGTAAATAAATGTAAACAAAAGTGAAAAACGTATTTCAAAATATTAATATGCTTTTGCAAAATATTTTAAGAGCATTTAATGAATATCTGAAAGAGTCATTCATTTGTTTTTGGATTTGTAATTTGTGCTTATGAATGGCAACGGTAATCGCTTGTATACATCGGAACCCTGTTGTTGGTATCTGGTTATTTTTAAATTAGATCTTAAAGCGTTATAATTGTATACTTTTTGAAGGTTTAAGAAAAATTGAAGAAGAATATGTTACACAACAAATAGATAGACAGATTAAATAAGGCAGTCGGCAAATACGGCATCGGAATACTTAAGCCTAATGTGTCCGCGTTTGGATTATCAGGAAACGGATGAGTTCAACCCCGGAAGCGTTATACATTTTGTGTCATTCTATGTATAATGTTCTTAAATCTGAAACGATTTTCTAATCGAGAGGCAATCGGTATTAAAAAATATCAAATTTACTACTTTGAAATACATCCACAAACGCACTCACTTCGCGCCTCACGGAAACGATATTTTTTCTATGGTAAAGTTAGCTAAATGTTCGTGTTTTCACAGAATTTTTAGGAGCCTCTCAACAGATCAGATTTACATGAACTATAAAAATTTCGAAATGTTCGGACGGTAGAAGTATTTTTATGCAAAATATAATGTAAGAACATTTACGAAATGAGTAAAAACCCGAGTGTTTCGCCCCTCCAAGGCGCAAATTTAAAGGTAGAGACAAACCAATGATATGTACTTAAAGCTGAAACGACCTTCTAATCTATGGTGTAATCAGTTAACCCCTCGAGCGACGTTGGGATATACTATATCCCACCTAATTTAAAGAAGAATCCAACCATAAACTTTTAACTAAACTTTATATTTTTAAATTTGGGCGCGAAATGTTTAAAAATTGATTTTCTTATTTTAAAATAAATATTTTCGGTTATTCCGGTGAGAAATCGATATTAAAGAGACATTGGTGCTTGCATCTCAAATGGTTATATATATATGTGTGTTTTAACCATTTTAAATAATCAGCAAACGCATGTCACTTCGCGCCTCACGGAGACGATATTTTTTCTACACGAAAAGTAATTAAACAGTCGTATTTTAACACAATCTTTTTAGAGCATCTCAATAGGCCAGATTTACATCACCTATAATAATTTCAAAACATTCGGACGAGTAGAAATGTTCTTTACAAAAATAAAACATGTGAAAATTTCGGCGAAATCAGTAAAACCCTGAGTGTTTCGTGGCCGTTTCCTCGCTTTCGGTGCTCATAGATCCCAAAAACTTAATTACGCAGAAAATATATTACCAAATATCATATACTTTCAAATCAATATTTTTACATTAAAAATATATAAATTCGGATAAAATGGAGTTAAAGATATAAAATCATACAAAGATGAAATCAGTTTAAGAGCCATTCATCACGGGTATGGGCCATTGTTGCCAGTGGGCTACTTTTAATTCTGATATCTTGATTGGCACCACTTTTCTGAAATGGTAAAATTTCACTTGTTTTCGCCTTCATTAATATGTCATTGAAAAATGTTAATTAAGGCAAATTTTACAAATTCAAAAAAATTGGTACAAACCAAGTAATCTCAATTTAAAAAAAATAGTCCACTGGCAACACTGCCCGGGCAACTCCAGGCGGGTCAGCTAGTTATTAATAATTCATTAACCCCTTAATTCTCGCTCCCGTGATATTTACGGCCTGTGTCTTTTATTCAGATTGTTTTATCCCCACCAGTTTTATAAAATAATATAATTGGCTTCAATATGGCACCTGTAGTTATATAAGATGGAATTTTTTTTTTTCAAAAAAGTGGTGCCAATAAGCAATTTGAATTTTTAACCCGTAATTTAATGTGACCGTAAAGGGGTTAAGTAAATAATGGTTGTTGTCCGTTTGATATATTCTTTTGCGTGTTTTATATTTTGTTATTTCTTATAATAAGAATAGCAGAGACATTTTAAAGAAATAAATGAAATGCTTTACTTGTTCTTTAAATTGCAACAAATGTGTTATAAAATCCGATTTTAAGAAATTTTTTTTTTTTTATTATTCATATGTCAAATAAAATAAGTCTATGTTGAAAACATTCATATGAATGCCATTTGGACAAGCGTGCAATGGATTAGCGTTCCGGGAGGAAAGTACAGAAAAAGTCAAAGAGACAGCAATTCTTAACGATGCTTAACACTAGAAACGCCAACAGCTGTCTATTTGACTACTAGCTAATATGTATAATTCGATTTGAAACTGATTTTTTTTTAAAAAAAGAGTTATATATTTACTACACTCGAGAATGAACCCTTTCCGACACCAGAATTTATAAACGAAGTTATTAGGGAATACGAACTTGCTTATTTTCGCGTACGTTATAAAAAGAAAATTTTAATTAAATGTTCTTTTCGCTGTCTGGCGGTTTTGGAATTAAAATTATGAGTCGCCCTCGAAAGGGTTAAATAGACAAGTTAAAAGGGTTTAAATAAAAATTCTGTTTTTTTTTTTATTTATTGAGTGAAATTTCCGTCTCTTCTAGTGTTAAAAGTTCTGAAAAGTCAAAAATATAAAATTCATTTAAAAAGAAAAGAAAAGGTCAAAAGTTATCAATGAACGCTGGCCATTCAGCCTGCGCGCAAGCACACTTTCTCTACGCCAGAAAATCCGCATTGAGATCAGTAAATTAATAGGCATTTGAAATGTATGCTGATCAGTGACTGCCCGAATTTCCGAAAATCTAAGTCACATTTAAAGAAAACCTTTCGCCATCATAGTTAAGGGTAAGAACCATACACATACTCCAAAATGATCAAAATGAGCTAACACCATGTCTTGTAAATGTATTAATAGTCCAGGAAATTGCAGGCGAATAATGCATGCAATGCAATGCAAAAAAAAAAAGTATTTGTTATACTTTTATACATACCAGAAAATGTATATAAAATTAATGTTGATTTAATCCTTTCACTTTTAACGAGCATTGACCCAGGTTATGGAGAATATTGAGTTCTAGTAATGCAGTTCATTTACGCGGCTGCATCGCAATAAAATTGAGTAATTTATCAGTTATGGTGTTTCCAGTTTTGGATATTAAAGGGCATTTGGAACCGCCACAATTTTCTTTTATGAGATTAAGTTTTAGTGCAGAAATTTTTGGGAATACGTGTGGATCGTTTTCTTTTTTTTACGTTTTCAAGTTAAACTTTGCTTTTAAATTTCTGGCAACAGGTCGGTTTGCGGATTCGGAAATAGAAAATTATCAATAGTCACAATAGTGCTAATATCGTGTCGCGACATTTTAAGTAATATGAAAATCCGGATAGAATTGCGATAAGGAAGCACCTCCCCCAAATCCGATTCCAACAAAGTTTTGTATTGTAATGGAAATTAATAATGAGAGACTAACCCTTAATTCTCGCTCCCGTGATATTCACAGGCTGTGAATTTCATTCATATTGCTTTATTCCCACCAGTATTATAAAATAGTGTAATTGGCTTTATTATGATATCATTTTACCTGTCAGTAAATAAGGTGAAGATTTCTTTTTGAAAAAAGTGGTGTCAATAAGCAATTTGAATTTTTAAACCGTAATTTAATGCGACCTTCAAGAGGCTAGTGTACCGTCTTGGAACCGTGCTGCATGGTGCTAATGGTTTTATCATTTTTTTAGGAACGATTTTCTTCTCCCAAAGCCTATATTATTTCGTTAGAGATCCTTAGTAATCTATGTCACTAGTATTGAGTTGTAATTTATTATTTATCCAATTCTAATATATATTTATCATTTCGTAATCCATGTTATTATCTTCAATTAACACTAGAACGACCGAAAAATTGACCCAATCTTAATAAAAATATTTTAACACGAGAATTTGTATTTAAAACATTTTCACTTATTTATTCAACCGAGTTTTCCTTCTATAGTTACAATTTAACCCTTAAATGCCTGATTTTTCAAAAATCATGGTAATAATGTTTTTCGGCTTTCATTTTTTAAATAAATCATGGGAAAAATACTTTAAAAAATCATATTTTGTTTTAAGTACAGTCAATAGGGGTACCTTTGATCCGCATTTTCTCTATTTTCATATGCCACACTCTTATTTGAAGAATATTGTCGCAACTAGGGGCATAAAAGACAAGAAATGATCCTAAATTATTATTTGACTATCAAAAATTAAGGAATAATAAGGATAAAAGCAATAAAAAATGGATTTTAAGCCTGGTTCAAAGTTACTCAGCCATTAAGGGTAACTTTGCATCATATGATAAATTTTTATATAAAATAATTCATTATAAAAAAAAGTATTGTACTCAGGACAACTTTAAACCCCAAAAAATGTTTTCAGATATGTGAGGACTCCCAATTTACATTTCCCAACATCACAAGATTAGTATAATTTATGATATTAGTGATTACAAAAAATAGCAGGCATAAGAAAAGTGGAAGAAGAGAATCATGAACATTTAGAAAAAAAAAAAAACTGTTTATTGTTCATATAAAACATAAAAATGCAGTGGAAAACAATTTTCAATGTTTTAACTCAATGATATATCCATAGTTACAGTAATACATACAAGTACTAGTATTATTCAAACAAGAATAAAAAACGTCGAACGTATGAAATGTCAAATTTCAGTAGCTCCGCTCCTAATCACGCCTCTAAATTAATTTTATGTATTACACGTTAAAATTAATTTTATGTATTCACATATTTGTGAAAATATTTACATGTTATATCTAATGCACACTTCCGGCTTTTATATAAAATATACGTGCAAATATGGGAAATTTTCGACAATAGTACCTATAATCAGTAAATTATAAGCATCAGTGTAACTTTGAACTGGCTCAAAGTTACCCTGAAAATGCGGTATAATGCTAGTGCCTTCTTATTTACATATTAATAACTATTAATAAATTAATAATCACAAAATATTAACACATTTACAACATTTAGATAATAATATATCTGATAAATGAGTATATTGATACTTCTATGAAAATTTAATTGGATAACAACAACTTCAAAACAGCATTCAAAATAACCTTGAAAACAGTACTTCACAAAAATAGTTAGATGATGCATTTAATTGTGTATAATGTTGCAAATTTATTTTCTAAAATAAAGAGTAGAAATCCCAGTTTAGAACTTCGCCAACAGTTCTGGAGTTTATTTAGTCTTTTAGAGTCAAAAATCTTGAAAAATAGGAGGTGGTGCAAAGTTACACCCCGTGGTTCAAAGTTACCTGATTGACTATATGGTTTACGGCTAAAAAACAGTTTGTTACTAATCGGCAATACTTGTCTTTAACAGAAAAAATAATTTTTCTTGTTAAAATTCTATAATAGTAAACACACAAGAATTTTAGGAACTATAATAAGAAATAAATTTTACTTTTTCACTCTTCGCAGAACAGAATAGGATATTTAGCAAGCTTCCAAACAAAACAAAAAGAACAAGTAGCAACAATTGAAAAAATAAATCTATCTTTATTCTTAAACAGCACAAACGTTGCCATATACATGTTGAAAATCGATTTAATAATATTTTCAGAATGTATTTTATTGGCAACATTAGGCATTATAGCTTTAATAGTATTCTAATAGTATTTTAGAGCCTAATTTGGGAGTGTTGCAGAAAAGCAACGCCCGGCATTTAAGGGTTAATTAATTTTGCGAAAAAAAATCTGCTTCGAATCGACATTTTGTCATGTGATCGGTGTCGAATTGACACCAGCTGGACTTTCTAGTGTTCAGTAATCGATCAGAATAAAAAATCGGTTCGCAATTTGTTTCATTTTTTTTTTTTATGAAAACGCTTAATTTAGGGGAAATATTTTAAGCATAATAATTGAAAGATTTTTTCTCACGGTAAATTTAAATACCAATAAACTGTCTTTATAAAGTATATATATATATCCTACTCGAAACCATAAATTCACCTTTTTTTTAACTTATAAAATCTGAAAACATTCATAAAAACGTTTCATTAAAATCTATTAGTAAAATAAGTGTTGACGAATACGAAAATGATATAGGATACGTGATATACTAAAAGGTTTTGAAAAATTAATAATCATAGATAATCTTCCCGCACTTTCATTTACCCTTTCAGGGGTGGTGGCTATAGGGTCTAGTCACCTAATTTTAATTCTAAAACTGACTACTGGAACCAAGAATATTTTAATAAAAAGTTGCTTTTGTAATTAAAGTGCAAAATAGCGTTTTGTTATTTAGTTGAATATTCTGGTGTCAGTCAATTATTTTATCAGTTTACGAACAGAATTTCTCTGCCCCTGAAAGGGTTAAAAAAAAATATATCAGTATTTTTATAAAGGAAAACTCGACTTATATAATCGGGTGTTTGCCGAAGTTGGGTTTTTCTCTATGAAAATTTGTATATATCGCTCACCCGCAAGAAAAGTGACACATCTCGACAAAAGTAAATTTCGCAGGAGAGGCTAAAGAAAATTTGCATGTTTTTACTGTAACATGAAATTATAGTACCTAGCGCTGCATGCAGCAATAAAAACGTACATAACAGCATAAAACACTTAAGAATGAAGACGTAGAATGAGGTTTGGATGGTTGTGTCATTTTACCTCCCCGCACAATCCACCCCTTTTCTGTGGTCACAAATTGACATACAGCGTAATAAGGTGATTTTCCTATAACTACACTTATGAAACTTTTCGTGTAGCAAGACGAACCTATGACTACCTATTCGTGGGGTAAAACGCAAAATGAATTTTCGCGAGATGTGTCACTTTTCTTGCGGGTGAGCGATATGATCTAAAGTTAACACTAGAACGGCGGCGAGGGGTCATTTTGACCCTTGCCAAATGAATACATGTCGATTCGAACCAGAAAACTTTTTATAATATAAGAGTAATATATGATGCACAAAAATAACTTAAATAAATAAGTTAAATAGTTTTTAGTAAAAATTCTGATGTGAAATATTTTTATAAAACTTGAGTCAAATTTCCGCCGTTCTAGTGTTAAGGAAGTTCCCTGAACTGTAGGAACTCTATAAATGTAATAAGTATATAGAGCTCTCCTAGCGCTTTCAGCAAGAGTTGCCAGTTTTTTCTCCGCTTTTATTCAAAAAATCCAAACTCATACCAGAAATTAAAAGAAAAATATTTCTTGTTTTAACCCCTTGAGGGGTACCGGTATATATTATAAACCACCTACGATTAACCCTAGATCTACCGGGAATTTTATTCAAGTTTTAATAAAACGTTCTACACCAGAATTTTTATTTAAAACTATTTAACTTATTTATTTACCTTATTTTTGTCTGGTTTATATACTTAGTTTATTTTAAAGAAATTTCTGGTTTGAATGAATATTTTGTATGTACCTGTCGGGTCCAATGGACCCGTCTGGTAGACGGAGGGTTAATGAAGTTTTACACCAGAAAAATTTTATTAAATTTTACTTTTCTAACTTTGATGGAAAAAAGCCGTAAAATTGCTTTTACTTATTTTGAAATAGAATTTTTCAAAGATTCCGGTGGGAATTCAGAATTTCACAAACGTAATTGCTTGCCCCTCAAGGGGTTAATTAATTACAGGCATTTCGTCATTACATAAAGTCAACAATCTTCTTTCAAAATTTCTGGTGTATATTTGAAAATTCGAAAAGAAATTGACGTCAAAATGAAAATCCTGCTTCCGGCTAAAGCTAAACCATTATCAAAGAGGAAAACCCGTGGATAAATGCTCGATAATGACTAACACCAGGATTCAGGAAACACCTTCAAAAATTTTTGTATGCGGTCGAAACCACTAATAATGAGGGGTGGAGGTGTAAAGAAAAACTCAACCCCATGATTAACTCGGGAGACCAAACTCTCATGTAGCTTGAATTACTGGTTTCCTCCTTGATAATGACTTAGTTTTGGCCGAATGTGCTCGGGGAGCTTTA
Source organism: Maratus speciosus (assembly GCA_963932465.1). Taxonomy (NCBI): domain Eukaryota; kingdom Metazoa; phylum Arthropoda; class Arachnida; order Araneae; family Salticidae; genus Maratus; species Maratus speciosus. The sequence goes on from OZ010794.1 coordinate 164,805,360, forward strand.
TATACTTTTAACATTTGGAGGTTTTAAATTTTAAAAACCTTCGTGTATATATTTCATTAACACCTATTTTAGAAATAAATTTTAATGAATCCTTTTTATGAATGTTTTAATATTTTACATAGTAAAATTAAAATTTTAAATTTGCCCTTTTTTTAGTAAAAAATGAGTTGGGGAATTTTTGGTAAGAAACCTCACTGATTTGGGGGGAAATTCAGCATTTTGGGAGGAATGTACCTTACTTTTGGCTCTCTAACAACACTGAGCCGAAGGTTTTGCTAGTTAATTATAAAATGGAATAGATGAAACGAAACTTGCATAATTTTCAATTTAGTTTATTCTTTCGTTAAAGTAACATATTGTATAACTTTTATTATATTATTTAGCATCCATAACACAAACTTTTTGTAAGAAAGTCAAATCGACTTAGTCGATTTAATATCCGCATATTAACACATTGCCGACGGGCAATTTTTATTAAATCTTGCTCTATCTTCTATTTATACAATATACTTATGGAGGGAACGTCAAGTCAGTAAAAATATCCGTCAAAGATCTGTTACATTGAAATATTATAGCATAGATGCTTCGACATTCAATTGACTCTAAGGTGACGAATAACTGCCAAACAAAGCGATATAAGTAAGCGTCCTATCTTAAATGGAAGAAGTAACCGCAAGATTAAAAGCGAGGTCACATCAATCAAGGTCACGCGCCACGTAGCGGATGGAGTGTGAACTACAGGTAAATACCTAACTGTTTTTTACTCACACCACTAAAATTATAAAGTTTCTTTCATCTTGATTAATAAATGAAGTCGATTTGACAAGGCGAAGAAAACCTCGTGGTGTCATGTGCATAAGGATGCCCCTCTTGCTACGCTACTATTTAGCAATAAATGTGGCAAAACAAAATTCACTCCCATGAGTGGCTATAGATTTAGAAAATATGCACCGCCCTAAAAGCCCGCGTATGTGGATTATCACTCCGTCCGCAAGATGGCGCAAGTGTGTTAATTTACGCCCGATTCCAGCATTAAGTTTGCACGCTTACCTATATCGCTTTGCTGCCAAAGTGACCGATTTGGACTTTTTATTATTTACCTCCACTGTAAATACGATGTAAAGAATTTAATGGAGTTTTTATTACATTCAAAGCACATTATGAAAGGAAAACTTATTTAGAACTCATAGATTTCATGATATTAGTTATTCACATTTTCTACATGAGATATTTACAAAGGGCTAGTTCCCTAAGTACTTATAGTGTAAGTCACATGCTACGATTTTGGGTTACCAGTATTTTAGAACGGGAAAATGTGACTTTATTTTATCGGGAAAATCTCATTAAGTGATAAGGCGAAGAAAACTTTTCGAAAATGACTTCGCAAAGCAGCAAAGCAGTTAGCACCTATGTGACTTACATTGCAAAAACCCATGGAAACAGCCAAAGGAAATAGTTTCGTTCAAATGATTTTTGTTCTTGCACAGGAATCTTATGACAACATTGTCGATTAAGAGTTTTTCAACATTTAATTGAATAACGTCTAAATTGCCAATAAAATTTCAATATTATTTAACACTACTATTGTATATCACCGCCTTTTTTTAATAGTTTAGATACCAAATCATTAATGAATTCGGTCAATTTTATAAAACGTAAGAACGCTGTACTTAGCATTCGTTTTAAAGCTAAATGGTTTTACTAATTATCATACTAACTAAAATAACAATATTTGCACAATTTTTATTTCTTAGAACGATTAAAATAGCGAATACAATAAAATTCTCTAATTTAAGCAGCATTAATCCGGTTAAAGTTAAAAAAAATGATATAAACAATTTTAGTTTCATTTTGGATATTTGTATTTTATTATTATTGTTAATATATTTTATTTAATTTAGAATATGCTCAGCAGCATTATTTACCATTCCTTTTAAAGCTAATGAATATTATAATCATTAAAAGGAACTGATATAATATAATTTGCTTATATTTTAAGTTTATTATTTCATTACTTTAAAAGGATTATTTTGAATAATATAAATAAACCCAAGATAAAGAACGTTTCAGTATAAAGTGAAAAAACACATTTGAAAAAACACAATTTTATTGGAACATCTTAAATCCAGCTCTTCAAGTACATGCTCCAAAACATTAAATATAGTATATTCCAAGCTACGCGCTTCGTGACTTTACTGGGAATTTGAAATATGTATAATTTAAAAGCTACTCTTAGTCGTTTCTATTTATACAACGTATTTATAGGATTCCAGCGTCAATCCAAATTTTAGACCTGATACAAAAACATGTTGTGGCATAAATGTTGACATTAAAATAATGCTAATGCAACGTATAAATATATACACATATATTTATTTCAAATATATATTTCAAATATATTTCAAATATTTCTAATCTTTAAAGTTTATGTCAAAACAAATTCTTCTTTTTGAAATGTAAATTTTTAAATGAACTAAATTTTCAGAAAACAGAGACAAGATTTAGAAATAAGATATTACACTTAACTACAATTCAAAGTATGTTCAAAATATCCATACAAATCACAGGATAAAATTATAATATTTTTCAAAAATTAATCGGGAGAAAGAATTATGCATTAAACGAAAATTAAGTTAAATCATACTCATATGTTTGTCTAGTTTGTGCCCAAAAAATGGCAAACAATATCCATGCATATTGCAACGGGCCTAACATTTACAAAACGAAATATTGCAGCATATCATTTTTGTACTTTTTAATGAATCGGTCGATTTAAATTATTGAATATTTAACGACGGGTGGTATCATATACGTCCCAATTGATTGTTGTTTTATTCTATCTGTACGTATCTTTGAAAAATAATCTCTACAGAGCCTTTATAGAAGGGTGTCTACAAACGAAATATGACAGAGGGAAATATTTTTATTAATTGTACTACGATGGAATATAAAAATGACCATATTTGCTAGTCCGAAAACAAATGGATGAAGTTCGTAAGCAGAAAAACGAAAAAAATGCGATTTTAATGTTTATATCAGCCTTGATCTAAACTAAATTTAATTCGAAAATATTATTCATTTAGATGGCCGGCACTGTAATAAGAAAAACAGTTCCTTATCTTTATTTTAATAAAATTGCACTTATCATTAATACAACATCTAGTGTTTAAAAATCCAAAATGCACAAAAATTATTAATTATTAATAATTATATAAATGCATTTTGATTGTTCTGCGTTCAATATACCCCTTTGCGTGTTTTCTATTTTGTTATTTGTTATAACAAGAATAGCACCTACTTGCCCAATTGAGTTACGAATAAAGACGAGGAGACATATGACGTCGAGTCTACCAGTTGCGAGTGAAGTAACTGAGGACGAGGAGGTTGTCACAAGATGGCGGCTGCTTTTTTTTAAATAGGATCTACAGATTCTGATTACGGCCGGACAATCTTCCTGCGAGTAAAATTGAATACAAAACTTCGTCTTATTTAAGCGTCTTATTCATGTAAATATTTCTCACAAATATGTTAACATTATAACGCCCGGAAGGAGTCGATTCGACTCCGACCATGTGATTAATTGTCAGTTGGAATCAGAAATTGTTTCATAAAATAAGTTAAAATTAAACCACACAGATCTACGTTAAATAAATCGATTGAATAATTTTAAATAAAAATTATGGTGTCAAATATTTTTTTGAAACTTGAGCAAAATTTCCGGGCGTTCTACACTATGACGCAAAAGTTTAGACAATGAAGAAATTCTTACATACTTTGAAAAATATTTATTCAATTTTCAAATCACTGCTTGAAATTAATGTGCTGTACATATAAACAATATTTATAACAAAGAAAAGTGGAATTGTGCATATTGCAATAAATTAAATGGTAACAAAAATAAACTGCTGTCTCAAAAGTTTAGACACAAATTAAATAAAATCGAAATAAACAATTTTTAAAACCTGGTTGCGCATCCATGCTTATGTATTACGTCATATACACGAGATTGCATGGAAGAAACTAAATCTTGCATAGTTTGTGGATCGATATCGTACCATGCATTCTCAATAAATGTCTTAAGTTCCTTTTCAGAAGAGTATTGTCTAGCGTTGCTATAAACTTTGCGACACATGATGCTCCAAAGGTTTTCTATAGGGTTAAGATCTGGGCTACATGCTGGCCAGTCGAGAACTCTTATATTATGGGAATTAAACCAAGATTTTGAATGTTTTGCAGTGTGAATTGAAGCATTGTCTTGCTGAAATTCCCACTGAGGACCCCCTAGAAGCTCAGCAAATGGCAGTAGGTTTTCTTCTAATGTCTGTGTATAATGCTGTGAAGTTTGACGACCACTGGTGAAGGTCAGAGATACTTGTCCATTATAGCAAAAGGCTGCCCAAACCATCACCGAGCCCCCTCCTTGTCTGCGACTAAAAAAACGTCGAGGTTCCTTCCGCAAGTCATGCCAATACGATAAACAACCATCTGGACCATCCAGATTCCACTTTTTTTCATCGCTAAATATGACTGACTGCCATTTCTCTCCATATGACATATGCTTTCGAGCCCACATAAGTCTTTGTAACTTATGATATGGTTTCAGAGCTGGTTTCTTCTGCATTTTGCTATAAACGATTGTTCCTTTTTCCAAAATTCGTCTACGAATCGTATCCTTTGATACAGAGAGTCCCGATGAGCTTTGAACTCCACGTACGCTCATTTGTTGAGTACTCGCTAGTCTTTGTATCAGGCGATCCTCTCGTACATTTGTCACACGTGGCCTCCCAGACCGACATTTTGCTTTATATTCGGAACCACTCGATAAAACTCGATAAATAGATTTTTTTGACCTATTAATAATAGCAGAAATTTCAGAAACGCTCTTCCCTTCACCTTTCAACTGCCAAATCCTTGAAACCTCATTCACTTGAATTTCTTTAGCTCTCGGCATGTCGACTATGAAGCGCAATCGTTTGCAGAACTTAAGTACTCCAAATTTGTGACATCATCGATTCTAAATTTGCATATGCCAGCGAATATTCAAAGAAATTTAGAATAGTGTCTAAACTTTTGCGACAAGCACATTTGAATTTTTATGAAAAAAATTAGTATTATAGCAAATAAAACGACTGTCTTTTGTACATAGCATTTTAAATCAGTTTTTGAATATATTTACAGGTTTTTGTAATTCTGACGTCATAATTCTACATTTTAAAGCTGAATGACGTCATTGTCTAAACTTTTGCGTCATAGTGTAGTATTAAACAGTTCTGTTTGTTTTTACTGGTAGTAGGAGAGCTGTTGAACATTTTTGAGTAGGTATTTGAGGCACCCTGAAAATTTGTGCAGCACTTCTTTTGTAGTGCCTGAATACAAAATCGAATGTCTGGCTGAAGGATCGTGGCCCAAAACCTGTGCCAGACACGTGCCAAGTGCCATTTTTTGACACTATCCAAAAAAAGTATTTGAGGCACGCTGAGATTGAAACAGAATAATATTTATACTTAGAAAAAAATATTTTGAAAATGACAGACACTTTAGTCGGCCCAAAATCTTGTGCCAGACACGTGTCAAGTGCCATTTTTTGACTACCCAAAAAAGGTATTTGAGGCACGCTGAGATTGAGGCACAATAATATTTATGCTTAGAAAAAAATATTTTGAAAATGACAGACATTTTAGTTGGCAGAAAAACGGTGCCAGACACGTGTCAAGTGCCATTTTTTGTCTGGCACAGGTTTTGGGCCACGATCCTTCAGCCAGACATTCGATTTTGTATTCAGGCATTACAAAAGAAGTGTTGCACAAATTTTCAGGGTGCCTCAAATACCTTCCCTAAAATGTTTAACAGCTCTTGGACTATGGTGTCAGTTTGCTCGTAAAACAATCAGTTTGTTTCACTGGTTGTCACAATATGGCGGAAAGCACGGCGTGACTACCGCTAAAGTAAACTTCCACCGGCGAAAATGTAAATCTGTTCCTTCCGATATTTATGGCTGAAATTTTTCATTAATAAGGCGTTTAAATTCCGAGAAAATTTCTAAATAAATTTACCGGTGGAAGTTTCCACCAATGGTAATCAAACACTGCGAAAGCGGTTACAGTTGGAGCTTGACTATTTTAAGGATATGTCAGTTCCTTTTTATTAACACGTTGAGCGCCAAGATGAATGACACCGAAGCGCTGGAAAATTTACAATGTTTTAAGTAATTTTTAAGAAAGTATAATCCTGTAATAAATAAAAGGTAGGTAAATTTTAAATATTTGTTCAGTAATTACTTAAAACAATGTATATTTTTTCAGTTTTGTATCATATTTTAGACGTTAGCCATCGGCGGAAGACGCGTTTTAAACTGAAAGTTCACTGTCAGCCACCGGTGGCTGACGTGGCGCTTAACGTGTTAATAGTTTCATGACTTTCCCTTTATTGCAACAACTGTGTTATGAAAACAAATTTTAATGAATAAAGTAGTTTAAAATCACGTTTAAAATAAAACAGGTAAGTGTTGAAAACATTCAACACCGAAAAAAATCAAATTTTCATGCGAAAATAATTGCATTATTTGTGATATAAAATGAGTGTTAAACAAAATTTAACTTATTCTAACAACAACAACAAAAAAAAAAATCTCCATATCTGTATATACCGGGTTTCCCAAAAATGACTAATCATTTCAAAATTCAATAACTTACAAACGGTGACAGATATTTTAAAAAAAGCAGGAGTGATATGTATGATTTCAGGAGTTTGTAAGCTGTGATTATCAGTTTCAGTTACAGCTAGCATCGATAGATGGCGCTGTAAGCAATAACCGTTAAACCCAGGCTCTATTTTTCGGCCACTCTCTTCTTCCATGCGAAAAAAGGAGATTAAAATGTATTGTATGTATCCCGAAGTACCAAAATTCGGGTCTGGACTGACAACCTATTGCTCTCAGCGCCATCTATTGTTTGAAATTCGAAGTAAAATAAAGAATCACACTAAAACAATTCCTAACCCTCCAGCAAGAATTTTTTAATATGTGTCACCGTTTGCATGTTATTGTATTTTAACATCATCGGCCATTTTTGGGACACCCGGTAAATAACGAACATAAAATTTCAATTGTCATAAGATATTCGATACGCCACTCGGGCACGCGAGCAATCGTTAAACACTGTTGCCACATCAGGCTGATTTTTTATTTAGATATTCAGAATTCTCAACAGTAAGTTTTAATATTTTTTGCTTTAACCCCTTGGGGACGAGCGACACGTATACGTGCCGGAAATAGGCCTAAGAATCCTCGTTTATCCTCACCAGTAAAATTTTACTGTAAAATTTGCCTTATTTAATCCGAGCATTTTCCCGATTTGAATAGGCACAAACTTCTGTTTTTTAAAACCGGTAGCAAAGTAATAAACATTTCGTAAAAGGCCCCCGTCGCTAAGGGGTTAATACGACGACCTATAACCAATAAATGATATAAGATAAAATAGGTATTCAAAATTTTCTGGTGTGACTTCAATATTTCTGAATAAAAATTCCGCAAGATACAGCAACACTGTGAATAAGCATTGTGTAAGAAAATAATAAAAAAAAAAATCAGCGCAATTCTTTACCATACTTAAAAGTTGTAAAGTTTCAAAAAAACATTTAATTCATAAAAAAAAAAAAAAAAAAAAAAAAAAAAAAAAACTGATGAAATAATAGCATCGAACGCTGGTCATCCAGAATGCGTGCAAGCAACATTTTTCCACGTCACAAAATCCGCTTTGAGAGGAATAAATTAAAAAGTCTTTGAAACGTATGCTGCAATTTGATCCCATTTTTTCAAAATCTAAGACCCATTTGAAGAAATCTTTTCATGGGCACAGTCATGGATAATAAATCGGAAATTGTACGTTAAATGTCACAAATGAGGTGCGTTCGTACTCTAACTAGATTTTTAAATAGTCATATTTTGGGGCAATAACTGTTGCACTCTTATACAAAAATGCATGAATGAATACAAAATTTCTTACGATTATATATATTATATTCAGCAATACGGAAATAGAATGACTCTGTCTTAAATAGTACAGAATCACCATGGCAACATAAAATCATTATGTACCATGGAGTATAATTGAATTAATTACATATGTATGGATTTAATATAATGAAGAAAACGTTTATTAATAACTTTTTAAGTTTCAATGCGATTTTCATAAAACTGGAAATGACACGACAAAATTCTAAAACGATTATGAATATTAAATTTCAAACCAATCGGTTCCGTCGTTTTTGCTCTGTTATAAGCGGCATACGGGCAGACAGATACGCGGAAGAACCAGACGACGACTATAGATACTTCTAATTTATATAATTACGAGCGCACCTAAATACTCTACACATACCATAAAATAATCAAAATCTGTGAGCATCATGCTTAGTGGTCCTCTTGTAAGTGTCTCATGTAGAACAATGTTGTCAGTGGACTACTTATTTTTAATTCAGATTTCTAGAATGACATCACTTTTTTGAAATGTAAAAGTCCAGTTGTTTTCGAATTAATTGATATGTCATTAATTAAGGCGTATTATACCATTTCCAAAAAGTGGTGTCAATCAAGAGCTCTGAATTTTAAAAAGTAGCCTACAGCCAACACTGGCATTACCGTCTCAATACTCAAGGCCTCCGGACTGATTTCGTAAAGTACCAAATGAAGATTAATCTCTTGAAGGGCAAGCAATTGCGTTTGTGCAATGCTTAATTCCCACCGGAAATTTAGAAAAATTTTATTTCAAAATAAGAAAAAGCTATTTTACGACTTTTCTCCGCTAAAGTAAGAAAACTAAAATTTCCTAATTTTTTTCTGTTGCAAATCCTGGTTAATCGTATGTGGTATATATTATGTACCGCCGCCCCTTAACCCCTTGAGGGGAGGTGGGATATATTTTATCCCACATTCGATTAATCAGGATTTGCACCTGAAAAATTTTAGGAAATTTTAGTTTTCTGATTTTAGTGGAGAAATGTCGTAATATTGTTTTTTCCTTATTTTGAAATATTTTTTTTCTAAATTTCCGGTGGGGATTAAGCATTACAGAAACGCAATTGCTTGCCCTTCAAGAGGTTAATCTTCATTTGGTACGTCACGAAATCAGTCCGGAGGCCTTGAGTATTGAGACGGTAATGACACTGGCGTGGAATGCAAAACATAAATATTTTATATATTTTTAAATATACCAGAAAATCTACTTAGAATTAATTTTGATTAATTTCTTTCGCTTTTAGAAATTAACCTTTTTTATGAATTATAAATCCAGTTCTAGTAATGCAGTCGTTTTGCACGACTGCATCGAGATAAGATTGAGCTAATAAATAGTTATAGTATTACAAAATTGGAGTTTAAGGAGAATTTTAAACCGTCACAAAATGTTTTCGGAACAAGATTTAGTGCGGAAATTTCGGTGAAAACCTATGTGTATTTTTTTTCTTTATTTCAAAATCAACTTTTCATCAACAAATTAAACTTTACTGTTAGTTATCTGGCAACACTGGATCTCGGTTTGAAGATTCAGAAATAGAAATTTATCAATAGTCACAATAGTGCTAATATGGAGTAGAGACTTTCGAAGTAATATGGAAATCCGCATAGAACTCTGATAAGGAAGTAGTGATGGCATAAAGAATGATTCTACTATTCGAATGAATCATTCGGGCATTCGCAAAAGCACCTATGTTATTATTATTATTATTATTTCTACCAGAAATATTGTTTCAATTTTTTTTTTATTAGAGTTATTTTACGAAACATATAAATATATAAAAATTCCTTTTTAGCTTCGAAATTCTAAAGTGAACTGATTAAAAGAAATCAAATGTGATTTTGTTTATCTTTTTTTTTACTAAATTTCTGGTGATAATAAATTAAAAATATATACAAATGTTGAAAACTAAAATTGCCAGTTTTGCCACCATTTTTTCAGAAATTTCGATGTTCACACCAGAAAAAAAAAGTTTTTTATGTTTTATTTAAAAGAAAAAAAAAAAAAAAACAAAAAAAAACCCACAGACCTTTTAGTGACTTCATAAAGTAAAATTTCTTCTTTCAAAATTTACGGTGGGAACTTGAAATTTCAGATTAAAATTGGAGGCCAAAGTGGCAACCTTGTTGGAAACATTCTTTCTGTACATGCCCGAGTGATTCACTCTATAGTAAAATCGTTCCTTCTGTCCATCACTATAAGGAAGCGCTGCCACCAAAACCGATTCTAACAAAGTTTTGTATTGTAATGTAAATAAAGTATCAGAGACAGTAGTGTACCGAGATGGAGCCCTGCTAAATGGTGCATTTGTTTCAAACATCTTTTGAGGACGATTTTTTTCTTACAAAGCCTATTATTTCGTTAGAGATCCTGTTTAATCCATGTTTATGCAATTATCAATCTTTTACCCCTGTTTTCAGTTATTATTTGTTATTTATGCAATCAAAATATATACTTATCGTTTTGTAATTCATGTTATTGTCTTCAAAAAAAATAGTCCACCAGAATTAAATTTCGGTTCGCAAATTGTATGATTACTTTTCTTTTTTATGTTAAAGCTTAATTTAGACGTAATTTTCTAAGCTTAATTATTTAAAGATTTTTTTCAAGTGGTAAACTGAAATACTAATAAACTGACTTTATAAAATATATCTATAGTCTTATCGAAAGGATAAATTCAGCTTTGTTTTACTATGTAAAATATGAAAATATTCATAAAAGCGTTTCAATAAAATTTATTACTAAAATATGTGTTGACGAAATATGTACAAAAATGTTTTGAAAATTAAAAAAACTCTAAATGAGTTTCATACATTTTCAGATCGAATACCAGTATTTTTCTGGAGAACAACTCAACTTATATAATCGCGCGATTGCAAAAGGCGAGTCTTTCTCTATGAAAACACTGGTTTTTAACTGACCTTAAGTTAGGGATGATCCCTGAACTGTAGGAATCCTTTTGATGTTAAATGTATTTAAAGCTCCCCGAGCTCTTTCGGATACAGCTCTACAATTATGTGTCTCAACTCTGGCAAATCATCAGGTAGCGGCGGTATGTAGGCACGATCTTTTATACAGCCCTAAAGGAAAAAAATTACATGGCTCTAGCGGTTTTTTAATCTCCAGCCCGGCAATAACGCTTTACGTTAAGGAGACGCTATTTTACGCCTGCAAGCGAGAAAATAACAAAGCAGTACTCGCGCATGCGCTAATCTAAAACTATTTGAGTTGTATACTCTTTTTTGTGACCTTGAACCAATACTCTACAACGCTTACTGTTAAAATTTACAACTGGAGCTTTCATTTATGGATAACCTGTATATTTAACAATAGCAGAAAGCAATAGTGAATATTTCTATTTGATTACCATTGAAAGGAATAAAGAATAATATTAAAGCACAGAATTTCCTACAACACACATCATGTTCTTTCTTATCGTTGATCAACAATTAATTTTTAAACCGTTAGTTTTAGATTGTACTTCAAGATGCAAAAATGTTTCGGATGCAGTTGTTAATCTTCTAAGTTACATTTAGAGAACCGCTTTTTCATTCTGTGTCAAGTAAAACAGTAAATTTACCATTTCTGCTTCATTAAAAATTCACCGAGTAATGAAAATTTAAATTTTATCAATTTTTGGCATTTCATAGCAATAAAAAAGTGTCATTTCCCTTTTTAAGCGCCAGAAAATGTCGAAATTTCATAAAGTTCAATGTAGAACCAAGTACAGTATTTGTTGTAAAAGTAACTTCTGTTCTGTCTTTTTACTGTTTTAAATTTAAAAAGATGACGATTTTCTTTTTCAATAAAATATATAATATCTAGGAACAGAATAAAAATGTAAAAAAAAATTTAAAAAGTGAATTAAAATTTAATTTAATTTCAAAATTCCGTAGTTTTTTTTTATGTAAATGAATTTTTATATGAAAAATCATCAATGGAAACATTTTCGCTATTCGAACTCTACATCTTAAATTACGGGTTAGGAATTAGTTATTGGTTAACACTTTCAGGGTCGCCGTTTGCATGGTAAGAACACTTATATTTAATTCCAAACTATCAGGTGCCACCAAGAATTATTTAGTACAATTTTGCTCTATAATGTACGTGATGAAAAAATTTTGATTATTTTCATAAAACCTTTTTCGTAAATTGTGGTGTCAATCAATTATTTAAACACTTTTTCATTTTATCAAATAATATCTACATTATTAATCCAGCTTTGTTCACATTTTACAGCTTTAAACTCTATTAACACATTCACGACGGGAAACGAAAATTATCGTATTCATTCAAAAAACATCGTTGACTAAGAGTGTGGCTTATACCTTACAGAAAATGCAATCGTACCATGTTGTCCATATTTTTGTTTTAGATTGTAAGACATTTTATATTAAATTGGTTCATTGAAAGATATTTACCGATGCATAAACTTGGGTAAACTATCTGGAACACCAATATACAAAAGAGTTTAACCCCTTAATTCTCGCTCCCGTCATATTCTCGGGCTGCGTCTTTTACTCAGATTGTTTGACTCCCACCAATTTTATAAAATAGTGAAATTCGCTATATTTTAATATGGGTACTGAACAGGTACTGAACAGATAATCAGCATTAAGGCGTTTCCTAGCTGATAGCAGCTTAACACCCAGACTAGGAAATTGAAATGTCTTATGTTTTAATGAGCCATTGGGAAAAAGTTAAACTGTAGCAAAGCTACTAATAGAGTAAAAGTTAACAAGAGAAAATAAGAAATTTAAGAAAAAAAGGAATAAAATTAAATTTTAAAGTATAAACTTAAGATGAAAGAAAGTTAACGATAAATCTTAAAAAAAATACAAGAATCTTAAAATAAGTAAAGTCAAACTGTAGTTGTAAAACTACTATAAGGAATTTAGAAAGTTAAAGTTAGTACTGTTCAGAGAAACACTCACCAAGCATGGGCAAGAAAAGCTAGGGTGGTAAAGACCACAACATCCAACCAAAAAAGGGACTAATCAGGGCCATACATTTTATTTATTTTTTAAGTTTTACAATTTTTATGGTCTCTTTTTTTTTTTTGATAAAAAAAAAATATATAAAAAGGTAAGAAAAAAAAAATAGAAGAGGCAAAATATTTACCTGTCATTAAATAAAGTTAATATTTCTTTTTCATAAAAGTGGTGCCAATAAGTAATTTGAAAATTTTAACCGCAATTTAATTCGAGCGTGAAGGGGTTAACCATTTCCGGCACGGGCTATTTTTCTTGTAAAATGATGAAATGATTGACTGACACCGGAATTTTAAAACGACTTTTTTAGGAATCAAAAACATGTCCCTTTTACTGTTCATTGTAAAAGCAAAATTTTACTAAAATATTCTTGGTGCCGATCGTAAGTTTGGAATTAAAATTAGGTATCCCGACCCGGTCACACTGGGCCGGAAAGGGTTAAGAAACTTATATTTGGAAAGAAGAAAATTATATTTGGAAAAACCATAAAAAAGTACCTATTTTGTATTACAAAAACTGAATAATTATAATGATTCTATATGAAATATGCAATTAGTTTTTTTTTTTTTTTTTTAAGGCGAAAAATAAAGATGTTATAGAACAAATTAACATTTTTGGAAAAGCCATCATGCGATAATTCTGAGTTTTAATGTTTCTTTTACACCATGCGAATTAATGCGAATAAGACCTTTATTTTTCACATCTTAGATCTTTATTTATCGTCATGAAACAAATTTTTACAAATAATATTTGAAATAATATAATATACATTAAATTTTAATTATTAATCATTTTTTTGTGTGTGATATATTTCGAAACATGCAATGCTAAGTCCAACATCACAATCAGACCAAAAACCAGCCCAAACGCGCATATTCAAAGACTTCACACCGAAATGCCAGTTAATTTTTTCTGGTTTCAGAAGTTTTTTCCAGCAATAAATCTCCAGACCGGAAATATGACGGGCACGAGAAATAACGAACGATACCTCAGCCCGTGATATTCACGGGAGCGAGAATTAAGAGGTTAAATAAGAATATTTGTTAACTGGCATATTAGACGTGTCAGGATATTTAAAAATGTAACATATCACATTCAGTATTATTTCGAATCAATTGGAATTTGGTGTTTTCCACCAAGATATGACTTGACAAACCGATTGCGTTTTAATATGGGAATCGAGTTTTAGCTAATTCTGGAATTCCAGCCTCCTACTCCATGATGTGGCTATCTATGCTGCCGGCACCTTGTCTATTATCGGAAAAATAAACCTTTAAGAAACATCATTCCTCGAAGTCACGTTTCGTTTCTTACGCGGAGCTTGCCATAGGATTAACATTACGCAAATTTTAATTAAAGAAATACACTTAATTTTATAAAATAGTTCTGAAATTTTAATACTACATACTAAGCTTTTAGCTAATTATCGGGTATCGATTTAGTTCAGGTAGAATCGGATTTAAGACAGAAATAATCCGTTTGAAAATCAAAAAATCACTAAGCATTTCGATGTGAGGGAAAAAAAGTGCGTAAAAACAGTGATTTTTACAGCTAAATATCAATATTGTACCAAGAAAAATAATTGTCCAAAACATACGTTTCGGTACATGTACGAAGCCCACGTTTCCCGTTTCAGTTATTTGGATCCCTTTTACCGTTAAATAACAGGAGTTTTTTTCACCGATTATTTTACACAGTCATGTGGGTTGAGAAAAAATCGGGTTAAAGATGTAAAATCATACAAATTTAAGGTTCATTCAAAATTATTATCACGGGCTCGGGCGACGCCGGCAGTGTAGATAGTTAATATCAAAAGAAAAAAAGAACTATTCGAAATTCAATGATTTTAGGATATTATTTATTGATAATTTCTACATGAGAGATTTACAAATAAAAAATATCAGTCTTTCAACTGATGTTTTCTTACTATGAAAACCTTTTTAACCCTTTCAGGTGCAAATCATGTTCATTCCTAAAAGGTTGAAATAAATTAATCACACCGGAACTTACAAAAAAAAATTATTTGTAAATAGGAAAGAGCTACATTTCGACATATATAGTAAACCAAAAACTTTTTCATTAAAATTCTGGTGTCATTGTGACGTTTGGGAATTAAAATTATGTGGTTTCATAAACATACCACCGCCCCTCAAATGGTTTAACTTTTAACACGTTCACGCCGGCGCGGTGGGTCACACTGGACTATCTCAAAGCTGCCAAGTCTCCGGCTTTTTGGATACCAGTATTTTACTATAGAAAATGTTGTTTTATTTAATTTGAACAATTGGACAATTTAAAGGAACAAAATTTTCTCTAAAATAACAGTGGTGTGCAAAAAGCCGGATACTTGACAACTCTGAGACAGTCGAGTGTGACTCACCGCGGCGGCGTGAACGTGTTAAAGGAAAAACATCCAAGTCACAAATGCCGTTTAAAAAAATTATGCAACACTACAATTATATACAACAAATTTACATATGAATAATTCAGATACAAAATCTTCAGTTCCGTCAATCTTAGAAAACGCAAAACCGCTGTACTTATCATTATTTTTAGAGGTGATTACTATTAGGTAATAATTATCATACAGACTGACATAAGAATATTTGCACAATATTTGCGATCAAAGTGTAAATAGTAAAGTAGCATATGAAATTATATGTTTCTATTTTAAATAGCATTAATGCGATTAAAGTTTTGAAACAAAATAAATTAAATAATTTTATTTGCATATTTTATATTTTATATGAATAAATTATTAATATATTCTATTTATTTTGGAATACACTTAAAATCTTTATTTACACTTCTTTTTTAAGTTATTTAACGTTATAATTACTAAATGAAATTTACACAATAGTATTTGCATGCATTTTAAATGTATTATTTCATTACGTTAAAAGGACTATTTTGAATAACATGAATATAGACAAGATAAAGAATCTTTTTGTATAAAATACAGCTTTTCAAAAACATTGCTTTAGTTAAATATATTACATTCAGCTCTTCAGTTACATGCTCCAAAACTTTAAGCATATAATATCTCAAACTACGGGCTCCTCGACAAAACCGGGCATTTAAATAATGTATAATTCATAAGCTACACTCAGTACTTTGTATTTATACAACCTATCTATAGAAGGAATTCAGAGTCAATAAAACTCACAGATCTGCTACTTTAAAATGTTGTAGCATAAATGTTGACATTGAAATGAAACTAATGCAATGTATAAATCTCTACACATATTGTTCAAATATTTCTAATATTCAATGAAGTATGTTTTTAAAAAAATTCTTCTTTTTGACTAATACATATTTATTTTCTGTAACCTAGAGTTTAAGTAAAATAAATATCCAAAATAGTATTACATTTCTTCTTTTTGCAAAATTTCAATTAAATATTACACTTTCATACTTAAACTCTCACATCAGCAGGCAGTTATCACTTATCTAATGCAATATGTAAATTAAATTTAATATTAAAATTAATATTGAAGCTTTTATTCATATTTAAACTCAAACATAAAATAATTTAAATTCATGTAAATTTCAAATATGCCTTTTAAGAAATTTAAAATTTAAACAGTAAATTTTTACATGAAGTAAATTTAAGATAAATAAATATAAATAACAAAAATAAGAAAATAAAAATAAAAGATTTAGAAATAAGAGATTACATTTAACTACAATTAAAAGTATGTTGAAAATATCTATACAAATGACAGGATACAGTGTGTGTAAAAACTTGTAACAAACAGCAAAAAATTGTAAAAAAAAATATAAATTGAAAATGCGACATGGGAAATGGTAATATAATGTTGATCCTTAAGTGGAAATTCTAATATAAAAGTCAACAGAATGTATCCGTGTCCTTTTTATTGCGAAAAAATCATATTTATGAAAAAAAAACCATTTTTGACTGTCTAAAAACTATATGGACACCAGTATTTTTTTACAAAAATGTTATATAGAATTATTATTAAGGATCGACCGAAACCGAAACGAAACTGAATCTCGGCGATCTTCCTATTTTCGGCCGAAAACGCAAACGAACATGTCCAAAAAAATTTTTTAAGTACTTAAATTGTATGTATAAAAGTAATTAATACAGACATAAATGCATTATTAATTAATTATGCGTATTTATTAAATATATATATAAATTAATTAATTATGCGTATTTATTACATATATATATAAATTAATTAATTGTGCGTAGTTATTAAATATACATAATTATTAATTAGTTATGCGTAGTTATTAAATATACATAATTATTAATTAATTATACGTGTAGCCTAAATTGTCTCTCCGTGCCTTTGATCCAAAACTTTTTTTTTAAAATAAAACGTAATTAATTCATCAACGACACAGAAAGTTTTTCTAATTATACGAATTTCGTTTAATTAAGAAGTATTTTAGTTTTATGTATACACACCTCGATTTATCTTTTCTGATGATTTCTGTGAATGATCATCTGTTATACTAGAACTTTCTCAAAGAGTATTCGAAACACATCTGCGGTTTCAAACTGAAAATTTTCTATTCCTGTTATGACTGCAGTCTTTAATGAGTACGTGAACAAGTTTAGTTATATATGCATTGCTTGCTTTATAATCTGCATTCAAGTCTTGAGTCAGTCATGACTGATAATTACAAACAACGAAGTTGGTAGCAATAACTTTCCTAAGGAAGACACGAGATTCTGGGAATACTGATAGTTTTCGGCGAAACTCAGATTTTGGACCGAAACTCGACCGAAACTATCAGTATTCCAAAAATCTCGTTTCTTCCTTCGGAAATTTTCAACACTTGTCATCGATTTTGAGACCACTTATTGCTATGATCTTCGTTGTTAACGCATGATTAATTAATTTTTATACATATTTAATAAATACGGATAATTAATTAATAATATATTTATGTATGTATTAATTACTTTAATGCGTACAATTTAAATACTTTAAGAAATTTTTTGGACATATTCGTTTTCGTTTTCGGCTGAAAATAGGAATTCGGTTTCGGTTTCGGCCTTAAAAACATGTTTTTGTCGATCCTTAATAATAATTCTGGGTAACATTTCTATAAAAAAATACTGGTGTTCTTATAGTTTTTACACAGTCAAAAATAGTGTTGTTTTGCATAATTTTGTTTTTTTTTTCGCAATAAAAAGGACACAGATACATTCTGTTGAATTTTATAGTAGTATTTCAACTTTATGATTAACATTAAATTACCATTTCACTTGTCGCATTTTAAATTTATCAAAACTTTTATAATATTTTGCTGTCCTTAAAGTTTTTACACGCACTGTAAATATAATCGCGAGATAGACTTATGAATTAATCAAAAATGGCACACAATCATGCTCATATTCAAGGACGGCCAAACTTTATACAAGCGCGTGCCAAAAAGTCCCAACCAATATCCAATAATATTACAGAAATGCATCCGCCTTCCTTCGGGCCATATCCCACGTGTATAATTCAGCTGGCCGTCGTAAACAACATATCAACACCATCCATATCGCAACGTCTCTAAAACTTACTTAAAAAACTATTTCAGCATATACTTTTTGTACTTGTTAAAATAATCAATCAATTTAAAATAGAAACTTACTGTTATTTGACTAAATATAATTAATTACATGATTAGCATATTGGGTTGGTTGAGGTAATTGCACCGCTAGGGTAAGTGGGTCAACCCCTCAAACTAAAATATATACAGGATATTCGACTTTATTTGTTTTGATCATACCACATGTTGTTATACTGATGGATTATGCATATATTTGAGCTTTGTTTCATTTATTATTCATTTAATAGATTACCAGAACAGTTTGTTTAAAGAGTTCAACCTACATTATCCCAAGAGATGTTTCCAGGCTAGTTTTCACTATGTTTTAATGTTTATTAAACCGTTGTGTAAAGTTAAACATAAGATACATATCGTAATTTGAATTTTGACAAAAGCTCTCATTTAGAAGTGTTTAAAACGAGAGTCACACTTACCCCGTAATTTTAACCTAATAGGGGTAATTGGGTAAGTGAGCCTAGGATACACCACTTATCTCACTAAGTAAATGCAAATAAATGTCTGCATTATGGCGCAAACAAGTTGCCTTAAATTGCAATAGTATTTATGGTTATGTCGTAATAAATTCTTTTTTCAAATTGAATATAGAGAGACCGGGAGCCGGCAGTACAGACACATGGTTTGTATGGATACCGTTATTTCTCCAGGAAAACTACCAGTATCTTTTTATAGAAAAAGAAATCTAGGACGCGATAAATTTCGCCTTCTTTTAAGAAGAGATTTTCTATAAGATAATACTGGTACCGAAAAATTTTCTGGTCTGCAAAATTTAAGGAGGCGTACAAACAATGAGACAACCACCTTATCGAGTTGGAGGCTGAAATTCTAGAATTAGCTGACATTCGACGCAATTGGTCATGCCTGAAGAATAACCTGAGATTTATTCTGTTGAGCTGAACCAGGTTTCAGACCAGATGCTATAATCATTATGGTTAGCTGGGTTTAGTTTTTGAAATAGATGCACGTAATGTCAAAAATATTTGATTTAAGTAAAATGGGTTGGATTCTTTGCCATTTTTTTTTGATCGAGAGTGTGCGTACTACAAGGTTTTACATGATTTCTAAATACCACCGTAGCAGAGAGAGACAGCGACTGTAAATATAAATGTATGAATAAAATAAGCATTCCATGTTTGGAAACATTGTTTCTAAAAGGTATGTTTGTGTATTTTTCTAATAACTCACAACATTGAAGTTTAGGATTGTCTGTGGAGTTTACCATACTATTACGTCATGAATGATTATATAGACAGGGTGTTTTAGAACAGCGTTTACAAAGTTTCAGGAGAGATGGAGTACACCTAGATCAGGGGTGTCAAACTGTGGCCCGCCGGATACCCTCTAAATTTTACAGTTATCTTTGCCCTAATCGTCGAATTGCTGCGATTCAACTTGTCGACTATTTCTTTAAAATTTTAGTGGTATCCGGCGGGCCACAGCTTGACACCCCTGACCTAGATGATGGTTGGTTGGTTGGTTGTGTTTATGACGGCCAATTATCAACAAGAGGGATATAGGCCCTATGGGGGGAGTGCCCTCCGTGGGGGTCTTTCTAAGGGAACCTAACCCGTATTAACGCACGGAAATCCACGGTTCGAAGAAAACCACGAAAACTCCGAACGATTAGGCCGACGGGCGCGATTGGGTAACCTAGATGATGGAAAATCACATAGCAATGCATAATCGGAAACACTTTCCTTGCGCGGTAGTGACGACACAAAACAACAGAAATTAAGGACAATAACAGAGTGAGAAAAGATGTTTCTTATTCTTTGTAACCCTAAAAAGCTGGGGCAGTGCTGGACTGTGCTGAGGAAGCTGTTGTACGCATCTGCTGGTGAAGTTCGGGACACGTCCAGTATTTTCGAAAACATTAGATCTTCTATGTTCCGGAGATGTGAGGCCTGTATCGCGGCCGGGGACTTAATTTCAAACACTTTCTCTGATGACGATCGTTGTCTCTCTTTTTGTTCTTCTGTCTTAGTTTTTTGCTGTATTATGAATAATAAACATGTTTCCACACTGTGTTCGTGTCTTTCCTTTCTTGTGTTTTATGTTGTCACAACCTCGCCAGGAAAAACGTTTCCGGCCTATGTGATTTCCCATCGTGTAGGTGGTATTCTATATCTCCTGTAACTTTGTAACCGCTTGCTGGACAGATAATTACACCTGTTTATTTCCTATTTAATTTACACCCAAAATTGTTAATTTGTCCAAATCATCCTAGCAACCTCATAGTAAACCGGTATATAATTTTATATACCTTAAATAAATTCAAATAACATAAGTGATCGTAATTACATAATTCTAGTAGAAGAGCAACGCGAATAATTAATAAAAATTAAATTATAATCCGCGTAAAACTGTAATTATTAAATTTAATTAATTACGAATAAAATGAAGAGTTTGCGTTGTGATTTATTTAGACGAACTCTTCCACTTATAAATTAAACTAAATTTAAGCTGTAAAAATAAATTGACACACCTTAAACATTTATCAATTAAATAATTACAGAAACTTTTTAATACCTGATTAAATATTTCATTTACATTGAACACAACTATATACATATACACAATATATTAATTTAAAAAAAGGAAAGCAACACTTTTGTTTGCTGCTCATTATTACATGTATAGTTAATCTTTTTTTTTTTTTTTAATGTTTTCATTTACTCTTATTATTATATTTTTTTTGCAAGAAAAATAATTCTCTTTCATTTTTAAAATACCTTAATTATATTTAATTATTGGTTTTGTTGGATCTCAGATTGCTCTCTACCATAAAATATCATAAAAGGATATTTATAATTTCTCATATAAATAAAGTGGGAAAGAAAAAGATTAATGTAATACCTTGAATCATATACGGGATGGTGGCCTTTATTCATCAAATTCAGAGCTGTCGCGATCCAAACATCATCCGGATTCATCTTCTCATCAGAGCGGCGAAATCGGGATGGCGGGATGCATAGCTACGGACCGCAGTAGGACAATCCATTTTATTTTGACACCAGGAAGACATCATCAGGTCAATAAGGCTAGCTTAGGCTCTCCCCGATATGTCCATCTCGCCTGGGCATTTCTAGGGCTCGATTGATGCATGACATGGGCTTTCAGGATCGCACTTGCGTCTTCCACATCTTTTTTAGACTCCCTTTTTCAAACCTTTTTCTTCTTGCACACCAACTCTTGGAAGTGGGTGGAACTATTTTTATAGTCCTCCCTTATTGGATGTGAGAAGATTTTGCATTATCCTTAGATAGACCTATTAGCTAACAGTCTGCCGTAGCCCCTTACATATACTTTAATATTATTATATGCCTTAACGTTTGGGTGGTCTAAAGCCATAAATTTATTCCAACACTTTTATTAAGACCATAAATTTATTCCAACATTTTTATTATTTTACGATTTCTAATTATACACCACCTTCCACTGGCATGTCATAAAACGACACCATGGCGTCTGGTTATTGTTGTTATCTGAGATCCGAACTATATTCAACATTATACATTCATTTTACAATAAAACATTTTTTTTAAATATATATTTAATATTTAAAA
The DNA here is from genome assembly GCA_963932465.1 of Maratus speciosus. NCBI lineage: Eukaryota > Metazoa > Arthropoda > Arachnida > Araneae > Salticidae > Maratus > Maratus speciosus. The sequence goes on from OZ010794.1 coordinate 164,827,524, forward strand.
TCAACTTAATAATTTTTGTATGAACTTCCACTCCTATTTTACTCGAAAATATAATTATTATAATTTTACACTCATAATTATATTTTATAAAAAAGAATTTGTACAAACAGAAATAACAAATTACGCAACTGTACTTTGACTTAACCAACATGGTGCGGGAACATATTATTGTTATATGTTGCCCAGCACCGCTGTGCTGAAACACCCTGTATATCTTTGGAATACTCAAGGCTCGCACCGTTCCTAAAATTTTCGCACTTTGCTACCAGTATTTTAAATAAGAATTCTTCGTGGTAGATTCCTTTAACATCTATTATAGAACTATACAACAAAGATTATCGTGTTAATTTAATTGATAGCAAAGTGCGGAAGTTTTAGGAACGCTGCGAGCCCTGAATACTATTTTCTGTTTCAACATCTGAAATCATACAAAACTATTTTTTTTTATATTGTGCAGTATATTTTTTTAGATTCTAACACTTTGAGAGCGTAAGACCAGAAATCACGTCTTTCAGACATGTGCCATTCCGCCTACGGGGGTAAATTGTGCATTTTACGTGTTACAATATTTCTAAGAACGCATACACAAAATTCGTATTCTTATAACACAAGAACTATGCATACAAATACATTGATTAGGATCAATACTAGAATTATATAAATTCATTTATAATATAAACTCTGAGAGGGAAAATATTTTTGTTAAATAATGTGGTATGCAAGTAATAAAGCCGGGTTTTGTGAACGAAAGGCGAAATGTAGGCGAACTAGCTGTTACTGAAGTACCCATGTTTACTGCAGGCACGTCAGATATGGGTAAATGCGAGAGTGAATCCAAAAAATGAATCCTCCATTTCCCTAAATTTTATTTTTTTAGAGCTACTGGATCATATATGCATAATATTACAGAGGTAACCTTACTATACTTGTATAGCGTTTTAATTTTTAAACTAACAGATTAGAATCATGGATCTTAATCCCTTAATTATCGTACCCGAGATATTCACAGGCTGTGTGTTTTATTTAGATTGTTTGAATCCCACCAGTTTTATAAAATAGCGTAATTAGCTTTATTCTGGTATCATTTTACTTGTCATTAAATCAGGTGAATATTTCTTTTTCAAAACAGTGGTAGCAATAAGAAATCTGAATTTTTAAACCGTCATTTAATACAACCGTTAAAAGGTTAATCTAAAAGAAAGAGCAGTTATGGAATTTCTCACAAAAGAAGGTTGTGCACCTAACGAAATCCATAATCGCTTGAAGAATGTTCATAGGAACTCTGTAAGGGACATCAGCAATGTGCGGCATCGGGGGAAGAAGTTTGGAAACAGAGAAAAGGAAACTGCAGATAAACAGATAATACGACATCAGTCACAGATGCAAACCGAGAACGTGCTGATAAATTGGTTTATGGCAGGGGTGTCAAATTGCGGCCCGCCGGATACCACTAAAATTTTAAAGAAATAGTCGAGTCGACAAGTTGCATCGCAGCAATTTTACGATTAGATAAGGCAAAGATAACTGTAAAATTTTAGTGGTATCCGTCGGGCCACAGATTGACAACCCTGATTTATGGAGACAGACGCGTCACAGTTCAGAATGATGTTGATGCACTGAACGTCTCGTATTCCTCTGTCCAAAAAATAATTGGATAACTCTAAAAAATAAAAAATAATAATAAAATAATAATAATAAAAAAGACACCGAAAAAAAACTGAATTTTTCCTAAAACAGATGCCTTAAATGTGTGAAAATGCAATGTGGCTATGTTGAACTATAGTTCTGTGAAGAGGACAGTTTAGGCTATTATCTACAACTAGTTGCGTAGCAACCCGTTGTGTTGCTTTTGAATTGCATGAGACAATCGATCTTTTTGCGAAAAATGAAATCTTAACTTTATTGTAAATTTAGAAAGTCATTGCAATATTAATTTTATTAAATACAATATTTCAAATAATAAGTTATATTTACAATTTAAGTCAAAACTTTTCCAATAAAAATGCACATATTCTATAAATTTATTTGCCTAGAGCTTTTTGCTCTTCCAAGATTTTGCTTTGAATTTCGGAGTTCGTAGAAATGATGTCATTTGGGTCAACTTATACAAAAATGAATTTGTTTGGACGAATTTATTCAGAAGCATTTTATATTTATGAATTAAAATAAATATTTAAAGAATTATTTTTTTTTTCGCTAAAACTTTTCTCTTTTTTTTTTTTCTCGCTTTTTCGCATTTTTAATGTCCGCTTCTGAAAAGTTTTATTAGCCATCTTAAGGCAATGGTGGAAAATCTACTTTACGACTTTAAATTAAATGAAAATAACGTACGGTGTTTTTTTTCTTTTGACGTCAACAGAATTTATCTCAATGTTCCAGTCGAGAGTCGAATTTGTGTTTCTAAAGTAAATGGATTCCTGAAGCTTGAATATGTGTGAGTTCGTATTTCGTGAAATTTTCTTGAAAACGACAATAATCTTTTCCCTATTTATTCAAATATACGTTAATTTCAATTTTAAAATGATTTCAAACAATGATACCTAATAACCCTTGTCATTTTCCCTTTTCTCTCTTTTATCCACAAAAATGGAGCAATTTTAGTTTTCATCGTTACAGAAATGTTATCAAAAATAACGTAAAAATTTACATCTCGAAAACTAAACAAATTTTAAAATTCTACGACCACGTTTAACATCCTCGGACTCATGCGGATAACTGGCGTTAATTTGATCGCCCAACGCCCAACATTCCTTATTCTAGGAGGAACAGCTGTGAAATACAAATGGACAGTCACTTTTTAATATAATAGATTGATGAAGTTTTAATTTCGCTATAAAAAATTAGTCAGGGACAAATGCTGAATTATTTATATTATTTTAAGTGCAAATAGCTTATTCCTTAAATGAGCCTGTACGCAATGGATATAGATTAAAAAACATTATTCTTGAAAATTATTTAAAAAGACATAATAAATAAATCAATTAAGATAAAGTTTTCAAGAAAATTGCCTTTGAAAGTAGATTTTTCCCCCTATATAGCGGGTGTAAAAATTGAAGATGCGCGATGTTTAGAAATTCAAAAAATTGCAGTAGCAAACATTGGAAATCCGACATTTAATTGTCAAGCGTTGCCATTCTCAAAATGACGTCAGCCGTACGCATGGGCATATTTTCCCTTTAGATAGATTTTGAAACGTGAAGTTCCGTTTGTCAGCTAAAACTTTGCATGTGAAAATGTATTCTTTTGGCTTGAGGGTCTAATTTCAGTACCGCGAAGTACAAATTCCAGAAACTGATGTCTTTTAGATGTATTCGTGTAAAAATATATAGTTTTATCAAAGAAAAAGAATGTTTTCTTTAAATATGGCACTTACTGAAGCATTACGCCAAGTGTCTCAAATTCGGTATCAGCCGAATGAAAATATATTGTAACATTAGCTTTATTAGCGAAAATGTTTTTTTTAAATAGTGACGTCATTTTCTGTTCAGACTTAAAATACCGGGTGTCCCAAAAAGGACTGACTGATTTTAAAATTCAATAACTTCCAAACGGTGACAGATATTAAAAAAATTCTTGCAGGAGAGTTATGCATAAAGTCAAAAGTTTTTTTACACTGATTTTCGATTTTAGCTCAAATTACAAACAATAGATGGCTCTGCGATCAATAGAGGCTAAATTCAGGCTCGATTTTTGGTACTTCGTGGCCCGGATAATACATTTCCATCTCCTTTTTCTGCATGGAACAACAGAAAGGACCAAAAATCGAGCCTGTATTTAGCGACTATTGCTTACAGCGCCACCTATTGTTTGTAATTCGAACTAAAATTGAAAATCACTGTAAAAAAACTTTTGACTTTATGCATAACCTTCCTGCAAGAATTTTTTAAATATCTGTCACCGTTTGGAAGTTATTGAATTTTAAAATCAGTCAGTCCTTTTTGGGACACCCGGTAGTTACTTTTAATTGTAATGAGTAAATGATATCAATAAGGATAAATAAACCCCAATATTTCTTTTTTTCTGCAACAGTGGAAATAATACGATTGCTACCATTTTGATGAAATTTCAAAAAATCTTTTCAACTTAAATTAAAAATATAAAAGTGAAAATATTTAGAAAAATAGCTAGTGCGAGGACATCTACAAATGAACAGCTTTCATTTTAAAAAAGAAATATTAGCAAAATTGGTACAGTAGAAAGTTCAAGGAAGATGTCTAAAAAAGCTATCTTGTGTTTTCAATCTATAGCTTATTTTTTCTCTTTTACTTTAACAGTTGCCTAGCAACTCTATTTCATACAAATTACATTTAAAAGCACATATTTTTAACAATTCGGCTCTAAAAATTTAAATTGTTCGAGTGCATATATGTTAAATTCGTGCTTTTTATATATTATTCTTTTATTTATTTATTGATGAAGCTTTAATTTCTTTGTAGAAAATTAGCGGGAGAGAAATTCTGAACTTTTTTTATGTGCAAATTGTTTATTAATATTTCGCAATGGACCCGGCATAGCAAAATCATTTAATTGATAAATAACAACGAAATAAATCCAAAACTCACTGGGTTTTATAACAGACGATATTCTTGACATAGCACGTATTTTAATTTCCATTTTTTTCTGTTTTTATGAGAAAATGGCAACAAAAAGATACAACAATCTACTATTTTCATTTTTCCCATTTAGTTTCAACAGAAATGGAGTACTTCAGCTGCCACGATTACAATAAAAGTAATAAAAACTACAAAAATATTAATATCTTAAAATTAAAATGAGATGCAGCTTTCAAACAAATTGCGTTTAAAAGAGCATTTTTTTCGTTATATGGCGGTGTAAAAATTTAAAATGTGCGATGTTTAGAAGTATAAAAATTTGCAGTAGAGAAAATTACAAAACCAAAATTTTATTTCAAATTTCAAAGTGTTGCCATTCGCAAAATGACGTATGCGTTACGCACAGATATGTTTGTCCTTTATAATATAGATAACGTCTGCTGTTATATGTTCATTAAATAAGTTTTCAATTTATGTGATGCATTACTTATTGATCCACACTTGAATATTTCCCATCCAACAGCAAAAAATCATAAATCATAAAAAATCTGTTTAAATCAAATTATTATTTTTTAGGAACTGATAAATAACACGATAGAAAACTTTCTAGAAGATTACACACTGGTGTCTTAGCGTAAGAGTTAATGAAAGTTCGCAAAAGTCTTTATAACACGGAATTTCATAAAAAAGGAATATGCATTGGAACCATAGTAGGAAACAATCGTGAATATTTCTATTTGATTAAATATTGAAAATGAATAATAAAAAATATTAAAGCACGTAATTTATCCTAATATACGAAATGCACCTTCTTATCGTTGAGCAACAGTTAATTCTTAAATGGACAATAGGCGTTCCAAAAAAAAAAAAAAAAAAAAAAAAATTCAATTTTTACCCAATTGCACGAAAATTTTCCACACATAAAAATTTATACATTTATACAGTAAAATAATCAATTTTATTCAAAAATGTGTAATTAATAAGTTTATTAATTAAAATATGTTGACACTTTGCGGTTCAACCCCGAATCTGACTCGGGATCAATTTTCTTCGCAAAATTTGCTTTCAGTACCAATAATAAAGGGAAATAAAATTTGCCTTTTTTATTTAGGGCTTTTTCGAAATTATATAATTGAAGGTAACTTCGTTTAAAAAAATGGTGCCACCCGAATAAAAGTTGTGCCAGAGTAAACGGAACATAAACAGTTTTTTTATTCACTTTTATTGGACTAGTTCTATGGGTTTTTGTATTATAAGTCACATTCCTGATAACTGCTATGCTTGTTGGCCACCGTTATTTTCAGAGTTTCCTTAGCCTTATTCAATTACTGCGAAATCTCCGATAAACTAAGTCACATTTTCCTTTCTAAACTACTGGTAGACAAATGTCTTAGAAAGTGACTTACACTACATGTACTCATGGAAATAGCCATTAAAGATGCAACATACGTAACGTATTAACCCCTTGAGGGGCACCGGTATATATTATATACCACCTACGATTAATAAAGTTTTACACCATGAAAATTTTATTAAATTTTACTTTTTTAAATTTGCTGGAAAAAAGGCCGTAAAATTGCTTTAACTTATTTTGAAATAGAATTTTTCAAAGATTCCGGTGGGAATTCAGCATTTCACAAACGTAATTGCTTGCCCCTCAAGGGGTTAAATTTGACTGAAAGAGGATGGTGTTTTGCTAAATGATAGCTTCATAATATTGCAACAAAAATTATATTCGTCTTAAAATTGTACCAATATATTGGGGGAAAATATAAAAAACTTCCAATATTTCTACTTTGTCATAAAATTTTACTGCAAAAGTTCCCTTTTCCCCGACCAAATTTCCCTTTTATGTACAGTGCGGCATGTATATTAATACTAAATTTAGAAATATAGCATAATGAAAATAATACATACTTAATACCGTGAAAATGGCGTAAAAAATAAGACGCATGGGTCATTTTGAGTGTTCTACGTCGACGAAAAATTTCATACTGAGATAACGCGATTAAAAGTTTTATTTTCAGAGTAGCTGAATTCACGGTGTAAAAATTTGAAAAGCTTCTAAATTCGCTAGGAATCGTTGCAATTGCATTCGTTTTTTTTTTTTTTTTTTTTTTTTTTTTTTTTAATGATGCAGTTAAGTTTGTAGTACATTCATAAAGTAATAATAAAAAAAAAAAAAGATTTTTCAGTCGATCTACCCAACTGAAGGTCTACGGTACCATTAAGCGGTTAGTTTTAGAGGTATAGTGAAATAAATGTCTAAGGCAATTCATTATCTTACCGGGTGTCCCAAAAAGGACTGACTGATTTTAAAATTCAATAACTTGCAAACGGTGACAGATATTAAAAAAATTCTTGCAGGAGGGTTATGCATAAGGTCAAAAGTTTTATTACAGTGATTTTCAATTTTAGTTCGATTTAAAAACAATAGATGGGGCTGTAAGCAATAGTCGCTAAATACAGGCTCGATTTTTGGTCCTTTATCTTGTTCCACGCAGAAAAAGGAGATGGAAATGTATTATTCGGGCCACGAAGTACCAAAAATCGAGCCTGTATTTAGCGACTATTGCTTACAGCTGCATCTATTGTTTGTAAATCGAACTAAAATTGAAAATCACTGTAATAAAACTTTTGACCTTATGCATAACCCTTCTGCAAGAATTTTTTTAATATCTGTCACCGTTTGCAAGTTATTGAATTTTAAAATCAGTCAGTCCTTTTTGGGACACCCGGTATAAGTTGTATTTAGAAAAACGTTATCCAAGCTGTAATAAGAAAAAATGCAAATTTTCCACTTTCGCTTTTTTGTACCACAAATATGTACAAGAAATAGCGTAAGAATTGGCAGCTATGCACATGTGATAAACCAAAATCACCCAGTTATTAAAATTTTAATTTTATGAATCTGAGAGAATTTTGTCACTAACACCATGTTTTATCATTTTTTTATTAAAATAAAACGTTGAAATTTCACAAATTTCAAAGTCTGTTAACTCGATGATGAATGGTATTTTTACTCTTTTTTTGACAAAGAATTATTTTTTAATAAAAAGTATAATACCCTTGTTAGAAAAAATTAAATTTTGTAATTTTTTTACGTAAATCCATTTTTATATCAACATTTAAAACATTTTCACAATTGGAACTGTATATCTTAAACTAACGATATATTAGTTGGTTACAGGTTATTGATAAAAGACAATGCAATTTTTATTTCATGCATAAAATATATTGTAAAATGGGTATTAAAAACATATTATGAAATTATTTTTAACCCCTTCGCGACGGGAGCCTTTTTACGAAATGTTTATTACTTTGCTACCGGTATTAAAAAACAGAAATTTGTGCCTATTCAAATCGGGAAAATGCTCGGATTAAATAAGGCAAATTTTACAGTAAAATTTTACTGGTGAGGATAAACGATGATCCTTAGGCCTATTTCCGGCACGTATACGTGTCGCTCGTCCCCAAGGGGTTAAAGACGAATTTTCTTTCATCGTAGCAATTAACAAACTATAAAGTACTCCTAGTCATTTATTATTCTTTCTATTTTTTTCTGTTAATGAAACTAAAAACAATTTATGTGAGAATAAACAATTATTAAACACATTCAAAAATTTTCGGTCAATTGTCTCATATAACACAATTATAATAAATAACTTTAAAAAAGCTACAAAACAAAGTGAAAATCGAAACTCTCTGACATTTGACTAAAGATAATTATATAATGATTATCATATATATCTATCGAACGTTATGAAATGAAAACTAGGAAATATATCAAACCGCATTAATTCGCACAGAAAATACGTGACTATGACAATGAATTTTTTCTCTAGTTATAATTAATTACTTTTCAGATTTTTGTTAGTGTTAAGATTATTAGAATGATGATACTGAATACGAAATAATGGTTCATTTATTTCAAAGGTAAATGGACTAAATGAATCCTTGTGTTAATTGTGTTCGTAATTTATTACGATTTACGAATAACCATTTAAACCCTTAAATGCCGGTTTTTTTCATAAATCATTGTAATAATGCTTTTCGGCTTTAATTTTTTAAATAAATCATGGGAAAAATACTTAAAATATCATATTTTGTTTTAAGTATGGTTTACGGATAAAAAACAGTTTGTTACTAATCGGCAATACTGGTCTTTAATTGAAAAAATAATTTTCCTTGATAAAATTCTATAATATTAAACACACAAGAATTTTAGGAACTATAATAAGAGATAAATTTTACTTGATGAATGCAGAAAAAAATAGGGTATTTCGAAAGCTTCCAAACAAAACAAAAAGAGCAAGTAGCAACAATTGAAAAAATAAATCTACCTGTATTCTTAAACAGCACAACTGTTGCCTTCTACATGTTGAAAATCGATTTAATAATATTTTCAGAAAGTATTTTATTGGCAACATTAGGCGTTCTAATTCAATATTATTCTAATAGTATTTTAGATACCTAAATTGGGTATGTTGCCGAAACGCAACACACGGCATTTAAGGGTTAAAAAACTTTTAGGAATACTTATCATAAAAAAATCTGTATATTAATAACGTCATTATATATCTAAATATTTTTACCAATCTTCTTCTCTAACTTTTCTTCTCTAAGAATATGGTTATTTGTAAGTTGAATTAATCATCATTTATTCGTGAGTAACTGTGGATTTTTTTATACCTCTAAAAATTTGGAAATTTAAATTAATTACTAAAACATTAATCTACTTTTATTGTTTAAAGAAAATTCTAAAATATTAATTAAATTTCATTGTTTAAAGAGAATTCTGAAAGGATTTTAGAAGGTGACAACTAAGTTATAATAATGTCAAATAATAAGTAAGTAATCAAAATTTTACTTGTTCATTAATCCTATTTTCTCATTAAAGTTAAAAATAATATTTTAAATTAAATTGTTAGAATTTCAAGTAATAAGGAATGACTATAATGTTTTATCTTATAGGACCATAAAATCTGGTGATTCGTATGTTGCTAATGAATTTAACAGTTTTTTTTTTTTTTCTAAGCATGAAGCTTATTTCTGAGCACTGAAACATTTTTTGCTTTTTCACGGATTTTATATATGCAGAGTTCGTACCGGTCCTTGAATTTCCAGACTATGAAATCCTTTTAATCATAGCTGCCAAGTCTTCCGCTTTTTCAGACCACAAAAATCTAACAGAAATTTTTGCCTTATTTAATCGGCATATTACGGCGATTTAAAAAGGTAAAATTTACTATAAAATTTTTGTGGTCTGAAAAAGCGTAAGATGTTGGCAGCTATGCTTTTAATATATTCTTATAGAAAATCTACCCTGAAATAAGACGAAATTTCGCGGGTTTAAACTAGATTTATTTCTCTATTAAAAAATGCTCATATTTTGCCTTGCAAATAACGGTACTCGTTCGAACTCTGATATCGCTATTTCTAAAATTAGAAGCAGCATGCTTAATGCACGGACCTTTTTAACATGGGAAATTGATTACCTACATTTTTATGAAGGTAAAAATTTTCAATAATTTACGAAAATTGCATGAAATTCGTGAAATTTAAAAATTATCATTTATGTAACATATATTTAATAAAAGAACTGATAAAAGTTTTATTCAAGTTATTAAAAACTATTTTTTGTACAAATATTTAGTGTTTTTAGCATATTTATGTATGGCATATGTTTGGTTATATTATCTATCAATCTCTGGTTATAATTGAAAAAAAAAAAAAAAAAAAAAAAAAAAAAAAAAAAAAAAAACGTTTTTGTCTCCTAACAAATTGATAAGTATGGTCGTTCTTGTAATTACCTACATTGTAAACATGTTATAAATAATTCACTGAACTTGATGTTGTTATTAATTTTTTCGAAGTCTATTATGAAAAGAAAAATCGAAATATCTCACGCAAAAAATACAATTGTTCAAATTGGCAATACAATTTGAATTCTATGCAAAATTACATTCTGTACCACAGAATGTTTTTATGAATAATTCCAGCACAAAATCGCAAATGAGTTCCGTCGACTTTAGAAAATGTAATAACGCTGTATTTAGTTATATATTATATAATATATAACTATATACAACTATATATAACTATATAATATATAGATTATATTATATAATATCAGTATTACCATAAAAATATTTTAAAATAATACCATAACAATGTTATAAAGACTTTAAAACTCTTTTAGAAATCGGAGATTTCAGCAGTTTTATTATTGGATATTTAACCCTTACCGGCACGGAGTATTTCTGTTTATAAACTGATGAAACAATGGACTGACACCGCAATTTGTGAACGAATTTATTAGACAATACGAACTTGCTTATTTTCATGTACATTATAATAGGAAATTTTTAGTTAAGTATTCTTGGTGCAATTTGTCAGTTTTGGAATTAAAATTAGGTGTCCTTTTTCAAAGACACCGCGCCGGAAAGGGTTAAATAATTAACAGATTCCATCATTCAATTGATTTATTCCTTACCCTGAAAGGCTCGTGAAAATGCTGTCCTTTTAGAGTTTTCAAACATTTAACATGACAAAATCGCCAATACCATATGAATTCTATACAACATTACAATTATGTACCATCTAATAACACTGGACAACAATGGTTTTGTCCTAGAACTAAAATTAGTTGATTCTCGATCCGTTTTTGGCGCTGATTTCGAATATGCTTTCCGTGCTTTCCTCTAGGTGGTCCAGGGTTTGAGAAATTTGCATATTTATATTTATGGAAATTTAAGCTTTTTTGTGCTATTTTATGCAAATTTTAGATAAAATATATGTCAAATCTAATTACGTTTTCTAGATAATGACTACTTGACGATTTGCTTCAGATGAATGTCACGATTTTCATAGTCTTAACATTTATTTATTAGTTATTAAGCCTAATTTGCATATTTTTCAATGGTGTAATGCTTTAATCACTGTCAACTTTACAATAGTTGCCACAGAATTGACGTAATGTTTTTCTAGACTAGATTTTTATGCTGATTTCAAATCTGTCTGTTTTTTTATGTCATGCCCAGTTTTTGAGTAAGATGAATTTCTACTTTTCCATGGAATTAACACAGGTTTGATATAAGATACTTTTTAGGGGTGTATAATTCATTGACAAGAAGGTGAACAGGGTCATATTCATATCATAGAAATAAGCAAAATTTATATAATCGAAAAAAAAAGTTGTAGAATATATCCTAACTAGTTGAAGTTTATCATACAAAGTATCATAAAAAGCTATTTCTGGCTTTTTTGACCAAAAACTAAAATTTCACTTTTATCAAAACTAGACTTGATAGAAGAAAACAGATACAAGATTTGAAATCAGCTGAAAAAACTGGTTTAGAAACATATTAGCGTACTCGTGCGGTAGAAATATTTGAACGTCAAGAAACATTATTAGAAAAATAAATGAAAATATGCAAATTAGGTACAATATTTTAAAGTCTCATGTCTGTATAATCTCAGAAACAACGTTTTTGTGAAGTAAATTAGGTAGTAATCATAACATAAAACAAAAAACCCTGTCTGATATTGCTTTATACTTTAAATTTGCATATAATTGTATAAAATTTACTAAATTTGCATAAATTGAAATATGCAAATGTCTCTCAAACTTGACGTGCTGGGCTAAATCTAAAACTAGATTCAGAATCAGCACAAAAAACCGCAATAAAAACAACTAAATTATGGATAGAGCAAAAGTTCAAATTTGTTGACCAGTGTAATTTGTGAATTAATCAAGTACAAAAGCGTAAACACGTTCCGTCATTTTCGAAAATGTAAAAACACTGAATTTACCGTTCTTTTTTAGTGTTAATTAATTGTGTTAATTATAATATTCCCTATTATAATATTACTATTACCATAACAGTATTGCATAATTTACCTTTTTTTAGGACGATTGAAATAGCATATTGTATTACAGGTTGTTTTTTAAATAACATTTATACCATTATTTTTTTAAATAATTTATTTAAATAATTTCACTTTAATTTTTCACTATTTATATATAGGCCGGGAGCCGGCAGCGCACACAATCACCTCATCGAGCTCACGGATGAAATTCTAGTATAAGTTAAATCTTGATTCACATATTAAAACGCAATCGGTATGCCAAGTCATATTTTGGTGGAAAACCTTATTTTATCCGCTGACTCGTAGGTTTACCACCATGTTTTCTTGCTCCTAGTCCTCCATGTTTTCATACATTTGGGTGCACGAAAAGACAATCGTAAACCTACGATACAGCCTCTAAAATCGGATTTCCGGATGTTTTCCACCAAGATATGACTTGGCAGACCGACTGCGTTTTAATATGCAATTCAAAATTTAACTAATCGTAGAATTTCATCCGTGAACTCTAATATGAAGACGTGAGTTTCAAAACTTTTCTTATGAGAAATAAAGAAAATCGTGTTTTCTCTATCAATCTGTTTTATTCTTAAACCTTCAACAAGGAAACACTACAATCTGCAAAAAAACTAGCTTTATCCTGCATTTCTGGCATTGTAAAATCTTGACTCACAATGAAAACCAATGAGCCCAGTTAGAGATTTTTCGATATTTCTCAAAATCTGATTTTCTTGATAAGGCGAGGTTTCAAACTCACGTCTTCATATGTAAATTACTAATGTAATCTATTAGAATACACTGAAAAGGTTTATTTGCCAGCGATTCAATTCAGTGCTAATGAGTTTTATAAATTTTCAGTTTGAATTAATATAACTCACTTTCAATACATTTTAAACTTATTTTTTCATAACTATAACATCAATATTCACAAGAAGAAGAATCTTTCAGTATAAAATATATCTTTTGAAAAAGATAATTTTTTTTAAAAAATATATTAAATCTAGCTCTTAAAGTAGATGCTCCAAATCTAATCTTTAACACGTTAAGCGCCACGTCAGCCACCGGTGGCTGACAGCGAACTTTCCGTTTAAAACGAGTAATTCACCGATGGTTGACGTCTAAAATACGAAACAAAACTGAAAAAAAATATACATTGTTTTAAATAATTACTGAACAAATATTTAACACGTTCACGCCGGCGCGGTGGGTCACACTCGACAGTCTCTGAGCTGAAAAGTCTCCGGCTTTCTGGATACCAGTATTTTAATACAGAAAATGTTGTTTTATTTAATTAGAACAATTGGGCGATTTAACCCCTTGAGGGGCGCCGTTTGCAGTCTGCAAACGGCTAATTTTAACGCCTAAATTGCCAAATGGCACCAGTAATATTTTAGTACAATTTCGAAATCATAGTATACGTGAAAAAGAGCTTCTGATTAATTCCAAATTTATTTGTTCGTTAATAGCGGTGTGAATTAATTATTTGAACAGTTTTGGATCAGAAATGCCTTGCCCCTGAAAGGGTTAAAGGAACAACATTTTCTCTAAAATAATAGTGGTGTGCAAAAAGCCGGAGACGTGACAACTCTGAGACAGTCGAGTGTGACCCACCGCGCCGGCGTGAACGTGTTAAAAATTACCTACATTTTATTTATTACAGGATTATACTTTCTTAAAAATTCCTTTAAACATTGTAAATTTTCAGCGCTTCAGTGTCAGTCATCGTGGCACTCAAAGTGTTAACCGCTTAACGGTTGCATTAAATTATGGTTTAAAAATTCATACTGCTTATTGCTGCCACTTAAAAAAAAAGAAATAGTCGCTTTATTTAATGACAAGTAAAATGGTAACAAAATAAACCCAATTACACTATTTTATAAAACTGGTGGAAATGAAACAATCTGAATGAAAGACACAGCCCGTGAATATCACGGGAACGAGAATTCTGGGGTAAAATATAACATATCTCATACTTCAAACTTCGTGATTTACGGGACATTTGAATAACGTATATTTCGTAAACTACTCAATCTTCTATTGATGCAATGTACTTATAGAGAAAACGCTGAGTCTATCAAAAGTTCCGCTAAAGATCGGTTACATTAAAATATAATTGCATGGATGCTACGAAATTAAATTGACACTAAAGTGGCGTATATATATCTTCCTATTATGTACCTACATTGTAAATATGTTGTAAATAATTTATTGATATTGGAGTTTTTATTTTTTTTTTCTAAGTACATTATAAAAAAAACTTATTTAGAACTCATAGATTTCAGGATATTAATTATTCATATTTTCTACATGAGATATGTTCAAAGTAAATAGCATCACTCATTCAATTGATTTTTGTTCTTGCACTGAAAAACTTGTGAATACGATGTCGTTAATCGTCAATACCATTTAATTTATATTTAACACTACTATCATATACCACCGCTTTTTAACACTTTCCAACAAAGTGGAAAGTGTTAATGCATTCGGTTTTTCTGTCCGTCTGTCCATCTGACCGTCTGTCCACGCTCTAACTCCCGTAAACAGACTCGGATTTTCATGAAATTGCTAAAGGTTATTTAGAGCCAACAAAGCATGTTTGGTATTGTATATGGAATATATAGGATTAATAGTTCAATTACAGGGGCACTCAAAAGTATTTCATTACATTATGATATATGTGGAAAAATCGTTTGCAGAGTATTTTAATGACATTATGCTATTTCAAATGTATTGAAACTGATATAAATCACTGAATTTCACTACGATCACGTTAGAACAGGGCATTCATGGCATTTTTTATTCATTTACAGAGACACACAAAAGAAATCGGTTACAGTACTGTCTATGAGTAATAATTGCTGGAGTTAAGGTTTTAAAATTCGGTATGCGCTTTTAAATTTAATTAATTTTTTGGTTGTTGCTCATCATATATAAATTCTACACCTCATATACAGGGCTGAACAAAAGTATTCGCGTACCATTCTCTTTATTAGAGGAAATTACTCAAGGGAAATTTTCAACTGAAGTATATGCATCGCTTAAGTGGTAATAACCAATAAATGGTAATAAATGGTAATAACTAATTAATAACTAAATTTTGGCATGCATGTAGTTATAAGCTACAAATCTATATATCCTATACAGGGCTGCTAAAAATTCGGTTAATTTTACGATTGTAGATGGCAACAGCTGATATTGCGTTTTGAAATGTGCTATGCGTTTCCATATGGTTGAATTAGACGGAATATTTTAATTCTTTAAATGGGACAGTTTTGTTACATTATTGTGAATGTGTTGGAAAGTGTTTCATAATCTATGATTGACGTATGATTTTTTCTTTCTTGTTTAGGAATAATTCAGCTACTAAATCTTTAATGAATTCCGTCAATTTTTTAAAACGTAAAAATGCTGTACTTATCATTCTTTTTAGAGCTAATTATTTTTATTGTTTATCGTACTATCTGCCATAATAATATTTGCACATTTTTTATTATTTAGAAAGATTAAAGTAACAAATGAATTTACATACTCTAACGTGAATAGCATTCATGCGATTAAAGACTGGAAAGAAATTAACATAAATAAGTTTGGTTGCATTTTGAATATTTGTATTTTATTATTATTATTTATGTATTCTATTTATTTTCGAAATCGCTAAAAAGCTTTATTTACCATTACTTTTAAAGCGAATGAATATTATAATTATCAAATGGAGCAGATATAATTAAATTTCATATATTTAAGTTTATTATTTCACTACGTTAAAAATATTATTCTGAATAACATCAATGTGCACAAGATAAAAAAATTTCAGTATAAAATATGTCCTTTGAGAAAACATTATTTTATTTAAATATCTTAAAACCAGCTCTTCAAGTTCATGCTCCAAAACTTTAAATATAGAATATTCCAAACTACGTGCTTCGTGACTTTACAGGGAATTTGAATTATGTATGATTTATATGCTGCACTTAGTCGTTTCTATTTATGCAACGTATTTATAGAAGGAATTCAGAATCAATAAAACTCACAAATCTCATACATTAAAATATCGCAGCATAAATGTTGACGTTAAAAAGACGCCAACCTAATGTATAAATAGCTACACATTTTGCTCAAATATTTCTAAAATACAAAACTTTATTTTAAAACAAAGTTTTATTTTTTTCTAATGCATATTTATTTTCTGTAAACGAGGCTTTATCTAAAATAAATATTCAGAATTCTGTTATATTTGTGCTTTATGCTGAATTTATATAAAATATTACACTTTCATACTTAAACACTAACTTCATCGAACAATTATCACTTATCTAACACAATGTGTAAATCAACTGTAATATTAAAATTTCTATTGAAGCTGAGATCCCATAATAATTTGCATTCAAATAGTTCTCAAATATACGATTTTAAAAATAGTTAAACTAAAATGTAAATTTCCTACACCAACTAAATTTTCAGAGAGTAGAAATAAGAGATTACATTTAGCTACTATTAACAATTTGTTGACAGAATAAATGACAGAATAAAATTATTTTCAAAAATTATTCTCGAGAAATGAATTAACGTAAAATCGCATTAAATCACGATTACTCGCAAGTGGAATGCTAACGTATATCTTTACACGTTCCAGTGAATTATAAAAAATTCCAAATTCAACGTATTTATGTTTGGGTATATTAGTATTATTGCTACACAAAAAAATAGGACATTAGGATCATAATTGCAGAAGATATAAATAAAAATACGAAAATGTAATTTAACATTAGAAGCACTAAATTTTGAATGTTTATAATTAAAAAAATATCATTGAAATAAATTGAAATTTGGTTTCTAGGCATAGTTTGAACCAAAGTTTTGAAATATCTCGTTAAAATTGGGTATTGCCATTGAAAAAAATTAAGTTTGGGTTCGTTTTAATATGTAGATGGCCCCCTAAGCAAATTTTATATACTTAATTTAAAAGTAGACTTTATTTCCAATCGTTTGGTAACAGTACATTTCGTCTACGATAATTTGTTGAGGAGTTAGTAGGGGTGTTTACTTTTTTTTTTTCCACGGCTGTACATGAGGAAAAGCTTTTACTAATTTCAGATTAATTTGTTCCACAATCCTAGTTTCTTTCAATCTTTTAAACATTTTAGCAACCAAAGTACTTTGCCTATGAAAGGGTTAATTGTATTTTCTTATTTTTAATTGTATATTTTAAGATCAGTTATGAATTTAGTGTTACTGAAACCTCATTATTTGCTTATGAAAGGGTTAAAAAAATTTCTTTATAATTTGGAATAAACAGTTACTAAATTGTTGTATTTTTAATTTTTATGAACACATAAGTAACATTCTCAACACTGTCGATATCAAAAAGAACATGATGTTGAAAAACTTGGCTTATATGCTTAATGGAATCTAAAATACATCAGTTGACATATTGTCTGCTGACTGTGTTCAAAAAATTCTTCGGATGCTGTAGTTAAGTAGCTCCGCCCCAAATAACGCCTTGAAATGAACTTCAATAATTTTAATATACATTTTTGTAAATATTTATTCCTAGTACCCAAAGCAAACTTTCGGCATTTATATAGAATATACTGGCACATATGAAGACATTTTTATAAGAAAATGGTAATTTTCGGATAACCATAAGATATTATTTTTATTTTTATTAATTTTTATTTCGCTATTTCACACAGTTTTTATAAACAGAAAATTATACAAAAATTACAAGTTATGCATCTTTTGTATCTATATTTCCTCAATTAATGGCATGAAATTCCGTGAAGCAGTTTTTGAGAAAATGCGGGTTTTTTTTAACCACTTGAGGGGGACCGGTATATATTATATACCACCTACGATTAATGAAGTTTTACACCAGAAAAAAATTATTAAATTTTACTTTTCTAACTTTGGTGGAAATAAGCCGAATAATTGCATTTACTTATTTTGAAATAGATTTTTTCAAAGATTTCGGTGGGAACTCAGCATTTCACAAACGTAATTGTTGACCCCTCAAGGGGTTAAATCGAGAAAACATTTTTATATCATTAAATATCTTTGGTAGCTATATATCCTCAGTTAATGGCATGAAATTCTGTGCAGCAGTTTTTGAGAAAATCCGTTTTTTAAAAAAAGTCGAAAAAATATTTTTACCTCATTAAGTATTAGTATTTATAGGGTGATAATAGAGGAAATATATTGTCAGATATGTAGCCACATCTGGAAAAAAAAAATCAGAAAATTTGATTGAAAGGCATGTTTCCAATGCTTATCCGGCTATGCCCTTTCTTGAATATGCTTACAAAAAAAGGCTAATATTATTCCAACATCTCAACACTGCAAGATTGGATATTTGTGTAAATCTCCGGTAATATTTTCCCTTTCGAGCTGTTAACATAATGAAAATTTATAATTTTATTTTGCAAGAGACATTTTGATCTCCCGGGCTGGGTATTCACATTTGGTCTGTCGAGGTTTTCACCGCTCGTTAAGAACCATATTTTATGCATATATCATAAAAAAAAAATAAATAAATACGTTAACACATTCGGGACGAGCGTCCTTTACAGAATTTTTAATCGTTTATCACCGGTTTATCAAAACAGAAATTTTTGCCTAATTGAATCGGGTAAATTCTAGGATTAAATAAGCCAAAATTTACAAAAGAAATTTACTGGTGAGAATGATCACTGATTCTGAGCACCTTACGCGGCACGAATACCGGTCACTCGTCCCCAAGCGGTTAAATTACATATTTTCGAAAGAACTAATTTAAGTGTACTTAACAGAAATTAAAATATATAATTCTAATTTTCATAAAGCTAAATCCGTGCATTGTCATCTTTTGTAACACAGTTCTTTTAATCTTGCAGAAAAATTAAAACCATCTTATAAACGTTGCCTTTTCAGTTCACAACACAATTTTAAAACTGTGCTTTTATATTTAATTGTATAATATTTAGAAAAAAGTGCATAATACATTAAAAAATATTATGCATTATGGCGAGATGGAAGCTCTGAAATTATACTGAAGATTGTTATTCTTAATAATAAGTTAACATTGCATTAAATGTATCATATTTCTAGAAAGTGCATAGCCGGATAAGCACTGGAAACATGACTTTCAATCAAATTTCCTGATTTTTTTTCCCAGATGTAGCTACATATCTGACAATATATTTCCCCAATTATCACCCTATAAATATTGATATTTAATGAGATAAAAAAAAAAATTCTCGATTTTTTTAAAAACGGATTTTCTCAAGAACTGCTGCACGGAATTTCATGCCATTAATTGAGGATATATAGATACCAAAGATGCATAACTGGTAATTTTTGTATAATTTTCTGTTTATAAAAACTGTGTGAAAGACCGAAATAAAAATTAAAAAATAAATAAAAATTATAGCTTATGATTATCCGAAAATTACCATTTTCTTGTAAAAAATTCCTTATATGTGCCCGTATATTCTATATAAATTCTGAAAGTTTGCGTTTGGTACTACATATAAATATTTACAAAAATGTATATTGAAATTATAGAAATTCATTTTAAGGCGTTATTTGGGGCGGAGCTACTATACTTCCATACCCGAAGAATTTTTGGAATAAACAGTTACAGAATTGCTGTATTTTAACCCTTTCAGGAGTAGAGGAATTCTGTTCGTAAAATGCTAAAATAATTGACTGACACCAGAATATTCAAACGAGTTTCTTACAAAATGCTATTTTGCACTTTAATTACAAAAGCAACATTTTATTAAAATATTCTTGGTGCCAGTAGTCAGTTTTGGAATTAATATTAGGTGGCTAGACCCTCTAGCCACCGCCCTTGAAAGGGTTAAATTTTAATGAGGACATGAACAACATTCTCAACGCTGTCGATATCAAAATATGAACATGAAGTTGAAAAACATGGTTTATATGCTTAATGGAATCTAAAATACATAAGTTGACCTATTGTCTGATGACTTTGTTCCAAAAATTCTCCGAATGTCAAAATTAAGTAGCTCCGCCCCAAATAACGCCTTAAAATGAATTTCAATAATTTTAATATACATTTTTGTAAATATTTATATGTAGTACCCATCGCAAACTTTTGGCATTTATATAGAATATACGGGCACATATGGAGAATTTTTTTAAAGAAAATGATAATTTTCGGATAACCATAAGATATGATTTTAATTTTTTTTAAATTTTTATTTCACTATTTCACACAGTTTTTATAAACAGAAAATTATACAAAAAATACCAGTTATGCATCTTTTGTATCTATATATCCTCAATTAATGGCATGAAATTCCGTGAAGCAGTGTTTGAGAAAATCCGTTTTTTTTAACCACTTGAGGGGGACCGGTATATATTATATACCACCTACGATTAATGAAGTTTTGCACCAGAAAAAAATTATTAAATTTTACTTTTCTAACTTTGGTGGAAATAAGCCGAATAATTGCATTTACTTATTTTGAAATAGAATTTTTCAAAGATTCCAGTGGGAACTCAGCATTTCACAAACGTAATTGCTTGCCCCTCAAGGGATTAAATCGAGAAAACATTTTTATGTCATTAAATATCCATATTTATAGGGTGATAATAGGGGAAATATACTGTCAGATATGTAGCCACATCTGGGAAAAAAATTAGGAAATTTTATTGAAAAGCATGTTTCCAATGCTTATGCGGCTATGTCCTTTCTGGACGAATAAGGCAGTATTCCAGAGTATTCTAGTAAGACGGAATAAAAGAAATAAATATACATACATGTACCAGAAAACTTATTCAGAAATATATATAACCATAGACTTTCTCTATAACATTTGGCTGAACACAGCGTACGTAGGAATGAATTCTAGTAATACAGTAGTTTTGCATAAACATTGTAGTAAATAAACTTGATTTAAGAAGATTTTATGCTAACTCTGACAAATGGCTCAAGCAGCCCGACCAGTGGGTTACTTTTTAAATATTCAGATATCTTTATTGACACCACTTTTTTTTGAAATGGTAATATTCACCTTGTTTAAAGACATCTTTCCGTAATCTCCAGCGCATACTACGTGAAGTCGCTCGAATAAGTCGATTTCCTGCCATATTTTGTTTTATGTACACTGTGATTCGCTTCTGCATAGAATTTTTTTCATTTAATTTTTTAAATAAAATTTCCGCTTGAAAAGGGAAATTATGTTAATTAAGGAGAAAATAAGAGGAATTTTACCATTTCCAAAATCTGATGCCAATCAAGAAATCTTATTTAAAAAAATGTATCCCAATGGCAACACCGAGTCCGACTGTTGAGTTTATCGTCTTAGTACCGCGTTTTATTTTATCATAGTTTTGCATGGTTAGAAGCAGATATTGAATTATGATGTAATCTTTTTCCAAAAGCGCCCCTTTGATTTTTCTGTTATCATTATTTTTTTTCATAAATAAAAACTTAGAAATAAAGGTTTTTGGTGTCGAAAAAGTACTCATCATCTTATACGACTTTTCTTACAACTAAAACTTATTAGTACAATTTGCCTGATTTAAACGCTGAGATATGCGATGCGTGGGCACAAAACTGTGCAGTTTGGAAACAATTCCCAATGGTACAAGTAGGGTTTAACCATTTGATTGGCAGTGGTATGTTGATGAAACTATTTAATTTTAATTCCCAAATGTCACATTTGCACCAGAATTTTGGTAAAAAAAAATTGGTTTATTATGTGTGCGAAATATAGCCTTTTCTCATTTACAAATAAATTTGTTTTCAAATTCCAGTTTCATTTATTATTTTCAGCACTTTTGCAATGGAATTGCTTTGCCACTGAAAGGTTTAATCAACTTTTTCTACCAAATGTTCTAATCACTGATCATCTACTAGATTATAGGTTATTTTAGTTATCGTATGACTTCCAATTTTGAGTACATCTATTTTGAACTGTTCTTCCCAATGGTACAAGTAGGGTTTAACCCCTTGAGGGGCGGTGGTATGTTTATGAAACCACTTAATTTTAATTCCCAAATGTCACATTGGCACCAGAATTTTGGTTAAAAAAATTGGTTTATTATGTGTGCGAAATATAGCCTTTTCCTATTTACAAATAAATTTGTTTTCAAATTCGAGTTTCATTCATTAATTTCAGCACTTTTGCAATGGAATTGCTTTGCCACTGAAAGGTTTAATCAACTTCTACCAAATGCTCTAATCACTGAGCATCTACCAGAGTACAGGTTATTTTAGTTATCATATGACTTCTAATTTTGAGTACATCTATTTTCAACTGTTCTTCTTCTATGTTACTCTCTGAAACATTGGCACCTTAACACTAGAACGGCGGGGAATTTTGCTCAAGTTTTATAAAAAATATTTCACATCAGAATTTTTATTTAGAACTATTAAACTTATTTATTTAAGTTATTTTTGTGCAGCATATATTAATCTTATATTACAAAAAAAAAATCTGGTTCGAATCGAAATATATTCATTCGACAAGGGTCAAAATGACCCCTTGCCGCCGTTCTAGTGTTAAATGAGATTGCATTTCAAAAAGTTATACAAATTACACATGAAACTAAACGCAACATATTGATTGGAAACTGATTTTGCACTCAAAGATTGTAGGAAATTAATTACTGATATTCTATACAAGATACATACATATTCAAACGTTCTATACATTTTATTTTTGCATCGAAAAACTTTTGAGAAGTTGTTTATTTTAGTTTTTTAAAACATTTAATAATATAACATTAAAACCGGAAATACTGTTTAAATTTGTCTAGTTCAGTAACGTTGTCACCGATTTACTTTTTAACCCTTTCCGGCGCAGACAAATTTTGTTGTAGAATGATCAAGTCATCGAATGACACCGGAGTTCACATACGACTTTTTTAAAATTAAAAATTTGTTACTTTATGCTTTCGTTGTTAATGCAAAATTCTATTAAAATATTCTTGGAACTGTTTGTAAGTTTAGAATTAAAATTAGGTATCCCGACTCAGGCATACTGCGTCGGAAAGGGTTAACAGAGTAGTACAAAATCGTTTATGATTTCACCAATTTTAGAAAAGGTTCAAAAGCTGTATTTACCATTCATTTCAAAGTTAATTGATTTTGTTAATTGCCATATATTAGTATCATAACATTATTTGCATTATTTCCATTTTTAATTATAAAAATAACGAATTATGTGCTCTAATTTAAATAGCATTAATGGTACATAAGATTTGAAACAATTTAACTTAACCCTTAACCGGAAACGTGAAAATCCCGTGCACAAACAGAACACTTAATAATTTACCAAATAGTGAACTTAAACATTTAATCTTTAATAGTAATGCATTAACAGGACCAGTTTTCTAATATAACAGCATAAAAATAAGTTTGGAATGTCGGAGAGAGTAAATATTAAGGGCAGATACGTAGATGCAAACATCTCACAGACGTACGTTTACGGTTAAGGGTTAAATATTTTCAGTTCAATTTTGGCAGTTTAATATTTAACACTAGAAACTCCGGAAATTTTACTCAAGTTTTATAAAACCATTTGACACCAGAATTTTTATTTAAAGTCATTTAACTGATTTATTTAACGTAATTCTGCGTGGTTTAAATTTATCTTTTTTATGAAGGAATTTCTTGTTCCAGTTGACATTTAATCATATGGTAGGAGTCGGATCGATTCCTTCCGGGCGTTCTAGTGTTAACCTTCCGTCTACCAGACGGGTCCATTGGACCCGACATGTACATTCAAAATATTTATTCAAACCAGAAATTTCTTCAAAACAAACTAAATGTATAAATCAGACAATAATAAGTTAAATAAACAAATTAAATAGTTTTAAGTAAAAATTCTGGTGTAGAATGTTTTTATAAAACTTGAGTAAAATTTCCGGTAGTTCTAGGGTTAATACTAATATATATATATTTTTTTTATTTTAGAAGTCAGTGAAATACGTATTTATTATTTCTTATAAAGCTAATGAAATTTATTAACTAGTGGATGGATCTGATATACAACATTTTCATACATTTTTTATTTATTCTTTCACCATGTTAAAATGAGCATTTTTAATAACACCAATGCCAATAAGATAAAGAATTTGTATAAATTATATATTTGAAAAACATTATCTTAATTAAATATATTAAATCTAGCTCCTTAAATATAGTGACCTCTCACTTATACCCCAAGTACCGAAATTAATTTACAGTGTTACTTTTTATGGAAAGCAAAATTCTGCTTATAAAGTCCTAGATGAAATACTATAAAAAATGTGCTTCAGAAATAGACATACGACAAAGAAAAAAAATTGTAACGTTGCATATAAGTTAGAGGACACTGTACATGCTCCAAAACTTAAAATGTAGATTATCTCAAACTACAGGCTCTGCGACTTTACGTGATATTTAAATATTATATTAGTCATAAACTATTCTAAGTACTTTCTATTTATCCATCGTATTTGAAAAGAGAATGCAGAGTTCAGAAATTACACAGATAAGCCGTAGTGTAATATTATACTATGAATCTTTTAACATTAATACGGTCAGAAAGTAAATATTAAATGTGTGCATATATTGCTCAAATATTTGTAGCATTCAATGTTCCATGTTTAGCATGGATGAAAGTGGTGCACAACAAATGACTGATTTTTCACCGCTAAATTTTAATAATATGCTTCCTTTTATAAAATCTCATAAATTCTCTCATTAAGTAAGGCGAGGAATACTGTAGACATTTAGTATTAGAAATTAGTCATTTCTGGCGCAGCACTTTCATCCCTGATGTTAAGGTAAGATTTGCAATTTTTCATTGAGAAAATCTTTTTTTTTTTTCATTTTTCTATTTCTTATAGTCTGTCAATTATCCTTCTAAACCATTTAGGCCGAATTCAAAGTTATTTCATGCTTATTTAGTGCCCTAGCGCAATGCAGCCCCACCAGTGGCCAACAGGTTCTGCTCTCGAAGATAGTAGACGGGTGGTGCTGGGTTCGAACCCAATCGCACCCATCAGCCTAGTAGTTCGTAGTTTTCCGGGGTTTTCATCGAAATTTGGATTTCCATGGGTGAATACGGGTTAGGTTCCCTTCGATAGACCACCCACGGAGGGCACTCCATTTCGGGCCTACATCCCTCGTGCAGATAATCAGCCGTCATAAATAACACACCTAGCGTAATGCGCCCGTAAGCTTACACTGTTTTGGAGTACTATAAATACATTTTACTGAAAATGGTTTCTTCCAAAATGTGCGGGATCCGAACCCCAAAACTGTTATACCAATCTTGCTATTTTTTTTATTAAAGGCGGCAATATAATTTATTGGAGCTTGAACTACTTTCAGCCCATTTTATACAAATTAAATATTTTTTAGAAGCACGACAAAGTACAAAAAAATATTTCAGATATAGACTTTTTTTCAAATGGCTACGACTTTGTTGATTTGAGACCTTTTGACTTCAAAGTGTTTGAAGCTCCAGATAATATTATCTACTTTCTTAATCCTTAGAGATTTTTTTTGCAAACGACACTGGCAATTTATCGGATCTCACCCGAATCGAGCCCCACCAGTGGCCGAGAGGTTCTACCCTCGAAGCTGGTAGACGGTAGGTGCTGGGTTCGACCCCAATCGCGCCCGTCGGCCTAATCGTTCAAAGTTTTCGTGGTTTTCATCGAACCTTGGATTCTCCAAGCGTAAATACGGACTAGGCTCCCTTAGAAAGACCCCCATGGATTACACTCCCACCCCCTTAGGTCCTATATCCCTCGTGTTGATAATTGGCCGCCATAAACACAACCATCCAACCAACTCAGCCGAATCGAAATGAAGAACGCGCACTCTAGAGCATCCACCCACACAACTTAATGCACAATATCAATTTTGCATTAAAAGTTTTTTGAAATGATTTTGAAATGATAATAAATAACAGGCAAAAATATCGGAGCTAAAATCATTATTCATATTACAGAAAAAAAAAAACACAATTTTTATAGTGCTTCTAGAGAAGCAAATCTCCCCCTCTCATTAAAACAAATTCTTCTTTTTAAACTAATACATATACATTTTCTTAGTATTAAAATATAAAAATTATTCAAAAATGTATTATATTCATGTTTTTCTTAAATATACATGAAATATTTTATTTTCTTACTTACACACTAACTTCATTAGACTTTTATTTATTTAATATACATTTGTAACACCAGAAATTTAAGCATTATTTGGTAAACGTTTATACATTATCAAAAGAAATACGTAAAATAATTTTAATGTTAAAATTATATTTAAGCTGATTTTCATACTTAAATTCTAACATGAAATAATTTCATTTTATTTAGTTCTCGAGATAATTCAATCACGGTAATCCTGAAAAACACATGATAGCACCCCTTGTTAGGCAGTATCAGGGTTCGTACAAGTACCTTTATTTTCAAGGCGAAATATCAGTATTTTTTTTAGATAAATAAATCTAGTTTAAACGCGCGAAATTTCGCCTTATTTAGGAAGAGATTTTCTATAAGAAAATACTAGTACCGAAGAATTTCTAAGTCTGGAAATTCAAGCACCCGTACGAACCCTGAATATTCAGTGATGGCCAAAATTGTGGACATTTTTTTTAATTTCATGTTTTATATCTTTGTGTGCTTATAGAATGTATTAATTTTCACTTAAATGCAAATGTTTATTTATCAAATTCAAAAATGTTGATGTGTAATTTAATTAAAAAAAAAAACAGAATTAAAATATCTGTATTACAAAAAAGTTACACTTAATTTAGTGTAAAATACAAACACAATTAGTCACGAATGCTGAAGTGTATTGTAATAATAGCTTCCTAGCCAATCACAATGACTGTTCTGAGAACCAATCAAATGTCAGTAACTAAACACAAAGTATTTCTATTTTTTTCTTAATACACATAATTTAAAACAATGTCATCAACAAAAAGAA
This sequence comes from Maratus speciosus, assembly GCA_963932465.1. Classification (NCBI taxonomy): domain Eukaryota; kingdom Metazoa; phylum Arthropoda; class Arachnida; order Araneae; family Salticidae; genus Maratus; species Maratus speciosus. Next base: position 164,854,884 of record OZ010794.1, read on the forward strand.
CTGATTGGACACCTACAAAAAGAAGCAGAATTATCATATTGAGAGAAAAGGGTCTATGCTGAAATTTCAAGACAGGTTGGTGGATCAGTCACTTAATCTGGCATACGAAAGTTGTGCTTACGTTATGAAGAAACTAATCAGTGATAAATAAGGCAAGATCAGGCCAAAAAATCTTCTTCTGACTATTGAAAAAAATTGACATGCTCTTCTAACTATTGAAAGCTAAAAAGGATATACCTGAAAGAAAGACGAATTTCATCAGATGCCGTTCGATGTGAAATGAATGCAATGTGTATTTCAGTTAGTTGAAGAACAATAAAGAGACGATTAGCAGGTTTTGGACTGAAAGGTAGAATTCCGAGAAAAAAAAAACACTTTTTAAATCTTCAGCAACGCAAGAGACGAGTTCAGTCAGCAAAAGAACGCATTAATTTTTCAGAAAATCAGTGGAAGCAAATAATATGGAGCGATTAAAGTAAAATATCGCTCTTTGGTAGTGATGGGCGAAAATATGTGAGACGTACAGTGGGGGAAGAGTTGCATCCTGATTACATTGAAGCAACTACAAAGAACCCTACAAATGTCATGATTTGAGTCTGTATGTCTTCAGATGGTCTGGGTTGCATTCAAGTGATCGATACCATTCTGAATGCAAAAAAAAGACATCTAAACAGTCCTGGAAGCAAAATTGATACATATCATCAGAAATCCCTTCCCCAAAAGATCACCAATTATCTTTCAGCAGGATTCAGCTCCATGCTACACGGCAAAAGTATGCAATGAATGGTTTAAAAATAAAAGCATACATTTATAACCCTGGCCAAGAAACAGCATCATGTGATTAAAAAGAATGAACTCCAACACTAGGTCTCTCAAGGAAAAGACGCCGTGAAGCTGTAATAAAAAAACAAATGTTATCTTACTAAATAATTGAACGTGTAAGTGTAACTTTAGAATACAATAAAATCTAAGACAGATCATATTTTTTGTAACAGTAACTTTTTTTGCAATGCAGATATTTTAATTGTTTTTTTAATTATTAAATTCTACATTAAATTTTGAATTTGATGTATAAACATTTGTATTTAAGTAAAATGTATTATATTCTACACAAAGATATAAAACATGAAAATTTCAAAAAAAATGTTCACAATTTTGGCCACCACAGTAGATTAAACACTATTCAGCGACAACTTACCTCAAAGTCAAACAGGTTATGTAATTTTTCGAAATATCGTACATTAGCCGTTGAATTACAGTTATCATAGAAATCTTAATAAATACAGCATAAAAGTGCCACTTGTTTTGCGATATACACTTCAGTCTAATCGCCATCAATTTAAATCAATTTCTAAAAGAATATGAAGTTTGATCAAATTCCGTGCATTACTTCAAAAGACATACTGGCAGAGTTGCCAAGTCTCCGGCTTTTTGCACACCAGTATTATCATAGAGAAAATGTTGTTCTTTTAAATCGGCCGATTGTTCCAATTAAATAAAGGAACATTTTCTGTATTAAAATACTGGTATCCAAAAAGCCGGAGACTTGGCAGCTCTGTACTGGGCACATATTTTGTGGCACAGATTAAAGGACAGACGAATATACCTTTTCAAAAAAATAGTTAAATCATGTTCTGGTTATCCCAAAACGTCTAAATCCATTAAAAAACGTAAGTCGAAAATTTACACAATACCAATGCTTTTTCTTGTGTTTATAGAAGGTAATAAGAAATCTATATATTTCTGCTTGCTTGGCATTTATTCTTAGTAATATTCTCTATTGGTGCAAGGAAAAAGTAGAAAGGGTATTGATGACACAAGAGATTCATAATATATTTAAAGGCAGTTAGTACATAAAATCAAGGTTTAACCATTACTGTCTCAAGACCTCCAGACTAATTTCGTGACGTACCAAATGAAGATTATCCCCTTGAAGGGCAAGCAATTGCGTTTGTGTAATGCTAATTCCCACCGGAAATTTAGAAAAAAATTTATTTCAAAATAAGGAAAAGCAATTTTACGACTTTTCTCCACTAAAGTCAGAAAATTAAAATTTCCTAAAATTTTTCTGGTGCAAATCCTGTTTAATCGTAGGTGGTATATAATATATAGCGCCGCCCCTTAACCCCTTGAGGGGAGGTGGGATATATGTTATTCCACCTACGATTAATCAGGATTTGCGACAGAAAAATTTTAGGAAATTTTAGTTTTCTGACTTTAGGGGAGAAAAGTCGTAAAATTGCTTTTTCCTATTTTGAAATAATTTTTTTTTAATTTCCGGTGGGAATTAAGCATTACACAAACGCAATTGCTAGCCCTTCAAGGGATTAATCCATAGCTGCCAACTCTTCCGCTTTTCTGTACCATAAAAATTTAATAGAAAATTTTGCCTTATTTAATCGGTAGATTACGACGATTTAAAAAGGTAAAATTTACTACAAAATTTTTGTGTTACAAAAAAGCGTAAGATGTTGGCAGCTATGGGTTAATCTTCATTTGGTGCGTCACGAAATCAGTCCGGAGGCCTTGAGTATTTAGACGGCAATGGTTCCGCAGCGAGATTGGGATATTTCTATTCGAATGTTTCTATTCAGAATATTTCTAATCGAATGTTTCTATTCAGAATATTTCTAATCGAATGTTTCTATTCAGAATATTTCTAATCGAAATTCGAAAACTATTCAAAATTTCTTGTAGTTTTTTTAAATAACCCATTTTCTATTATTAACCATACCTGGCGGCCCTCCGTAGATCTGGTCTTTACGTAAACGTCTCGAAACATTTCCGTTTCAAGCTGTTAACTTAGTCAAAAATACATATTTTTTCTTCAAAAAATACAATTTGAATCCCCTAACTACATCTCCACTCATGGCCTACCACCAGCGCCTGATTATCAACCGGGCACATCCCCAACAGTAAAAAGAAACAGAAAATGTTGCTTTATTCATGTCAGAAATTTTCTATGAATACGACGTACAGATAAGGTGATCATTTCTATTAAAATTTATTGGCGTAAGTGTGCACCGTTTGTAATAGGCCTTGCCTACCACTATGATCACTACTGGCTCAAAATATGTTATACACAAATTAGTAGAATATAAAACACGTTAGTTACATGTATTCACAACATAAAGAACTCAGTTGTTTTTCAACAAAGTTATAAACATGTTATTATATTTATTATTCAATGAAAATACATAACGGATGCTCCCGAATAGTGGACAGCACTAATCAGTGGGCGTATTCTCGATCCTCAACACCTGTGAATTTGTATATTATTACCTCCGAACAGCGCACACCTACAAATGCCAGATGAATCTCATTCTCCTGATGTGCCCGCTATTTAAAGGTTTTAGTGCATACTTGAAATAGCGCTTTGTATTTACCTTACTTAGCAAAAATGTATCACATTTCCAAATATTATTCATTACTCCAAGATGATAATTCTAAAATTATGTTGAAAAATCACATTCTTAATATTAAATTAATCTCATCAGGTGAGAGATATCCCAGTGAATAATGTCCCGTAATTCAGAATGAGAGAAAATTAACATTTTGATATTTCTTATACGGACACCAGAAAAATTATTCAGACATATATTTCATGATATCATTTCGCTCTGGGAATTTAAGCGTTATCTAGGTTTATTTCGAAAACATTCTAGAAATGCAGCTGGTTTTCGTAACAGCTGCGTAACCAAATCCAACATACGTACTCCAACATAAAAAATTTGTAAATAAACACCCAAATTATCCTTTATTCCAGTTAATCCTTTTTACCCTCCTTGTTCCAGGATATTTATCTAATGAGCTTTCTTAGTTTTGCATGATTTAAGCCAGATATTTAATTATAATGCAGAATTTTTCAAGATTCTTTTGTATTTTTTATTTATTAAGTTTCAACTTTTTTTATTTTCCGGCTCCAGATACGAATAATTTCGAAATATAATTATGCATGGTCAAAAAGGTTGCAAAGCTGTCGAATTTACACAACAGGTAAGTATTGAAATAATGTGTATAGAAGATTACCATAGTTTTACCTTACTGTTGTGGATATTGGTATGTATTTAGATATATTATTGTATTCTCGACTTTAACCCTTTAATTATCGCTCCCGTCATATTCACGGGCTGTGTCTTTTACTCAGATTGTTCGATTCCCACCAGTTTTATAAAATAGTGTAATTGGCTGTATTTTAGTATCATTTTACCTGTCATTAAATAAGGTGAATATTTCTTTTTTCAAAAAACTGGTGCCAATAAGCAATTTGAATTTTTAAACCGCAATTTAATTCGAGCTTTAAGAGCTCACTGCAGTCACAGACAAAAAGAAATCAAGATGGCCGCTGGCATTTTAGCTGAATTGAAAGGATGGTCTAAATTCAAATGATTGACAAGCGAGCTCTTCCAATCAGCAAATGGCCAATTATCTGGCACGATTCCAACTCACACCCCACTTCGGCTGAGCGCTACATGTGATAATTTCCAGTAGGTTTCAGGTGTAAAGGATTTTTTTCTCAATTGTCTTCGCTTTACAAGCGTAGATCAAAGCCCACTGTTTTGTGGAGACTCGATAACGGTAAAAGCCGTAAAAAGAATTTTAATCTGTTTATGATAAAAGTGCAAAAATTAAAACGATTTGACTTTCAATTTTTTTTTTTTTTTTTAGGTTTATTTTACAGCTTTTACAAACATAAAATTGAAATTAGTGCAGTATAAAAACTATTTTATTTCACATAAGGCAATTACATTTAAAATCAAGGGGGAGATATTGAATGAGGGGGGAAATATATCAGATACAAATATTCTAAAATAACTATCTTTTGTGCGAATTCTTTTTAGAACTTAAAATTTATGAGATTTATAAAAGCTAAATAGCATTGAAGGTTAAAAATAAGATGTTCATAAAATTAGGAGAGGAAAAGTTAAACAAATAAACTGTATATTTTGTACTGTACATCTGTAGAGGGGGTATAAATCTAAATCCCAGCGTAGTCATTTATAGATATAGTACACAATTTATTGTTGTTAGCACTAAAATATGCGACACAAAAAATAAAGTTTTCCAAATATTAAAAACTTTGTGTGATGTTAGCAGAAAGAAGGATGGCAAAAATTTTAGTGAAATTTTCAGGCAGAAGAAAATTTAGATTATGGATTATTTTTACAAGAATGTTATAAAACATAAAGGAGTTTTAACAATTTGAAATTTTAAGTGCACAGGAGTAAATTCAGGTGTGTGTGTGTGTGTGGGGGGGGAATTCTGAGCACTAAATATTTTTTAAATGATGCGGTCAAATAAGAATGTTTTTTGTAGCGGTTCGTAATCTAAATAACACTAAAATACTTTTATTTTCATTACATTTTTCCATTTTTAACACTTCCCAAGAAAGTTGAAAAGTGTTTATGGATTGAGTTTGTCCGTCCGTCTGTCTGTCCGTGCTCTAACTAGCGTAAATGCAGTCGGATTGCCATGTAATTGATATACGATATTCAAAATCATCATGGTATGTTCGGTATTCAAAATGAAGTATGTATCATACATGGTTCATTTACAAATGCACTCAAAAGTATTCCGTTAAATTATGGTCTATGGGGGGGGGAATCCTTTAGGGTGTATTTTAATAGTGTTACACATTCTTAAACATAGTTAAATTTATGTACATTGAGATACACTTTAAAACGGTTACTATGCACTATGTTATGTGTAACGCTTAAAGTATGAGTATAGGGGACTCAAAAGTAATCCGTTATGTTATACCCCATGAAGAAATATCGTTTGCGGCGTATTTGATTGATATTACTCTGTCACAAAGACAATGAAATTGATATGAATTTCTGAGGTGTCCTAAGCCTACTTTCTGTACAACATGAGCATTTAACAATTATTTACGGGGTCAGACAAAAGAGCTTGCTTGTATATGGTCTACGAGGAAAAACTGTAGCGTATTTCGATTACGTTACATTATTTCAAACATGACGGAATAGATACACATTATTTCGATTTACTACAAGATGCTTGCATTCAAATATGGTCTGCATTTTATTTAGCGTTCATTTACAGGTACACATAAAATATTTTGATACAATACTGTATCCGACGTGTTAGCTATTAAAATTTAATGCTGAAAGTGCATTTTTCAATTATAGAATGCGCTTTTAAGATTAACTAAATTTTGCGTACTACATGGTGTGCATAAATTTTACAGACCCTATACAGGACTACACAAAAGAATTCCTAACCATTACTGAGAATAAGTATGAATTGGTTAAAGGTGTTTGGTTTTTTAGTTACAAATGCACAAGCTCAACTACATTTAGTATGCTAAGAGATGTTTGTATCATACAAATAAAATCCTATACAGGGATATTCAAAAAACTGGATACATGGACGCCTATGGAAAATAATTCCTGGAAGTGTGATTTCAGTAATTTTAGGCATATTTTTGCTTGAATTAGATTTCAGCTTAGTACTTGACGTGTATAAAAATCTGTATGCTATATACAGGGCAGCACAAAAGAAATCAAGCATGTATACGCCTATTGGTAGAAATTGCCGAAGGTGAATTTTCAACTTTTTATGTATTTTCTTACAAAACCAAATTTCAACAAAGTATGTAGAATCTGTACAAATATATGCAGAACAAAAATATATACAGAGCTTCACAAAAGAATTGGAGTACCTTCCGGGTTATGGACGCAATTGTTGAAATCTGGTTTTGAAATGTATCATACGTTTTATAACTGTTTAGTTCGATATCTTCTTTACTTTATTAAACGGCGAAGTTTTGTTACAATGTTCTGGAAGTGTTGGAAAGTGTCGACGTTGACGCATGATTTTTCTTTTTTGTTTATGGATATACTCGGTTCAGTCGATAACTCAGGCACCTTTGGTATCTAAGTTTGGTGGTTCTTTCTGAGCTAGTCGGAATGAAATGATTTCGAAAGGTTTTGAGAATTTACTTGCAAGTTGACGAGAAACCATAATATTTTCCTTAGAAATATCTCTCCAAAGACATTTTGCTTTGAAAAATACAGTTAAAATGTTTTTTATGCACAATTAAATGTCTACCTATCGCTTTATTGTTAACACTTTCGTACATAGTTGAAAAGATTTAGTTACTACTATAGATAGCAAAGATTTATAATTAGGACCAAAAAAGTATAAATTAAAAAGTTTTAAAGACTTTAAATTAGATTTTTTTAACTTCATGAGTTGAGGGTAAGTTTTTTTTTTTTGGGGGGGGGGGGAGTTTAATAGATGACTGATTATGTAACTTATTAAAGATTTACAAACAGGACAAAAACATTGAAATTAAGAGTTTTAGAGACTTTAAATTTTGTGTGCATGGAAATAAGGGTGGAGGAAAGAAAATGTCGATTTTATATGGGGGTGGAAGAAATTATATAATCGATTATTTATTGTTCAATATGAAACAGATAAAGCTGAAAATGTATTAAAATAAGATTTTCAAAGATTTTAAACTTAGATAAGCGAAAGAAGGAAACAAGGGAGGGGGCATTTTATTAGATGACTTATTTATTTACCTTACTAAAGAATAACAAATCGGACAAAAAAAGACTAAATTTTGTGTGCTTGGTAAGGAGAGCGACAGAGCAAACGTCAATTTTGATTGGGGAGGAGTATAGTTGTATGACTGATTATTTATGATATCAATAAATTAACAGATAGAGTACAAAATGTTTTAGAAAAATCAGTGATTTTTAAGGTTTAAATTTTGTGACCTGTAAGAAAAAAGAGGAATAAGCAGAATTATTCTTTTTTGGTGGGTGACGGAAGTTTATTGGATGACTTATTATTTATTTACCTTAGAAAATATTTACAACTAGGTTAAAAAAAAATAATAAACGAAAAAGTTTTAAGAACTTTAAATTTCAGATGCTTAGTAAGAGGGAGAGGCGAGGGGGAAATACCAATTTCAGTTGGGGGGGGGGGGGGCGGAGAGAAATTTTTATTATCGTTTGCTTATCTATACTCCTATTATAAAGAGGAAAAAATTGTTTATTTGTCGGAGGTAAGCTCGGGAACTACCGAACCGATTCCAAAAGTAATGGTATCAAAATGATGGTGTTAGTCCAACTTAGAACATAGGCTATATCTTATGTCGGTGCCACTACCCCAAAGGGGATGCAGAAGCAAAAAACGTTCTAAAAATGCGATTTTTGCGTTACTGAAGGGCCTAGAAATATGAAATTTGGAAAATTAGTTACTTATAAGATATAAATGATGTCTAATAACAGTTCTTAAACAATTCGAAATTTAAAAAGGGTGAAAATGCACAAAAAGTGTTCTAAAAAACGTTCTAAATGGTAGTTTCTACATAATCTCAGGAAATACCAAACCGATTTCAAAAGTAATGGTATCAAAATGATGGTGTTAGTCCAACTTAGAACATAGGCTCTATTTTATGTCGGTGCCACTACCCCAAAGGGGGTGCAGGAGCAAAAAACGTTCTAAAAATGCGATTTTTGCGTTACTGAAGGGCCTAGAAATATGAAATTTGGAGAATTAGTTACTTATAAGATATAAATGATGTCTAAGAACAGTTCTTAAACAATTCGAAATTTAAAAGGGGTGAAAATGCACAAAAAGCGTTCTAAAAAACGTTCTAAATGGTAGTTTCTACATAATCTCAGGAAATACCAAACCGATTTAAAAAATATTGGTGTCAAAATGATAGTGACAACGTTTGCTCCAAGATAGGCTATGTTTTATGTCGGTGCTACTACCCCAAAGGGGTTGTAGGAGCAAAAAACTTTCTAAAAATGCGATTTATGTGTTACTGAAGGGCCTAGAAATATGAAATTTGAAGTATCAGCTACTTATTAGATATAAAGGATTTCTGAGAACAGTTCTTCAACAATTCGAAATTTAAAAAGGGTGAAAATGTGCAAAAAGCGTTCTAAAAAAAGTTCTAAATGGTGATTTCTACACAATCTCACGAAATACCAAACCGATTAAAAAAATAATGGCGTCAAAATGATGGTGAAAACCCTTGCTCCAACATAGGCTATGTTTTATGTCGGTGCCACTACCCCAAAGGGGGTGTAGGAGCAAAAAACGTTCTAAATTGCGGTTTTTGCGTGACGGAAGGGCCTTGAATCGTGAAATTTAGAATGGTAGTTAGTTATAAGATATCAGTTATCTCTAAGGACATTTCCTAAAAAAGTCGAAATTTAAAGGGGGGGGGGTGTCAAAATGCGCAAAAAGCGTTGTAAAAAACGTTCTAAATTGCGATTTCTAGCAATCTCAGGAAATACTGAACCGATTTTAAATATAATGGTGTAAAAATGATGGGGACAGATCTTGCTCCAAGATAGGCTATATTTTATATCTGTTTCCACTACCCCAGAGGAGATGCAGGGGCAAAATGAGCGAAAACCGTTCTAAAACCGTTCTAAATGCCGATTTGTCACCAATATCTCAGGAAGAATCAAACTGATTTCAAAAGTAATGGTAAGAAATTGATGCTGATAGCCTCTGCTCTAACATAGACGCTATTTTAAGTCGGTATCACTATCACCTAGACGTTGCAGGAGCAAAAAAGCGTTCCAAATTTCGATTTTTGTGATCGGTAGGGGCTAGCAACTTAAAATTAGGCAAGGTACATATTTATTACATATAAATGATCTTTAAGAACAGTTTCGAAAAAATTGGAAATTTAAAAAGGGATGAAAATGTGTGAAAAGCGTTCTAAAAATGTTCTAAATTGCGATTTCTACTCAATCTCAAGAAATTCCAAAGCTATTTCAAAAGTAATAGTTGCAAATCAATGGTGACAGTCCCTGCTATAACATAGATTATATTTTATGTTGCTGTCACTACCATCTGAGGGTTGCAAAAGCAAAACATGTGCTAATTTGCGTTTTTTGCATAACTGAAGTGTCTAACACTTTGAAGTATGGCATGGTATTTACTTACAAGATGCAACTGCTTTCTAAGAACTGTCGAAAGAAAATTTCAAATTTAAAAAGATGAAGTTAGCGAAAAGCGTTATAAATTACAATTTTTATGTAATCTTATCAGATTTCAAACCGATTAAAAAAATAATGATGGCAAATTGCTGGTGATAGAACCTGCTCAAACATAAGCTATATTTTATGTCTGTGCCACTACCACCAGAAGGTTGCAGTAGCTAAAAACTTTCTAAATTGCGATTTCTGTGATACTGAAAAGGCTAGAAACTTTAAATATGGCATGGTAGTTAGTTATAAAATATAAATGCCCTCGAAGGTCTGTCGAAAAAAAATTCGAATTAAAAAGCGGTGAAGTGAAGGGGAGGTGTGAAAAGCATTCTAAAAAAGTCCTAAATTACGATTTCAACGCAATTTCAGGGAATATAAACCAAATATAAAAGTAATAGTTGCGAATCAATCGTAACAGTCTCTGATCCTACACAGGCTATATTTTATGCCGATGATTCTACCACCTGAGGTTCACAGGAACAACAAACGCTCTAAAAAAGGTCTTTAAAAGCTTTCTAAATTACGTTTCTGTGATAATTAGGAAATAACAAACCAATTTCAAAATTAATGTTGGCAAATTAATGGTGACAGTTCCTATTTCAACATAGCCCTTTATGATGAGAGAGGTGGTAGGACTTGGAATTTGACATGATGATTAATTTTAAGATGTAAGAAGATGGTTTCTAAAAAATTCAAAACTTCAAATGAATACTGAAATGAGCGTATTAATTGAGCATAAAAGTTTCAAAATATTTTCTAAATTATTATTTATTTAGTTTTATTTCGTTTTATTAATTTAAGTCTCATTTCTGCTTTATGCAGTGTAACAATGATGTTTAATCAAACTGTGTTTTAAATAGTAATTTTTTAATTATTCCTAAAAGTAATAAGTACCTTTTAATAAAATAAAATATTACCTTTTAATAAAATAAAAATTTAGTTAGTACCTTTTAATAAAAATTAGACATATAAATACCACTTGGCATATTTCAAATATTACGCGAGCAAAGCCGCGGGATTTGCTAGTTGTTAAAATAAAGTGGCATATTGAGCAGAAAAGATTTTTAAAAAATGAAAGAGTTTTAAAGGGTTTCTATTTTAAAATATGGGTACTGTGGGGGAAGAAACAAAAGGGAGAAATGACATTTTCAGAAGGAGCAATTTACAAGAACTTTTAATGAAATGAATGCGGTGAAATAAATTGATAATGAAATTTATGACTGATTATTTATTGTTACTTTGAAGTAACAAATAAAACAGAAAATTAAAGAAAAAATTAAGGAGTTTTAAAGATTTTAAACCTTGATACTTTAAGGGGGGCAAAAGGGGAAGCAAATTTTCGGAAGAAGGGGAAGCAAAGGGTGATTTACATTATTATTTTTTTAAATCAGAATTTCAAAGAAATTGGGAAGAGTTTTACCCTTGATTACAAAACAATACAAGAGCAAAATTAAGAACTTTTAAGGCACTTTTTGCAGATTTTGCCTAAAAAAATGTACTTTTATGAACCAAAAATTACTTTTGAAAAATTTAAACATCTTTAAGGACTAACGGGAACCCATTGCAGGGTCACTCAAAAGTATTTTGTTACATATGGTGTATGTGGAAAAACCATTTGGTGGTGTGTTTTAATAGCGTTAAACAAATTTATACATAATGAAATTCATTTACATAATTAAGGTGCACTGGAAGAAGGTTACTACACAAAAGAGTCATACAAAAGAGTTCGGTTTTTTAAAGTTCTTCGTAGAAAAGCTGTTCGCAACGTATTTGAATTATGCTACATACATATGCTTCAAACATAATGAAATTTCTGATGGTTTTACTGCAAGATGTTTGGATAAGAATATGGTGTACATCGCATTTATCGTTCATTTACAGGGAAACATTTGGGATGATTGCTGAAAGTGAGTTTTAAATTATGATATGTTTTATTTATGATGAGTTATGGTATAAGTTAAGTTAAACTAATTTTCTTGCACTGGCACATAGGTGGTGTATATGAATTGCATAGACGCTACAAAAAAGATTTCGTGAGTATTACCGAGAATAATCATGAATTACTTAAAAGTGTTTTTTAAATTTGAGTTATGCATTTTCAAGCTCAACTACATTTAGTATACTAAGAGATGTTTAACCGGTTGCCGGCTGAATGTCTGAGGCCGGCTGTCTAGCCGGCCGCAGACATTCAGCCGGCAACCAAATAGACGTGAAGACATTTAGCAGATAGCAGTTAGCTGACACGTGCATTAAGCTGATACGTACATATAGCCGACAACACAATTAGCTGAAATTTACATACAGCATACAGGACAATTGACCGAAACGGACATATAGTAATAATTTTAGCAATACAGACAATTGGCCGACGGGGCAACTGGCCGAACGTGGCAATTAGCCGGGAGGACATTTAGCCAAAAAGACGATTAGCCGACAGGACATTTAAAAGACAAGACGATTAGCCGACGGGACATTTAGCCGATAGGATATTTAGCCGCACTTTTCTAACATTTTTCGACACCCCTCATGAGATATATCGCATTGGAGCCCTTTGATCACCCTTTCATATTATGTACCTCCCGTTCCCTCTCCCTCAAATTGTATCACTGGATGTATTTTTCTGACGTTTCCGACATCCCTCAAGTGATATATCATTAGACTGGGCAGCCCTTTGATCACTTTTTCATATTATGCACCTCCCGTTATGTTACAGTTAATTTGCAGTTTGGTTACAGTTAGGATACAGTTGCGATTAGTTACTCTTGGATTATGGTTAGGTACCTGATAGGTTATAATTAGGTTACGTTTAGGTGATAATTAGATTACGCTTAGCTTACAGCTTGGTCATGGTAAAGTTATGTTACAGTTACATTACAGTTAGCATACGATTAGCTTATAATTAGGTAAACGTTAGTTACAGTTAAATTACGGCTACGTCCCAGTTAGGTTACATTTAGGCTACAATTAGGTTACTTTTAGGTTTCAGTTACGTTACGGTTACTTTATAATTAGGCTACACTTAGGTTACGGTTACGTTACACTTAAGTTACATTTAGATTACAGATAGGTTACGTTAAGTTACAGTTACGTTACTGTTAGGTTATGCTTAGGTTACGATTATGTTCCGGATAGGTTACAGTTACGCTAGAGTTAGGTTACTCTTAGGTTATAATTAGGTTAAGGTTAGGTTAGAGTTAAGTTAGAGTTAAGTCACGGTTAAGTTAAGGATAGGCTACAGTTACGTTATGATTATGTTACAGTTAGGTAACGGTTAGGGGATATTTAGATTACGGTTAGGTTACAGATAGGTCATGGTAACGTTACGGCTATGCTACAGTTAAGTTACAGTTAGGTTTGGTTATAATTTGGTTAACGTTAGTTTACAGTAAGTTTAGAGTTAGGTCAAGGTTACGTGACATTTATATTTCGGTTATGTCGCAATTAGGAAACGTTTAGGTTACAATTAGGCCGGTAGCACACTGAGGGGACCCATGGAACATTTTGGTTGACTTCGGAGAAAAACAGCTTTAAAACATGTTTGAAACAGCTTTCTTCTTTGTTTCAATATTTTTTTTCTCCTAAATCGCATTTCATGTTGCTCGTGTTGCGTCAGTGCGCGGCCTACCTTAGGTTACGGTTATGTTGCAGTTAGGTTACTGTTACGTTACAATTAGGCTACAAATAGGTTACAGTTACGTTACAGTTAGGTTACGGTTAGGTGATAATTTGATTGCAGTTATGTTACGGTTAGGTTACTGTTAGGTTATTAAGTAACAGTTAGGTTACGGCTTGGATACGTTTAGGTTACGTTTATGGAACAGTTAGGTTACGGTTACGTTATAATTACTATCACTGTTACTTACTTTGCAGCGCGCGCGCCCGCTATACATATGAGGAGTAACGGCAAAATTTTGAAAATTGTCCCGCCCGGGAGCCAAAGAGGTGGAAGAGACGCGGAAACTGCATAATATGAAATAGTGGTCACAGGGCTTTCTAAACGATATGGCCCATGACGGGTGTCGTCATAATCTAGAAAACTGCCTCCCACTGTGAGGGCAAAGGGGGGGGGGGCTGCGGGAGGTGCATAACATGAATAAGTGATCACAGGCCTTTCCAATGATATGTCATACGAGGGCTGTCGGAAAAATTTAGAAAAGTATCCACCGGGGGCAAAGTGGAGGAGGGGCACGAGATATGCATAATATAAATGGTCACAGGGCTTTGCAACGATAAGTCTCATGAGGCGTGTTGGCTAAATTTAGAAAAGTGCTTCCCATTGGGTGGGAAATTGTGTCAGGGGTGCGGGAGGCGCATAACATGAATAAGTGGTCACAGGTCTTCCAAACTATGATGTCTGGATAGCATTTCTTTAGCCAGTGCTGGCGCCCCTTTGGTTATGTGACTCACGTGACGTGCGAGCGTAGGAGTGAAGGGAAGGAGATTTCCTTTTTAGAGAGTGAAGGGTGGAGGTTTTTAAGTCGTGCATGTGTACCAGCGGAGTTTTTGAAAAACCAAAAGTTAGATATAAAATTACACAGGTGCTACGGGCACTGGTATGTAAAAAGATTGTATTGTAGGTGAAGCCAAATGGTGTAATAGCACAAAGTGTATAATTGTGGAATATTGTAGTGTGTTCCACTGGATATAATTCATATACTTCGTGTGAGTATTATCGTCTTGTCCTCGCCGAATATCTGTACTGTCCTTCTGCATTTTTATAAATAAACTTAGTTTTGCGTTAAAAAGAACTAGTGATCTATGATCTAGGAGTATACATCTGATATCAAAGAGGGGAACCAGTATTAGACAAATGATATATCATAAGAGGGATGTCAACAAAATTTAGAAAGTGCCGCCCGGGGAAAAGTGCAGAAGACGCACGGAAGATGCATAATATGTATAAGAGGTCACAGGGCTTTCCAAAGATATATCACGTAAGGGGTGTCGGTAAAAGTTAGAAAAGTGGCTCAGGGGAGCAAACTGGGAGGGAGCGGCGCGGAAGGTATATATTATGAAATTTGGGTGTCACACTGCCTTTCCAACTATATATCACATGAGGGGTTGCGGCAAAAAATATAAAAGTGCCCCACCTCTTTGAAATTTGTATCTAGTATTATAAAAGTATTTTTGTAGGTCTTCGTAAAAAAATCGGATCTAAAATGATGAAAATTCTACGATCTCGAAAAAAATGAAAAATGCCCTCTTGGAGGGGTGGCGAATAGGGGGAGGTGAGAAGAAAGGGTCACAATATGAAAGAGTGGTCCGAGGACTTTCCGATGATATATCACGTGACAGATACGAAACAAGTTTAAAAATTGCCACACCGTGGGTCCTGTCTTTTGTTCCCGGACTTCACGCACCCCTTTCTTTTAAATTCTTATGTTTATTAAATAATATTTATGGAAGGAATCCGTCAAAAAACCGCATTTTAAACAATATTTATTGTAGAAAACGTCATTAAAAAATTATTGGCTCCTCCCCGAGTTATCGAATTTTTTGTGTATGTTATAAATATAACTGTATTTGTCAAATATAATGGCAGTTTAAGAGAATGACGAGTTATTGAGGTATAATGAATAATTAAAATGAATTATTTCCATTTTATTTTATAAATTCCTTAAATTATGAGTATAATGAGCTATCGAGAGTCTAAGACATAAACATAAGTAAATAATATTTATCGGAGGGATCCGTCTAAAAACCGCATTTCAAACAATATTTTTTGTAGAAAAAGTTATTTTTGTATATAATTTTGTTCGAATGAACAAAAGAATATTGCGAATGTTAGTTATTGATGCTTAATTGAAAAGCTTTATAGAATAACAGTGATTGAAGAAAAAAATTACTTTATGAGGGTGACGAAATTTCGATGTTTAAGTGTATATCATAAACAAAAACGCTGAAACAATATAAAAGCTGATTTATGATGATGACGAGTTACTGAGGTTTACATTGTTGATGTAAGACCGAGTCTTCTAAATTCTTTTGGCAAAATGTACGTGTCAGCTAAATTTCATGTCGGATAATTCCCTTATCTGGTATTTGCTCATTGGCTAAATGTCCTGTCGGATGAATGTCCATGTCGAATAATTGTCCTCTGTTGGCTAACTGTCTAGTCGGCTAACTGTCGCTGTCGACTAACTGTCATGTCGGCTAAATATCCTGTCGCCTAATTGCTGTCTGCTAAATGTCTTGTCTGCTAAATGACATTGTAGCATATAAGTATATAGGGCTATGGCAAAAAACTAGGTACATGACCGTCCATGGATAGCAATTCTGAGGCTAATGTCAGACGGACGTCTTTTTGCACGCTTTTTTCCTTACGTATTATCCCTACACAATGCTAGCGGCATTGTGTAAGGATAAAACGGAAGGAAAAAAGAGTGCAAAAAGACGTCCGTCTGACATTAGCCTTAGAAGTGTGATTTCAGTAATTTTCAGCGTATTTATTTTTGAATTAAATTTCAGCTCAGTATGTGGCGTGTATAAAAATTTATAAGGAACGTACAGGGCTTCACAAAACAATTGAAGTACGTTTCCGCCTATTGTTAGGAATTAATAAATGTGTATTTTCAAACGTGTTATGTTTTTCTAACTAAATTAAAATGTAGGAAAAGGTTCATAATCCATACTAGGCACATGGTTTTCCTTTCTTGTTTTATTTATCGTCAATAATTTATCTTCTTATGTTTTTTTATTTCTCAGTTGCAATAATCATGATTTTTAGGGTTCCGTTCTTAAAAAGTAAAAACGGAATTGAGTAAAAACGGAATTAAAAACGGAAACATAAGATCACTCCTGTGTCCGTCTGTCACAGCTATTTTACTCGTAAACTATGGAACGTGGAAAGTTCAAATTGGGGATGTAATAAAGACTGTTAACCCACATATTTACAGATTATTAAACATTCACAAATATATGCGGGAAAAAACGTAGAGGGGTTAATTAGGTTATTTGAAAAAAAAAATATTTCCTTTGTATATCGTGCGGGATATCAGTTAAAAGATTACGTAACGCCGAACTCAAAAATATTCCTTTTAATTTTAGGTATTATATTTTCAGAGATATTGTCGGAAATGTAGCGCAAAAATATGTCCCCCCCCCCCCATCTATTTCCAAATCTACTGAAACTAAAATTATGAAAAAAAAAATTGGAGGTAGTAGTGGTTAATTTAAGCCTTGCAGGAAAATTATAGTGATTATCCTAGGTCGCATAGTTTTTCATAAAAGCGCATTTTTCTGTTACACACAGATTTCTATATGCGGGCATTCAGCAAAGGTATTGAGGAGCACTAAAGGTACCTAACGTATCAAAAGTATGAAAGCATTGTTTATAATCATTTTCGAAAAAAAAATCGTCCGTAATTCGCCGAGATATTAAGACTCCTGTCCCTGCCGGCGAAGACACTCACGAGCTAATGCTAATCCTATGGAAAGGGATTTTTCTAATATCTCATTTGCATTTCGACATTTTTTTTTTTTTTTTTTTTTTTTTTTGCCATTGGACAGCCGAAGTCTGTCTCTAAATCGCACCTTTTTTACTTTTTCGATTTTGGTCGCAGATATTTTTTATAAAGTTACTTTCACTTTCAAAACCGGTTCTTAAAATAAAAGTGTCATTTAAAAAAATATCTGCAACCAAAATCGAAAAAATAAAGAAAGGTGCGATGTATAGACGGATCTCGGCTATCCAATGCCTAAAAAAATATTTAAAAATGTCGAAATGCAAAAGAGATATTAGAAAATCCTTCCCCATACGATTAATATTAGCTCGTAAGTGCCTTCGCCGGCAGGGGCAGGAGCCTTAACACATAAAGACACGGGTAGTTTGGACATACATAATGGCATAGGTGGCGTACTCTATATGCCATCGGTTTTTAAATACTAGATAACAACTTTTAACGATATATTTGTGTAATGCAATACCCAGTAGCAGCATAAAAGCAGTAAAGGTCAAATTGTTAAAAACAGACCAATTTAATTAGAATTAATCACACAAATACTATGGGATTCGCGACTAGTTTGCGTTGAGTGGATCTCTCAATACACCTCCCGTGTCTTTAAAAGTTAATTAAAAACCTATCTGGAAAAACGCGGCACGGACAAAGTCGAGTTGCATCTTTGCGACCTCCTTTCGAAGCGCGCTTAGTACAACGCCAAGTTTAAACTTTGAACAAGGATTTTGTTTCAGCTACACTGTAAAAAGAAAAATATTACTATGTTGAATTTAGTTTTATGAAATGCCAAATAAAATTTAAATATGCAGTACTTTTATTGTCAGTACCGAATTAAATTCGTCATATGTAGATTAAGATAAGATTAAAAAAAAGAGTTATACAAAATAGCAATATTTAATTTTATTTCGGCTTCATATCTCTTTGAACTTTTGTGGTATACTCATTCATACTTTTTTAATATATACAGCTATACCCAACTCTACGTTGTATAGGTTTTTACAAAGTTTAATTACTCTTTTAAATAATACAGTTAATAATTCATATATTTATTGTACGGAACCCCCTGAGCGCGAGTAATACTCATACTTGACTGTTTATTTTATATAAAAGTTATATGCATTGGTCTGCTAAGTCGTATCTTGGTGGAAACCATCTGCAGAACCTCAATTTAGTGGTTGATCTGCAGGTTTATCATTGTGTTTTCATGCACCCAAACTTCAATGTTTTCTTACATTTGAGTGCAGGAAAATACAATGATAAACCAATCGATCAAATACTAAACTCCGGTGTGCAGGTGTTTTCTATCAAGATATGACTTGGCAGACCATTTGCATTTTAATATGCTTATTAAGTTCTATATAATCCTAAAATTTCAGCCTTGAACTTGATGAGCTGATAGTCTGTGCAATTGCCACCCGTCGAACAAATCCCTTCCTGTGAAATCTTGTATCATTTTTTAGGAATCTGTGGACAGGCACAAAAACATTCTGTGTTTTTATACCTAGATAGTGTATAAAAACATTTTTTAATTCATTAGTCTCATTTTGGAGTTTTTTGTAACAAATACAGCTGTAATTTTTTTTTTTTTATAATTGTTTGAGAAAGACTGTTTTTATTTTCTCTGAAAACTGCATGGATTTTTCATTACATTGATATGTAATTCTGATAATGAATTTCTTAGAATTCCATTTCAAAGCAAAATTTCGAACTTCTTCCAATTTTACCAAAGCATTATTTTTCTTTATCAGAAGTCGGAGGAAATAAATTTATTTTTCTCTCCATCTTTATCTTTAGATTAAGTTATAATTTTATTTTCCCCTCATTGCTGATAGAATTTTTTTTTACCTTGTCAGTTGCAACCTCACTGTCAGATATCTCCAGAAATTCTCCATCTTCTTCCTCTATTTCCAAGTTAATAATCAGGAAGAGTTGCCGTAATATCCTTTACCAATCTATTTTTTATTTATATTGTAAAGGATGTATTATTATATTATTACTTATTATGTATTTATATTACCACTAATTTACCAATCCTATATCGGAATTTGGTAAATTGGCAGTGCTTTTAGTTTATAGTCTCTACTTGAACTTGCCGATCAAGATTGTGTTAAGCTATCATTCGTTGTCGCTCAGAAACTGTTTTTATTAGTTTATAAATTAATTTGGTAAATTAGCAGTGGTTTTAATTTGCAGCCTCTACTTGAACTTGCCGATCAAGACAATGTTAAGCTATCATTCATTGATTCCCATAAAATGTTTTTATCAGTTTGTTAAAAATGTCCTACTGACATTTTCTATGTAAATAACGCAGTCTTTCAAAGTGACAGACTGGTTGATGACAGTATTATCCTTCTCGTATAATTCTTGAAAAGCTAATGACAAATTTACTACCTGTTGCTTTGTGAGCCTTAATTTCCTCTCTACTCATTTGATAAAACTCTGTCATTGAATAATGAATTTTAGTAAACGAAAGTGTGTGCCATTACAAATACATCATGAAATAAAAATGTTAACTAAGGCAATCTTTAACCAGGATACCAATGTAAATTGAAAGTAAAGATGGAGTGTTACTAAAATTCATAGATAAAGACCAGAGAAGAATCCGTAACCAAATTCAGATTTTTGGGACTGATGTAAAAGTTTGTTGCATATTGTTGATGGAAATTAAAGAAAATGTATTTCGTGAAATTTTCAATTCCTAGCAGTTACATAATTAGAGCTCATCTGGCTAAAGAATCGATGTATTTTCTCAAATCTTCCAAAAAATAAAATACCTTATCCTCAAAATATTTTTAAGTGATTTAAATAAACGGTCATTCGACGAAGTAAGTTTTGGAGAATGGTACTTGGATTGAAACATTTCATCTCAATTGTAATATTTTGTGTCTACAGTGGGCAAAGATACGTGTGGTCTTGTTGGAAAACAATGCCTAATTGTTGATTATTTGAAGCTGCTTCTAGCGGATTGCTTCATTTAATTCACTTAATTATAAACAGTATTTCTGCAAACTAATGCTATAGTTTCCAAGTAATATCTATTAATAAACAATTTTCTTGTCTCACTGAATGCGAAGAAAAAGCTTCTGTGGGTAAGAAACTGACTTTTGCTTTGATTAAAAGGCCTCTTCGAAGTAGTCATCAATGTAGTCTAAATAAATATTAATATTGTTATTATTCCTTATATTCCATGAATTACGAATATAATCTGAAAATAAAAACTATGCGTAAATCTGGTTTTTGAACAATGTAGAATAATGTTGTTTTAAAAATATTGACATATTCTGTAGAAATTGAGTCGGGCCAAAGTTTTAGCTTCATAATACGTAATTGTTTTGTACTGCCCGGTTCCGGGAACAAGAAATTTCCGTCCGAGGAGACCTGTACATTCAAATTTTTAGACAGCAAAGGCTTAGAAACTGATACAATCAATTATGACTCGTATTCAATCATAGAGCCTCGCTTATAGAAAAAATTTCAGGCCGAAACGTGCTGGATCGAACCGTAGGTTCCGACTTCACGAGGATGAAGTAGGCATACTTCTATTAAAAATTGTTACATTTTTTTTATCCTATTTAATAACTTCAGTTAATTAAGACAATAATAACATTTTAAAATAAGTGGTAGAAATTTGTCTGATTTGCCTCCATTAGAACATCGCTTATAGATCGAATTTGGCAAATTCAAAAGTGGAGATTTTATTATGATTTTATCACATGTATATACTTTGCAATGAAATGCTAATTTGGGTGGACTTTCTGCTGAAAATTCCTTCATGAAAACACTTCATTTATTAACATAATCAAATTAAACCTCCTGAAATTGGTCTCCTTCTTCACGCCCCCCCCCTCCTTTCTTTATCATTTTATGAGTTTCTCCATCTTCACTGTTCGATTTTTTTTTTTTCAAAAGAAGGTAGTGCGGATGGCCCACTGCCTTTAGTAATGTGGACTATGGTGATTTCAAGTTAAGTTAGAAAACTTAACCAATCTTCTGATTTTCATCAACGTCTTATAACGGTGGATTAAACATGAATTCGCCATTATTCACCAGAGATGAAACAGCAATCTAAACAATGTGAAAGAGCAGCTGAAATTGCGCCAAAGAAAGTGAAAACGGTTCCATCTGCTGGAAAAGCCATGGATACGGTTTTCGGGAATTCACAAAGTGTGGTGATCATAGAGCACCGGCAAAAAAGTAGAATCGTCACCGGACAGTGTTATGCATTTCTACGGGACCAATTAAAGAGTGCTTATTCCGACAAAACGTCTATACCTGAGCAACAAATACGTATTCTTTCACCACAGCAGTGCTCTTGCACACATGCTTGTAGTTTTCGCTACGAAAGTCAATGACCTACGCTCTGTAGTGCTTCCACATGCACCGGATTTTGCTCCCAGCAATTATTTCCTTTTCCCAAGCCTGAAGAAATGGCTCGGTAGTCGGAAATTCACTTCAAAATATGGGGTTAAAGCAGAGACCACCACTTCATTTCCGAAGTTAGATAAGGCATATTATGCTAAAGATAATAAAAAGTCGGAAACTCGTTGGTTTAATTTTTTTAAGTTGTAAGGAACTACGTTAAAAAAATTAAATATTGTCAAATTTTTTTCATTTTCTTTGTCGGGCTAATAACCTTTCGAAACACACTCGTATCGATATCAAATTTTATTTTCCCTCCAAAAAAAAAAAAAAAAAAAAAAAAAAAAAAAAGGCGGAGTTCAAGAAAAATGCGGGTCCTAGTTGTAATTAAAATTCGACCCCCTCATGCTGAGAACATGACACTATAAAACTTGGTAAGACGGAAACATAAACAATAGGTGCTAAATACCTTTTTAGATGGGTTTTTTGCGTCTTTGCAGATACAATTGCAGGGTATTTTTAGGGGAATAATGAGAATTCTGTTTAAACCAGGGTTTCGTTACAGCTAGGTATCAGAAAATAAATTTGTTACCTAGCAGACATTTATAAAATGTAATATTTTACAATACAGTCTCCTTATTTTCAGTTTAACACTATTATAGTTAATGATAAATTTTCGCGTTCCCTTTGCGTTACAAAAAATATCTTTAGGTTACCTTTGAGAACACATACAACACTGTAGAAAAAAAAAAGGACCAAATACGGAAATACTACTGGCAATCTAAACGCCAGCACTTAGACCGGAATTTAACGGATTTTTTCTGTAATTTAAAGGGAAAAAGTTCCGTTAAAATACGGAAATAGTACTATCGTCTAGATTGCCAGTAGTATTTCCGTAATTTAATCCTTTTTTTACAGTGTAGTGACGGGAAAAAAAATGTAAGCGCTAATGTTAAGTCTATGGGAGCGTTATTTTCAAATATCTCGCGTCCTTTTTAATATTTTAAAATGATTTTTTTTGCATAGGATAGCTGAGGACGATCTACAACCGGGCTGTTTTTTACTTTTTAGGTTTTGGTTAGAGATATTTAAAAAAAAAAATTACTTATACTTTCGGAACTGGTGGAATCGGTTCTGAAATTGAAACTATCATAATAAAAGAAAACTAAAATCGAAAAAGTAAAACCTAGCCTGGTTGTTGATCGCCCCCAGCTATCCTATGAAAAAAAAAATCATTCAAAAATATTAAAATCAAAGCCAGAAAATTGAAAATAACGCCCCCATAGACTTAAAATTAGCATTTTCATTTCTTCCCGTGTCTGAAGTGGGCTCTTGAAAAAAATATGTTACGCAGGACAAATTTCGCATTTTCTTAGACTTTTAAAGGTATACTGTACCCATAAAAATGACAAATATTAAAAATAATAAATATTAATATATTTTTTTTAAGTTTCGAACAAATTGATCAATGCTTTTAAAGTTAACAATCTTTAAAACTTACAAATTTTAAGTTCTTGTTAAATCTTAGTAAATTTAAATTGTTCAAAATTAGGAAAAATTAAAATAATAAAGTCATCAATAATGTTCTTAGGCATGTTTTAAAGGCATGAAAAATATGCTAAAAATTAATATAATAAGAAAATGAATAATACAGATAAAAATCAACTTTCAGGAATTTCTGCCAATTAACGGAAGTGTATTTGCATTCTTTTGTACAGCCTTTACATTAGCAACAAGATTTTATACACGTCACATGTTAAGATAAAATTTATTCCAGTATAAACATGCTTAAACTACTTAAATCGCACTTCCAGAAATTATGATCCATAGGCGTGCCCGTGCATGCATACAATTCTCTGGATAGCCTTGTATATTATTATATTTAGTTTTTTCTTTCGGAACCGGTTGGAATCCATTCTGAAGTCGAAACTATCCTAATATTAAAAAAAACTAAAACTAAAATCGAAAAAGTAAAAACTAGCCTGGTTGTCGATCGTCCTCAGCTATCCAATGCAAAAATCTATTAAAATAAAGCGAGAAATTTGAAATTAACGCCCCCATAGACTTAAAATTAGCTTTTTTATTTCTTCCCGTGTCTGAAGTGGGCCCTTAAAGAAAGATGTGTAATACAGGACAAATTTCGCATTTTCTGCGGCTGTTAAAGTTGTACATTTTCGTTAAAAATAACAAATATTAAAAGTAATAAATATTAACAATATTCCTTTAAAGTTGATCAAAACTTTCAAAGTAAACATTCTTTAACCCTAGAACTACCGGAAATTTTACTCAAGTTTTATAAAAACATTCTACACCAGAATTTTTACTTAAAACTATTTAATTTGTTTATTTAACTTATTGTTGTCTGATTTATACATTTAGTTTGTTTTGAAGAAATTTCTGGTTTGAATAAATATTTTGAATGTACATGTCGGGTCCAATGGACCCGTCTGGTAGACGGAAGGTTAATACTTACTAGCTTTAAGTTTTTGTTAAATCTTAGTAAATTTAAATTGTTCAAATTATTGAAAAATTAAAATGATAAAGTCATCAATGGATATTCTTGGGCTTGTTTTAACGGCATGAAAAAAATGATAAAATTTAATATAATAAGAAAACGATTAATGCAGATGAAAGTAAACTTTCAGCAATTTCTACCAATAACCGGCAGTATATTTGCATTATTTTGTACAGCCCTTGCATTCGAACAAGCTTATATACACGCAACATGTGAAGATCAAAATTATTGCAGTATAAACATGCTTAAAACAACTGAAATCGTACTTCCAGAAATTACCATTCATAGGCGCGCGCATGCATCCAATTCTTTGAATAGCCTTGTATATTATTATATTTATATTTTATAAGATTATATATTTATATTTATATTTTAATGTATTAGAAACTGTTTGTAAAACAGTTTCTAATTATAGTTGAACTTGAAAATGTAGAATTTAATTAAAAAAATTAGCAATTCACTCTCATTCTCAGCAATTCCTCCTAGTTCTTTTGCGTAGCCCTATACACGGTCTATAGAAATCATATATATAATCAAGTATTAAAACGGATATCATAGGTGAAAACTCATTTTTAGCAATCAACTCTAATAGAGAATACTTCGTATACAGTATTGTGTCCAGCAACTTTTATATGCCCCTGTAAATGAAATAAAATGTGATTCACATCATATTCTAATGTAAGCATCTTGTAGTAAACCTCAGTAATGTATATGATTTCCATCTTGTTTGAAATCGTGAAACATAACTAAAACACACTTTGCAAGCAGTATTTTCTGTAATAAAACTGAACTCATTTCTGTGACCCTGTGAATGAATGATAAATGCTTTTCAACCCCTTCAGAAAGCATGTTTTACTGCGCATCATAAATTCATATCAATTTTATTATGTTGTAACAGAGAAACGTTATTAAAATACGCCGCAAATGTTTTTTCTTAATAGGCCATAATATAAAGAAATATACTTTTAATTCCCCTGTACCCGTACCGAAATCACCCACTCGTGGACAGCCAACCTTTCCGCATAGGAGCTGTGCACTTAAATAAGGTGCATAATTTTTATGTTAAAATTGTTTTACATCATTAAAGTACACCGCAAATGATTTTTCCCATATAGGCCATAATATAAAAGAATACGCGCGATCTGATAGTAATTAAAATTCGACCCCTCATGCTAAAAACGAGACGCTATAAAACCTGGTAGGACGGAAAAAAAACAATGAGTGCGAAATACCGTTTTAGGTGTGTTGTATCCGTCTTAGCTGATACAATTGTAAAATATTTTTAGGGGAACCATGAAAATATTCAATTTAAACCAGGATTGCGTTACAGTTACATATTGCAAAATAAATTTGTCAGCTGACAGACTTTTATAAAATGCTATATTTTACCTTACAGTCTCATTATTTTTAGTTTTACATTATTACTAGGGGGCTCTGCCCCCTGCAAGTTACGCTCGCCAACCCCCGTTCAGACACCGCAGAATCTAAAAACACGCTAATCTGATGGGTTTAAAAAATATAAGAGAAGATTGAATTATACTGAAAAAAGCTGTGCAGATCTCACTGTAAATGGGTTTCCATTCAATTCCATTTGATTGCAAAAATGTAAGGCCGAATCAGTTGCTGTTAAGACATCCAATGGTTATTTTCGTTTTTGATTAAAGAGGATCAGTTAAACATTTGAAAAATAGCTGAAATAAAATGAATTAAGTATACAGAGCCTTTGTCTCCCGGTATTTTAAAACAATCTCTATAACAATAGCCTAAGTCATGTGACTATCATCAACAGTTTCGGGCGGGCCATTTCGCTTTTTATACTCTAGGTGCCATTTTGGTACTTTAATGTTAGCCATACACAGGTGATAAGTCGCCAAATATTATTTTATCGCCATCGTTTCATCTATATTATAATAGTTCAAGTCAACAACTGTCATAAACAAATACGGTCTGATCCCTTCGCCTTTCATATGAAACTTTGGCACAGATGTCATATAGGATATTGGCGCGATTTTTTTCCGACGCCAATTTGGGAAACGCATCAACAGCATAAACAACAACATCGGGCTTGCCATATCAAGCAAAATAACAATACTTTGGCGCCAGTACCCGTTGCGTATATGCCATTGGCGTCAGAAAAAAAATCGCGCCAATATGGGTCCGTATATAACATCTGTACAAAAGATTTCCATTTTGGTTAAAAAATCAAATTTTTTTTTCAAATAAAACTATATAAAAGTTGTCATGGTCACAAAGAATTCTTGGTACTGTTACGCTAGCCGGGTGCAAATCTCGCCAATAGCTTTTTTTCAAATTGCCAGATAGCATTTTTTTTTCGAGCGGTAAATTAAAACATTGATTTGAAGTTGAAATTAAATGTCATGGTTTGTTGCATTATTGGGAAGAGTTCCATATTGTGTTCTGGTTGGCGCGATTGGCGAATGAATCCAAAATGGCGTCAAAAAGCCATTTTTAGCGTCTTATAAATTTTTTCAGGATGTCGGAAAAACATGGTCTTTAAATATTTGTAAATATATATATATTTAATAAATCTTATGTATGTCACATGTTAAAAAAAGTACGATGTTTACACAGATAGTTTTATATATATCACGTATAGAGATATACCTTATACAAATATAGTATATATACACCTATAAATAAATATTATGTACTTATATTTTATGTATTTATTATATTTATTATACATGTCAAATTAAAACAAAGTTATATATTTTTCCGAAAAATATAGGCTAAATGAAAAAAAGAAAAAAAACAAACAAACATATGAATAAATTTCATTCCAGAAAAAAAACAACCTCAAAGGCTGAAGATCGCAACGACATCGATTCATTTAACGCCAAAAAAAACCCAGCACACAATATGGAACTCTTCCCGCATTATTTAACATTTGGCCAGATGTCACATACGCACCGCAGATTTGGCGTGTTTTTTTTTTCTTTTTTACAAAAATTTGGCGAAAACCTTGTTTTCGAATAGCAGTTACATATGCATTTTGTGTATTACTTAGTTATCCCGTCGACCAAAAATCTATCGCCAAACTATAATATTAAATGTCAATAATGGTTGATCGTAAATGTCACATTCACTTGACTTTATGTAAGTTACACATGTTTACTTCATCAAGTGATTTTTATTTCGACGTTTTATTTGTATATTTATTAATGTTATACTAATTTATTTGTTCTTTCGTTATTTAAAATAAAAAATATGTCAATTTGTATAATTTGGCGATTTACATAATTTGGCGAATTTGGTCGACGGAATTACTAAGTAGTACCGTATCATAATATTAAAATATTTATTTGCTTAAAAGACGTTATAAAAACACATTAAAAGTAAATTAAAAATCCATATTATAAATATATTTTATCTATATTTACAAAATATAGATTTTTAATTTAATTTTAATGTGTTTTTATAACGTATTTTAAGCAAATAAATATTTTAATATTATGATATGATTCGTAATGGACGTAATTTTGATTTACTACTCGCACTTATTTACGTAAGTAGTAGCGTATTTTTAAATTATTTTCTATTATTTTCAAAAGGAAATAACAAAAAAAATTAATTAATAACTATAGAACAAAACAATTTATATAATTTTAAAAAAGAAATAAAAGTAAATAAACATTTATTATTAAATAAACAACAATAGCCGAGTTACCATGTCAATCAAAATAATGCCATTTTGGCGCCAATCAGAATCTTTCGATTTGGCGAAAGATTGTTCAAGTAAATTGAATTATAAATAAAAGTAGCACGATACATTTTTTGGCATATATTTAAGGGAGGCCAAACTGGTCGCCAAATTAATTTAAAATAACCTTTTCTGAAATAAGAAAAAAAAATATCTGTTCTGATTAAAATTTCAGTTGCCATCATTAGAAAAATGTACTTAAAACAAGTGGGTAAGTGTGATCACAGATCTCACAGAGGGTTTCGTTTAATATTCCTTTAAAACACTTTATCCTTTTGTGAAATCTGTTAGTTCCACATTTCGCAACCAGGGGCGCACTCTATTCTACACAAACCTCTATCCAAAGGAAACTCCGTTTTACAAACTATGCGTAGGTATATTAGTCGAGGGGATCGGGTCTATAGCACCCGAGATAGGTAGGCGCCCCAGGAAATTGCACGGAACATTCTTTTATAAGCTTTTTATTATGTGCTATGAACTATGTCAAAGTTTCCAGCAGATCGACTTGTTAGATTTCATAATTTTAACAAAATTGC
Organism: Maratus speciosus; assembly: GCA_963932465.1. Lineage (NCBI taxonomy): Eukaryota > Metazoa > Arthropoda > Arachnida > Araneae > Salticidae > Maratus > Maratus speciosus. The sequence goes on from OZ010794.1 coordinate 164,883,458, forward strand.
GTTATGTTAGTTGCAAATTCCACCACCAGGGAGCGCACACTATTCATAACAAAAGTGTATCAGATCGAAACTCTGTTAAACAACCTATCAGTGGATGTGTTACTGGAGTTGGTGGCGGCCTTAAGCGAGAAATTAAGAAATTTGGTGAAAGTACTATTCGGAAATAGTGGTAACTAAAATTTTGACATTTTTATATATCATAAGCAGCACGTGTCTGAGTATATCATAGTGCTCAAAAAACGACACCTAAAAAGGTCGTAAACGCTATTTTTTAAAAAAAGAAATCCAGCGCCCCTCCCCCGCCCTCCCTTCACAGGAAATTGCATGCACCATTATTTTATAAGCTTTTTATTATGTGTCATGAAGTATCTTAAAGTTGCAAACGGATCGCCTTGTTATATTTCCTAATTTTAACAAAATCGCGTTACGTTAGTTCCGCATTCCACCACCAGGGAGCGCACTCTATTCTTAACAAAAGCATATCTGAACGAAACTCCTTTGCGCAATCTCTCCGTAGATACATGGTCGGGAGGGTGGCGGTGCAGTCTTAACCAACAATTTAAAACATTTTCTGCGATAACAAACGCTAAGATTTAATGAATAAATCTAGCCCCCCCCCCTCCACTCCTCGAAATATCACACTCCATTCTTTTTTACACTTTTTCTTATGTGTTATAAAGTATCTTAAAGTTTCGAAGACATCGAGTGGCGGTCTTAAACAATAATTTAAGATATTTCCTGAAATTGCTATTCGGAAATAGTGGGATGAACACTTATAAACCTATAAACTTTTTCATATTGAATAATTAATACTTATCTCATAGCGCGCCGTCGAAACACACCACGCAAATTGTTAATTTCACAATTTAAATGAAATCTCCGTTAAAAAAGCACGTGCCTCCATCTTAATCTGGCATTTGATGGAAATAAAAGGAATAAAATAATAATTAATATCTCAGCTCGTAATGAAGCAATCTCTTTGAACCGGGTATGTATGGAATCTGCGAGAAATTTCCAGCCCGGATGCCAAAAAATTTAATCGAAAATTTTAATATTTTAAAAGTTTAAATTTCGTATTAGACTTTCCTCCCCTTAAATTTCTCCCGCGCCGATATGTCGAGAAATGATGACAGTTGCCTTCCGGTGAATGGAAATCTGTTTTCATTGTTTTTAAAAACACAGAAATTAAATTTTTATCGATCGATTTTTAGTGGATTTTTTGCGTTCTATCCTATGCAGAAATTTGAAATTTATACCAAAATAAAGTAGAATTTTTTCCGCGTATTTCTACACCTGTTACGAATTTGTACGACCGATATTTCGGCAGATCCAATTTTGCTTTTTGAAGGTCCACTTCATTTATTGCTTAAAGCACTCCGTGGTAACCCTGCACCGGCTGATTTGACGGAGCATCCGCCGAGTTTACTGGCAACCATTAGCAGAAATTGGGGAGGATTTCGATAACGTGCATTTTCACCTGCATTCAAAAGGTTGATTGGTTAATTTTAGAATTTAATTAGCCCGTAATTAGGTTAATTACCAACTTTTTCAAAATTTTATGATTTGTTGTTTGATGTGAGGTGTTCAGCTATAAGTACCCAAAATTTCAAGTCTCTAACATGTATAGTTTCTGAGAACGGGCTCTGTGACGGACAGACAGACAGACAGACAGACAGAGGAGCGAGACGAATAGGGTTTCGTTCATCTGACGAAACCCTAATTAGAAAAAAATTAATATTTCGAAAACTAATTCGAATTTAAAAGTTCTAATACCAGCTTTGAGAACGGCAGATCAATACGGATTTTTGGTGTTAATTTCATCGCAATGTATTCCATATTTTAGGAAAAATAGCCGTGAAACTGAATCAGTCGTTTAATCAGTCGTTTCAAAGAATCGTTTCATAAATTCGTTTCATTAGGATTTTATATATATAGGGTAGATATTTAAAGATAAATTTTCGCGTTTCCTAACCGTTACAAATAATATCTTTATGTTTCATTTGAGAACCCACACCAGTAACAGGAAAAAAATGAAAGCGCTAATGTTAAGTCTATGGGAGCATTATATTTTCAATTATCTCGCTTCCTTTTAAACATTTTAAAATGACTTTTTTTGCATAGGATAGCTGAGGGCGCTCTATAACCGGGCTAGTTATTACTTTTTCGATTTTTGTTTTAGATATTTTTCTTTAAAATTACTTTTACTTTCATAACCGGTTGGAATCCGCTCTAAAATTTAAACTATCCTATTATATATAAAAAAAAACTATAGCCAAAATCGAAAAGTAAAAGCTAGCCTCACTGTCGATAGTCACCAGATATCCTATGCAAAAAAAAAAAAAAGAAAAAAAAAAGAAAAAGAAAAAATCATTCAAAAATATTAAAATCAAAGCGAGAAATATGAAAATGACCCCCCCCCCCCCCCATAGACTTAAAATTAGCGTTTTCATTCCTTCCCGTGTCTGAAATAGGCGTGCATGCATCCAATTCTTTGAATAGCTTTGTATATTATTATATTTTTATTTTCCAAACATATCTTTCTAAATGTAGTTGAATTTGAAAATAAAATTAATCAATTTCTCAACAATTCTTCCTAGTTCTTTTGCGTAGCCCTATACGTAGTCTATCGAATTTATATATATAATCTAGTATGCAGAAATTTAGTTAAAAACGTATATCATAGCTGAAATCTCACTTTCAGCAATCATCCCTAATAGACAATACTTCATATGCAATATTGTATCCAATATCTTTTATGTGCCCCTGTAAAGTAAATAAAATGTGATGCACATCATATTATAATGTAAGCATCATATTGTAAACCTCAGTAACGTATATGAATTCCATCTTGTTTGAAATCGTGAAACATAACTAAAACACACTTTGCAAGCAGTTTTTTCTGTAATAAAACTGAACCCTTTTCTGTGACCCTGTAAATGAATGATAAATGCTTTGCTATCCCTTCAGAAAGCATGTTTTACTGCGCCTCATAAATTCATATCAATTTCATTATGTTGTAACAGAAAACGTTATTAAAATACCCCGCAAACGTTTTTTCTTCGTAGTCCATAATGTAACGAAATATACTTTTTAATTCCCCTGTACAAGTACCTATGCTCTTCAATAATGCGAAAAAATTGTATGTTTAAAATTGTTTTATGTCATTAAAATGCACGCAAATGTATTTTCCCACATAGACCATAATATAAAATACTTTTGAATGTCCATGTAAGTGAAGTATAAAATATTAAAAGGTAATACGTATTAGAAAAAAAAATTGCTAGCTAGTATATTTTTATAAAATGCTATATTTTATCTTACAGTTTCATAACTTTTAGTTTTACATTATTAAAGTTAATGATAAATTTTCGCGTTTCCTAACCGTTTCAAAAAAAATATCTTTGCGTTACATTTGAGAACCCATGCAGGTTACGGGAAAAAAATGTAAACGCTAACGTTAAATATATGGGAGCGTTATTTTCAAATCTCACTTCCTTTTTATCTCACTTCCTTTTTAACATTTTAAAATGTTTTTTTTTTTTTTTTTTTTTTTTTTTGTATAGGATAGCTGAAGACGATCTACAACCGGGCTAGTTTTTACTCTTTCGATTTTGGTTTCAGATATTTAAAAAAAATTACTTTTAATTTCGGAACAGGGGTGAATCGTTTCTGAAATTGAAACTTTCCTAATATATATATATATACTAAACTAAACGCTACGGCTATACAATCCATGAGGATCAGGGCCGACAGTGCCCATCTCTGTTTTCTTGACCCTAGGCCCGAGGTGCTATACAGCATGCGTCCCGGCCAGGTGGTCAGCCTAACGCGAGACCCTCGGTGTTTAGTTCCCAAGCAAGCTTGGTACTCATTTTATCGACCCCAAAGGGATGAAAGGCTGAGTGAACCTTGCCCAGTCGGGAGTCGAACTCTCGACCTGCGGTGCGGCAGTCAGATGCCCTGACCACTACACCACTGGGCTTTATATATATATATATATATATATATATATATATATATATATATATATATATATATATATATATATATATATATATATATATATATATATATATATATATATATATATATATATATATATATATATATATATATATATATATATATATATATATATATATATATTTTGAAGATCGTGCTCAACTATCCTATGTAAAAAACATCATTCAATAATATTAAAACAAAGCGAGAAATTTTAAATTAACGCCCCCATAGACTTCGTTTTACTTTCTCTCCGTGTCTGAAGTGGGCTCTTTAAAAAATATATCTGTTACACAGGACAAATTTCGTTCTCCGACTGTTAAAGGTGTACTGTCCCCTTAAAAATAATAAATATTAAAGTAATGAACTATAAAAATATTTCTTTAAAATTTTGAACAAGTTGATTTACAATTTTAAAGTTAACAATCTTTAAAACTTATTAACTTTAAATTCTGCTGATTTTTAATTAAAAAAACTGTTTTTCGAACGTAAAATGTTAAATTGTCGAATATTTTATACATATACAAGAATAGGAGGCTTGAAAACCAGTCTCCTGGCCAGGCCACAAATATGTTCTAACAAATTATGACTTCGTAATTATTTGTTAACTATTTTAAAAAATACTCGTCTATTTTTTACCATTTTACTTAATAAACTAGGACTGAAATTTGATTCCTTAATAACTTCTATATGTTGTAACTCTCTCGGTGCGGTTCTGAAATTGTTTATATAAACGAAATGTATAATTTCCTTCGTTATTCATAGAAATGTAGAATTTAAAATATTTCATTCTTTCAAGAGTCTTTTGTTGAAATTAAACAATAATTTTAGAAAAAAATAAATCCAAGGTTTGAAATAGGAGTGATCTATTTTAACACGATACAATAATCCAATCACAACTAAATCGTTTCCATTAGCTAAAGTGTTTGGATACTAGCCAATCATATTTTTAATAGGCGTGGTTTTCATCGTCTTGGTAGAGGCGGAGAGCATAACATTACGAGGCCATTTTTGACACATTTTTCATCAAAATCTTTGCATATTTTGCTCAGCCTAATTGTAGTAGAACTATTGAAAGCATGTTATTGGAAAGCTTAAACTCTATATTTTCGTTGTTATTAAAAAAAATTTTCCTGAATTTTGCTGATATGAATGTTATAAGACTAAAAACGACACAGCACCTCGAATTTCACTGGATCCTAAATTGACAGGATCCTGAGAATTAAACTACAACGAAAATCGGAAAAGTAAAAAATAGCCCGTAAACAGATAGTCCTCAGCTATCCTGTGCAAAAAAAATCATTTAAAAATATTAAAAATCAAGCAAGATATTTGAAAATATTGTTCCCATAGACTTATCATTAGCGTTCGAACTTCAAGCCGTGACTAGTGTGGCCTCTTAAGGGGTTAACGAACTTCGTGTATTTTAGTGACTGCTGCACAACAAATTTTATGCAACCGGTGATGTTGTTTTTTGTCGGTTTAATGGGCTCGTAGTGTTCATACAATGGTTGTTGATTGGGTTTTGACGAACTTTTGAAAATTTTAGAGACTGCTGCTTAAAGAATTTCATGCATCCAATGTTTGTTTTTATTGTTGGTGCTGTTTAACCCCTGGAAGGGCGGTGGGGTATATTTTATCCCACATTCGATTAGCCCCTTACGTGCCGAGAAAAACTTACGAGATTCACTCCGCAGTGCCACAGTTAGAACTTAGTGGCCTTACAAAATGGGGCGTGGCTTAAGAGCGTGCGAACTCTGTAAATAATCATTGAGAGATAGAAGATGTTCCATTCAATTTTTAATTTTTGTGGATTCACTAATAACTGAAAGTTGTGCCCTTAAGCTACCGATAGGAAACTATTGTATATATGTTGAACAAAAGAGTCAGGAGTGAGTTTTACGTGAACAAAACCATATTTCCGAAAAAAAAACGTTTTATGTAAAAAATCATCTAGCTAAATAATTCATATTTTTCGAATATGATTTATTGATTCTCTTCCGATAAATAAGTACGCTTTAGAACCAACAATTTGTTGGTAACAATATTGGTTCTATTCGTTTCATTATACGAAAAAAAAAATTTTCTTGCGTGCATTTTAGTCGGATTCTTTATGTCATGTCTTTATGCATTATTTGATTTTTTTTTTCAAAAAAGTGATATGTGATTTAATGGAAGGTTTATTGCACTGAAAAAATAATGATAAAATCAGAGATGTGTTTTTCGTATAACGTCAACTTTTTTCTTGTACTGCACATCTGCAACACAAGCAAAAATTACTGTCATAAGTAAAATATTAAACAATTAATAGTTATTGTAATCTCTTACCTGCAGAGAAAAACTTACGAGATTCATTCCCCGTACCACAGTTTTCCAAACAGGTACACGTAGTTATGCGGTGTATTGGGGGAAATAAGTGGCAAGCTTTTAATATAAACATTGTATACTTCCACGAAAATATAAAAAGAAACGAAAATACAAAAATTATGTACAAAAATTATACCAAAAATGTAAAATTATAGAGTAACAATATGATAAAAAGATGTTAGAACTTAGTGGCCGTGTGATATATCCTGAAACATGGTTGGACACATAAACCAACATCACACTCAGTGCATTGATAGTGGGATTAGCGGCGAATTTTTTTCATTGAACAAATCGCACATCTCCTCAATGCATTTTGCTTTGAAGACGTTAATGTTACTAAGTCCGGAAAATGTCTAGCAGAGAGTCGTAAAGGACAGCCACTTTCTAATTTCTGTCATTTGGCAGGTTGTGGGGGAGTAATATGAAATTTCTCAAATATACGTTCCACCAAATTCATGCGGAATTTGTAATTATCAACGTTACGGAGTTGTTTCTTTTGTAATGTGAAGGCATTCAAAATAGCCGTATCTAATAGATGGCGAAATATTGTTAAATAATACCTCTTCTGTCTTTTTCGTGTTGTTGAATAACACACTAATGCCTGATTCGCTCTATCAACCCCACCCATCTTCAAGTTATAATCTATAACAATAGCTGGCTTCATGACATTTTTTTCAGTTTCAGAGCAATTTGCTGTATGGATAGAACTAAGAAGCGAAACATCTTTTTTGTCAAGCCATCTCAACACGGTAATTTTGCCTCTTTGGAAAGCAGCTATTTCGCCTTTCTTCAAAGTAAGTTTGTTGAAATTTTCAGGCAAATTACGTCGATTAGGACGAAGAGTTCCATATACGTCAGTTGAATTTTGGATAAGAAGATCTGCTAATTCTGGTGAGAGATAAAAATTGTCCGCAATTACACCATAACCTTTTCCCCCAAAAAGTTCAATAAGCGTCATCACTGCTTTTCTTACGACTCCATAGTTCTCATACTTTTTATCAAAGATTGTACTCTGCCCTGTGTACACGATCGTATTGTGAATATATCCTGTCTCTGCTCCAGCAAGTACAAAGAGTTTTACTCCAAAGCGAGCTCTTTTCATTGGTATGTATTGTACACATGATAGCCTGCCTTTGAAAAGCATCAAGCTCTCATCAATGCTCAGGTCCCTTTCATGTGTATAGACACTTGAAAATTTCTTCATCATGTCAGAAAAGCAGGGTATATTTTACTTAGTTTTGGATTTGGATGTGAATTTTTATCAAAAGTACTGTTATCAGAAAAGTGCAGAAATTTCATGATAAGTTGAAAGCGATTTCTGCTCATAAATGTCCTAAAAATTGGATTTTCAATCAATTTGCTTTTAGTCCAGTAAAGCGCAACATTAGGTTTTAGAAGTATTCCTTGCAAATTAAGTATACCTAAAAAAACATATATTTCTTCTAAAGATGTTGGACGCCACAACTTCGTCCTTGATTTCTCTTTTCCAGGATGCTGGTTGTTATACTGGTATGCAAAATGGTTAGTTTCTGTAACAATATGAAGCACCAGCTTCTGATCAAAAATAATTCAAAAATAAAAGTGGGTTCGTAACATCTGTTACATTTTTATTTATTCCTGGTTGTCACGAAAATGGAAACCGTGAAGGTGGCATAGGTAAATTTTTTATATCCAATCGTATCCAGTTTCTGGCATCTTTCATAGAATAGTCGTTATCTGAATCCTCTTCATCTGACACATCATATTCTGACGTGTCTGAACCAGAAGATGACGGAAAGTCGTCATCCAACTCACTATCATCAGTATGGGACATACTCCTACGAAATTCTAGAAAACTCGAGAAACTGCACGCATAAAGCTATGAGAGTGAGGTAGTGACATCAAAATAGCAATGCGCACCGCCCCCTGAATACTAGGCCTGAGCGCTGACACAAAAATGGCGGCTGTCGAAGGCGGATTTTTTTCAGCATGTGTACGGTCCCTTAAATATTCGTACCAATAATTTTTGTAAGTTTTTCCCACTTTATTTTTCTGAGATTAAAGAAGTCAAAGAAATCCTTAATAAAATACTGGTGTAAAAGTTTAAGGGACCGTATCTACGCTAAAAAAATCCGCCTTCGACAGCCGCCCTTTTCGTGTCAGCGTTCAGGCCTAGTATTCAGGGGGCGGTGCAATGTGGTAGAAAGGCGAAAAGTGAACGGCAAACCAAACAATATTTTCTCTAGAATAATAGTGGTGTGCAAAAAGGGCGGAGCCTTGTCAAATATGGAAAAAAAAATCGCTTGTATTAGCTCAGTGCGATAGCCTTTATGAAGGTAGTTCCTTCTACCCCTTCTCATCTGAAATAGGTCAGTCTTTCAAAAACACCTTCAAAGTCTTTTTTCTTTTTTTCTTTTTCTTTTTTTAATTCCAAAGCCGTGGACATGGTTTTCCTGGTACAGCGCAGTATAAAGGACAATATTTCGGACTGACGTATATATACGTCAGTGGCACTTAACGCATCGACTATGCGCGACGGATATATACGTCTGTGGCACTTAAGGGGTTAATCAAGATTTGTTCCAGAAATATTTTATGAAATTTTACTTTTCTAACTTTGGTGGAAAATAGTCGTAAAATTGATCTTATTTTGAAATAAAAATTTTCTAAATTTCCGGTGAGAATTCAGCATTACACAAACGCAATTGCTTGTCCCTCAATGGGGTTAATGGGCACATCTGGCTAACACTTCGGTTTGCTATCGCGGTTTTCACAAATTTCATAAATTGTATAGACTACTGCGTAACGAACTTCATGCATCCACTGATTTTTTTCTCTCTTTTTTCTGTATAATTGTCACGTTGCACTCATACATCTGGTATTGATTGGAGATTCAACGAATTAATTACATTTTAGAGATTGCTGCACAAGGATTTAGCGCGATTTTGGTGATCAGTGGTGCCGGCTAACAGAAAAATAACGGACTTTTTTGGTATACATTTAGAATTAGTGAATAAAAGACATGAAACTGGACATTTGAAGTATCTGTCACTGTCTAAAATTACTGCAGAAATTTCATTCAAAAATATAATATCTGTGTAAATAATTTCATTTCGACAATTCGAGAGCAATCATGGAATTCATATACCCATACAAATAAATGGAGACCATTTCGACTTTACTTATAGAGAAGAAAAAATTAAAACATGTACATACATTATGAGATTACAATAGTAAATATATATATTGGTATTTTTATCGATCAAAGTTGCCAACCTTTCGATTTTTTATGCCAGTAAATTGTTACAAAAATGTTCACTTTATCTAATTGCAGAAATTTTGCAATTGTATAAAACAAGTATTCTGCATAAAAATATTGGTAATAAATAAGTGCGGAGGTTGGCAGCTATGTATCATATATGTGTCATTCTCTGGAAAGTGGCTGTTTTTAAAAGAAAATGCGGCCTAATAAAATTGCCTTAAAAATCTCAATATTTAGCCTACAAGTACCTTATTGCTATATTTATCAAAAAATAATATGAACCAAACTGTACCTGATAGATCTTATGAGATTTTAATTTCAAAGCACTTCTATTGCTAAAATGTTCAAATAAATGATTGGCACCGGAAATTAAGAACAAATTTTCTTATAAATAAGAAAAATGCTATGTTTCACATACATGTTAGATAAAAGTTTATAAAAAGTCTGGTGCCACTGTGGCGCTTGGGAATTAAAATTAATTGGTTTCATAAACACACCACCGCTCGTGAAAGCGTTAAAAAAGAAAAGAAATTATAATTAAAAGTCATACTGTCAATAAATAATATATATATATATATATATATATATATATATATATATATATATATATATATATATATTACTCTATGTCAATTGAAAAAATAAAGATAAATTATTAACATTTAAAAGAGTTAATGTTTATTTGAATTAGTACATTTTTTTTTTTAACTTCTCCCTGTAAAATAACAAAAATTAAAAATGTATTATCTTTACTTACGGTAATTAAAAGTCTTGTGAGTTTTTTTAATGTGTATTTTATTGCATTATATTTTCTTATTTTACTGTTTAGTACATGTATAAATAGATTCAAATCATTCCCTCACAATTTTAAGTCATTCCCTCATATTAAAATTATGAGGGAATGATTGTGAGGGAATGACGAAATACTTCTGAAAACCATGTTATACAAAAGTGTTTAGTCTTAGGTATAAATTAGTCTTAGGTATATTTTCAGTGTACTAAATATCTTTTGAAACACATTTCTAATAATATAACAACATAAAAAGTCATTTCATTAGTTTTTATTAAATTTATAATAGATGAGGGAATGACGCATAATAATAAAAAAAAAACTTACATTGATCTAGTACTTCTAAGCCATATACTAACTATTAACCCCTTGGAGACGAGCGGCACGTATAAGTGCCGCATAAAACGCTGAGAATCCTTGTTTTTCCTCACCAGTAAAATTTTACTGTAAAATTTGCCTTATTTAATCAGCGCATTTTCTCGATTCAAGAAGACACAAATTTCTGTTTTTAAAAAACGGTGACAACAGATAAAAAATTTCGTAACAGGCTCCCGTCCCGAAGGGGTTAAAGATCGGTTTTGAGAAAACAACCAGATGGATGCTTCACTTTACTCTTGTACAAACTGTCCTAGACATGTATAAAGCATGTGCTGCTTTCTACTAAGTATTTAATGGTACATTTATAGTTATGTGAGGGAATGACGACAAATTCTAGGGATATCATTAAAAAGTGCCCTAATTCATTCATTATATAAAATATAAATATAATTAAATGGCTAAATATGTATTTAAGCGTGTTTAATGTATTGAGAAAAAAATGATTATAAATATACGTGCTGCAATGGCAAAGGAAGCGTTTTCTTTCCTATATATGTGAATGGGGACATAGTGCGGGACTGATATTTGCATTAAAAAATACATTTAATTTATCATATTTCAATTTCAATAAATAAATAATTACAGTTTATATGTATAACAGATTAATATTGATAGTTTAACCCTTTAATTCTTGCTCCCGTCATATTCATGGGCTGCGTCTTTTACTCAGATTAATTGATTCCCACCAGTTTTATAAAATAGTGAAATTGGCTATAGTTTAGATGCGTTTTACCTGTCATTAAATAAGGCGAATATTTCTTTTCCTTAAAAGTGGTGCCAATAAGCAATTTGAATTTTTCAACCGTAATTTAATTCGTGCGTCATGGGGTTAAATCACTTTTTCTTTTTGTAATTTTAAAAATATGTCTCCAAGACCCCTGGGACATAAAATTGTCACTTTTCAGAGAATGACTCATATATGTATAAAAGTTATTTTTTTTTTAAATTCATAACTCATAAAAAGCACAAAAGCGATTAAAAATAGGAATCATTAAAGCATTAATTTTTCAAATAAAATAACACATTCAGTAATTACCATTCACATAATAATGACGCTACCAGAGCATTGAATCTAAAAAGAAAATATTCTTAACCAGAGAAAAAAAAATTAATTACCATAATAACGCATTTTCAAGGAGAACTAATGTGGTTTTATATATTTCTTAATTTTCATATCTTTGGCTAATAATTATATAGTTATCTTTAGTCAAAAAGCAGAGAGGTTCGAATTTTAGGTTATCATAATTACTTATGATAGACAATTAACCGAACGTTTTTATATGTGTTTTAGATTATATTTATTCTCAAATAGAATAATTAAAGACGCATTAACAGAAGAAATCGGAGGAAGAACAAATACTTATAATTATTTCTGCTTTATTTTATTGTCTTAATTGGTGCAATAAAACCAGATCCGTCTTTAAAAATAAAAACTTCATGCCTTTTTAACATTTGCTAAATACCCATTTTAAAAACTATATGATGTATAAAATAAAATTTATTATTGAGAAATAACAACATTTATTTATTTAAATAATTACTTTTTATCGTATTTTTTATAATGAAATGGATTTGGGATGTTACAGCATGCAATATGTAAGAGTTTTAAATAACTCGATGCAACTTAATTTACTAGTTAAAACATTTATCTATTTGATAGAACACATATTCGTATCTAAACAAAAACAAATAAATAATGAATAGTTGAAAACACATATATATTTTGTTTTAAATATGATTTCCTTATAACTGCTCTCACATTTTTGAAATGCAAATTAATTACTCAGATATTATTATTTTTTTAAAGGAAATTTCTGTATTACTTCAGACACTGACAACTAAGTCAAATTTGCCAGTTTGTCATCTTATTTTATTCAGAAATTCTAAATTTACGTCTTAAACTCGTAATAGAAATGTTAACTGTATTAGAAACATAAAATTTGTGATTTAATAAATTAAAAATTATTCTTTCATAAATTTCTATTTAACTCCTTAATCATGTTCGGTGCGGAGTAATTCTGTTTAAAAACTGATGAAATAATGGACTCACACTAGAATTCATAAACGAAGTTATTAGTAAATATGAACTTTCTTATTTTCATGCACATTATAAAAGGAAAATTTTAATAAAATATTCTTGGTGCCGCGCGACAGCTTTGGAATTAAAATTTGGTGTCCTTTTTTAAGGACACCGCCCTCGAATGTGTTAAACCCTTCAGGATAGATTAGAGTGTACGTCCTATTTAAGGTGCGTATAGCTTTATTATTTACTACAATAATATGTTAGTCCTTATCAAAGCGCTATAAGTAAGCGTACAAAGTTAATGCTGGAATCTGCCGTAAATTGACACAGCTGCGCCATCTTGTGGATGGAGTGAATAACGCAAATACGCGGGTTTTTTGTATGACGTCGTATATGACAGAATATCTACCATCTGCGGATCTCGTGCACAGGTCTATTTGAAGATACTTATAATTTAAGAGTTAGGCGCGCCACACACCAGAGAGACACTCGACAATAATCGTGAGACATGAGGCAAATTCTGCTGTTCAAACCGGTTTTTTCTTTGTTAACAGGGTGAAATTGTCGCATGCTTCACGCTTTTCTGCCGCATGTCTCCTTGGTGTGTGGCGCGCCTTATAAGCGGAAAAGCAGACAAAGCTATTTTAGCGAATACCTGTTAAAGTTTTAATCATGAATTTCAAACATTTACTCACTCATGGAAGATGAACCTTCTTTACCAGACTTATTGCAAAATATTTCTGTTACAGTTTGTTTTGATGAAAATATGTGTATTTAAAAAAAATCGCAATGTCATTTTAATTTCGGGAGAAATAGCACTAATGCTACGTAAACAGTATTGCCTTTTGCCCCGAAACTAAACTGACATTGCAACTATTTTTTTAATACATATATTTTTATCAAAACAAGCTGTAACAAAAATATTTTGCAATAAATCTGGTAAACAAGGTTAATCTTCCATGAGTGAGTAAATATTTGAAATTCACGATTAAAATTTTAACAGGTATTCTCTAAAATGGCGTTGTCTGCTTTTCCGCCTATAACTCTTAAATTGTAAATATCTTCAAATAGACCTGAATTTTATGCAAGCTATTCAGGCTAAAAGAAAACCATTTTTGTTAATAAAAGTTATAGGCGCAACTTTTAATTCCATGTTTTTTTCCCACATTGGAAGAAACTTGCCCACCTTGGGTTTATGTTATTATTTATTAGTAATAAAATGTAATTTAAATATAAAGAGCGGAAAGCATGTGTTTAAATTGATGTAATATACCAGTATGTATGTATTTTAAATAAAGTTATGCTTTTCAAATGACGAGTATAATTTAGAAATGATGATTTTATATTTTGAATGAAATGAATGCAATATAAACGCTGGTGATGAAGAAAATATTTGACGGTTTATGAACTGCGGCTGGCTAACATAAAAGTACTTTTTTACACTGTTTATTTAATGTAACCCTGTTCATATATATGAAAAGATAAAACATTTTAATCGATTTTTCCCTCCCAGATATGCTAGAAAAATAAAAATTATGTACATGGATATGTTTCTAGTAACAATACAACATTTTAGTATTTTTACAACTTGATTATAAATTAGCAAATTAATTTTACGTTATATAAACGTAGCTGATAAATCCTTAAACATTCTTTATGGTTGTTACAACTGTATATACAAGTACACCAATTGAGTAAGTTATGTAACAATCTACGATTTCTAAAATAAACCAGCTGGATGAGAAATTGCAAAAGAGAAATATTAAAAACCTTTAAGCATCTTAAACGTGATTTCCAGCCCTATAATGTTTTATAAAAAAGTTAAAATATTATTTAATATATATTATTAAATGCCAGTGATTTTAATACGTTCAATTGGCCCATCTCCGTCCGCAGCCCTTTTTTCTACTACTTATTCCGACTCTTTTGCGGAAGCCAAATTAAAAAAAAAAAATAAAATAATAATAATAATCAGGACAAAATTAAAAGGGAAATTTGAAATTATTGGCTACCGACCAACAACTGCTACGTCGAGCTTATTATTACTCCATAATTTTAAGTTATTGGCAATTGTGTGTTTCATAAGCCTTTTTCAAATTTGGAGAATGTTCCGCAATTGGGTTATTTCGATAAAAGTTACTTTCATTTTCTAACCATTATGTAACTTTTATACAGTTACAATTGTATACTGTTTTCTCATTTGACGCAAATCGTGGCTATCGGCCCGATTACGGAAAGTTATCCATTTTACCCCTGCGAGGAACCGGTGTAAGATAATAAATGTTTAATTGAGCATACCACGTACTATTTGTAAATATTTTATATTTTATTCCAATTTTTGAAGTTACTTCTATACTTTGTATGCTATCTGCAATGTTATTCACCTGTGCGAAGTGCAGGTATCCCACGAAAACTATTTTTCCCGGATATGACACAATGACCGACATATTTCTATATTTAAAAAAAGTAATTTGTCGATTTTAGGAATTTTTTTAAAGCTGTTGTCTAAAATTCTCAAAATATTTAAAACTATAAATAATCAATTATTGCTGGTTTAATAGTACAAGAATTACTGCTTGCATTTTAAATTAAAGTGGATCCTAATGTAAAATTAAATGAGTTTTAAATTGAATGAATGAAATGCTTCTATTTTAAATATTATAAATACAATTCGATCAAGAGAATATTTGGCAATTTATCGCCTGCGCCCGATAAATAAAAAATATTACTTAAAATTAATTAAATAATTTATACTTAAACTCTAAGCGTAATAAAACGTTTAATTCTCATTGGAAATACACAGGTTTATGTAATTTTTATAACTTTATCTTACCGGGAATTGAATTAAAAACGCTGCTGTAAAATTCTATCTTAACATACATTAACTAATTTTTATATGTCCTTGTTCATTGCATTACAAAAACATAATTCAAATAGAACGTATTAAAATCACTGATATTTAATATTATATATTAAATAATATTTTAACTTTTTTATAAATTACAATAAAACACAAAACTAATTTTTTTTTCTTTTGGGAAGCGAAAAAAAAATGAGTTCTCTCAGATAGAGAGTTATTTTTGCAGTTTTGAAAATGCAATAATTAGAATGCCAACGTGGCATTTTCCCAAATAATATAAGTTCTTAAAAGAACTGATTTTGTTTAAATAACTAACTTCAATTAATAAATTAAATAATGGCGAATAAATAAATCGAATTATATCTATACTTCCAACAATTAAGTACTGCAGACGACAAACGAATAAAATCACGGCTGCGCCCGCGCATAGTTATTTCATAGATATCGAACTTATAGATCATCCACAAAGGGGAATGAAGTTAATAATCCTCTTGTAGTTCACTCCGTCCGCTGGGTGGCGTATGACCTTGATTGACGTGACCTCGCCTTTAATCTTGCAGTTACCTTTCCTATGTAAGATAGGACGCTTACTTATATCGCTTTGGTCGTAATCTCAGGGCTATTTTTGAATTATAGCTGGCAGCACTTTATCAAAGCAGAAGTCTTTAACACACACTTTAACAACATTTGCAACAGAAATATACTTCGAGATTTATATTAGAAAAATACTGGTGGGAGCACAAATAAAAATAGTCGCATGTGGTTGTACTGAAAACTTTGCCTTGCCGAATCGTAGAATTCTTGAAGCATCGTAGAACATATTTTTGGAAAATAAAGGTAAAAATAATATAAAGAATTTCTGAGATTAGAAATTTAACCATTATTAGACGCTGTCTATCCATGATTTGCCACGAGGATGTAATTGTATTCAGTGAAGATTTGCAGGTCTGCCACAGATAACAATTTATATATTCTATTCCAACCATTATATCTTAAAAATAAATTTTATTGTATATTTGTCTTGTACTTGTCAAAGTACAAATGAAAGTTTTACATAAAAAATCGTGTTGCCAACAAAATAAAATTCTTGTAAGACTGATATGAGAAAATACCGAGGTCACGTGGTGGGTGACTTAGAACCGATACCGGTTAAATATGGTTGAATGACACCCATCCTGAAGGGGGTGAACAGTTCTGCCATTACCGTCTCAATACTCAAGGCCTCAGGACTGATTTCGTGACGCACCAAGTGAAGATTAACCTCTTGAAGGGCAAGCAATTGCGTTTGTTAATGCTTAATTCCCAACGGAAATTTAGAAAAAAAATATTTCAAAATAAGAAAGAGCAATATTACGACTTTTTCCACTAGAGTCAGAAAACTAAAATTTCCTAAAATTTTTCTGGTGCAAATCCTGAATAATCGTAGGTGGGATAAAATATATCCCACCGGCCCTCAAGGGGTTAAGGGGCGGCGCTATATATTATATACCACCTACGATTAATCAGGATTTGCACCAGAAAAAATTTAGGAAATTTTAATTTTCTGACTTTGGTGGAGAAAAGTCGTAAAATTGCTTTTCCCTATTTTGAAATATTTTTTTTCTAAATTTCCGGTGCGAATTAAGAATTACACAAACGCAATTGCTTGTCCTTCATGGGGTTAATCTTCATTTGGTACGTCACGAAATCAGTCCGGAGGCCTTGAGTATTGAGACGGTAATGGTTCTGCTCGCACTCCGTACTTGCAAGCAATTTTTTCTTTCTCCGTTACTAAAAGGTTTTACATACCACTAATGTTTCATTACAATCCTCACCTCTTTTTTTTAACGATCGATGTTTTTTTATGATTAAATAAGGCGAAAATTTTATTTCGAAAAAAGCGGTGTTCAGTCCATAGTCTGCATTATTTTGTGAAGAAACAAAAACTGTTGAGTGATTAATTCGAAATTTTCCAATTAAAGGGAGTAAAAATGGAATCATTGAACTGAATTACAACTGCATTTTGAAAAAAAGCAGGGAAATGGTAAATAATTGGAATTATTACGTGTCTATTGTTGCAATTTTCTAAATAAAATTCAAAATATCTTATTTTAAGTAAATAATATTTAAGGCCTATGTAAAGGACCTTAAAAGCTTTTTATTGTGATATTAACATCAGTTTAGGAATAAGGAATTAGTTTTAGTACATGGCACAGATACATCCTTTACTATTTAAATACTGTATATTTCATGAATTTTGTAACTAGCAGCCAAATGCTTTACAGGCGAAATATATTCCATGGACTTAATTTAGAACTTGCCTTTTTAAGAAGGTAGAAAATATCCTACTAAAATTTCAAAAGGTTCATATCGTTTTGAAATTGTAGTTTTCTGCTTTTTAAATGACAGCATTTTAAAATATTCAGGGTTGCCTCTGTCAACGACTTTTCAATTCTATATGGCACCACTTTTTAAAAGAAATGTTTATATATTGTTGTAAACATATGCAGAAGAAATAAACTACGAAATTTATTTTTAAAACATAGTGGTGCGAATAAAATATAAAACTAATCACCAGTGATAGTTCTGAATAATTAATAGAATTGATGTTATCAATGTGCGTATGTTCAAGAAATTTGCAAACATTATCTCAAAAAAAAAAATTCTATTTAATATTTGAATCGCATGATTCCTAATTTTTTTAGATTAAATAATACGAACAATTTTGTTAAAAAATTGTGGTACAGCTGTGTGAAAAATGATTATCAAAATTTAGCTTTTTTTAAGTTCCCGAAATCAAAACAGTTCATGCCATTGTAACCAGTTTGGCCTCCAATTTTAATTCGGAATTTCAACTTCATACCGAAATTTCGAAAGAAGAATTTTTATTGTATGTGATCGCTAAAGGCCTGTTATTAAATAAAGTATAAAATGTCATTCATTATTTATGGTATAAAAACCTAATTTCTGAATAAAAATTGAGGCCAAACTTGCAACCCCGTTCATGCAATGAAATTCCAACTTATCGTTTTGAAAGGTATTTAAGCACACAGATTTCAGGATATTAATAATTTACATTTTCCACATGACAGACTTAAAAAGCCAACAAATTCAATTAACCAATTACTTTTAGAGAGGCTTTATAAAAGATTGTCTTTTTACAGATGGTGGGTAACAATCAAATTACTTAATCGAAAGATCAGTATTCGAGTAAATCCCGATTTAATTCTAACATAAACTTTCCTTTTAGATTAGTAATTAATCTTTAAAACAGCAACGGTTTTATTTCTAATGAACGGACAGTTACAGGGTGACGACAAATCAGGGGTAAACGCAGTAAAAAAAAAAAAAAAAACTACTGGGAATCTAGACGCCAGTACTGTTACCGTATTTTAACAGAACTTTTCCCCGGCAAATTACAGAAAAATTTCCGTTAAATTAAAAAAAACGGAAATTTTTCTGTTATTTACCGGGGGAAAATTCCGTTAAAATACGAAAATGGTACTGGCGTCTAGATTGCCAGTAGTATTCCGTTTTTTTTTTTTTTTTTTTTTTACAGTGCAGAAAACGAATTTTTATGTAAGAAAATACTTGTAGTCAGCCCTTTTGTGATTGCGTTGTTTCCTAATCTGTAGTTACTTTGAATTAAGTATCGGGTATTAATCAGGTTGGCTAGAGGTCAGATAATTTTGCAAAGGCACGATTATATAAATCGATTTTTTCTATATAAACATACTTTTATTTCAGCAGAAAGAGGAACCCTGTTAATAGATTCGCATGGCTGCCACTGGCGACTATTTTTATATTCTATTCGTACGACTATTTTTTTGAAAAATAAATTTTGTAGCATATATCTCCCGCATATGCTATTATTAAAGTTTAAGTGAAATATTTTTATTTTGAGAAAGTGGTGCGAGTTAGAATTGATATATAGTTGCCAGGTCTTGCTTCAAACTGTCATGTGGAATTACTTTGTACTACTTTTATATATGTAATATTTGAAATAATTTATACTATATTTTATCCAGAAATTCGAATGTGGTGTAAGTATAACATGTGGTTTACGTAAACAGAAGCATGGGTAACTTGGATTTTATAACGTTCGGAACAGAGTTACAGGCAACTACTTTTGCGACTCTTTTTAAACACCACTAATTTTTTTAAATTACTTTTACGGAAAATTACTAAAACAATTACATTAAAAGGTTCTCTAGGACGATGCTTCCTACATCATTCCGCAGATAAATTTGAAACGAAGAAATTCGTAAAAAAATAGTCGTGGTAAACGTTTTTATTTAGTCTACCTGTGACAGCAATAAAGAAACCTTTTCTAACACCCAATGATCATCCGGAAAGTATATTCTAATTTCATCTGAAACGAGATTTACAACCGGCCATGGAAATTGACAGCATCAATTAATTTCAATCTGCAGCGTCCCGAACAATGCGTCCGCATCTGAATGATATTTTATTTAGGAAAATTCAATTTACACCATAAAATTTTGAATAGCAATTTTTTATTACATTTATTCAATGTCGATCATCCGAAAAGCAAAAAATAACTATGAATATTTGCACGTGAGTATCCGGAATACCTAAATTAAAAATCAGCTAGATTCGTCCCGAAGCATTTTGGGGACAGGTACATGAGAAGAAGAAAAGTAAACAAGAAAATACAAAGAATGACTAAGAGAAGATTTTCAGTTAGGTATTAATCGACATCGAGATAAGAGTTTTGTACTGGTCTGGTTTACCTACGAATGCTTACTGTTAAACCGTAATGATGCACACATGTAAATTTTTTGTGTCCTATTTTTTTGTAACATTTTCAGAGTTAGTTCTTCAGAACACGCTGTAGTATGTTGCAGTCTTTGGACGTAGTTGAACAAAGTTAGTCAAGGTAGCGATATATCATGGGAATCTGCCTCTATATGATGTTGTGTAGTGCTGCCAGGTATGCTACGTAAATCGGGACTCCAAATGCTCTGGACAAAGGTATTTTATTTAATTTTCTTCTTCTTATCTAATGGTAGAGATATCTGTGATTAAAAATACCGAAATAAACAGTAAAAAAAATAGTGGTGTCGTGTGCATTTGGAATCCTGATTTAAGCGGAACACTAATGTCTCTTGAAATGTTTTACAAATCGTTTTTGAAAATTGTCTTTATATGACTGTAAAACGGCGACTGTGCGCACTATTTGGCGAATTATCACTATTTCTACTCTGGCGTGATCCTATAAGAACATCTACTCTGTTGTGTTTCCTTGTTAGGAATTATGATGTAAAATTGCCAATGGGTGATGTTTGACCGTTTCCGCGGTCAATTAAAACATAACAGGTTTCGCACGCTATTAAGACACGCCCAATTTTGTAAGGACTCTTCCACCATAATCGCATAATACGGCTTAGATGCCGTATATTCCCTTGGCCGACATCTTGGATGTTTTGAGATCTCTTGGCGATTTTATGTTGGCGATCTTTATAGATATGGAATCCGTGTGACGTGTGTGTTCTGGCGTGACGTGTCCTGGCAACCCCGTTTTTCATCGAGATTGTGTTGCGAGTTCGCGAGAAGACCGTTTTCGCTTGTGATATCGTGTTGTATGTGAATTATTTTTATGTTAAATTTATCGGATGTATTTGACTGAATATGGGTTTTGTGTCCGTTTAAACGCTCTTGCTAAATTAATTAAGAAATATGAGGGAATTTTGACGAATAAAGGAGGTTTGTTTTCAGTGCGTCACTGCATATTCATAAACCTATTTTGGAAAATGACGGTGATGCTAGCAGATATTTTGTGCTTGAGCTTTCAAGAAAGCAGTAGTCTGTTAACGTATGTTGATAATTTTATGTATATTTTGTTGCTGTGTTTTAGAGTAATATTTTCTATTAGTCGTTTATTGTATATTTCTCCTGCATTTCGTGCATTTTTGAGATTGGGGAACAGCAAAATACGTACATTTACTTTCTACTGCTTTAACGAGTTTCGTGCATTTTTGCGGTCGCGGCAGAAGGAGTTTGCTGAATCCAGTGATTTTTTTTTTCGGTTAATGAGCGCGTTGCGCTCATTCGATGTTTAGTGATTGCCACTTTAATGAGTTTTGTTTATTATTTACATTTTATTTTCGTTAAGCTTAACATGCGTGCAAAAGGATGCTTGGCGACATTTACTATTTGGCGGAAAAGGGGTTTTCACGCCAAGAAAAATTCCAACATGGCGGCCTCGTGAATTTATGACATCCGTTCCCATAATACTATCTTCTTGCAAATGGAGTCCTTACAAAATAGGGCGTGACTTAATAGCGTACGAACCCTGCATAATGTATATTTTTGAAATTACAAACTCTTGACAAATGCAAAAGAAAATGTATAATTTTTACGCAAACTATAATAATAACTACTAAACTCTATGGCTATACAATCTATGTTGGATCTGGGCCGACAGTGCCCATCCCTGTTTTCTTGACCCTGGGCCCCGAGGTGCTATACAGTGTGCTTCCCGGCAAGGTGGTCAGCCTAACGTGGGACCCCTGGTGTTTAGTTCCCTTGCAAGCTTGATACTCATTTTATTGACCACAAAGGGATGAAAGGTTGAGTGAATCTTGCTTAGTCGGGAGTCAAACTCTCGACCTGCGGCGCAGCATTCAGATGCTCTAACCACTATGCCACTGGGCTTATAAATATAACTAGGTAAATAAATTTACCCGAAAAGATTTGTGTTGGAATAAATTTAATATTGATGATGTGAGTAATTGCTGCAAATAACTGAATTTTTTTAAAAACAAAATAGCTAAGGGAAGTATCACTTAGAATATATAAATAAATGTTTTTGATACCATAAAGGAAAACTAACTCATCAATTAATTGAAATGCACCTATTTATTTACAAAAGACACATAAATAAAAAATACTATATACTATACAAGAAAATTAAACCTGTCATAAATTGACTAAGTTTACTTAGTTATTACTTAATACTAATTACTTAGTGCATGCTTTAGTTAAGCGCTTAAAAGTTCCTTTGTTTCTTCGCCAATATCTCGACGAAATTACAGGGTCCATACGCTTCAAGAAGTTTCAAGCACCTTTTACCCGAACTTTTGTAAAGAAATATTTGCCTTATTTAAGGGAAATAAATTCTATCATCAGATGTAGCGACCAATACTTTACGAAATTTCTGGTACTAAAACACCTAAAATCCCCTGAATCCCTTGATGCGTACAAACTCCTGAATTTCTGGATAGTCAGGTTATTAATCAATGTGTTTTCTTAGTTTTGTAATTTTTATTATTTAATTTTATGGTAGCAATAGCAACAATGTGTCTAAACTCCTAAAAAGTATTTAGAGTACCCATTATTGTACGATCCCTTTCATTTCAATCTCGACGAAATTACACGGTTCGTACGCTTCAAGGAGTTTGAAGCACCTTTTAACAGAACTTTTGTAAAGTAATATTTGCCTTATTCAATTGAAATAAATTCTATTCTCAGATATAGCGACTAATACTTTACGAAATTTCTGTACTAAAACACATAAAATCCCCCAAATCCCTTGATGCGTACGAACCCTGAATTTCTGGATAGTCAGGTTATTAATCAATGTGTTTTCTTCGTTTTGTAATTTTTATTATTTAATTTTATGGTAGCAATAGCAACAATGTGTCTAAACTCCTAAAAAGTATCTAGAGTACCCATTATTGTACGATCCCTTTCATTTCAATCTCGACGAAATTACACGGTTCGTACGTTTCAAGGAGTTTGAAGCACCTTTTACCAGAACTTTTGTAAAGTAATATTTGCCTTATTCAATTGAAATAAATTCTATCCTCAGATATAGCGACTAATACTTTACGAAATTTCTGTACTAAAACACATAAAATCCCCTGAATCCCATGATGCGAACGAACCGTGAATTTCTGGATAGTCAGGTTATTACACAATTTGTTTTTTCTTAGTTTTGTAATAGTTATTATTTAATTTTATGGTAGCAATAGCAACAATGTGTCTAAATTCCAAAAAAAAAATCTAGAGTACCTTTTTTTGTACGATCCCTTTTATTTTAATCTCGACGAAATCACAGGGTTCGAACGCTTGAAGGAGTTTCAAGCAGTTTTTACCAGAACTTTTATAAAGTAATTTTTGCCTTATTCAATTGAAATAAATTCTATCCTCAGATATAGCGACTAATACTTTACAAAATTCTGTACTAAAACACATAAAATCCCCTGAATCCCATGAGGCGAACGAACCGTGAATTTCTGGATAGTCAGGTTATTACACAATTTGTTTTTTCTTAGTTTTGTAATAGTTATTATTTAATTTTATGGTAGCAATAGTAACAATGTGTCTAAATTCCAACAAAATTATCTAGAGTACCTTTTTCTGTACGATCCCTTTTATTTTAATCTCGACGAAATCACAGGGTACGTACGCTTGAAGGAGTTTCAAGCACTTTTTACCAGAACTTTTGTAAAGTAATATTTACCTTATTCAATTGAAATAAATTCTATCATCAGATATAGCGACCAATATTTTATGAAATTTCTGGTACTAAAACACATAAAATCCCCTGAATCCCATGATGCGTACTATAACGGCTTTACCGTTATATATTCATTATTCCTCCTTTCCCCTCAAAAAATCAACTTTTAACTTTACTGGTTTATTATAAATTGTCATTATTCTTTCCCCCCCTCCTTCAAATAAAATATTTAGTTTAAATTTGACATTTTAGAGTTAATTTCATATGTCTTTATTCATTCTCTTCCCCCCACCCCCCCCCCCTCTCACTACTGTAAGTTTCGCTTTTACTTTTTAAAGTTCTTTTCAAATGCAGACATCATTTATCTCGGTTCCTTTTTCTGTCTTTCAAATTCACACGATAGAAAAAGATCTTAACCGCAGTTATTTTCCATTGAAATAAAGTAGAAGAATAAAATACAAATGAATCTCTTTTCGCTTTGCAGCCGACGTTATCTAATGCATATTTTCCCAGCCTCTGGGCTTGCATTAGTATTCAATTCTCACCCTTGTACTTTGTCGGATACAAACCATATGCCCATTGCTGACTAATTTGCAGCTGTACTTAGATCTGTAACGTGCATCTAAAAATCACGTGTTCCTATTTCTCTAACCACTTTCCCTTACCGCAAGAATGTTAGGACACGTGTAACCATAAATAGCTCGCCATGGCGTAAGTTTGAATTCTATGTAATACTTCGAGATGCCTCTGATTCCTTTGTCCACGCCATCAATTTTCATCGCCAATACAGTACATATGTTGCTATTCATCTCGCCAATGAGTGAGTGATTGTAATGAATATTTGATCACTACTACCTCTGAACTTGACGGTGACAGACCTCGGCTCTCTGCCCTTCGGGGTTGCCCCGTTGGGCAGTCTCGTCTGTGACTTCTCCCGTCCACTGTACTATCACGGTCTTCCTTTTAAAAAGTTTCATAATAAAGAAGTAAGTCCTCGAAATCCTCGTGTTGGAGCTTTTTTCATTCATCCATGAACCTGGACTAATCTAATAATCTCCTCTATACAAATTGGCGCCGTTGCCCAGATTTTTTCTCCAACAGTAATTAAAAAAAAAAAAAAAAAAAAAAAAAAAAAAAAAAAAAAAATACGAGGAGAAGTATCGCTCCTTCCGTATCATCCTGTACCAGCGACGCGAAAAGATGTCCATAGATCTTTTTCCACGGGAGTTCCGGCTGCCCTACTCGGTGTTCGCTCGCCGATGTCAACTTCAGGGGATTTCCCTTTCTCGCTACCCCAACTGATTTGGAGAGTGCCTCTTTCTTCCGGACTTTACACTAGCCTGACGAGAAGCAAGATTAGACTGCGGTGCTGCAACGGGGTCATCGAACGACGTCGCCTCCTCCAGCAGTTCTTTTTCTACGAAATATCACACCTGCATCACTTATTTCCCTGCGTGAAGTTGTGCCTTCATACTCCTACTCATTACGATCAAAAAAAGTCTGTCTGTACTCCAAAACAAAAACGACAGTTTCTGTTTTTTTGTGCGCGATCTTCAACCTTCAAGCAAACGTGTTCGTGCTACCAGTGTGAGTGCGAAGGGTTTTGGGAAAAGAAAAAGTGCCATCTGAACGTACATCCATAGTGTCCCAAAAGGGAAATGTTTTGTGAAAAAGTCTTCACCTAGCTGTGGTATGAATTATCCGCACAAGTAACACAAATTTTAAACAAAGTTCTCAGTGCAACAAGTCCAGGAAATGTGCGCCGTTTCGCTTTGTTTGTGATCTTGTGATTAAGATTTCCAGAGCAAAGTGTCCAGGAATCCCACAGATTTGGTGACAACACAGTGAAATATGCTAAAAAAATATATATAATTTCGCGAAAGTGTCCTAGTGTTCAAGACAATTGTGAAAATTTTCCAATTATTTTTGTGTCTATGCTGATATCCACAATTTTTCAAAACAGTTCTTCAAATTCATTCAGTGTGCAATAATTAAGAGGAATAATATTTTTCCTCCTTTTAGTGGTGTGTTTCAGCAATATAAAAAAAAGAAAATTACCCTACTGATGACCATGCTTCAGTTTAAAAAAAAAAAAAACCACTCTGCATTAAAAAAAAAAGAGTGTACTAAATCACACTGCACACGTTGTGTCATCTAGCATTCAACATCTTTATAGCATTCAGAGTACGAAAATAGGACGTTAATGATATTTTGTTTTAATTTCTTTTCCGTTGCAAATTGTCACTAAAATCTTTTATTTTAGCTCTTTTTTCTTAAAAAACAAGCGTTGTTTTCTCATCGCTCTGTTTTTGTACTCCAAATGAATGCTCTCTACAAAAAAATGACATACTAGGTCATCAAATTCAATCGAAACACTTGTGTTACAATACTTTATACAAAAAAAAAGAAACACAGTTTGCATGTAAGTATGAACAGGGAATACTTTTACATTAAATTATTTACTCTAAATTGTTATAACCTTTTTTTTTCTTTCTTTTCAATATCAGTAAATATTATCAGTTTCTATCCATGTTATGGTTCCCTATTCATACTTGTACTTTTACCATTTGGATTTTCATAAGTTTGTTGATTTGACAGCTTGAACGGAGAAATCACTTCTGAACTTTTTTTTTTACAATATTTTTAACAGTGATAGCATATTTGCTCCTTATTATCTTCTTCCAAGCTGCATTTGTTTGTTGGTTTTTTTTTAAGTACTTTTTGCAGTTAAAATGATAAAATTATTATACTTTTATTAATATTTCACTTATAATGTTTTTATGGTTAAATCATGACATACTTCTCATATTTTTTTCTCTTACGTGAATTTACATAAACATGCTATGTTTCCTTTTTCGTAAAAATGATTTTTTTTATGCATTCAAAAATCTAGAGTTTAACCCTTTTGCCCCACTGGCGTACTTTGAAAGTACACTTATTCTGCCGATAGGCAACAAAGAAGTTCTCTGCTCCAAGTTTTGCAGTATTTGATATTTTTATGTAAATATGTGCATATTTCGCTCACAACATGTGCACATTTTCATTTGTGTGTGACATTTGCACAATTACTCTCAGCATGTGTTGCTCGACTCTGACCTTGTTTTTTTTTTTTTTTTTTTTTGTATTTTAAACCTGAATTACAATTTAATTACCTGTTTTTTTTATTTTATTGAATTTCGGAAACTTTAATCCAACTGGATGTAGTCAGAAATTTAACTTTCAGAAATGTTGTGATTGATACACTAATATTATTTTTACACTCCCCCCCCCCCCCACGGTCCTTTTTTTTCCTTTTGTGTATAATTTATTTATGCAACTTATTGTGTTTTATTTTATGTGCATGCATGTCATTTCTGATAACTAGAGTTTTTTCATGCATACACCTTTTTGAAATACTAGTATTATTTATTTTGCATTATTTGTGTTGCTCTCTCAAAAAAAAGAATCCCTCCTTTTTCCATTTTGGCTGTCAAAAAAAGGTAAACAACAGAAGTTAAATAAACACCAGAAAATAAAAAAAAAGGATTTTGGTGATAACAGACACTTCACCAGGCTAATTTTAAAATATGACAGCTAATGATGAAAATGCTATTTGTGACTTTAATCACCCCATTTCTGTATCTCCATGGGTAGATTATTTTGAGGAGATATTATTCAGATATTCGGATTCCATTAATATGGAAGCCACATCTATTCAAAATTTACTTAAGACCGAAAATGCTGCATCCATGTCTGAAAAAATTATAGATTTCCTTCAGATCATTAAATTCAATTTTCATGTGCTTAAACTAAACTTTAATATTCTAAAAGATGATTATTCCAAATTAAAACAGGATAAAGATAATTTATTTCTTGTAAATCAGAAACTTATTGAGAGATTACATGAAATCACAGCCCAACACAAAATAAGAAGAAGCGTACTAAATGTAGTAAGACTATGGTTGATCAGGTGGTAGATGTCAACAACAAACTCCCTCCATCTGCCCTAGATAAATCTACACAAACTATCCCCTCTTAGATGTGTAAACAAGAAAAGTTACCACAACTTGAAAATGATAAAAAAAAACACATATCTTAGCTCCGACCTGCACACTCAAGGTAAGCACAAGGAAAAATTTAGATATTAGCGATTCCTCTCTAAAGTCCTTATCCCCTGCTAAACTTAATGTACCTAAGCCTATTCGTGTTATTATTTTTAACCTCCCTGAAAATTTCAATATTCCTGATATCTTGTTTGGTACCTCAGATTTAATTCATATACCTGAACCTGATTTTCACTTTGTTAAAAAGCACAAGCTCCTACATATTAAGTCCTTTAATTGGATCTTTGAGCTTGCACCACAGGATGCTAGGCAATTATAAATGCATAGGGAAATTACCATACAATCAAAACCGTACCCTGTTAAACCATATATAAATGTTAAACGTTGTTTTAAGTGCCAGGCATACAATGATCATATTGCAATTTCCTGTCATAATGACATTAGATGCTCGGTGTGTGCCTTGCCACACATTGACCCTCAGTGTAGTAATCCTCCAAAATGCATTAATTGCATTAGAAATAACGACAGCAATAACACCAACTTTGACATTTTTCACAGTGCTTTTGCACCTTATTGTCCACCATTAAAAAAATTCATCAAGCAAATGCGAGAAAAAGTATACAACTGCAATACATTCCCATAAACATCTCATACAGCTCCCTTAAAAAAAAAAAAAAAAAAAAAAAAAAAAAAAAAAAAAAAAAAAACAATGTAACATACATTTTACATTTTTCGTTTTTATTTAACACACATTACTGTGAAGGAGTTACTATCTACAGCATTCCTTTTAAAATTTTTATTTTCCTATACATTTACATACATATGCCAGTTTTCGACAGCATTATTCATACTGATTTGAAGTTTAAAATTAACTTAATTCTTTCAAGATTTTTTTTATAAACACAAGTGTACAGTAGGTTGCTTTTTCATTTGATTATTTAGCCGGCAAATAGTTAAATGAATCTCGAAATGGAACATTTGTGAAAATTTTTCTGATGCGGATCATCAGACATTGGGATTTTCACATTTGAGGTAGATGTTACTGAAAGAGTACACATTAATTCAACTTTAAAAAATTCATCATTACATTAGTTAAATTTGTAGATTTATTTTTTTAGAAATTTGGATATAATTTCACTTGTTAATCTTAGTTAAGTTTATTTAGTTACATTTCATCACACAAGTAGCGTTTCCTGGTTACATTTTATCCTTTTTCACTTTCCTTTACTTAAAAGCACAATTTTTTTTGGTTGGTTTGTTTTAACTTTAGGCGATGCATTTTTGTACTTGGGATACAAGGCTCTTGGTTCCATATGTACACACTGAGTTTGTGTTCATAGGTTATACAACTGAGTTCATAGGTTATACAACTGAGTTCATAGGTTACACAACTGAGTTCATAGGTTACACAACTGAGTTCATAGTTCACTGAGTTCATAGAAAATACACTTTACACGAGTTCATGGATAAAACACTTTACACGAGTTCATAGTTCATTGAGTTCATAGAAAAATACACTTTACACGAGTTCATTGCATTGTCAATTCTTTGTGTACTTCAGGGACCAATTGCACTATCATTTTTTTTTTCGTGACAATACTTAGTTCATAGAATTTTTCCTTACACATATTAGTTCATAGTAAGTTTTTTTGTCCCACATTTGAGTTCATCGTATTACTTTTACACTTTAAGTCAGTGAATTACTTGCTCATAATTTGTTCATTGAGGTACTTAGACTGCTGTGTTCACAAACATACATCTAAGTCGTCGAAATTTTCCTTTTTTTTCACTGACATACACTGTTTTAGTTCATTGTGAAATCCTTTTTCTTTGCTTCGTTCATTGAAATACACATTTTTTTTCTTTGGTTCATAGAGATACACTTACAATTTAGTTCATTGATATTACACTTTAGATCATTGTTATTACAATTGAGTTCATTGATATTTTGTTTGGTAAAAAAAAACACACATTATACACAATTGAAAATATTTTGTTTCTAGGTTTCAACGTTACACATTAGGATATTCCTTTTTTGTTTTCATTATACCAGGAACTACTTTTGACCTCACATGATATGCACAAAGTAAACATTTATTAAAAGGTTAAGTTTTAACACATTCTTAATTTTTCCATTATTATTATATTTCTTTTATGCCATGACATTTCATGTCACCATCACTTTGTTTCACAACAAAGAATGCCCAGTTTACAGGATGCTACCCCTTCACATGCATTTTCTTTAAATTTCAAACTTATGATGTTTTTATTGTTTTCATCACACTTGTTTTGGTTTTCTACATGGACAAAATTACACGTTTTCTTTTAAATTTGGAGATTAAATATAATCTCTGGTTAAGCTTCACTTAGACAATACACACGTCTAAGATATTATGTCGTTCTTGTAATAACATAACTTCACAATAACAAAAAAAGTTTTTTTTTTCATTTGTAGCATTAGTAACCTAGTGCAGTTACACTAAATGTTTAAAACATTAGTTAAGGTCATACAATACACACACAGTTCCTCTCCTGCTCGATACACTGTAAGGAATAGAATTTACTTAAAAAAAAAAAAAAAATTGTGGTTGTTATACTTACCCGATCATGTCACCAGTCTCTCCACACACTCGGATTGTCCTTTTACCTTTGACATGTGAGACATTTATCTCAGTTTTTTTTAATTATTTTTTTAATTTATCCCCTCTGAAGTTTTGTTCCCGTTTAAAATTTTTGCCCTAAGGGTCCAAACTTCATTGTGTAGAGAGACAAAACTCTTAAATTGTTGTTTCAATTCAATAAACAAAACTTTTTATATGATACATTGACGCATGCTCCTTTGAAGATCAATGTGATCTTTGGGGAGCAGGGACCTAGGTATCACTTGGTGTCTGGGTCTCATAACTCCCTCCCCCCCCCTAGGGCTGATGTTCTAAACTGACGCCATCACACTTGTTTATTAACAAGATTAAGGGCTACACCCATTCATAGGCATGCTATATGCATCCCGTTCTTTAGTAGTCCTGTGCGGAGTGCACGAAAACCAATTTTCTATTTTTTTATTTTTTATATATTACTTCATTTAGCTTTTATTCACAGACATGCATATGTCATTTATTTTCTATTTCATTTTAAAGTAGTATCTGTGTCTTTTGTTGCTTGCACTTATATTATATTATTTTTATTTTGAGAAGTTATTATAACAAGTTACTAAAAAAAAAAAAAAAAATATTTACTTCTCTTATTTTGGTCATGAAAAATGCTGGTACCAGCCTCTTAATCAAATACTAAAAAGATATTTAAAAAGGATCCTGTTAAATCAAAAATTATTATTTGCAGTTTCTGGTGACTGTAAAGACTAATGAATACCAAGAAATGAATAAAAATAAAAAGGCGCCATTTATCATGACCTGAAAAGTTTTGCTTTATGCAAACATTTAAAGAATTGCAAGCACACAGTTATATGTTATATGTATATATATGGAGGCTTATCTTTCTTATTATGTTATATCTGTTTTAAATACTTATATGTATGGGGTGGACAAAGTAATCTTCAAATATAAAAAAAAAACTGTTCTTCAAGATTCACAGTTTTTTTTCTGGTGGTAATGGGTGATATATATAACGGCTTTACCGTTATATATTCATTATTCCTCCTTTCCCCTCAAAAAATCAACTTTTAACTTTACTGGTTTATTATAAATTGTCATTATTCCCCCCCCCCCTTCAAATAAAATATTTAGTTTAAATTTGACATTTTAGAGTTAATTTCATATGTCTTTATTCATTCTCTCCCCCCCCCCCCCCTCTCACTACTGTAAGTTTCGCTTTTACTTTTTAAAGTTCTTTTCAAATGCAGACATCATTTATCTCGGTTCCTTTTTCTGTCTTTCAAATTCACACGATAGAAAAAGATCTTAACCGCAGTTATTTTCCATTGAAATAAAGTAGAAGAATAAAATACAAATGAATCTCTTTTCGCTTTGCAGCCGACGTTATCTAATGCATATTTTCCCAGCCTCTGGGCTTGCATTAGTATTCAATTCTCACCCTTGTACTTTGTCGGATACAAACCATATGCCCATTGCTGACTAATTTGCAGCTGTACTTAGATCTGTAACGTGCATCTAAAAATCACGTGTTCCTATTTCTCTAACCACTTTCCCTTACCGCAAGAATGTTAGGACACGTGTAAGCATAAATAGCTCGCCATGGCGTAAGTTTGAATTCTATGTAATACTTCGAGATGCCTCTGATTCCTTTGTCCACGCCATCAATTTTCATCGCCAATACAGTACATATGTTGCTATTCATCTCGCCAATGAGTGAGTGATTGTAATGAATATTTGATCACTACTGCCTCTGAACTTGACGGTGACAGACCTCGGCTCTCTGCCCTTCGGGGTTGCCCCGTCGGGCAGTCTCGTCTGTGACTTCTCCCGTCCACTGTACTATCACGGTCTTCCTTTTAAAAAGTTTCATAATAAAGAAGTAAGTCCTCGAAATCCTCGTGTTGGAGTTTTTTTCATTCATTCAATTCTCCTGGGAATCCTAATCTCTCCTCTATACCTACAAACTCTGAATTTCTGGATAGTCAGGTTATTAATCAATGAACTTTCTTAGTTTTGTAATTGTTATTATTTAATCTTACGGTAGCAATAGCAATATTGTGTCTAAACTCCGAGAAAGTATCTATAGTATCACTTTTTGTACGATCCCTTTTATTTACATGTTAAATATATTGGTTCATAATGATTTATTGGAGATTGTGGAGGGCGCAAGTGCAATATAATAACAATAAAAGCAATTTAACAAATTACAACGGCCATTTGGAAAATGATTTTTTCAAAGACTAAAATGTATGACATAAAAAATCGCCCGGAGTTGATCATACATTACGTACGCCATGATTTAAACATTAATAGTGTTGTTAAATGTAAAAATTGCAATCGACAAAAATCGCCTGCGACTCGTCAAATTTCCTGAAACTTACGTATTATCCACATGAAACTTACGTATTATCCAAGCATTTCATTGGCTGTTCGGGAAAAGGCTTTTCCATCGTCTGATTTCCAAGAAATCTGACGACCAATTTTAAATTGAATTTCATTCTTAAACTTCTAAACATCCCACAATATTACTTTTTACACCGTCGTATAGAGATAAAAGTGCACTTTTAAATGCAATTTGTTTGAAAGCTGTATCTCAATTTGTTTCTGAGTTATTATTTTTTTTGTAGTTTTTATTACTTTTTTGTCATAGTGGCAACAGAAGTATCCATCTATATTGAAAGTAAAGGGAAAATACAGAATACTGTATAGACCAATCAGAAAACGAATAAAATGCTGATTCAACCAATAAAACGCTCCAGATATGTTTTTGATTTCCTACCCTGACAGAGAACGATAACCATTTTTCCAAATGGTTAATAAGATGAGCGTAACTAGTCTCCATAATTGATAAAAGTAATTACCTCTCCAAAAATTGATTTTAATCATTTAATGCTATAATATTAAGAGAATAAATACATATAAATTATATCGAACTCAGAAATTATATACAACAAATTACTTTATGAATAATTAATGTGCAAAATTGTATTTAATTCAATTGCCTTTAAAAATACAAAAAAACTTTGAAAGCTAATTAAATTTTATTAATTATGTTATAGAACTGTCATAGCAAAATTTGCGTTAATTTTCGTTTACTGTTTGAGAATATTAAAAGGAGCATATTGAATTAAATTACATGCAATACGTTAAATTGCATTAATGGCATAAAATTTTTAATCAAATAAATATAAACTTTTTGAGTTCCATTTTGTCCATTTAATACGTATGAATTACTAATAATCCACTCGTTTTAGAAGGCTCTAAAAAGATCTATTTACCATACCTTTTAGAGATAATGAACTTTATTAATTAGCAGATAGAACTGATATAATAGAACTCGCATACATTTATAATTTATTCTTTCATTACGTTAAAAGGAATATTTTGAATAACATCAATGTCAACAAGATAAAGAATATTTCAGTATAAAGTATATCTTTTGAAAAACATTAATTTATTTAACAGGTACATACAAAATATTCATTCAAACCAGAAATTTCTTTAAAATAAACTAAGTATATAAACCAGACAAAAATAAGGTAAATAAATAAGTTAAATAGTTTTAAATAAAAATTCTGGTGTAGAACGTTTTATTAAAACTTGAATAAAATTCCCGGTACATCTAGGGTTAAATATATTAAATCCAGGTCTTGAAATCCATGCTCTAAAACTTTAAATATAAAATACTTCAAAAACGACATGCTCCGGGACTTTACGAGATATCTGAATAATGTATAATCCATAAGTCCCTTCTGTTTGTTCAATGTATTTACAAACGGAATCCTGAGTCAATGAAGCACATAAACCTGAAACGTTATAATAGTATAGCATAGATGCTTTCTCATTCGAATGACGCTAAAATAACGCATAAATGGCTATACATATTATTCAAGTATTTGTTATATTGAATGATTTAAGTTGAAACACACACTTCTTTTCAATAAATAGGGGAGATGGGGGATGAATGGGACATTTTCACAAAAAATATTTTTATTTTATTTATTTAAGTTATTATCAATATTATATATCGCATTTCACACATTAGGTATTTGACAACATATATTAACAATATTTATTCTAAATTATGATTTATTCAGAAAAATATTATGAAAAAAAAAGTTCCTCCCTGTCCCAATCATCCCCACAGCAGGGATGAATGGGACACTAATAGGGATGGATGGGACACAAAGATTTTCCTCCCTGTATTCAATTTTACTAAATTAAAATTTATAATTATAACCTTATATGTAATTATATTTGTAATATATGATTTTACAGCACGAATCGATATGTTTTTTTTTTTTTTTTTTTTTTTTCAATAGCTTCTTTTATTGCAGTTTTAACTTTTAAAGCAGATTTCGGCTATCAAACTGTTCTTTTTTCCCTTTTATGAGGCATTTTAGATTTGAAATGAAAGTGCAAAATGTCTTTTAAATATGACATAGCTAATAATTTTCAATCATAACTTATTAATTAATATTAATTAAATGTATCTTAGAAACATGCAGAACGGAAATTATTGGGTCGATCGGAAAGTCGTGTCGTGTTGGGAAAATCAATTCGTACCCGAAAATTCTGCCCGGTAGTTATTAGAACATTAGATATCGTAATCAATGTCTAATAATTAAATGATAAAATTTTACGGGACAAATTGATTTTCCCAACACGACACGACTTTCCGATCGACCCAATATGTTTAGGTGGGTATTTATTTAGCAACATTTCAAAATTCAATATAATTTCCCCCATTTGATCAATAAACGTATACTATTTTTAACAATTTTATCTGTCTTGATTAAATTTTAGTGCCAATTTTTTGATAATCCATTAATAATCATTACAATATAATAAATACTACTCAAAAATTTTAAACAATAACAACTCACATTTGATATTATTAATCTATTTAATATATTAATTAACGTAAATTATTAATTTATCAACCTATATAATACAATTTAGTTAATAAATGAAGTTTTCAACATCTCTAGGGATGAATGAGAATGTCCCTTTCATCCCCATTTGAAATGTCCCAATCATCCCCATGATGCATATATTCCCTTCTCAGCCATTTTCCCTCAAAAATTATTTTATCACAATTGTTACTATTCATTCATTTTAATTATCGATACCGAACCTTAAAATAAATAAATACAATATAGCTTTTTTTTTTATTGTATAAGATATTTCACGTCCGCAAATGTAAAAAAAAACTTACTTTTAAGCAGAGATTTCAGGAAATATAACTTTGAAAGAAAATGAAAACAGCAATGTGGTCCTACTTTTATTTTTGAAGCACTATGTGGTAGAGCCTTATTTGGGATAGGAAGCAATTTAAAATAAATGTTTATTGCCTGAAATATTGAGAATGTCCCATCCATCCCTTGTCCCATTCATCCCCTAGGTGCTCTACATATTTATTTTCTCGTTACTTCCATAGGTTATTCTAGTATAAGTCACATACCTAATAACTTCTATGCTTGTTGGCCACCTTTATTTTCGAAAAGTTTGCATAACTTTATTCAAGTAATTAGATATCTACGATACAATGAGTCACATTTTTCCGTTCTAAAATTCCGGTAGCCAAAAATCGTAGCATGTGACTAACACTACAAGTACTCATGGAACTAGCCTTTCTATAATTTTGAGTTTATGAAAAATAAATATTCATA
Source organism: Maratus speciosus (assembly GCA_963932465.1). NCBI lineage: Eukaryota > Metazoa > Arthropoda > Arachnida > Araneae > Salticidae > Maratus > Maratus speciosus. The sequence continues at coordinate 164,919,910 of OZ010794.1, forward strand.
TTTGATTATAGTTCTGCTTTTAGCGAAATATATATAAAGTAGTATATACTTTCGTAAATGAACACTAATTTCAGTGTACATTTATTACTTATCATACTCTAAAGTTAATCATTTTTTATAGTAAAATGCACATTGAAGCTGATTCTCATACGTAAAATCAAACATAAATAAATTTAAAAATAAGTTAATCTCTTATCTAACGCTATGGAAATATTAAAACTATATGTAAATTTCTTATAGCAACTGAATTTTGAAACAATAACAATAACTAGTATGCAGGATTTCTCCTTTATCTGAATTGAGAGTCGTAATTGATTATATATAGATTGTACAAAATATATTTCTGTTTTAAGATATAAAATAAACGCTTTTATTTTATATAAACTGACGTCGTTTGCAAACGCTGAAGAATTCCACACTCACGATCCAATCTTAAACAACACATATTCAAAAGTATGCACATGATGGCAATCATTATATCAGGGAATTATACACAAACCCATCAAAAATCAAGTCGTCATTTAAGAAACTCTGCAAAAACTTGGGTATCTAATGATGTATATGCCTTCATTTATTTGTAATCTTAATATGCATGCTTAAAATTAAATATAGTTTCTAAAACTCTGTGTTTTATCAGAAATCATTCATTTATATTTTCACAAAATTCGGAAAATCTTATTATACACGGATTAATAAAACTGCATTATTTGATAGCAATTAAGTAAATGTTGAGAAAATAAAACACAAATATTCTTTAAAATACATTTTGATAGCAGATGATATTCTTGGCATAGAACATATTCTAACTACAATATTTTTATCAGCTGCTATCAGAAAATGGCAACAAAAATTTATAGAAAACTTCTATTTTCCCTTTAATTCGACAGAAATGGAGTAAGTCAGTTGGCACCATTACAGAAATGGAATAAAAAACACAAAAAAGTTAATATGTCAAAAATAAATTCAAATGCAGTTTCAAACAAATTGCGTTAAAAAGAACATTTTTATCCCTATACGAAGGTGTAAAAATCGAAAATTTTCTATGTTTAGAAAAAAAAAAAAATTGCAGTAGATTTTAACCGTACACCTGCGTAATTTTACGGGTGGCTTGCGGTTAGATGTTAAGTAATTTTTTAGTGACAACATATTAATTGTTGCCTGAAAGAAATAGAATATCGGGAGACTAATAATGGTAATTATAATAAAACTAAATTTATCTACAAATGGGAATATATTGAAAATATCCATACATATGACATGAAAAAAAAAAAAAGAAATATATTCACACATTGATCGCAGAAAACACGACTCTTCTTACATGAATTAAAAGAATTCGTACCGTTGTCATCGAAACATTCAAGGCCAAAGGACACTCCGAAAATTTTGTAGTGACGTCACTGCTAGTCGACCGAGTCGCCCTCTCTCTCTTGTCTAGTGCAGCGTTTCTCTCATTCATTTTAATTGATTTTCCGCCTTTCCAAACCTAAACAAAATCTTTTTTTTTTTTTTTTTTTTTTTTGAAAGAAAGAACCGTTACTAATTATCTATAAATCGTATAAATATATTATGTAGTATGGATAGTTATATATGTGTGTGTGTTAGTCTGAAGTCTGAATGTAAGGTATACAGTCAAACCAGCTAGATGTTTTGTTACCTGTTGCAACGGTAATTATGATAACAGACCTCGAGTGCGAGTATATAGTTTCCCAAGAGATGAAGAAATAAAAAAAGATGGAATACCTGCGATTCCAAGAACAAATCGAAAGATAACAAATTCATCAAAGTCAAGTACAATGTTTGAATATTATTTTCAATAAAGATGTTTATGTTTCGTTTTTAAAATATAAAATTAAAAAGTTGATTTATAGAGAGAACTGTTTTCTACCATCAGACTTTCCTATTGTATTTGGACAAAATATTTATAATTTTTAAAATTCGAAATAAATATCACGTTATTAGTTTATGCAAAATCAGTAAGAAAATATTTACTTTAGTTAAAAAAGAAAATGTAAATGATCTCCTTATGTTCTTCTCTTTATTCAACGCTAATAAACACACGGCTAATCCTGTCTTTAATTCTTTGTATTTATATTATGATACAAATTTTCTGACAGTTGTATTTTGGATATTGTAATTGTCCTTATACATATTTAGAAAATAATATAATTATGGGTGCAATAATATAAGATTGTCTTAACTGTTTTCAGTATTGACCGGCATTAATGGGAATATTTTTTGTTACACTGCTCTACAACTATCCATCTATATATTTGTGTTTATACATTCAATTATGTACTATATGTGGGTGCATACGGAAACAGAGAATTTTTATTTATATAAATGAAGAATGTCAGTCGTGATTCTTATCAGTTGAGTTAAAATCAAACATTCATTCAAATGAATTATTCTCTCACATAAGTTTTAGTTAAGTTAAAAGCTTTGAAATTAACGTTTATTGAAATCTCACTCTGCAGTATTTTAATGATCTTATTCATCATTTTGTATAGTCAAATAAAATTGGCAAACAATGAATTAAAATTGGCTACATTCGTACACGTTTTCTAATTCAATGTTTTTTGCAAACAAATTAAAGTAGCAGTTGCTCTTATTCAAATACGATGCAATCAAACTTTCTTTCTCCTTTTTTTTACAATTTTACGGTACAGACAGAAAAGATGTCAAAGTTGAAGTTTTGAGCCAAATTTCTACATGAAATAGCGTGGGAGAAGAAAAGAACAGCTGTCACAAGAGAATAATTGCTTATATGACTTAATTAATTCAACCTGAAATGAAGAAAAAAACTTTTCGATTACAAATCACATTAATAGTCATTCCTGCAAGTATCAAGCAATTAGATTTAAAATAAGACTGAATACCTTTCAAAAATTTCCGCGTTATTGAGGAGGAAATATATTTTTTAGAACCTTTTAAGTGAGTTAGCCACTCAGATCTCAAATTCTCCTCGCTAATGTTAAATATATGGGTGCAGAAAGTATTCATATTTTTTAAATATATGCTCCGGAAATCAATCTTTTCTACTCCTTTTTTCCTGTGTACTCTCCTTACAGGATGCCTCTTATTTGTTTTTTTCCCAGTTCTCAAAATGTTTCTAAAAAATATGCTCGATTTAATATTTTATTCATTAAAATCGTACGAACTTTGAGTAAGATTTTAATACTTCATGTAAAAATAGGTATATATTTTAGAAATATTTTGACAACTCAAAAAGTTAAAGATCCTTTAAGAAGAATACACTTAAAAGGAAGCAAAAAATATTAATGTCATTATGACCTTATGATTTATAAATCAAAAAATAAAGGTATAGATAAAACGTGTTTATTTATTTATTTAAAAATATAATTATTTGTGTATTTCTTTCCATATTCTCTGGCTAAATAAATATGTAATAACTATAAACTTAATAAAATTATATATTATAAGTTAACCTCGACTACAAAAACTACTTTTCTTTATTAAAAAAAATATCAAAATCAACCGTGCTTTAAATTTCTAGTTAAACAAATCAATAATTAAACTTTTGTTTTTTACATACGATTTGTAAAATTTTAATCTTTTTTTAAACTGAAAATTGTTTTTTCATAGAATATTTTGTAAAAAAACATAAAGATTATTTCTTTAAACGTTCCAAAAAATAAAAGTTACATTTCATAATAATTTTGAAGATATTTAATTTATACAATATTCTCATTTGTTCTTTATATTTTTATTAATTTTTTGAGAATATTATCATCATGCAGGAATATTCTTAACGTAACTATCTTAATCACAGTTACCTTCATAATTCGTAATCTTATTATGCTCATATAATCGACGTAATTATTACCTTTGTAATTAGATATCACTAAAAAGGTATTTATACAGATTCAAATCATGATTTTGAAATATTTGAATACCTTTCTATTTATAGGTATTTAGAATAAATCACCAAAAAATAGCTACTTAAATAAGGATTACATTAAAAGTTCCCAGAATATTTATATAAAGAAGAAAAAAAAAGCTTTGTGTGAAGTAATTGTTTGAAAGTATGCTTTAAGCTAGAGAGGCCATTCTCTCTCCACCTTGACTTATCTGATTAATATGTGAGAAATCGGTCGAATAGCGATTACGTCAAGTTTTTGTCAGTTGGCCTTGAGTGTTTCGATGCCAACGTTTGTACGGATACCGTTATTTCTCCAAGGATTCTACCAGTATATTTTTATAGAAAATGAAATATAGGTTGCACGCGCAGAATTTCGCCTTCTTTTAAGAAGAGATTTTCTATAAGAAAATACCGGTGATGAAAACATTTCTGGTCTGCAAAATTCCAGGAGGCATTCGAACCATGAAGAAAATGCGATTATACTTCACTCACCTGTTTACATTTAAATTCATTTATACGGCCATACTTTAACCCTTAAATTCGTGATTTTTTATTTTGTTTCGAAAAAATTATATATGATTCTCTGAAAGGTTTATTACACAGGAATGATAATGAAAAAAAAAAAGGAGATACATTTTTCATATAATACGTCGATCTATTCTTCTGTTGCTCATCTGCAATATAAGTAAAAACTACTGTCGCGTGTCTGTTTTACGATAAAATATTACATATTAGTAAATATTTTAATAAGTATGTCTCCAAATACCTTATTGTATATAATTATTATTATTTTTTTTAATAAAACCTAACCTTTATCCCTTTAATTCCTATGACAGAATACGCTCTAGAAATTACGTAGTTCAGAGAATCTGACTTTACACCAGAAAGTTTCAATGGTTAATTTAGGTTTATTTAAATACGTAATGTATGTTATTAATTAAAGCAAATACTGCTATTTTAATTTCCTGGTATAAATTAGATCTATACGAATAAAAAAAAATATTAAATTTAAAACAATGTTGTTTACATACATGAAAAGCTGCGCACTAAATGGTTAACATAAGCTCCTTAATGTGTTATGAATTTAAGAGGAAAAGCTTTTAACTATTACCGTGTGTGGAAATTGTCTGGTTATCGTTTGAAATTGCGCTGATGAATAGCTCGATCGCATCCACAAACGTTTGCTATATTATTTTAATTGTTTTATATAATTGTCTATTTTTTGTGTGCAAATGTCTGATTAAACGGAATGTTTTTAACAATTTACATTTTATAATTTTTCGCACTCTTTAATTTCGGTTATTTAATGATTGTGGCTGTCATTTTCATTCGGTCTACTACATGGATAGTTGCCAACACTTACGAATTTTTTTTACCACAAAATTCAATAGTAAATTTTACTTTCTTAAATCTCGAAATCTGTAGATGTTGGCAGCTATGCACATGTCACATGAATACACTTTTAACCTCTTAACGCTCGAATTAAATTACGGTTGAAAAATTCAAATTGCTTATTGACACCACTTTTATGAAAAAGAAATATTAGCTTATTTAATGGCAGGAAAAACGACACTAAAATATAGCCAATTTCACTATTTTATAAAACTGGTGGGAATCAAACAATTTGAGTAAATGACACAGCCCTAGAATATGACGGGAGCGAGAATTAAGGAGTTAAGTGTGAAAATACTTAAGCCTTTAGCGGCCGGTGTCCGCAAAAAAGGACACATAATTTTAAAAGTATTTGCACCAGGAATATTTAATTAAAATTTTCCTTTTATAAAGTACGGTAAAAGAAGATAATCTTTATCTCCTAATAAATTCGTTTGCAAATTCCGGTGTCAGTCCACCGTAAAACGTTATAAGTAAGCGAACAAACTTAATGCCGGAATCAGGCGTAAATTAACATAGTTGCGCCACCTTGTGGACGGAGTGATAATTCACATACGCGGGCTTTTAGTGCGGGGCGTATTTTCTAAATCTTTAGTCACTCATGGAAACGAACTTTGTTTGCGACATTTATTGCAAAATAATGGCGTAGCATGAGGGGCATCCAGATGCGCTTGACACTACGAAGCTTTTTTCGCCTTGTCAGAGGCACTTCAGTTATTAATCAAGGTGAAAAAAACTTTACAATTTTAGTGGTGTGAGTAAGAAAACAGTTAGGTATCTACTTGTAGTTCACACTTCATCCGCTACGTGGCGCATGAACTTGATTGATGTGACCTCGCTTTTAATCTTGCTGTTACTTCTCCCATTTAAGATGGGACGCTTACTTATATCGCTTTGGTCCACCGTTTCATCATTTTACAAACCGCTACAGAAATGGTTATCGGTTTATCTAAAACCTGCCGTGTTGAACACAATTATGGTCGAAAAATATTTAAAATAGCTGAATGAGAAACTACTAAATATACAATATGTATAAACAAAGGAGTTGTGAGACATATAGTACAGAGTCTACCACTTGCAAGAAAAGTAACTGAGGAGGTTGTTACCAGATGGTGGCTTATTTTTTATATCAAACAGCTTTAGTTTACCGCCCAAGGAAACTCCCACCAGGAAATTTGGAATACTAAATTTAGACAATATTATAGAATATTTGGATTAGAAAATTTCTCTTCTTTTAGCAATTTACTCGTGCAAATTTTCTCTCTCAATTTTGGTTAAAATTTCTATTCGTTTTTACTGGTGTAATTTTGCCCGGGTATTGTAATCTCTTTTGCTGCAACTGACAGGGGGTTGTTTAGATTGTCACACTATGGCGTAAACGCAGGGCCTGACAATTGTCGAAGTAAACTTCCACCAGTAAAAATAAATATCCGTTTTCGACCATAATTATGACTGAATTCCTGCATTAAATAGGCGTTTAAATAAGGAGAAAATGTCTAATCGATTTTACAGGTGGAAGTTTTTCCCGGCGACAATGAGATTTGTACAGTTGAAAGTTCATCGTTTTGAGACTATGTGTATTCCACTTTATTCATAGTTTCATGGTAAAAATGCCAAATGTGCATCAGAAAAAAATGGATAAATAGTAATTTTCATACGATACTGTTGGGTCGTTCGGAAAGCACATTTAGTTTCGGAAAATTAATTCGTACCGGAAAATTTTATCGTTTTATTATTAGCCATTAATTCCGATATCTAATGTACAATAATTAACTTCAGAATTTTCCGATAAGAATTCTTTTCTCAAACAGAAAGGACCAAAGTGATGTAAGTAAGCGTCCTATCTTAAATGGGAGAGGTAAACGCAAGATTAACACGTTGACGCCGGCGCGTTGGGTCACACTCGCGTTGGGTCTCATAGTTGTCAAGTCTCCGAATTTTTGCAAGCCACTATTATTTTAGAGAAAATGTTGTTCCTTTAAATCGCCCAATTATTATAATTAAATAAAACAATATTTTCTGTATTAAAATACTGGTATCCAAAAAGTCGGAGAATTTGCAGCTCTGAGACAGTCGAGTGTGAGTCACCGCGCCGGCGTGAACGTGTTAAAGGCGAGGTCACATCAATCAAGGTTGCACGCAACGTAACGGATGGGGTTAAATTACAGGAAGATGCCTAGCTGTTTTCTTACTTCACACCACTAATATTGTAAAGTTTTTTTCACCTTAATTAATAGCTGAAATGTCACTGACAAGGTGAAGAAGGCTTCATGGTGTCATGTGCATCTGGACGCCCCTCTCTCTACACCATTATTTTGCAGTAAATTTGGCAAGCAAAATTCAATTCCAAGAATGACTAAAGATTTAGGAAATATACGCAGATGGTAGATATCCTGCCATATATGACGTCACAGTAAAAGCCCGCATAAATGGATTATCACCCCGTCCAGAAGTTGGCGCAACTGCGTTAATTTACTCCCGATTCCAGTATTAAGTTTGTACGCTTACTTATATCGCTTTGGAAAGGACTTTCCTAAAGACCCAATAGTTTAAACATCATACGCAATAAATAAATATATATCCAGACATATGACATTAAAATTTAAAATCATTGTATACACGTGTGTCACTCTGTGAGAGAAGTATAACTAATTAATAATAAAATCAGAAAGGATAAATATTCGAAAATGCTCCTGGACCTTGTATATTGTGTTAAACATAATGGAATCTTTTTGTGTCTAAAAAATGTCCGTAGTTTAGAATGCGTTATTAATCTCCTGAGGGCTTGTTTTATATTTTTATTTCAAGAGAACGTAAAAAAAAAATAATAAAAGTATTATTCATTGTGAGTTTTGATAATAGAAAAATGATGTTTTGGTTGTTTTATTTGAAAATGCATGGATAACTATTTTCTAAATGATAAGACACTGTTACCGAACAAAAATTTAATTTCTTTAATTTTTCTTTAAAACTTTATTTAACGCAAACGAAATTTCATTTGATGAAAAATAACATTTGATACATTCACAGAATTGGAACTATACATTTTAAACTAATGGTTCAGGAATAAGTCGTAAACTATAAAATACACTCGGTATATAATCTTAAATGTGTATTAAATAGTGGCTGGATTATAAAAAAAAAAAACGTAATTCAAATTAAAATGCATATTCGTTATTCACCAAACTTCACAAGTTATCATTTTATAAAGTACATAAATGGACTGTAATAAATAGGAAAGTGTTTTAAGTGTCATATGAAGATCCATTAAATCTTCCAGAGGCAAGTAATTGTGTTTCTATAAAGTCAATTCACACCGGAATCTTCGTAAACTTTTATTGCAAAATAACGAAAAGCTATTTCACGACCATTTTTTCCGCCAAAGTTAGAAAAGTAAAATTTAACACTAGAACGGCGGGAATTTTCACTCAAGTTTAAAAAAAATCACATCAGAATTTTTACTTAAAACAACTTAACTTATTTATTTAAGCTATTTTTGTGCAGCGTATATTAATTTTATACTACAAAAAAATTTCTGGTTCGAATCGAACTGTATTCATTCAGAAAGGGTCAAAATGACCCCTCGCCGCCGTTCTAGTGTTAATAAAAACTTTCCTGGTGCTAATCTTCATTAATCGTAGGTGTAATATAAAATATTCCACCGCCCCTCAAGGGGTCAAGTGCCGTAACATTTCAAATCCATCGGAAATTCAAAATACGAAAAAAAAAGATAGCTTTAAATAATAAAACATATTATTATTTTCAATTTTAATTTTAATTAATGCATGACATAAACTTTAAAATAAGTATTTTAGAAATGTTAAAATTTCGAAAGATATTATTTTTAACCCATTAAATTACACCCATTAGTCGCATTAAATTACAGTTTAAAAATTCAAATTGCTTATTGGCACCGCTTTAAATAAATAAATATATATATATATATATATATATATATATATATATATATATATATATATATATATATATATATATATATATATATATATATATATATATATATTCACCTTATTTCATTATAGGTAAAAGGATGCCATAATAAAGCCAATTGCACTGTTTTGTAAAACTGATGAGAATCAAATAAATCTGAATAACCTGAATAAAAGACACAGTCCATGATTATGACGGGAGCGAGAATTAGGGGGTTAAAGCGGGTTTAGTTTTATTTCAACAATTAACACAATAATTTTTGCTCCTCTGAGAATACGGTTCTAACGTTAACCCCTTGGGGACGAGCGACACGTATACATGCCGCATGAAACGCTCATAATCCTTGTTTTTTCTCACCAGAAAAATTTTACTGTAAACTTTGCCTATTTAATCAGCGCAATTTATGGATTCAAGAAGACACAAATTTCTGTTTTTAAAAAACGGTGACAAAAGATTAAAAATTTCGTAAAAGGCTCCCGTCCCGAAGGGGTTAAATTGTAAGATATGATATTTCATATGTGGGAGATTCAAGTGCTGTTTAACACGCTGACTGCCACGCTACGAGTATACTGGCAGCTTTAATATTCGTGTCTTTAATTTATTACTTTCTCACCATTGTTTAAAACAAAATGGCCTATTTAATGCCAGAAATTTCGCTGTATTAGTAAAGAGAAATTTACCTTTCAGAATTTGTGGTGGCAAACGACTTTCAAGAAGAAATTTGAAAATTCTTACTTTTTGCGGCAGTGAACATGTTAATATTCGTAGAATTTCCTTTTTTTAAATGAAATTTACGTAGCTCATCAAGTTTTCGATGTATACGAATATAGAATTCATCTATATGAATTCTATTTTAATATACATTTTTGTAAATATTTATATGTAGTACCCAACGCAAACTTTCGGCATTTATATGGAATATACGGGCACATATGCGGAATTTTTTACAAGAAAATGGTAATTTTCGGATAACCATAAGATAGTATTTTTATTTTTATTAATTTTTATTTAGCTATTTCACAGAGTTTTTATAAACAGAAAATTATACAAAAAATACCAGTTATGCATCTTTGGTATTTTAATATCTTCAGTTAATGGCATGAAAATCCGCGCAGCAGTTTTTGAGAAAATCCATTTAAAAAAAAATCGAGAAAACGCTTTTATCTCATTAAATATCAATATTTATAGGGTAATAATAGGGGAAATATATTGTCAGATATGTAGTACATCTGGGGAAAAAATCAGGAAATTTGATTGAAAGGCATGTTTCCAATGCTTATCCGGCTATGCCCTTTACTAATATCAGGGATGAGATTTCCGCGTTTTTGCACCCCAGTATTTTGTTAGAAAAAATCATATTTCATTTAACCGGAGCATTTTTGCGATTTAATAGAACAACATTTTCTCTAAGAATATGCTGGTGTGCAAAAACGTGGAAATCTCATCCCTATAATATATTCTATTTATTTTAGAAGATACAGGACAGCTCTATTTGCTATTCATTTTAAAGCTAATGAAATTTATTAATTATCAGACTGGACTACTACAACAAAATTTAGAAACATGTTAACCCCTTGTGGACGAGCGACACTTATACGAGCCACATGAAGCGATCAGAATCCTTGTTTTCCCTCACCAGTAAAATTTTTCTGTAAAATTTTCTTTATTAATCAACGCATTTTCTCGATTTTAGAAGACACAAATTTCTGTTTATAAAAAACGGTGACGAAACATTAAGAACTACGTAAAAGGCTCCCGAAGGGGTTAAATGTATTGTTTCATTACGTAAAAAGGGAAATTTTGAATAACAGCAGCGTCTGTAAAATAAAGAATCTTCTAGTAAAGTATATTTTTTAAGAACATAATTTCATTTAAACATATTAAATTCAGCTCTTGAAAGTCATTTTCCAAACAGTGTTGCCAGACGAGTACTAAAATTTTATTTTGTATATCACTATTTTCGTACGTTATTATTCGCTTGCTTTAATCAAAAAAATTTTGTAAATAAATATGGCGACTATCTCTCTATGAAAATAGTGGTATTCAAAATAAAATTTTAGTATTCGTCTGGCAACACTGGCTCCAAAACTTTAAATACAGAATATCTGAAACTACATACCTCTCGACTTACGGGACATCGGAATAATGGATAATTCATAAGTTACTCCAAGTCTTCTTCTGTTTATCCAACGTATTTGAGAAGGGGAAGCAAAGACAATAAAATGTGTAGATATGTGATATTTCAATATTATAGCATATACATTTTCACTTTAAAACGGTGATAAAGTATCATTTAAATATCTACACATATCTTTCAAGTATTTTTAACCCTTTATGGTCCAGAGCAAAGTTGCCAGTTTAGCCAGTTTTATTCAGAAATTTCGAGTTCATACCGGAAATAAAGAATAGTATTTTATTATTTAGTTAATAAGATTCCTTTGGCAATTACGTAAAGTAAAAAATCTTCTTTTGAAATTTGCGATATGAAGTTTAAATTTCTGATTAAAATTCGATGCCAAACTGGCAACCCTGGTCCAGAGCTTTAAATACATGATTCTATTTTTATACTATATTCATGCATTTTATTTTAAAAGTAAAATTTTTTAGTAAATTTCTTTTACACATGTTGTCGAATTACAAGTAAAAATGTTTCTTAAAACAAAAGCAGTGGTAAGCAAATAAATTTGGTTAACGGGGCCAATACCGCTTATCACTTTCAGGGTCAAGTCATTGTGTTTCTGTAACGTTGTAACATACACCGGAATCTTCGAAAAATGTTTCAAAATAAGGTAAAGCAATTTATTAACTTTTTTCCAACAATGTTATAGACGTAAAATTTTCTTAAAAGCTTCTGGTGGAAATCTTGATTAAAATTAGTTGGGATATAATATATCCCACCGCCCCTCAAGTGCTTTTATGGGGACATTGATAGGTTAAGGTCTTAATTTTCAATGTTGTAAAACAAATTCTTCTCTTTTAAGGAATACAAATATATTTCTTATTATTAAAATTTGAAAGTTATACAAATATGTACTTTATATCTGTTTTTCCTTAATTTGCGTGAAATAATATACTTCCACTCTTGCACAGTAACTTCAGAAGAAATTTATTATTTTTTTTTAGAAATTTGTACCTTAGATATGTATGCATATTTCAGTGGACATTTTACATTGTCAAAACAAATATATAAAATAATTTTAACATGAAAATTTATATTGAAGATCATTCTCATAATTAAAAACTAACATAAAAAATAATTTGAATAATATATAGATCCCTTATATGCATGTAATGCAATGAAATTTTTAAAACTAAAACGTAATTTTTTTACAGGAACAATTTTTTTTGGAAATTTATGTTAGAGATTAAAATTATATCTAGAATTAAAAAAAAATTAAATATCTGTACAGATGCTAAAATTAATATATTTTTCTTGAATTATCTTTTTAACGGTCGCATTAAAGTGCGGTTTAAAAATTCAAATTGCTTATTGGCAGCACTTTTTTTTTTTTGAAAAAGAAATATTTGCCTTATTTAATGAAGGCAATATGATGCCCTAATAAAGCCAATTGCACTACTTTATAAAACTGATGTGAATCAAGTAATCTGAATAAAAGACACGGCCCGTGAATATCACGGTAGCGAGAATTAAGGGAACCGGGAAAGCACTATCTCCACCATGTTAAATTCCCCAACTTTATGTACCTTTCTCTCAGAAATGGTGAAATATAGAGGTATAGATTTTTTAGAGTAGTTAAAATAACATAATTTACGTATTTTAGCAGTCCATTTTCTTTCTAAGGGAAACTCAAAATTAATTATTAATTATTTATAAAAAGTCATTATTAAATTAGAATTTTTGGTAAGATTTTACTGCCTAAAATAAATAATTCTCAAGAAATCATTAAATCATTGTCTTAAAGTATACAATATATCATAATATAAATATTAAATAAAAATACGAGTTCTTAAGTTTAATAGATATTGATAAAAAGGAGCATAAATATGTAAAATCCAAGTTTTCTGAAAAAGTCAATTAAAGATTTAAATAGCCATTAAGCTGTGAAGTACTCTTAGAAAGAATAATTAATTTCAAAATTTCTACAAGTACATAAATGATCTCTAATAAATGGGAAAGTGTTTTATCTGTCATATTAAGATCCATTAACCCTCTCGCTGCCTAATTGTTTTATTAAAATACCTTCAAAATTGCGCATTTAACGCCTTCGCGACGAGCGTCTTTTAAAAATTTTTATTCTTTTGTCGCAGGTATTTCAAGACCAAAATTTTTGTCTAATTCAATTGAGAAAATTCTCCGATTAAATAAGGCAAAATTTACAATAAAAGAATAACTGGTGGGAACAATCAAAAAGGGTTGATTAGAGGGGAAAATGTAACCCCGAGAAAATCTCAGGTTGCGCAAATTTTGCTACTTTAACGTTGCCCGAAAAATCTCAGGTTGCACAGCGATATGGTTAAACCTTTCAGGGGCAAGTAATTGCGTCACAGTAAAGGCGAATTCACACCGGAATCTTCGTAAAATTTTATTGCAAAATAATGAAAAGCAATTTTACGATCTTTTTTCCACCAAAGTTAGAAAAATAAAATTCTATAAAATTTTTCTGGTGCTGTTATCTTTATTTATCGTAGGTTTAATTTAATATATCCCACTGCCCCTCAAGGGGTTAAGAAACCTAGCATATAAAGTGTGGTAACATTTCAAATCCATTGGAAATTCAAAATACAAAAAAAAAAAAAAAAAAAAAAAAAAAAAAAAAAAAAAAACTTTAAATAATAAAACATATTATTTGCAACATTAATTTTAATTAATGCATGACATAGACTGTAAAATATGTATTTTAGAAATGTTAAAATGTTGAGAAGGTATTATTTTTAAGGCGGATATAGTTTTATTTCAACAATTAGCACAGTAAGAAAAAAGAAGAATTAAACGTTTTTTCCCTCTTTTTATTCTGGGTTCAATTGTTTTTTTTTCTATTGAACGCATTCAGGGGCAAGTTACTTATATTCGATAAATGCTGAATTGAGTGAATGACACCAGAATTTAGAAGCAAATTTTGTTCAAAAGAATCAAATGCTTTTTTCACGTACTTAATAAAGAAAGTTTTTCATTCCAATATTCTGGTATTCAAGTGGCATTTAGAGATTAAGATTAGGTAGTCCAAAAATTAAACACCTCCATTGAAGAGGTTAAGAATAAATAGCTATTAACATAATTAAAACGCTTGGTTAATTGTCTAATGTAACGCAAACTAAAAAATACAACAATCGTGAAAGAAAACACAAAAACGAAACTTCCCTGTTATTTGGCTAAAGATAATTATATAATGATTACTATATATATCTATCCGCAATTAAGAAAATAAATTAACAGATATATCAAACGACATTAGTACTCACTGAAAATACGTGAATATGGCAATTATTTTTTTTTTCTGGAGCTATAAATCATTTCTTTCAGATACTATAATTTGGTAATGTGATTCTCATGTGCGATGTGATTACTAAATAATGGTTTATTTATTTGAAAGATAAATGGTTTAAATGAAACATTCTTTTAATCGTGTTCGCGATTTTTTTTAATGAATTATGAATGAATTTTGAAAACAAAATAATACTTACTGTAAAAAAAACTAAAAGCAATACGACTAAAACCTCTAATTATATGTATATATTTCAACTTTTGCCCCTCTGAGAATACGGTTCTAACGTTAAAAAGATCATTTGTAAAAGTGATTTTCTAATTTTAAAAATGGTAATCTGTAAGTCGGACCGATCACCATTTATTTGTAATACAATAACTGCGGATATTGTAATAGTCTGCGGATTTTGTAATAAATCTGTAATTTTAGAAATTTAACGTAATTTCTAAAAAATTAATAAATCGGAAATTAAATTAATTGCTGTATGAGTTTGTTTATTTAATAAAATATCTGTAATGATTTTAGACTTCGAGAAATATTTTATAAGAATATTGTCAAATAAAGTTTGATTAATCGGAATTATTATGAGTTTATTAATACCATTTTCTTTAAAAAAATTAATGAATTTTTTTAATATGTTACCTTAAGATCATAAAAAGGACTGCAAATGTTCTCTCTTCTAAGTCTAATCTTTTTGGACTATAAATGATTTGCAGGTAAAATTACATGATTTTAGAAGAAACCATGAACTTTATTTAATAATACTCAATGAATTTTCCTGTTTTCACACATTTTATATTTCAATTTTCCCTGAAATTATCTGACAAGCCTTTAATGCACAAAAACCTTTAATTTGGGAAAATGACGTCATTGATAACTTTTTATTTTATGAAGGTACATAACTGCAAAGTTTTACTATAATTGCCTGAAATTTATGTAATTTAAACATTGTCATTTTCATATTTTTTTTTTTTTTTTTTTTTTTTTTAAGAATAGTACGGACGAAAGTTGTACACAAGTTCCATCAAATTAATGTTAAAGAGATTTTTTTTAGACGCTATTTAAGAAAATTATTTAACTTATTTTTGTGTAGTATATATTTCAAATATTTATAAAGCGATTTCTGGATAAAATGTAAATATAAGTACTTGGTCCTTTAACCCCTTGAAGGGCGGTGATGCCGTCACGGCATCACATAATTTTAATCCCTAATTACCACATTGGCACCGGAATTTTATAATGAAAATGTTACCTTTGTTAAGTACGCGAAAAGATGTTTTTACTTGTTTACAAATAAATTCTCTTGTAAATACTGGTGTCATAAAAATATTTCAACATTTTATGGATACAAGTACCTTGCCCCTGAAAGGGTTAAAATTTACGGCTTTAGCCACTCCAGTGTTAACCTGTCTTGTTATTATACTGTAAAGATTTTAATAGCAATTTTGTCATTAATCTTTTCGAAATATATTATGAAAAAAAAAAAAAAAATCAAATCCAAATACCGCACACACACTCAAAGCTTTTAGTATATTAGTTTGAAACCCATTTAGCACTCAAATACTTCTGGCTTTAATTATATTTCGATAGTGCGGACTTACAAAGACAACATATTTAATCATTTAATTCATATTAATTTTGCATTGAAGGATTTTTGAAAAGTTTGGTCTTTGTTTTAAACTATTAAACACAATAACGTTGAAATCGCCAACCGTCCTATAAATAGGATAGCTAATAAAACATTTTTAAAAATAAAATTGATAAGGATTTTCTGGATGCACTTTGTTATGACGTTTTTAAAATACATAAAAGTATTGCATATAAAAAAAAATTTATTGAAAAAAATCTATTTAAAAAATCCTTTAAAAATTGTGATCTTATAATCTAGAATTTTACCGTTATTATTATATTTTTATTGGAGAAATCATAGGGTATTTTTGTACAACATAAATAGTATTTTTAAAGTAAAATAAAATATTTACTCATAAAATTGGTTTATGTATGCATTTTATTTGTCCCTACTATGTGTCCTACTAATATGTCCTGTTTATAGGACAGCTAGTTACTTAAAAAATTAAAAACTTTTTTCAAAATTTTGCTAGTATCTACTTAATTACACCATATTAATGATATAATCGGTGTTTTAAAAATTTTCAAAAATATTTAATCGGTGTGGTCCAATATGGGTTAATAGTCTAAATACAAAATCTTTAATGAATTAAATTAATTTGAGAAGAGTCAAAAGATAATATTTACAAATCATTTTAGAGAATTTTATTAATTATCATATGTTAGATACACAACATTATTTTCATATTTCTAACAAAAAGTTGCACATGGAATTATATGACGTAATTTAAATAGCAGAAATGCTATTAAAATTTTGAAACGAATATTAAATATTATCAGTTCTACTTTTGCCATGTAATATATTCTTTTTATTTAGAACATACTGAAAAGTTCCATTTACCATTCCTTTTAAAACTAATGAAATGTATTAATTATCAATTGGAACTACTATAACAAAATTTACATACATTTTAATTTATTGTTTCATTACGTTAAAAGAAAAATTTTGAATAATACCAATGTCAATAAAATTTACAATTTTTCAGTAAAGTATATCTTTTGACAAACATAATTTTATTTAAACATATTAAATTCAGCTTTTGAAATTCATGCTCCAAAACATTAAATATATAATATCTGAAACTATATGCTCCGCGACTTTATGAGACATCTGAATAATGTATAATTCATAAACTACTCTAAGTCTTTACTGTTTATCCAACGTATTTGTGAAGGGTATGCTGTCAATAAAATGTACAGTTCTGTGACATTTTAATATTATAATACAGATACTTTCACATCAATTCTTTCAGGGGCAAGTAATTGCGTTTGTGTAATGTTGAATTCACACCGGAATATTCGAAAAATTTTGTTTCAAAATCTGAAAAAGGAATTTTTCAACTTTTTTCCACCAAAGTTAGAAAGGTAAATTTTAATTAAAAGTTACTGGTGCAAGTCAATTTGGTGCAATCTGGTGCCCCTCAGGGGGTTAAAGCGGTGCTTAACCCCTTAATTTTCGTTCCCGTCTTATTCACGGGCTGTGTCTTTTATTCAGATTGTTTGATTCCAACCAGTTTTATAAAATTGTGAAATTGGCTATATTTTAGTATCGTTTTACCAGTCATTAAATAAGGTGAATATTTCTTTTTTATAAAAGTGGTGCCAATAAGCAATTTGAATTTTTAAACCGTAATTTAATTCGATCGTTAAGGGGTTAAGTAACATAAAAATGCCTACACATATAGTTCAAGTATTTATAACCCTTAACCCCTTAAGGGGCAGTGGATTACCCACCCAAACATATTTATCCCACCTACGATTAATGAAAATTTGCACCAGAAAACTTTAATTAAATTTTCCTTTTCTGACTTTGGCGGAAAAAGTCGTAAAATTGCTTATCCTTATTTTGTAATCTATCTTTTTCCAGATTCCGGTGTGAATTCAACATTATAGAAACACAATTACTTGCCCCTGAAAGGTTCAATGACCAAGAGCTTTGAATACATGATTATATTTTTATATTCTATTTGCTCCACTATATTTTAAATGTAAATTTTGTAGTAAATTTACATATCAAAATGCAAGTAAAATTGTCTCTTAAAATAAAGTAGTGCCATGCGAATAAATTTGGTTAACACTAGAACGGCGGGAAGTTTTACTCAAGTTTTATAAAAATATTTCACATCAGAATTTTTGCTTAGAAATATTTAACTTATTTATTTAAGTTATTTTTGGGCAGAATATATTAATCTTATATTATAAAAAAATTTCTGGTTCGAATCGACATGTATTCATTTGGCAAGGGTCAAAATGACCCTCGCCGCCGTTCTAGTGTTAAGGGTGCCTATAATGCTTACAATGGCATTGGTTCGTTAAGGCTTGACTTTCAATGTCGTAAAATATTATTTTTTCTCTTTTAACCCCTTAATTCTCGCTCCCGTCATATTCACGGGCTGAGTCTTTTAGTATCGTTTTACCTGTCATTAAATAAGGTGAATATTTCTTTTTCATAAAAGTGGTGCCAATAAGAAATTTGAAATTTTTAACCGTAATTTAATTCGAGCGTTAAGGGGTTAACTAATACACATATATTTCTTATTATTAAAAAGTAAAAATTATACAAATACCTATTTTATATCTGTTTTTCCCTGCATTTGCACAAAATAACATACTTCCACACATCCATGGTAACTTCAAAAGATTTTTTTTCTTAATTTGTACTGTAGACTTTCATGTATTATTCGATAGACACCTATACATGATCAAAAGAAATACGTAAAATAATTTTAATATGAAAATTTATATTGAATCTGATTCTCATTCTTAAAATCTAAAATAAAATAATTTGAATAAATTTAGATCTCTTATCTAACACAATGTCATTTTTTAAAGTAAAATATAATTTTTTACAGCAACTAACTTTTTATTGTAAACTTATGTAAGAGATCAGAATTATAACTATAATTATAAATATTTTGTAAATATCCGTACAAATGATATAATTAATTTATTTTTCTACAATTAAACGCTGTAACACGATGCTTATTTTATGAATTAACCCAAAACTTCATAAAATCACGGTTACAAAGTTTGTACGCATCATGGAATTCAGGAGATTTTTGGTGTTTTACTACCAGAAATTTCGTAAATTACTGGTCATCATTCTCTTCAAAACATTTTATTCAAACAACACATTTTTTGTCGTTTACAGCTACAGAAATTGGTGCATTGGAGCATCTCCTTAAATAATTGACATTTCAAAGAGTTATAAATTCCGATATGCGATGATTTTGTGTTTTATTTTTTATATTACCTTTAACTCCTTAACGGGTCGTATTAAATTACGGTTTAAAAATACAAATTGCGTATTGGCACCACTTTTTAGAAAAAAGAAATATCCAACTTATTAAATGACTGGTAAAATAATACCATAATAAAGCCAGTTACACTATTTTATAAAACTGGTGGGAATCAAACAATCTGAATAAGACACAGCCCGTGAATATCACGGTAGCGAGAATTAAGGGGTTAATGTATGTGTACTTTCGATTTTATACCAATTCATGACAGTCTTGAATGGTTTTATCCTTTTTTGTTGGCTTACCTAATATTTTTAACAGAGTATATGAATTTATATATCATATTTTGCAATTATGTCAAGTAATTTGTTCATTTTCATTATTTGAATATGTATCCTTATTTATTTAATTAATGAACACGTCTTCTTTTCATCACTTGACAGGCGTTATTGTAAAATCTATGTTCTCAACAATATCGCTTAGTCTAATCTCTTTGAAGGAAGTCCTAGTTTAGTTATGCCATGGTGCACCAATTATCGGAACTCCAATCAACCGAACCTCCAATTGTCCTAACAGCCAATTTCACTCAAAATATTTTAAACCGAACTCACAGTTATGCGAACAGACTATTTCTCTCAAAAAATTTTTTTTAGCGAATTTCCAATTATCCAAACACCCTATTAGACCTGGTTGTCAGATTTTAAATGAGGATGAGATTGTGGATGAGATTCAATACGAAAAAAAAAATTGAAGAAAATGAAAACGAATGCTCTGAAAATGGCCCATGTCCATCACATAACGAAGCCTTTGAATGTTTGGAAGCATCTATGAAATGGCTCGAACGGCAGAAGAATGCTGATCCTATTTAACTAACGTATTTAAGAAGAATTCGATATACGGCAGCACTGGAAAAAATGTCTTCTTTGAAGCAAGCAACAAACGAATGCTTTTTTGCTTAAATTATACTCTCCGGAGTTCAGAAAATGATATAAAAAAGTAAACAAGAAATATTAAAAAGTCAAAAATCAATTTTTAAACATGCCAGCATGAACTAGTGCTGTCAGTCCGAAGCGTGAATAAAGTGTGAAGATTTTAGTATAGTCAGGAACACCCCTTAAATTTATAAAAGTCCCTTAAAAGTCCATTTATTCGAAATTTTGCTGATCAGAACTACGGTCGGTCCCGAATTGTTCAGATAATCGGCGCTCTACTGTACTACTGTATGTTTATTCTTGAAAATTAGGTGTATAACGTTTATGGTTCGTTTACACGGACACAGAAAATAATACCGTTTCGTACTCGTCTGAAAGAAAAAAAAAATGGTCACGGTGCATTACGATGTTGTTACGAGCTTTGAATAGTAATGAAACTGATGCG
This sequence comes from Maratus speciosus, assembly GCA_963932465.1. Classification (NCBI taxonomy): domain Eukaryota; kingdom Metazoa; phylum Arthropoda; class Arachnida; order Araneae; family Salticidae; genus Maratus; species Maratus speciosus. The sequence continues at coordinate 164,940,822 of OZ010794.1, forward strand.
AATAACTGAAGTGCATCAACTTTTTAACTTATCGTGGACAAGTTTTAGTAGAATTCAGCGTAAATTTATAAGTATCATTTAGGGTACAGATGAAGGTACGCTGAATGTTACCGAAAGTAGTATGCTATAAGTTAAAAAGTTCTGATGCTGTAAACGTTGTTTTCTCTTCTTACATATTCAATAGCTACAAAAACTATAAAAAAGAAATTCATAGCATCTAAAAATGTAAAAATACACCGATATTTCATAATCGAATTTTTATCATGACTTAATATTTTACTTACACTGTATGTGTACGAAAAGTAAAAGTGGGCAAATTCCTAAGACGAAAACATTTTCTCTCCTGTTGCTTGGTATTTCATTTTAGCAGTTTTTATTACTAATGCAAAAGAAAAAGTGGAATGTCCCTTTTAAACTAATTTCTAAAGGGTTTTTTTTTTTTTTTTTTTTTTTTTTTTTTAGTAACGCAGTAATTTTATATTATGTCTACTGGAATTAAGTAAATAGAAAGAGCGTTGAATTCAGATTTTTCATATGAGCGGGATTTGTTTGGTATTTGATGTAAGGCAACCAGATTGGGGAATTTACTTTATTCAAAATATCTATAAAAATTTTCTTATAGTAATTTTTGATTTATTTAATCACCGAATGTCTGTTATTAAGTACAGCTAATATTATTATTCCAAATCTCTAGTGGATATTTTGATTAAAATATTGCCTAATCTACCAACCCTATCTGATGGAAACCTTTGTGTAAATGTCGCGAATTATTTTCCCTTCTGGTTCTTAAACTAATTAAAAACAGCATAACTTTTTGTCAAAAGGGACATTTCGGATTCCCTATCACATACCTGCCAACATATTACGCTTATTTTGTACCACAAAAATTTAATAGTAAATTTTACGTTTTTAAATCGATGTAATCTGCCGATTAAATAGGGCAAAAAATTTCTATTAAATTTTTCTGGTACAATAAAGCGTAAAAGTTGGCAGCTATGTCTATCATTCACCTTTCGTTCACCGCTGTATTCACGACTGAATAAAAAAAAAAATATATTATAAGCAAATATGAAATCCTTGAGGGGCAGTGATGCCATGACGGCATCACATAATTTTAATCCCTAATTACCACATTGGCACCGGAATTTTATAATGAAAATTTCACCTTTATTAAGTACGCAAAAATACACTTTTACTTATTTACGAATAAATTCTCTTGTAAATACTGGTGTCATCATATTATTTCAACATTTTACGAATACAAGTACCTTGCCCGTGAAAGGGTTAATACAATATACAACCTGTTAGTTATATATGTTCGCAATATAAACAATGTAACTGTATTTAACAGAATTTAAAATATATTATTATATTTATTAGAAAGCCAACAAGTAGCATTGCCATTTTTCGCAACATGCAGTAATTTAAAATTTACAGAAAAATTACAACAATCTTTTGACTGCTTTACAACAATTCTCATTTCGAGTTTGCTAGCGTGTTTAGCAAAACATATATGTAACATTTATTAGTATTATTCATTGTGGTGAGACAGAGACTCTTACATTGTATCGGAAATATGCACATAATTAATCCTATGAAGGCCGGCGTCTTTTACACAAATTTTATTCGCCCCGAACCACTTTTTTAAAAGTAGTTTCCTTTAAGCACGCAATTTCAAAAATGCTCTGATTAAGTAAGGCAAATGTTATTTTCCTTTATTACTGGTGACAAAAACAAACTTTGCAAAGAAAGATGGTGTCGCCACAACGGCGACAACGGAGGGCAAATGACTAATATAAAAATAGTATTACTTTAAATTTCACTTCAGTGCTGAACACTGCAGGCGAATATTGCCTTGGACGGCAGAATAGGAATAAATATGAATTATTTTTATTTTGTCATACCAGAAAATTTATTTATAAATAATGTTTTTATAAATAGCTTCTCCGTGTTAAGTAAATTGTTTATTGTTGAAATTGAAGTCTAGTACTGCAGTTGTTACGCTTAACGACTGCATTAACCCTAGATCTACCGGGAATTTTATTCAAGTTTTAATAAAACGTTCTACACCAGAATTTTTATTTAAAACTATTTAACTTATTTATTTACCTTATTTTTGTCTGGTTTATATACTTAGTTTATTTTAAAGAAATTTCTGGTTTGAATGAATATTTTGTATGTACCTGTCGGGTCCAATGGACCCGTCTGGTAGACGGAGGGTTAAACTAAAATTGAGAAAATTATTAACTATGCTACCCCTGGAAAAGATCCCCTAATTCCCGCATTCCGCATTAAACCTCTTGAGTTTTCCTCCCATTTTTTTAATAACTAGGAGGCTTTGCCCCTTAAGAGTTATGCTTGTCAACCCTGGTTCACACACCGTAAACTCTAAAAGCATGCTAATTTGATCGCCTTTAAAAAAATTTCGGAAGAATGCATTATAATTAAAAAGCCAGTAGCGATCTGCCAATTAAAGGGTTGTTTTCGTTTTTGATTAAATCACATCAGTGAAACATGTGAAAATAAGTTATTATAAAATGAATTATGTAAACAGAGAATTTGTCTCCCGGTATTTTTTAACAACGCTAGAAGAAAGTTTTTTTTTTTTTTAATAAGACATTTTTAATGTATAGTTATATCTGACGTAATTTTCACCAAAGCTTTTTATCTCTTTTCAATATTCACGTGGAAATTCTTTTGCTGTTATAAAGGAAATATTATTTGCGTTTTCTTAACAATAGTTTAAAAAGATTATCTCAAAATATGAAATAAATGTCTCGCGCATATTTTTAAATCTAAACTACTTGGCAATATTATGGTTTGGAAATTTTAAGTATGACGTAATTTCATCCATTTACGACTTTTAACGCGTATTAATGAATTTATTGTTTTACAATTTTCTTTCCCTTTTAAAATTCACGTGTAAATATTGTTTATATGACTTAATTATGAATTCTTCCCTGCTTTTAATACGCAATCATTTAACACTCATTTGAAAGAGATTTCTGTTTATAATAGTCACGTGTGAATAAATTTATTTTTAATTTGAAGTAAATACTATTCTTTGGGCTTATTTTAAATTTGGAAACAATTTAAAATTATGCCCCTTTCTAAAGTTGTAAAAAGTATCTCTCAAAATGCTGAAAATTTGAATTTAAAATAGAAATAAAACCTGAAAAAAAAATGAGTAAAAAAAAAAAAAAAAATGCACTATGCACACCGGCATTTCTAATGTATCAAATCATCTATAAAAGATTAAACTCCTAAGTATAGATTTTGCTTCTATAGAACCTTTTTATAATGGAACGATTTTGACCAACTTTAACATTAAATATCTCAACCCGAGAGTAGTCGCGACATTTTTTAGAACGTTAGTAGTCGCGTTCGGTCCATTTGCCGCCGTTACCAGCAGGCCGAAAATGAAGGGGAAACTTGCCGGTGTTATCAAATGATCGAAATCGGATAACGTAGGGTGAAAATATTAACTGAACTTTAAAAGATTAAAGCAATTATTCATCTTACAACTTTTTACAGCAATTATTTATTTCGCTTAAGTATGTATTCAGTTGGCATCTAGATAAATGTTTTTATAACTCTTTCTTCGTTGTGCATAAATACTTAAAAGTAAATAGTAAATGATTTGATTGAATTTCTGATGTTACTATGAATCAATAATTAGTAGTAAAACATTTACGAATATGAATCTAAATTCGTGATAGGTTTTTTTTTTTTTTTTTTTTTTTTTTTTTTGGGAAGGACAGAATCAGTCAGGTAGATTTTTATGATACTCCGGCACTCTCTATCCATTTAATAAAATAAAATTAATAAATTTAGCATCAATATATTACACTGACATTAAATTGAACAATTAAACTGAAAGTAAAAATGGAACCTATGACATAAAACAGAAAATCAAATACAATACCACTTATTCACCAGCATATTTCTGTACAATAATACAATTGAAAAATAATGAAAATGACCAATAATTATGAAATCACAAACACCACATAAACCAAATATTATTAAAAATGTATAATTATATATATATATATATAATAAAAAAAGGGTAAAAAATACTTAACTTCGAAATTATAAATGTAAATGTTGTAACTATGTTTTATTTATTTATTTATTTTCTGGGGTGTCTGTGTGTGTATGAGGGGGGAGAGGAGGGGAGGGACAGAGGCTCGTGAGATTTTGTGATTAAATCCATTTTTCAAATGAAAATGCACGATTTGTAGTTTTTCTACTTATTTCAGGGTGGGAGCAGCGCCCTTGAATAAAAACTCTGGATACGAACTTCGCTTATATAAAGCAAATAATAAATAAGTTATTGAAATTATATATTTAATTTAAATACATTTGCAATTGTAGATTTAAATCCTAAGATGGATAAATTATTTTAATTAATAGAATCACTGAAAGGTTCATCTTAATAGGGATGTATTTTACAGCAACTATTTAACTAAAATAAATATTCAATTGTACATTTCATAATAAGGTATTAATGTTATAATTTATTGTTTTATAATAACATTCATTAAAATAATAAAAACAATAAGAAAATTTTCCCGGAAATTACAAATATGTAGCAATAATTTAATTTAAATGAATTTTCTCTCATATTCTGGAAAACATTACTCTGAAAAATAGTTTGAACAATTGATGAAGGACAACAGATTTAAATTTGTTAGATACCGTCCCCAAGCCTCTATAGGATTTCAATAATAATAATAATAAAAACATTTTCTGCGGCATTGTTAAAAAAAAAATGTGTTTTTACTTACAGTATGAAAATTTAACAATAGATAAATTTTAGAAAAATACTTAAAATATTTTTTAAAATCATAGTATAAACATTCACTAAATTATCAAAAAGAGATTTTTATTTGCGTAATTTCTAACCTACATTATAAAATTCTCACTATTTTTCTTATTGTACAAATAAATTAAATGTATGTTCTTCGCTGATATACATACTACATTTCTGAGAAAATTGATTTATCTTTCCAATTTGTTTTATTGTACAAAAACGATACTTTTCAGATTTTGAAGATACGGCAATATTTTTACTGATTCCCACAAAATTCTCTTCTCTCTTTTTTAATGGTTTGCCACTGTTATTGTCTGTTTTCTTTCATTTATATGTTCCGGTAATAAATGGAAAACAAGTTCTTACAAATAATGATGATGAATTTTCCTTCTTTTTTCATATTTAAACGATTATCAATTTGAGAATTTATTCGCGCAATATTTGACAATGAAAAAAAAAAATGTAAGTGACCATCCATCAGTTTTTTGTGCGAACTGACTTCACAACTAATATAATAAAACAATTTTAAGTCACATTCTAAAAGTAAAAAAAGTACTCTATGAACGGGTAAAATAGCAGAAAGAAGGACGAAATAACAACAGGCAGAAAGTCCGTACTTCGAAGAAACATTCCCCCACAGATTTCGCGGAAATGGGAAAGGATGTACACGAGAAGGGAAAATTTAACTAACGCAAGTGGTCGCAACGCGGTCATTTAGACCGATTGAAACTTAAGAATGCGATAAAATGCTAAGAAATAGCAGGAATGACTTACAATTTTGCTACACAAGAGTGTGAACACTCAAGGTCAGCTACACGGAATTTTGGTATTGTAACTTTAACGGGAAATGAGTTAGAGGAAGATAACGAATTTCGGGCGGGGAAAAGACCAACGCGCGACTATTAACGGGTTAAAATAATTCTTCGATTTGAAAACTGCCTGCATCAGCGTGTTTATCAAACATTTCTCTGTAATACCACATATTTTTCTTAATATTAACGGAGGAAGATCCCCAGTCGCAAAAAATTCAAAACCGGTGGGGGCGGCGGTGACAGCATTAGTTACCTTTTTTTTTTAGAATAGAGAGATGCCTCCGAATTTTTGAGGAGGCATATACACTCTGAGCGTATGTGGTTCTTTTCAGTAACAGAAGGAAATATATATATTTAAAAATCAGTGGTGACATCTATTGGTATTGCAATACAGTTAAAATTTAAGTTCGAAAACTTTTTTATTCGTAATTTTTTTTTATATTATAAGTTGGAGTTTCTCTTTTTTTTTTAAATCTGAAAACAGAATTTTCTAGAAAATGTTATATTGTCACTATACGTGTAAATAAAGTTATTATACAGCCAGCCCACAGCCTTGCTATAAAAGATGATGCTGTTATTTTTTTACCTGTTTCTAAACTATTTTGTGTTTTCAATAAAAATTTCTGACATATTGATACAGTTATAATTTTTTTTTTTTTTTTTTTTTTTTTTTTTTCTGTGGAACCTTTAAGTTGTTTACTGCCATGTTTTGACAAATACAATTTAGTTGCCGTAATTTCGCACAATCTTACCTTCGGATTTATATCTCTTCAGAGTTCAGTCTTAAGTAGCTGAAAACTTTCCACGTTAAAAGTTACGTTATTTTTTATTATTTCTTGTTATCTTTTTTTGGCTAATTATAATTATAATATATTTTATATATGTAAATACACATTTGTATAAATAAGCACCAATTCCTCATTCACAGTTATTATTATTACTAAAAAAAAATTCACGTAATTTAATTTATTTTATTATACCTCAAATAAAAGTATAAATAATAATAAAAATCGCATATCTAAAAATATAGATAATAAAAATCTTATATCTAAATACTAAAAATCTTAAAAAACACACACATAATTAAATTACTAACGATTATTAACTGCTCCAATTACTGAAATGCTAAAATTAATGTAATATCATAAATCTCCGTGCTAATTAAAACATAGTTTTTTTTTTTTTTTTTTTTTTTTTTTTTTTTTTTTAACACTTTCACATCGGCGCGGTGGTTTACACTCGACTGTCTCAGAGCTGCCAAGTCTCCGGCTTTTTGGATACCAGTATTTTAATACAGAAAATGTTGTTTTATTTAATTAGAACAATTGGCCGATTTAAAGGAACAACATATTCTCAAAAATAACAGAGGTGTGCAAAAAGCTGGGGACTTGACAACTCTGAGACAGTCGTGTGTGACCCACCGCGCCGACGTGAACGTGTTACGTTTCTGCCTGCGAAACTTTACCATTGGCGGTATCTGATATTGTAGTGCTTAGGAGCAGACCTTCCCAGCTAATAACGTGTCTTGGAACAGGAACGAAAGGAACAAATGCAATCATAAAGCAGAAACCGTAAATGTAGAACGCAGATCCCATGCTGAAAGGAATATAGTGACATTAACATGATTACGCAAAAGATCGCTTTTTAGCGGTCGATGCTTTTTTGAAAACTTTCTGTTTTCATTCTTGCAATAAAAATCAATAAATATAGAATTGTGAAACTGAAAGGGAAGATATGTATATCTTGTTTCGTTTTTGCGAGCTTTTGTTAGCGATTAATGTATTAATGTGGTTGTTTCAGCCTTTGGGTTTTTTTTTTTTCCTATTGGAGTTGACTTTATATACCAATAAGGATTTTTATTATTTTTTTTTTTTTTAGAAAGATTTATAAATTTTCGTTCTTTTAAGCGGTGTTTTTCTTCAGATGTAAATATACTTTGTGTGCATTTTTATGTGTTTTAAGGTGCATAAAAGAATAACGTGTATAATATAATGTTATGTTTTAATTTAAAATATATAATGAATATATAATATATGAAACATATAAAATTATAAATATATATACAGGGATGCCACAGGTGACTATTTTTAAATTCTTTCGCACCACTATTTAATAATAATAATAAAAAAAATTATGGTTTATTTCTCTTGCTGGCAAAGTGTACGTGAAATTTATTTGTTTTTAAAATGTGGTGCGAGGTAGAATTTAAAATAAGTCGCCTGTGGTAGCTCTGTATAATAAGTATATAGTATTTATTTATAGGTGTGTATAATAAGTATATCTCTAAATATAATAACATATATATCAGGATAATATGCATATAAATAATATATTTTAGGACTGCCACTTGCGACTAATTTTCTATTCTATTAGCACGAGTATTAAAAAAAAAAAAAAAAAAAAAAAAAAAAAAAAAGATAAAAACAGATATTGTAGTATATTTATCTGGCAAATGTGCTCGAGCAGTATCTCAATAATTCTTGTTTTGAAAAAGTAGAGTGAGGTACAATTAAAAAATAGTCGCCGGTGGCAGCGCTGATATTTACATAAACATCTTTTTTTTTACATGTGGCATATATAACGTTTATTAAACAGGGATGAGATTTCCGACTTTTTGAATACGAGTATAATTTTAGAGAAAATGTTATTTTATTTAATTGGAACATTATTGCGATTTAAGAGAACATCATTCTCTCGAAAATTGTACAGGTATGCAAAAAGTCGGAAATCTCATGCCTGATTAAATAATAATAAGTTTATAAATATTTAAAAACAAACTATTTCGGCTATCTTGACAAATTTTGTATGCTGTTAAATTGGCTTTTTGGCGCCATTTTGAATTCCTTCACCAATTGTGCCAACCGGAACAGAATAAGGAACTCGTTCCAACTGAAATTCAGTAAAGAGTGTTACTCCCTGTGCAATCTTACAGTCATGTGACTGGATTCCTTTTATAACTCTACACAATTTTTTGCCGAAATCCCAATTAAAGGGAACGATGTTTTCCACGTATTAGAATTGATCCTACTTCTATAGCTCGTAATAAGCGCGGAAATTTTAATATCGTTTAAATGAAAAATATTTCCTAATGTGCAAAATTACACGTTTTAACCGTGTCCTCTTATTAGCCGGGCTCGTATTTACCGAGTACTATTATTGTACAATTTGCTTGTTTCGCATTATTAAATCTCTTATTAAATAAGTCTAATTTCTCCACTTCAAGAAAGTGGTGGCAACCAAACAATATGAATGTTGTGAAAAAGTTGCGAACTGAGAACACTTATCGTTACTATTATAAATTCCAGCTATAACTACTTGTTGTTCTATATTAATCCTTAAAGGACGGTAACTTTAAATACATTATTATATTTTTATATTCTATTTAAACCACTATATTTTAAAACTATTTTTTTTGCATGTTTCTCTTGCACATGATGTCAAAGTACAAGTAAAAGTGTTTCTTAAAAAAAAAAAAAAAAAAAAAAAAAAAAGTGGTGCAAGCGAATAAATTTCATTAAAGGTGCCAGTGTCGCTTACATGGCGGCGTTGGTCCGTTAAGACTCCGCTGCACTGAAACTGCCCGATCGCGAAATCTCATGTTAATCTATGGGAAAATTTTGAGGCGCAATTGCTCATTACACAATATAATTATTAAAATACCGTTTTCACCATCAGAAATCCCGTTTTCACGTCAGATGACGATGATGTGCGTTTTTAAAAATTGGCTAGGTAAATTTTAAGTATTTTTAAAAATATGATAAAATTTAATCAAATGGAAATTTCAAAGGTTATAGGAATTTTTTATGTACTTAAAATTTACGGAGATAATTTTAAAAACGCACATCACCGGTATCTGACTTCTACTTTCTGCTGATGAAAACGGTATTTTAATAATTATATTAGGTAATGAGTAATCGCGCTTCAAAGTTTCCCCATAGGCTAACATGGAATTTCGCGATCGGGGAGTTTCAGTGCTGCAGAGCCTTAAGTTTAAATCTACCTGCGCGAATTTATTTCGAACGAATTAAAAGAAGCTAATTAAAGCTTTCGATGGAAACAAAAATTTTACAATATTACGTTTGGTTTCTTAGAAATATTTTGTTGCTGGAAATAGGCACCATCCGCGTGGAAACAACAGTGATATTGATGCTCAGCCATTGGGAATGTAGCTCAGAGCATACATATTGACACAGACCTAATTGCAATGTATTTCCATTGATGTCATCATATTTTACACAAAGTAACGTCATTCTGTTGAATATTTTAATAGATTATTTTCATTGTTTTAAATATATGAAAGTATTGCCTCACACGAATTGGGGTAGTGTGAATTATGAATGAATGATTGATTGAATTAGTGGTATAGTTCATTAACACAAAATATTTCTTGCGGTATGCAGTTGCATGTATTTTACGCTACATTTTGAGACACCGTGTATAGTTTACAAAGTAGCATAATATTTTTTTTATACTCATATAAAATTTTGCGCAGACTTATTATTTTTGCTACTAATATATTTTACTAGGAACTATGATTAGTTTTACTACTTATATTAAACTAAGTATATAAAACTATGTAGTATGATTATTTTTCTATCGATATTATTCACTAAGCAGTATGATTGTTTTCAATAACATTAAAATAATATTTAAATTAAATATATGACGCTCAAATGCAGATGCAGGATTTCAAAACAGTTCCAACACTCATTTAAAATTAATTAAATTTACATGTTCTTTCGCCAACCTTACAACATAAATCTTGTCGTAAAATTTCAATTTATGAAAGCTAATTAAATTTTGAAAAATGTAAATAGGTTTACGATTTGAAAGCGTCTATAATTTGAAAATGCGTAGAAAACGAGTTTAAATGAATAGCGAAATTTCACAGCGTAATCACACATTTAATTAAATTTACCCGCATAAAAATGCATTACCTTCTGTAATAATCAATCAACTATGAACATGAGTTTCGCTCATGAAGGACAAACAGAAAATTCAGGTTTATAGGCTATGTGGCGCCATCTATATTCCGTTCATGATTTCATAACAATTATTCTTAGTTTTGAAGAATAATTTTCAAAAGATATTAAAAATGATTCTGTTTTATTTAGAAAACTAATTGAAAATTTAAAAATATTTGTAATTATAACTAATAACATATATAATAGGAAAAAGAGGTTGTAAGAACTTTATAAATTTATCAGAGTTTTTAAAACAATATTTAAAATTATGTAAGCTTTATTTAATATAATCACTATTAAACCTTTCAGAGGCAACTAACTGTATTTTCGTAATGTTGAATTCATACCAAAATTTTCAAAATTTTTCGTTTTAAAATTTGGAAAAGAAATATTTTACACAGTTTCCATCAAAGTTTTAAAAGAAAAATCTAATTAAAATCTCTTGTGCAAATCATAATTAAAATAAAGTGGAAATTAATATATTACATCGCCCTTAAAGAGGTTAACCCTTTCCAGCGCCGAGTAATTATGTTTGTAATATGGTAAAACTGATTTACTGACACCAAAATTTGCAAAAGAATTTATTATAAAAAAAGATATTTGTTTATTTTCACATACGTTATAAAAGGAAAATCTCATTTAAATATTCTGGTGCCAGAAAAATTATAATTGAGTGTATTTTTTGTGGACACCGACAGCGAAACGGTTAACACTTTCAGGGGCATAGCATTTCCATTTCTAAAATGTTGAAATGAATGAATGACACTAGAATTTAAGTAAAAATTTATTTCGAAATAAGAAAAAGCTGTACTTCACATACGTAAAATGCTGGAAATTTTATATGAAATTTCTAGTGCCATCGTTGCATTTAGGAAATAAAATAAAGTGGTTTCATAAATATACCACCGCCCTTGCAAGGGTTAAAAGTAACTTTTTAAGTAGAAATTTTCATAACTAAATCGACACAGTCATATGTCGATGTCGACGTGATCATAAAGATTTCTACCATATCAGATTAATACTACACAACATATAAATAGATGCAAATTTACTGTTTGTATAAAATGATGAATCCTAATAATTAAAAAACTCTGATTATTTTTTTTTATAAATATATAATGTACCAATTACTTGTTCCTTAAAAGGTTAGAAATTTTCCAGTAAAGTTGAAACAGGATTCGTACGGGTCCAGGAATTTCCAGACAAGGAAATTATTCGGCACCACTATTTTCTAGTGGAAAATCTCTCTTTAAATAAAGCGAAATTTCGTGCGTTTGAACTAGATTAATCTACCCTATATATTTAAAATCCTAATGAAACGAATTTGTGAAACGGCTGAAATGTAACAAATTTATGAAACGATTCAATGAAACGACTGATTAAACAACTGATTACGTTTCGCGGCGATTTCTCCTAAAATATGGAATACTTTGCGATGAAATTAACACCAAAAATCCGTATTGATCAGCAGATCTCAAAACTGCTATTAGAATTTTTAAATTCGAATTAGTTTTCGAAATATTATTTTTTTTTTCTAATTTTAAATAATTTTTTCTAATGATGGCAATTCAAATTTTAATTATAACAGATATTTTTTTTCTTCATATTTTAGAAAAGGTTATTATTTTAAACTAATTTGACGACCAGTTTGGCCTCCCTTAAATGTATGCTAACAACAATGCTTTTTTTTTTTTTTTTTTTTTTTTTTTTTTTTTCATTATCATTTTATTTAATACAAAACTTTTATTTAAAAGAGAAAAAATTCAAATCAATGGCTTTCACTTCTTTCTTTTTTTAAACGAAACGAAACGAAAAATATTAATTGCAGATGTCATATACGCAGCGGGGGGTACCTAAATCGCGCCAAAAGGGCGTTATTTTGCCTGACATTGTAACCCAGCTATTGTTGCTTATTTATTAATAAATGTTTATTTTCCTTTATTTTATTTTTATTAAAAAAATGTTATAAATTGTTTTGTTCTATATTTATTAATTATTTTTTTATTTATTGTTATTTCATTTTAAAAATAATTAAAAAATACATATGTAAATGGTATTCGAAAGGAGGTTTTCGCCAAATTGTCTTAAAAAAATCATGCTAAACCCGATTAAATATTGCAACAAATCCTGACATTTAATTTCAAATTCAAAGCAATGTTTTAATGGTACTACTTAGTTATTCTGTCGACCAATTTCGCCAAATTATATAAATCCCCAAAGCATTCACCAAATTATACAAATTGACGTAATTTTTATTTTAAATAACGAAAGTACAAATAAAGGCACAAATGTCATATACGCTTCATATTGGCGCGATTTTTTTCTGACGCCAATGTCGCAACGGGTACTTAACCGTCGCCCAATTATCGTTATTTTGCTTGATATGGTAATCCGGATGTTGTTGTAATGCTGTCGATGTTTCCGCCAAAATGGCGTCGGAATAAAATCGCGCCAATATGACATCTGTGCCGAAATAAATTAGTATAGCATTAATAAAAAAAAAATAAATAAAAATAAAACGTCGAAATAAAAATCACTTGATGGCGTAAACACTTGTAACTTCCTTACAGTCAAGTGAATGTGACATTTACGATCAACCATTATTGGCATTTAATTTTATAGTCGGGCGATAGATTTTTGGTCGCCGGGATAACCAAGCAGTATCGTTTTAATTTACCACTCGAAAAATAAACAAAATGCTAACTGGCGAGTTAAGAAAAGCTATAGGCGAGATTTGCACCCGGCTAACATAAAAGTACCAAGAATTCTTTGCGATCATGGCATCTTTTATGTAGTGTTATTCGAAAAAATTACTTTGATTCTTTAATCAAAATGGAAGCATTTCTTATGAAACGCGAAGGGCTGTAAATGTTTAGGGCAGTTACATGACTTGGACTGTTATAATATAAGTGAAATTATGGCGATAGAATAATATTTGGCGACTTATCGCCTGTGGCTGATTGTTTTCAATTCTAGAAACAGCGCAAAGAATAATATTTCCAAACGATTAAAAATTTACACGTGACTATTAAAAACAGAAAAAAAAAACTTTAAAATTACTATTAAATGAGTAGTGTGTTAAAAGCAGGAAAATATTGAAAATTATGTCTTGAAAATTGTATTTACACGTGAATATTAAAAGAGAAAGGAAACTTTAAAATAATAAATACATTAATATGCGTTTAACCCTTTCAGGGACAAGGTACTTCTATTCGTAAAATGTTGAAATCAGTGAATGGCACCAGAATTTACACACAAATTTCGAAATACGAAAATGCTTTTGTTCACTTACTTGGACACCCAGCCAGGACGCCAACCGTTAGGCTAATGGACCGCATGTTCTGGCGGGAAAACACTCTCCACCAATCCAGCTCCACCTCATCCGCCGAAACAGGCTTACCAACGGCAATTATTTAATCAAATAAAATAGAAAAACAAAAGCACAATCCTGTGCAGCATAGATTCCTGCTATGCCAACAAAAACGCATGCTTATAGGTTCCATGCAAATATAATATAAAATAAAAACTAAGATTAACTAACCTGAATGAACAAAAATTGCATGTTTAGAGGTTACATGCATCTCTGGCAAAAACAAAATTAAACTAAGATAACATAATTCGCATGTTTATGGGTAACATGCAACCAATGGCGTGTCAAAGTCTATACTGATAAATAGTTCATGCATAATGTCTATACAAAGTCCCAAACTTAACGCACCAGATTCACAGACAGAGTCAGAGAAGACGATCCTCAAAGTTCAGTCATTACACTTCAATATCCATAGTCATGTAACATCACGAAAATGAAACTCAGTAAAAGGTCCACTTCAATGACCCTCTACCATCTCCAAAAGTCTGGAACACTGCAGCACCAATGTTGCTCCTTTTTAAATGCATATATCACTTCCACAATGACCAACGTTCAGATCATCAAATGAATGGCACCCCAATCTTCCGTAGAAGACAGGAAGTCCCAGCTCAAAGACCATCATCCACATACTAATCACTATCTGACAATTGTATAGGATAGTATATTCTGATAAATTAAACAATGGTTGTAGCATACTACAGACACAATATATGATATTTAAGAATTCTGAGTATTATTAAAAACAAGTCAGCAGTAACTGATGACGATCCATGCATCAGGACCAAAGAACCACCCTATATTAGGTTTAAAACTTGTATCTTATGAACGAGTACAATTCATTAAGGACGTTATAGTTAGCACAGAGCTTTCTATAGTTTTCTTTACAAAAAAGAACTCTGGATATATTTTGGCGAACTGTAAGTGAGTTATTAAAATAGAAAAAATAAGGCATTTTGGGGCATCTTCCAAATAAATAGTGTCTAACATTCCCTTTATAACCACAGTCACAGAGGTCGCTATTTCTCTTTCCGATTTTCTTCAGGTACTCGGGAAAGCTGCCATGAGCAGTAATAAAATATTGTAATAACTGGCCTGAACATACAAAGTTTTCATCCACCCTATTTAATACTGTATAAGTGTCTCTATCTTTACCACTATGCCTCCACTCTCTTTGCCAATCCTTTACCGTATTGATTTTGCAAATTCTCTTAATTAAGGTGACAGGAAAAGGAACATTCTCGGTAATATTAGCATTTTCACGATTAATAGCCTCTTTCGCAAGAGTATCTGCTCGTTCATTTCCAAGGGTTCCGACGTGTGCACGGGTCCACCCAATAATCACAATCTTGTCAGGATGCTGTATCAAATTAGTATAAATCTCTTTAATTATCAAATTTGTTGGAAAATTTCTTTGTAGAGCTAGAGTTGAAGATTTGTTGTCGGTATATATATAAACTTTCTTGTAATCGGTATCCAAAAACCAATTAATAGCATATTTAATCGCTATCAACTCAGCCTGATAAATTGAGTTCATCTTATTTAACTGTTATTATTTGTTCACTTACTTGATCACCCGACCGGAGCACCAACCAAAGAATGGCATAGGATGTAACGCTCCGGTGGAAAATCCCCACAACAATCACCGATGCCGGACATCGGAAAGCACCCAAAATAACAGGGAAAAAGGCACATATTCTGACGAACTTACATAGTAAATCGTAAATTTACAAAACAATTGATGTTGCTTTCATCATAATAATAAAAATAAAAACAAAAGTGAAGTGACTTAAATGTATAACAAAAGTTAAGACTATAAATCCTTGTTCAAGATTATGAAGTGTAAATGTTCATAAAAGTTCACTGTTCACTAATGTTCAAATGAGTTCAGTGTTCGAAAGAAAAATGTTCATAAAAATTTTATATAAGATAAACTAACTTGAAGAAAGATCACCATAATGTTCAGACCTCAAGAGAAAATCACCGCCAACAAAAATGTCAGACAAAGGACAGTTACTATAAAAGGCACAATGTTGAGCCTTTGATGTAGTGTCAGAAAACCACGTAATGTCCGTAGCGAACCACTGATGAGTATTAACAGTATGATAGAAGTAAAAAGTTACAAGTGTAAAAATTATCAAAATTTATACCTAATAAATGAGTATTCCCTATTAAGTGCGTTGTACATAGCACACAGTTTTCTATAGTTTGAACGGGTGGTGAGAACGTTTCGAATATTCCATCTCAGTGTACAATTCCTGTTGAATTTAAATGTACAAGGCATTAACGGACAATGTCCAAACAAATAATGTTGTATACTTCCTACTTCACCACAGTTACACCTGTTATCTGGGCGTTTTCCTATTTTAAACAGATACTGTGGAAATGCTCCATGTGAAGAAAGAAAATAACCTATCACCTGGGATTCACATAGAAATAAATCGTTAACCTTGTTTAATATCGCATAAGTATCTCTTCCCTTCTCCGAATTTTCCCAAGAAACCTGCCATTGATCATGTAGAAGTGTTTTAAAATGACGCTTTAAAATAGAAGTTGGTGCAGGAATGCGTAGAACTTTATCATACAGATCATTTATAATAACTGATTTTGCCAACATGTCCGCTCTTTCATTTCCTGGTATTCCAACATGCGATTTTATCCAGCCAATATATATGACTTTATTATGTAACAGGCGCAAAGAGTTGAAGATATTAAAAAGCTGACCGTTAGATGGAAATAAGCGCTGAAGAGCGTAAATTGATGACAAGCTGTCAGTATAAAGATGAAATGAATCATGCGGGGAGTCGATGCACCAACTGATAGCCTCGTCTATCGCAGCCAATTCTGCTTGAAAAACAGAGTTATAGTCATGTAATTTTAATCTCATGTCTAGCATAAAAGAATCCCTATACCAAACCGTAAATGCAGCTCCTACACTGTTCATCATTCGAGAACCGTCAGTATACAGTATCGGATGATTCACCACTGGTACTGTATCAACCACTGGCTTAACAAATTTTATATTTAAGTTTTCAAAGAAGTAAGGATAATTATATGTCCTCAGTTTATTCATAAAATCTTCACCTTTAAAACACATATTGTCAATCAAGACTGTACCATTTCCATAAATGATATTGTTCACTTACTTAATAAAAGAAAAATTTCCATCCCAATATTCTGGTTCTAATGTGGCATTTAAGAATTAAAATTAAGTGGTCCAAAAATGAACCACCGCCATTGAAGGGGTTAAAGCGGTAAATTGTAGTAATTGTTGTAAACCGTATAATGTCAATCATTTTATAACGCTGTTAAAAAATATCGGGAGGCAAAGACTCTGTTTACTTAATTCATTTTATTTTAGCTTCCTTTCAAATGTTTAACTGGTCTTCTTTACTCAAACACAAAAACAACCATTCGAAGTCTTAACAGCAACTGATTCGCCTTTAAATTTTCTCAATCAAAGGGAATTGAATGCAAACCCGTTTACACGGAGATCGCTATAGGGTTTTTCATTATAATTCAATCTTCTCTAATCTTTTTAAAACCGATCAAATTAGCGTGCTTTTAGATTCTGTGGTGTCTGAACATGGGTTGGCGAGTGTAGCTTGCAGGGGGCGGATCCCCCTAGTTTTTTATAAAACAATACTGATATTTCTTCTAGAAAATAACGGGACCTGTACGAACCCTGTTGAAAATTGTTTGCGATTGGGCTGTTCTTTTCCATTCGACCGTCTTTCTCGTAAGTATTCGTCGATTTCTATGTAAATGCTATTGTTATTGAGATTTACCATGGCATAAACCCTATTGTAGTAATTAAGTATGTAGAATTTATATTTCTTTTACAGGTGCATTGAGAATTATTTCGCTACATTGTGACCGGTGTAAAATTGTTTGCATTGCATTTTAACCCCTTAGGCACGAACGACCGCTATGCGTGCCGCGTAAGGGGCTCAGAATGCGTGATTGTTCTCACCAGTAAATTTTTATTGTAAGCTTTGCCTTATATAACCGATCATTTTCCGGATTCAATTAGGCAAAAATTTCTGTTTTGAAATACCGGTGATAAAATATTAAAAATTCTGTAAAAGACATTAGTCCCGAAGGGGTTAATGATGTTAAACTCTTTCAAACATAATAAACTAATATGCATTTATGAAATAAAGTAAAACCTACCTACTGCAAAATATGAACTGCAAAGCATTTATCATTCATTTACAGGATCACATAAACAAATTACATTACGTAATGGTCTACAGGGAAAACTCGTTTGCAGTGTATTTTTTTATGTTATAATATCTAAATCACACTGGAATGTATGTAAGTTGCTGGAATGTATTACAGGATGTATTGCGTAGATAGAGGGAATTGTATTTATCGTTCATTTACAGGGTTACACAAAAGTATTCAGTTACAGTACTGCTTACTGAAACGATAATTGCTGTGTTTTACACTTTGGTTTGCGTTTTTGCATACTACGGGGTGTGTATCATTTCTATAGTTCATATACAGAGCTGCGATAAAGAATTTGAAAGCATTACTCTCTATTGTCCTGAGTCCCTTAATGGTAACTTTTATTTGCATAGTGCATTTTCCAGCTGAGTTAAAATTAATACGCTGAAAAAATGTTTGTAGTCTATAAACAAATTAATAAACAGGGACACGCGAAGAACTGGATACATTGCCATCTATGTTTGGTAATTACTGGGAATTCGTTTCTATGTGTATTATGCGTTTTTGCTTATTTCAGTGTGTATTATATATGGTGGGTATAATAAGCTGTAGAGAACTATAGTGAAAAATTCGAATGCATTTCAAATCGACTGGGGAAAATTGCCGAAGGTGTGTCTTAATAAATTTATGTATTTTCTAACTGATCTAAATTTTAGCACACTATATAGTAGTGATAGGCAGAATGAAAGATTTTACTATCGAATGAATCACTCGGGCAAGCGCAAAAATAATAGTTTCCAACATTTGTATCCAATTTTTATCAATGCGGCCACTAAAACATGGCACGCAACACTACCGAACTCAATTGATTCTCATCCTACCAGGCTGAAAAGAAGGTCCTACACTTGGTGGAATCTACCGAACAAACACAGAACTTCTGAACAGCTCGCGATTACGATAGCCTTTGCCCAATGATTCGGGACCGCTATCATTGGTCGTTACGGCTCCGTCAAAAAAGAGTCACGGCGGACATAATGTGGCCACAAGTGAGTTGGCCGTAAATACAAGAAGATGCCCACAATCACGCCACAAACTTTTTATCAAAAGTGCTATATAGCCTCAAACTGGCCAGACTCACTCTTTTAAAAGCCAGAAAAATTCAAAGCTAGCCAATAGCTCGCAGTCTCCCTGCCATTCGTGTTGGTTAAGAATTAAATTTAACCCAAAGCTGCCCATAAAAATCCCTTTTAAAGTTATTAAATGATGTAAACTAGCCTAAAGCTAGCCAATGACATTCTACAAAGATTATTTAGGCATAAACCAAAATTTATTCTATAAAAGAAAATACTTTTTTGAAGTTTAATTAAATGATAAAATGTTTTTGTATGAAAAAAAAATAAATAAATAAAAAAAAACTAATGCTCACTTAAGGTACACTTTAAAAAAATCTATAAATCCATTCACGATGAACTTTTTAAAAATGTCCAAAACATAGTGTTTGGCATAGTGAACTAGTTATTTTCTTCAATTATATATTTTTAAAATTCATATGCAATGTCCTTTTAAATATTTGCGTGTGAAGCAAATTTTAAAAGTGTATAATTGAAAAAATAAACTAATTTATTAATTCACTATATCATGTATTGTGTTTTTGAAAAATTTTAAAAAGTTTAAGATAAATGAACTTAATATTCTTGAAAAATGTATGTAAGTGAACATTAATATATATATTTTTTTTTTCATGCAAAAACATTCTATCATTTTAATAACCTTCCAACAAGTACCTTTATTTATAGAATAAATTTTGAATTTTTGCCCAAATAATGAAAATCGTTTTAACATGATCTAATACATAAAGTATGTTTTAAATTAAAGTGTGCTCGTGATAGATCTTTGTTTACGGTTTCTTATACATTTATTTGGAAGTCTTACCAGTATTTTATGCTTATTCGTTAAAGAATGATTTAGTTATTTTATTATTCATTTTTTATACATTTTGATTTTATTTTGTAAGAAATGTTGAAACGCTTTCATTTCGGCAAATGTAAGATAATATTTACTTTGCATTGCGTGATTCACCAATATTCTAATATATTAAAATTTTATTAAACTTAGAAAATAGTTAGAGCTTTTTAAAATAAAGTTTTATGCCACAGCTTATCAGTCGAAGATAACATATATATACATATTATTTTAACTTTTTCTAAATACCCGAGTTTTTTTTTTCTTTTTTATAATAATTTGAAATGTAACCAATATTTTGATGATTTTTCAACATTTTATTAAATTCAAATTTATTCTGATTTTCTAAATTTTATTAATCTTTATTCATTTTTTTTTTTTAACCATAGAAACTATACTATTAAATTCCTTCACTAAAAAAAAGAAGAAAAAGTTTTTTTTCTCAAAATCGCATTTTTTTTTTTTTTATAATTCAACTAAAACAAACTATTTTAAAGAATCTCAAATGATTCCGATAAATGTAACATTTAAACATAATGTAATCAGTCCTCAACAAAAAGAAAACAAATCATAAAACAATTAGCTATTGAATTAAATTTTACAATATTTTACACTATATGAAATTTCACACTATTTAAAGAAATAGAATGGGAACAAAAAGTATTTTTCACCAATAAGGATAAACTTTATTTAAATTAAACTATCCAAGCTTTCGCGATGTAATCAAAACTTTGAAAGTTGATTAAGTTCCAAACTTTCAGAGAAAACTTTATTTAAAAAAGGCCTCATTATTTCCTAATTTAAACAAAATTTTAATGTAAGAGAACATCGGTAAATCACGTAATTTAAAATAAATATTACCCTACATTTGTCGAAATTAAAATGTTAAAAACAAATCCTTAAATTTAATATATAAATATCCTATATTACACAAAATAAAATCAAAATGTACAAAAAACACTGATTAACTTAAATTAATAATTCTTTAATGAATAAACAAAATTAATATGACTTACTGAGAATTGTTATGTGCACGTACATGTCAATATATACGTGTTACTGGTACAATCCTTATAATTTATAAACAACCATCTCTTCGCTTAGTACTGTGTGAAATGAATTAAGGTGGGAGACGATGACTAGACAAATTAGAAGAGGGTAGAATCGCCAGAAAGCCGAATTCCGAGAACTATTCCTGCATCCCTCTGACCTTGAGGAGTGTCATCCTCTAGGAAAGAGATCGCGGGATATTTTTATCATAGAATTTATAACAGATATACAAAGAACTTATAATTCTTTGGTTTTATGAAGAAATGCATAATTCTAATATATAAAAAACGCTCTTTTTTCCTCAACCATATATATATATATATATATTTTAATGTTTATTTATTTATAATATTTTGTTTGTTTTTTCTGCAAGAGGGAAAAAAACCCGATAGAATTTCAACAAGACGAAAGGGGCAGAAGGATTTTCAAGTTCATTTTTTCCAGAAATTTCTTGATATTGAATCTGTCTTTTGATTATTTTTCTTTCTTTTTCTTTTCTTTTCTTTCTTTATTTATAAACTATGATCCATCATATTTATAACTTATAACAAATGTATCAAATAAATTATGTTTGCCCTTTTCTTTCTATTTGATAAATTAATATTCTGGCAATTAAAAATTATATAAAATAACCATTAAATATATTCATTTTTACTCCGATGTACTCACAAAAATATATTTATTTAAAATATTAATGCATATTTTAAAAGCAAGAACATTAAACGTGTTTTTGGTTTTTTCCATATAAAATATTTCATTTAAAATAGGGAATTTATATTACTCCAAAATTGTATGATTATATATGTTATATTATATAATTATATATTACTCCATAAAATTACCAACGTACTATTGTTTTAAAAAATTCCAGGTTTTTGATTTGCTAACGCCAGGTATATGACTTTATCTGTACTTTTAATTGGTAAAATAATAATAAAAAACAAATAAATAAACACAAATTGCTTGGAATTTAATAAAAGTATGATTATTTATTTTTTCCTTTACGCTGAATTCACAACTTTAAATCTTACAGTATTTTATTTTACATGAAAGTATATTTCAAATAGTATTAAAAACTTATGCTTTAGAAACAGCTTAAACCAACCCCCTTCTTTTTGTCTCTTCCCTTTTTTTCTGTCATGTTCAACGCATGTTCAACAATAAGTGTTTGTTGGAACAATCAAAGTGACTTTTTTTTATGAAAAATATTTTTTCATGGAACTTAAAAAAATTCACGTTTATTAGGAAACCTCTAGTAGATATTTTGTTTAATATGCATTCCCAATAAATGCTTCTTACTATAATTTATTATTTTGTATTGTTCCAATTCAGGTGTAATTTATATGAATTTGTAGTCTGTTTATTTTTTATATTAAAATCAGTAAAAAATAATCAAATAAAAAAATGATACATTCATTGTTTTAAGCGTGACAATAAAAAATATATTCATGCAAAGATATTGAAGCATAGTTTGGAAATATTATTTTACATTTTGTAAAAGTAAATGTTTGTTACATTTTTATCGATATATATATATTCCTTAAATATTTTAAAACTAAGCAAAAATAACTAATCTATTTTACTCCTTTAAATATAAATCTCATAACCGATCTACATTTTAAAATAAAATCCACATTTAAAATAATTAAGCTTACGTAAAAAAATATATATATATATATATATATATATAAAGAAAAAAATACATTTTCACTCTTTAAATAAATATGAGAGTTAGGTGATATTAGCCCGCTTCTCTCTAAACGATGATGGACCGTTACATGTTTGCCAGAAACCGGCCCTCATTGGTTTGCGGGCAGAATAAACGCAACAGTTTTCTCGCCGATTCGTAATCTTTTCCGATATAGCTGCGGTACTTAGCGGCGAGTCACTTACGGTACAATATAGTTTGGCTACAAATGGCCTTAACGCACGTTGACCGCCACGAAACTGCCTTGCGGCCAGAAATCGTGTGTTTGCTGGGTAGCCTTACTTAACCCTGTAAAGGGCGGTTATACGTTTATGAAATACCACAATGACACCATAATACTGGGTGTAAAATTTTCCGTTTATTATCATATAAAATATAGATTTTCCTTATTAGCAACTAAATTCGTTTGTAAATTCCGGTGTCATTAATTCATTTCAACATTTTAGCAATGTATATGCTGAAAGGGGGGGGTGTCTTATTCTCACACGTACTTATGGCTAGTTCCATGGGTTTTTGTAGTGTAAGTCACCTAGCAGATAATTGAAGACCTGAGTGGATGGACATGTCATGCTACGTTTTCTAAACAAAAAAAAAAAAAAAAAAAAAAAAAAAAAAAAAAAAAAACCTTTTGGATGGAAGCGTTATGAGGTATCCTATCACATGGTGAAGCTAAAATACTAAGATTTTATTTAATCATGAAGATTTAAGACGTTATTCATTAATATTTAATATTTTAATATTTAATGTCAATAATATTAATAATTTTTAATATTTGAATATTAAATATGAATAAGTTTTTCTGAGAGATTTTAGTACCATACCTGCTAATATTTTAAACACATGGTATCAAACAGAAAATAAATCATTAAAATTTACAGTAAAAACTTTCACACAAATTTTTTCAAATGTAATTTTTGTTACTTAACATGTTCTTCCACTTAGCTCTTCAATTGATGTGCTTGTTGGCCACCATTCTTTTCGAAAAGTTTGCTTGACCTTATTCAATTAATGAGATATTTCCGATGAAATAGTCGCATTTTTCCGTTCTAAAATACTGGTAGCAAAAAATCGTAGCATGTGACTTATACTACAAGTACTCATGGAAATAGCCTTATATAAATATAGATTATATCGATTTTGGTTAATTACCGTAATTTCCGGTGTATAGCCCGCGGATCAAACAATCGTGTTTTGACCCAGTAATTTTTTAAAATAAAATGTAACTCTTTAGATCACGGTAAATATTAGTCTTCAAATACTGAATAAAATTTCTGGGTCCAAACTGAATTGTTTGATCTGCGGGCTATACACCTGAAATTACGGTAAATAAAAACTTGTCATGTCTGTCACACTGCTGAAAATCGCTATGCTTGTCGGCGACCGTTATTTTCGAAAATTTTGCTTCGCATTATTCAATTGAAGAAGTATCTCCGATAAATTAAGTTACATTTTTCCGTTCTAAAATATTGGTAGCCAACAAGCATGTAGATGTTCAACTGTGTGACAGACATGACAAGCTTTCATGTAATTAGCCTTGAGTGAAATCAAAAGTAATATATGTAAATATATGCGAAAAAAACATAAACGGATTTTGAAATGTTTCAATGTAATGTATTCATCAAAATGAATTAGATTTTAATTTAAAAGTTTTATTATGTCACATACTTTGTGGGTGTACTCTTAATTTTATTTCGTTTTATATTAAATTAAAAAAAAAAAAAAAAAAAAAAAAAAACTTTTAAGCATCAAACATCATTTATAGATTTATGAAAGTAGAAACCTAACAAAGAAAGTAAATATTAAAGAAAATAAATTTAGTTTGCCACATTTCTGATATCTTATAATCTCCAACTTTGTAATTGAATTAGTTAGATATTTATAAAACGCTAAATACGTATTTCCGCTTGGCAAGATTATCTTACGTTCTTCTAGACCGGGTGGCTACTAACGACTATTTTTCCACTCTATTCGAACCACTATTTTAAAAGAAAAAACGTTTTACTATATTTCTATTGCACATTACAGATGAAATATATTTTTTTTGTTTGAAAAAGTGGTACAAGATAGAATTAAAAAATAGTTACCAATAGCAGCAGTGCATTAACCCTTAACGGTAAAAATGCGCAGACACAGGCATGTCTTACACGAATTTATTCGGTTGGCGCCAATTTTTTTTAAGGAAACGTTTTCCCTTGCACATTGACAACATATGCAAGAAAAATTTATTAAAAAATATTTAAGATATAGTGGTGGGAGAAGAATTTTAAAATAGAATCGTGTATATAAAGCTTGCGCGGCTATTTGCCGACACTCGTGTGCAAAGGGTTAAACGTTATATTATTATAACTGTGTAAACGTTTTTAAACGATTCTTTAATACATATTTCAGATGTCTCATGTCAAAATATGAAATCAGGTGAAATGGTTGAAGCGAAATAGTACTTAAAATTAAAAAAAGGAATATTTCTGCAAAACGAATTACAAATTTGCTGTTTTCTGCTGTATTTTTTCTTATACTGTTTAACCCTCTGTCTACCAGAAGGGTCCAATGGACCCGACATGTACATTCAAAATATTTATTCAAACCAGAAATTTCTTCAAAACAAACTAAATGTATAAATCAGACAATAATAAGTTAAATAAACAAATTAAATAGTTTTAAGTAAAAATTCTGGTGTAGAATGTTTTTATAAAACTTGAGTAAAATTTCCGGTAGTTCTAGGGTTAATTTCAAATCAAATATATGAGTTTCGATGTAAAATGTAATTTACGATCGCACATGAGCTTATACAAATAAACTTTTGGAAATTTTTGCATTTGAGGGCGCGAATTTCAAAACTGGCCTTATGCAAAAAATCGAATTTGGGGAAATGAAGGAAAACCTCTGATTGCGTCCATTGGTTTTCATTATAAACTAAGATTTTATGTGTCATAAATGCACAATATAACTAGTTTTTATACAGACTGTAATTTTTTTCGATGCAAGTTCTCCATTTATACAAAAAACTCGATTATTTAAATTTTGGATAAGGCGAGCTTTGATACTTATGTCCTCCTATATGTATATGTTTCTATTTACTTTTCAAAGTGACATTTTGCTATATTGCATGCAAATGTGTATAATAGATGTTTAAAGATTTGAATGTTTTTATTTTATGTTTAAGAGTTATGTTCGATGCATGTTTTCGATTTTATTTTCATCACATTCCTATACATCCTATTACATAAGGCGTAAATTGAATCCATTCTTGACTTGTTGCAGAATTAGTTACTTCTAAACACATAGATAAGTCAATTTCTCTACATACTTTACTGGATACAGCACAAATTTAAAAGCATTTTATTTAATGTTTGGTTAATCAAATTATTCTATGAAATATCACAGCCATGATTAAAAAAAATAGTTACTAATCAAGCGCCGGACAGCAACTGGACCACATGGTACTCTAACATGGTTTTTCTCTCATATGTTTAACACTTTCAATGTTGCGAATCTATTTAAATGAGTACGTTTAACCAGAATTTACGAGAAATTGATTTAGAGATTAATGTATTGTTTTCTTCTGGTCTATTATATAAGCCAAATTCCATTCAAATATTTCTGTTGGACATTTGCCTGTTTTGAATTAAAATTATGTGGTGTAAATAATGTATCATCGCCCTTCAAAAAGATAAACGTATTAAAATGGGACTCAAAAACAAGCCAAAAACAATGTTTTTTATACAGGTAAGAAACCATACGCTACAGATCCTTCTACACTTTATTTTCCTCTTAGGTACAGTCGTGGAAATTAAAAGTAAACACCCAAAGCGATATAAGTAAGCGTCCTATCTTAAATGGTAGAAGTAACCGCAAGATTAAGAGCGAGGTCACATCAATCAAGGTTATGCGCCATGTAGCGGATGGAGTGTGAACTACAGGTAAATACCTAACTGTTTTCTTACTCACACCACTAAAATTGTAAAGTTTTCTTCATATTGATTAATAACTGAAATGCTTTTGATAAGGCAAAGAAAATATCGTGGTGTCAAGTGCATCTGAATGCCTCTTTCGCTACGCCATTATTTTGCAATAAATGTGGCAGACAAGATTAATTTACATGAGTGACTAAAGGTTTAGAAAATACGCGCCACCCTAAAATCCCGCGTATGTGAATTATCACTCCGCCCACAAGGTGGTGCAACTGTGTTAATTTATGCCTGATTCCAGCATTAAGTTTGTTCGCTTACTTATAACGCTTTGGTAAACACCCTTTACTAACTCCTCAACAAATTATCGTAGAAGAAGTTACTGGTACCGAATGATTGGAAATAAAGTCTACTTTTAAATGACGTACATAAAATTTGCTTAGGGGGCCATCTACATATTAAAACGAACCATATATATTTTTTTTTCAATAGCAATGCACGATTCTGACACCACAAATAAACTCTACACCCATCGATTAGCCTAAAAACAAATTTTTATGCAATTCGTACCATAAGTTTTCGAGAAATTAATTATTTTAAAACGAGCCTCTTTTAAGGGCTGTATCCAAATTAAAGTTCGGTACTCGAATATTAACCGAGAGAGCCCCCTTCTTGATCAAGGCACCGTAAGCACCACTCAAGCAGTCAATGAAGTCTGTTAGATAACAGGACAGCAAAAGAAATTTCAAAATATCTACTCACTTCTATCATAGACGGCCCCTTAACCCTCTGTCTACCAGAAGGGTCCAATGGACCCGACATGTATATTCAAAATATTTATTCAAACCAGAAAATTTCTTCAAAACAAACTAAATGTATAAATCAGACAATAATAAGTTAAATAAACAAATTAAATAGTTTTAAGTAAAAATTCTGGTGTAGAATGTTTTTATAAAACTTGAGTAAAATTTCCGGTAGTTCTAGGGTTAAACCATCATTTTTGCCGTTTTTTAAGCATAATTTGAAAACTACTTGAAAAATAAATGTGAAATTTTGGATTTTCATAAAGCAGGACTTGATAAATCTAAATCCATCAAAAAAAAATTGTAGGTTGCAATTCATAATTTTTTTCAAATATTAATTTCATTATTCATAATTCATATAAAATTATAAAAATTGAAAATTCAGCGTATTTATGTTTGGGTACATTAGTATTATTGCTACACAAAATATTAGCACATTAGAAGCATGATTTCATTAGATATAAATAAAAATATGAAAATGTAATTTAACATTAGAAGCACTAAATTTTAAATGTTTATAATTCAAAAACTTATCATTCAAATGACTTGCAATTTGGTGTCTAGGCATAGTTTGAACCGGAGATTTGAAATATGTCGTTAAAATTGGGTATTGTCATTGAAAAAACGAGATTTGGTTCGTTTTAATATGTAGATGGCCCCCTGAGCAAATTTTATAGATATCATTTAAAAGTATACATTATTTCCAATCGTTCGGTGCCAGTAACTTCTGTTTACGATAATTTGTTGAAGACTTAGTAGGGGTGTTTACTTTTTTTTTCCCACGACTATACATCGGTCGAGTACGCTACTTTGCATAATTGAGGTGCTCCTGAATAATTTTCTTGAAATATATCACGTTAAAGATCATGTATGCCAAATATTATACTCACACCACTACTTTTGGAAGAGCATTTAAAAACAATATTCCTTTCGTTAAGTCCTAGTATGTAGACACTGGTGCTCTAATGCTTAGGTATCAAGAAATGTCTGCTGCAGAAAGCAGTGTTGTAAGATGACAATAGCTTTTAAATCGGTTATAGTGATGGGCGATTCTCGAGAATTCGACAATCGAGAAAAATCGTCATTGTAAAAGATCACAATAGATACAGCCATCGATTAATTCATAGAATCTACAATCGAAATATTTTACAATCAATTATAACGAGAGGAGCTAAAAACAGTTGTTGGAAAACTTAGTTATTATTCTGGCCTAAAATTTCATAGTAGTGATAGGGCTTGCTCGATAATTCTGCTATCGCAATTATTTGCTCCTGATTTAGGCTTAAAGGGTTACTTCAGTCAAGTGAAAAGACCCGCTCGCTAATGCTAATCTTATGGAAGACATTTATAAAGATATCTCATTTGAATTTCAGTATTTTAAAATGATTTTCTTTGCATTGGAATAAATTCCCCTTTCTTCTTTATGAAACTACAATGCCCAAATCGCGTAACTATGGCGCATTTGATGAATCAAATAACCTTTCCACTTTTTCGATAACTTCAATAAGTTTGATACAGTTTAATGTTCCCCTAAATATCAAATGCTGTGGAATTTCCCCATTGATCGAAAACAAAAGTTTCTTTCGAAAAACCTAAGGATAGTAAGATAAAGCTACCTGCTAAGAGGGAACCTGTCTAACACGGAAACTATTTTCCAGTGACTAGCGATTCCAACCTGAATCTTTAAGTCTATATCGAAATCCAAAATAGCTACTTTATGACACATTTATAAACTCATTTTTTATTTTAGACGCATTACCTAGAATCGATTAGCATTTCCTTCTTTTCGATAAAGGCAAAAGGTTTTTTAGAACTTATAGTTACCTAAATGTCTAAAGTGTGTCAAATGCTGTGTAATTACTCCGTTTATTGAAAACAAGACAGCTTTATCCGAAAACGTAAGGACAGCCAGACAAATGTACCTGCTAAGAGACAACCTGTCTAACGCGGAAATTGTTTTCTAGCGACTAGCGATTCCACCAAATTCTTGAAGTCTGTATCTAAATCCAAAGGCGCTACTTTCTGACACACTTACAAACTTATTTTTTATTTTAGGCACATTAGCTAGAATCGATTAGCATTTCCCGCTTTTCGATAAAGGCAAAACGTTTTATACAAATTAAAGTTCCCTAAATGTCTAAAGTGTATCTAATGCTGTGGAATTTCTCCGTTTATCGAAAACAAGACAGCTTTATCGAAAAACATAAGGATAACCAGATATATATAGCTGCTGAGAGGGAACCTGCCTAACACAGAAATTGTTTTCCAGTGCCTAGCGATTCCAACATTTACTAGCTCATTTTTTATTTTAGGCACATTAGCTAGAATTGATTAGCATTTTCTTCTTTTCGATAAAAGCAGAAGGTTTGATGCAAGTTAAAGTTCCCTAAATGTCTAAAGTGTGTCTAATGCTGTTGAATTTCTCCGCTTATCGAAAACAAAAAAGTGTTATCGAAAAATAGAAAGGTAAACAGACAAACATATCCGCTAATAGGGAATTCTATAACTAAAATAAAACTTCAATGGACTTCATTTTTGGTATTTAATATAATTTTAATCTTCCAATCCTTACCAACGTGGTATTAGATGATGGGTCTGGAAAAGGTAGAAGACCCCCCGCCCTCCCCTCGAGGGGGTAATAGGCCCAAATTGACAGTAGGGCAGCAGACCAAGGATGAAATTTAACTTGATGTAAGAAAGGACTGTTGGAAGTTGAGAATGGTAAAAAACCAAACCATTGAATAAGAAAAAAATTGAAGAAAAACAAGAAATGGTAAAAGAATAAGTGAAGCGTGTGATTAGAGACAGACAAATGAAAAGGGGCCCGATGGGCCACAACTGATTCAGAATGAGTGCCCAAATGGTCAGAATGGGTTAAGAACTTGGAGACTAGTATATACAATGAAGAAAAACAATGAGACAAAATACAGTGGAACCCGGTTAAGACGCTCACGGTTAATACGCGATCCCGCTTAATGCGCGGATTTTTTCCGATCCCTTGAACATCGCCCATACGGCTAATGTAAAAAGATCACGTTTAATACGCGAACGGTTATGACGCGATCCCGCTTAATACGCGATAAATTTTCGGTTCTTTCAGGAAATAAATCACGCTTAAGACGGGAATTCATTGATCAAGATACGAATTCCTTCTTTCTTCTCGAGTGTTAGAGGATTATTATTATTTAGAGGATTATTATTATTCAGATAAAAAACACTGTTTCCGAATATTATTTAATTTATTTAGCAACAGATTAAGTAAGGCGAAAATTACTAATCGGAAATAGTGATAGATGTTTGAATAGGAAATAAAACCACCGCTGCTTCAAAGATTTAATATTATTTTTCTTTCTGTTTAAAAAAATGAGTCTAGTAGGGAAATTATTTTTGGTTGCAACGCATTAATCGACAATAAATTCATGTTGAAATTTATATTTATTTTCCGTTGTTATTCGAGTTTGTCCTATAAAAAGAAACAATACGTTAAAGTGGAATACAATTAAATTTTAATCTGAATATATGTAAAAGACTCAACTTTCGACGGTAAACATATAAATGAAACCCAATTCCAACAACATTATATAAATCACGTTTAATACGCGATCCCGCTTAATACGCGACTTTTGAACACTGCCTTGAAACGCGTCTTAACCGGTTTCCACTGTTTTATGAAAAACAGATGAAAAATACCAATAGCCTGAGGCTAAAAGTAAAATGTTTCACTGGGCGGCTCCCTCTGGTGGTAGTAAAAATAAAATTGATAAGAGAAAATAGGGGAGAGTGAAAAAATTTTATTTTGTGAATTTTATAATTTTTGGGCAAACAGTATACCAAAGGTTTGAAGAAACAAAACTTTAAAGCGCCCTCTTGTGGTGAAGGAGGAAGTTACAATTAAGAAACATATGTCCATATTTTTATTCGATTTTAGACACAATTTGATGTTAGTCTTATAATTTTCCTATAAGTGGAAGATACCGTACCAGAGTACGAAAAAAAACCGCCGCTAAGTATATTCCTTTAGAACATTTTAAGCCCAGGGGTCTAAAGTTAACGGTGGATTGAGAAAAGAGGGGTAGTTTTAGAAAGGTTATGAGATTACACTTATTTTAATGAGTGGGGTAAAATAATTTCGAAAAATCCTCTTTCCTGAGGCGACACTTAAAATCTTGAAAACACATAATTTGCAGTGCAGTTTTGTTATTAACAATAGGATTCTAATATTAAGCGATATGGGACAGCGTAGGAGGGCTAAAATAAGAGAAACATTAAAAATCAAGGACAAACTGGCGCCAAATTCAATAGAAAACTTCTATATCAACAATTGAAACCAGAACTGATAACTTAAACCACTATGCCTCCTAACCCATATCGGTTTATAACAAAAGCGAATGGAAAAGCAGATGTACTCCTTTGGGAGATTATGACTTACTCCAGAAGAGCGGTTAAGTTTGACTCTTCTGAAAGCTTCATTTATCCCTCTCTCTCTCGCACCTCGAGATAAAAAATTTTCTCCATGGAAACTGCTTGCTCGCATATCTCTCTCTCTCGCATCCCGAGATAAAAAAAAGATTTCTCGTTGGAAACTGCTCGCTTACCTCGAGATACCTCCCTTCGATACTAACTCATCGCTACTCATTGTCACTTCTCGTTTCTCGATCTCGCTCTCTTTCCAACATTTCATATGACGTTGTCCGAGAATGAAAAATCAGTTTTCGTCCTTTCTCGATATGTTACTCTCGATGATTGTCATTTCACGCTCGGCCAAGAAGGGCCGAGAAGAGATATCGAGGGGCGAGCTGGAGAGAGAAATAGGCTTGACAATGATCTGTGAAATGAAGTCTTAATTTTCAAAGTTTCTCTTATTTTATCCCTACCAAGCTGTCACATACCTGGAGCCCTCTGATAAATATTATTTATTAAATATAAAAAAATCAATGAGGAAGGTGGGTCGGGTGAATTCCGAGGACGTGAGAGTGGACCCATGCGGGGCGCAGTTAAAAAAAAATTACCGAACACTTCTTCTGGCATATCATCGAAAAGCCCTTTGACAACTCTTTCATATTATGAACCTTTCTTCCCCCGAAGGTGAAATTCGGGGGATGGGGACGGGGCGAGCAAATTTTTAAAACCGTCGCCGACTTCTATAATAAATTTAAATATCATTTTAGATGCAGGTTTTTTATGCAGTCTTCCGGTAAATATTATTTATTGAACATAAAAATTTAAAGTGGGGGCTGCGGGAATTCCGACGCGAAAGAGTGGTCCCACGGGGGAGGGAGGGGAGCAATTTTCAAACTTTTTTTGGACCCGTCATGTGATATGTCATCGGAAATCTCTCGAATGACTGTTTCATATTATTCTTATACTATTAGACTTTCTTCCTCCCTTCCCCAATTTGGCCCCCACTGCGTGGTAGTTTTTTTCCGTTTTTATCATTTTAGATCAGATTTTTTTATGGAGCCCTCCGATAAATATTACTTATAATATATGAAATTTCAGGATACTTTTCTAAATTTAGCCAAGAATCCTCATGTGACATATCGTCGGAAAGGTTTGTGACTACTTATTGATGTTATGCACTTTCGGTGGCCGTCCCCCCACTTCGGCCTCCCGAAGGACACTTTTCCAAATTTAGCCAAGACCCCTCATGTAAGATATCATTGGAAATGTCTGTGACTATTTACTGATGTTATGCACCTCCGGTGACAGTTCCCCCCACTTTGCTCCCCCGGAGGACATTTTTCCAAATTTAGCCAAGACCCTTCATGTGAGATATCGTTTGAAAGATCTGTGACTATTTATTGATGTTCTGCACCTACGGTGTCCGTCCCCCCCCATTTTGCCTCCTGGGGGGCACTTTTCCAAATTTAGACAAGACCCCAGATGTGAGATATCGTTGGAAAGGTCTGTGACTACTTATTGAAGTTATTCACCTCTGGTGACAGCCCCCCCCCCACTTTTCCCCCTCGGGGGGCACATTTCTAAATTTAGCTCAGACCCCTCATGTGACATATTGTTGTAAAGGACTATGACTACTCATGTTATCCACCGCCCGCACCCCGACCCCAACTTTGCCCCCCATGGGTAGGGCATTTTTATAAATTCTGATCCAAACCCCTCAAGTGACATATGTTTGGAAAGACCTAAAGACCTGTGACGACTTATTCATATTATGCAGATGCTGTGCCCCATCCGCTCACTTTGACCCCTCCCCCAATAGATCTGGTCCGAGGTTCGTTCGTTTCGAGATTATATGTTTTAGAAGATTTTGTAGTGCGTGCACACCACGCCTGCTATACGGTGCCGTAAATAGCGAGTAAACTATTCGTGACTTCATGTTACAAGATTACGTATAAATTAGGGGCCACGGTTAAAGGAGGGGCCCGCTAGCGGGCGAAGTCACCTAGTCTTTATTAACACCGACTCATTCCAGTTCACCTGCAGACAATTCTTGATAAATGTATGACGTATATAATATATAAAATATGATGTATAAAAGCAATTCGCAAACTGGAGTCATCGAGAAAAAATTTCCACAATCGAAAAATATCGTGATGTCCATACAATTGAAAAGAACATCTCGTTATCGCCCATCACTAGGTTAGTATGACCACACATACTGAACATTTCGCTCTCATGGGGCACAGCACACTTCTAAAAGGGCAAAAAAAAAACTAGTAAAAATAGTAAAATAACATAAGTAAAACAAAGCTATGTAATTAACTTGGGAGAACTCGCGCATACCCTGGGTATAAATGGATTTTACTTTGTAACCAATAAATGCATATAGTAATCGTCACCTTATTTAGTTAAAGACATATGTTTCAAATTCTGCGATAAAATAAGTTCAATATTTCTTTAAAAAATAGTGGTGACAATTACAAAAACCATACGACTCTGTATCTATCAGGCCCGGCGCGCAGTCTTCCGTGCTAAAGTTCATATTTTTAGTACAGTTGAGCGTTTGTCGCAGAAGAAATGTTTACAAATAAAAAAAAATAATTAATTAACACCACTATTTATAAAATATAAGCTTCATGTTAAATTTCTATTGGAAAAATTATAGAAATATGCACGAATGTTGTATGAAAAAATTGTACTAAAATATTTAGATGCCATTTTTCACCCTGACAAACGTTCAGCCCGAAAATTCAGAATAAAATGTACAGTCGTGGAAAAAAAAAAGTAAACACACCCTACAAACTACTCAACAAATTATCGTAGACAAAAGTGACCGGTACCGAACGATTGGAAATAAAGTCTACTTTTAAATGATGTATATAAAATTTGCTCAGGGGTACCTCTACATATTAAAACGAATCCAAACTTCATTTTTTTTCAATGGCAATACCCAATTTTAATGAGATATTTCAAATCTTCGGTTCAAACTATGCCTGGGCACCAAATTTCAAGTCATTTGAATAACAAGTTTTTGAATAATAAATATTCAAAATTCAGTGCTTCTAATGGTAAATTACATATCCATAATTTTATTTATATCTCCTGAAATTATACTCCTAATGTGCTAATTTATTGTGTAGCAATAATACTAATATACCCAAACATAAATACGTTGAATTTGCAATTTTTATAATTTTATGATATGAAGTATGAAATTAATATTCGAAAAAATTATGAATTGTAACCTACAATTTTTTTGATGGATTTAGATTTATTATGTCCTGCTTTATGGAAATCCGAAATTTCACATTTTTCTTCCAAGTAGTTTTCAAATTATGCTTAAAAAACGGCCGTCTATGATAGAACTGACTAGATATTTAAAATTTCTTATGATGTCCTGTAATCTAGCAGATTTCATTGACTGCTTGAGGGACGCTTAAGGTGCCTTGATCGAGGAGGGGGCTCTCTCGGTTAGCAATCGAGTACGGAACTTCAATTTGGATAGAGCCCTTAAAATACGCGATAGCTGCCAACCTTTACGCTTTTTTCCTACCGCTGAAATTTAGAAGATATTTTCGCCTTGTTTAATCGTAAGATTTCGACAATTAAATAAGGCAATATTTACTAGAAAATTTTAGTGGTAGGAAGAAAGCGT
Source organism: Maratus speciosus (assembly GCA_963932465.1). Taxonomy (NCBI): domain Eukaryota; kingdom Metazoa; phylum Arthropoda; class Arachnida; order Araneae; family Salticidae; genus Maratus; species Maratus speciosus. The sequence goes on from OZ010794.1 coordinate 164,976,438, forward strand.
AAAGGTTGGCAGCTATTATTACGCTCGTTTTAAAATAATTAATTTCTCGGAAACTTATGGTACGAATTGCATACAAATTGGTTTTTAGGCTAATTAAATGGTGTAGAATTCATTTATGCTGTCAAAATTGTGTACTGCTGTTGAAAAAAAAAACAAAGTTATGGTTCGTTTTAATAAGTAGATGGACCCCTACAGTGTTGCCAGTGGGCTACTTTTTTTAAATTCAAATTTCTTGATTGCCACCACTTATTTGAAACGGTAAAATCCCCTTTGTTTTCGCCTTAATTAATATGTCATTAAATAAGGCGCATTTTACCATTTGTAAAAAGTGGTGCCAATCAAGAATCTGAATTAAAAAATGTAACCCATCTGGCAACACGGCCCCCTAAGCAAATTTTATATACACCATTTAAAAGACTTTATTCCCAATCGTTTGGTGCCAGTAACTTTCTTCTACTGTAATTTGTTGAGGAGTTAGTAGGGGGTGTTTACTTTTTTTTTCCCTCGACTGTACAAATAAACTGTGCAGAATTTCGATGTTCCGGAGAAAAAGAAATATCAGGGGATTTTTTCTCATAATTTGCTTAATGAAGGTCTTAATGAATGGTCTTTTGCTTGATGAAGAACTTTTTTATTATTATTTTTTAATTATTGATATATAGTGCAACTTTAATTAATTTGGTATAACGATTGATTAGTTTTGAAAATTAAGAAAGGTTTGCACCACTTTGGCACAAACAGGATTACACATAAAGCAATCTTTTGAGTAAAACTTCAGCAATTACGATATGTTTTAACATAATTTAAAAATAATTACAATTCACAGCGCTAATGTTGTCTTCCCACAAGAATATATAAAAAATAATTAAGTTCTTAAATTCTTGTTATACACACCTCAATTAATTTGTCAATTATTTACGCTTTCAGGGCAGAAAAATTACAATCGTAAAATGATGAAATAGTTGACAGGCACCAGAATTTACAAACCATTTTTTTAATAAAAAAAATCCCTGCTTTTCTACACCTTCAATGTAAAAAGTAAAATTTTATTAAAATATTCTTGGTGTCATTTGTCAGTTTTGGATTTAAAATTGCTCTTGAAAGGGTTAATGGTTATGTGTCTCGGGCCACAGGCAGCCCACGCAGCTTATCTTCTTACCATATCGTGTCACACCAGCTTATTGCATCATTAATTGTCTACAAGCTGATTTTCCAATGTTTGATAGATCTTATTGAATAAATCGCGAAATAAGCCGTCAGTCGTCATGATAACGGCGAAAGCGGTCTTGGAAATCGTAAAATCCTACTGCCAAAATCAAATGAAATGCAACCCGATTATAGAAGATGATCACTGGTTGTGAGAATGTCCTTCAATTTTCAGCAATCGCGTAATATTGTTTAAAACAAAGAAAATCAACTTGATTACAGAACTTCATGGTTCTGTACAGCGGTTGAGAGCGTAACCAGTAGAGGCAGAGACCGCTAGTACAACATAAATAAATAAATATTGATTATCATAAAGTTTCAACACATTGTGGCTTGATAGGAATAAATTTGTAATTATAAAACTAAATGTTTTGATTAATGACGTGTACCGAATCTTCAATATCACCTAAAAAAATCTTGTACAATATATTGGAAAGTTATTCTAAGAAAAAATACGGATTTATATGGTATATTCGGCTATATTTTGATTCACCATAAGCAAATTCAATCTCTGAATTGCAAGATTTATTTACCGATGATCAATGAAAAATTATTTAGGAAACCAAATTATAAATAACTCCCAAGATTGGGTAGGGCCTTTTATTTCTTTAAAGCCAGGTTTTGTACAAAATACCATTCATCTGTGAGTTCAAGTCTCCATTCTTAAACGAATGAAAAATAAGAATACAGGCGTTTGAACAAATTCTGCTGACATTTTTCTCAGATGGTGCTTTTGTTTTACTCCAAATATTTAGCTAAACTGTTTATTTAAAACACACACACTACAGGGACACTTTTTAAACCCTTAAATGCGCGATTTATAATTTGTTTCGAAAAAATTATATATATGATTTTCTGACTGGTTTATTACACAGGAAATACAATGAAAAAAAATCAGAGATATATCAGGGTTCGCACAGTTTTACCACTAAATTTTAACAGTATTTTCAAAGTATTTCACTCCAGAAAAATCTTGCAAAATCGGAGAATAAAGGCAGTGATTGCAAACTGTGTGTTTTAAATATTAAATGTAAATTTTCTTATCATTAATAGTGGTGGCAGAGTCCTTGGAAATTCCAAGGAGTGTTCGAACCTTCTATATTCTTTATATAATACGTCAATATTTTCTTCTGTTGCACATTTGCAATACAAGTAAAAATTAGTGTCGTGTGGCTGTTTTACGGTAAAATGTTGCAAATTAGTAAACATTTTAATACGTATACTTCCAAATATCTTATTTTTTATAATTATTTATTTTATAAAACTTAATCTTTAACCCTTTAATTCTCATGATAGAATACGTTCCAGAAATTATAGTTCAGAGAATCTGACTTTACGCCAGAAAGTTTCAATGGTTAATTTAGCTGTATTTCTATATGGAATGGCTGTTATTAATTAAAGCGAATATTGGTATTTTAATTTTCTGGTGTGAATTAGGTATATACGAATAAAAAATCTATTAAATTAAAAAAACTATTGTTTTCATATATCCCTTACCGGCGCGATGTCCTTAAAAAGGACACCTAATTTTAATTCCAAAACTGACAAACGTCACCAAGAATATTTAACTAAAATTTTCTTATTATAATGTACATTAAAATAAGCAAGTTCGTATTTTCTAGTAAATGCGGTTATAAATTGCGGTGTCAGTCCATTACTTCATCAGTTTATAAACAGAATTACTCCGTGCCGGTAAGAGTTAAGCAAAGCTGCGCACTAAAGTGTTAAGAACACAGACACTTCCAAATTTGACATTTTGTCGAATATTTAGGGATATACTTGTCGCATTCCTCTGGAACTTCAGTATTATAAGGAATGTGCTTGACCTCATATTTATCAAAGTCGATTTGATAACGATGACAATTCGGGGACGAAAAAAAATATATTTGGTATCACACTGCAAAATAAAATGCACGAAACGTTTCATTGCTAGAGCATAAAAATATGTAGAGATAGTACAACAAGTGTATTCCTTTGTAAGAACAGCAGGTAGGGAGACTAGGGAGGGTTGACCCACTTTTTACAAAATGATTTTTTATTTTTTAAATATTGAACGTAGAATAAAGTTTTATATATCATTTTATTCGTTATACAATCAGTTATCAAAATAAAATTGCTACATAAGTGTAATATATAAGAAATTTGAAAAATGATCGATTTTAATCATGAGCAAATAATGGGTCAAAGCTCCCCACATACGGGAGGCTTGACCCACTATAAGGGAGGCTTGACCCACTTTGTTTTATATTGACATATTTGTGAAGAGAAATAAAATCAGATTAAAAAAAGGTAAAATAACTTTATGCTACATGATTTAATTATTATTTAAAAAAATTGAAAATATAAGCCTTCAACAAACCTGTTTAGGCGGAATCCCATGTCAGATGGGGGAAATTTTGTTTTATGCAGGATTTTGTCTGAGCAGGTATAATTCTACAACATGGAAAATGAAATTTTAATATTTAAGACATTATTCCATTAGAGACAGGTTCCGTTTTCACAGGGTTTCATATATTATTAAGTCCGGTAGAAGCAACTTTCGCGCTTTTTATTTGTCTCCTTGCCCTACTTTCTCTGACATGCGATCTGACAACTCTAGTTGTCACATAGTTTGGCCTCATCTCACTCTACACATAGTGTTGAAATTTGTCTACATACCTTCCAATAGTTTTTCGATTCTTGCTATGTTTTTTTGCAGCCGCATGAGTACATAACTTATCATTAACATTTTTAACCCTTTCAAAGGCAAAGTACTTTCAGTACTAAAATGTTGAAATAAATGAATGGCACCGGAATATACGAACAGGTTTATTTGGAAATGTGAAACAGGCTATATTTCACATACATATTAAATTGAAAAGATTTTAGCAAAATTCTGATGCCATTGTGGAATTTGGGAAATAAAATAAAGTGGTTTCATAAACATACCACTGCCCCTGAAACGGTTAAGACTGCTGCTTTCGTACTTTCTAGTATTTTCCTCTGTTTTTATTCACCTATTGTAAGTAATATTTAAATGGAAAAAAGTTCCTATCAACTTCCCCATTTATATTTCATTCATTTTTTTTCGTGCGGTACAAATAGCCATTTTTTTACATCTTTCTATAATCAGTTTTAAAGGTTTTCTGTTCCATCACCCCATTTTACTGTACCTTTGCAGGATAAATTTACATCCATTTTCATATATAACCATTAATCTTTCATTATGCACAGTATATAATAAAAAGATTTCCAAAACTCCTTAATTAACACATAGCAGACGGGCAATTTTGATCAAATCTGAATTTAAAAACAGTAGAAGCTCCTCCCTGTTCTGAATGTCTTTTGTAAATTGATATTCTGGATAACTTTCCCAAGTTTATGCATCGGTAAATATCTTTCAATGAACGATCTTAGAAAATCTCTTACAATCTAAAAAAATATAGACAACATGATATAAATTCATATTTTCTGTAAGATAGAAGCCACGCCCTTAGTCAATGTGTTTTTTGATTGAAAACGAGACTTTCCCGCAGTGAATATGTTAATGATGCCTTGAACATGTGGTCAACCCTCCCTCACACTGACTGGGTCAAGCCTCCCCACATAGCCTTTTTCTAAAGAATAGCACATTGTTATGTTAAGCCTAACTTACTGTATAATATTTATGCCTGGTATGAGAGCTCGATATTTCTGCATTACTTAAAGCCTACTTACTTAAATTCCTGTGATATATTTTATTTAAAAAAGCTTACAAAATATTTCTGAAAAACACAACTTTTAGGTTGAAAACGCCTCCCAATTGATTTTTTTACACACCTATATTGATTGTCTGTATGAAACAGAGACTGTTTGAGCATTCCGGTAGCTTTGGTTGACACCTATTGATAGAACTCTGAAATTCTTTTAAATATGAAAACTGATGGGTGGGACATGCCTCCCGTATGGTCAACCCTCCCTAGTCTCCCCTATATTCATGGAGATATACCGATTTTGTTAAAAAGCTAAAACAAAATATATCATGTTTTTTGCTTATATTATGCAGGTTTTTGAACCAAATTCAACTCAATTTTTGGTAAATTTATCAAAAAGTTGTAGAAAAAAACAGTGCAATTAGAATATAAATATACCAAACATTGGATAAAACATGAGCAGTTGTATGAAATATTTTTTATTAGCGCATGTGCGAACGATGATAAATATTTTTTTTTCATAATTTAATCTTAACACTATGGAGCAACTCGTATAAAAGAAGTCAAACATCATGAGAACTCAGAAAGATATCGACGATAGAGTGAGCTGATTTTTAGTTTCTCTCTAAAAGCAGCTGAATGATAATTGAGTTTCCACAAATTGTCCTTTTTTATTAACTAACTTACAATACAGGGGTAACGATTAGATTTGGAAAAAAAAAATGCTTCAATTTTTATACTTCCTTTTTTCTTGGAATAGGCTCGTTCTGGTGATTTTCCAAAACGAACTAAAATATCCATAAAATATGCAAATAAAAAAATAAATATTAAAAATGGCAATTTTTGGAAAATACGTTATCATTCGGCTGGTTTTAGAGAGCAACTGAAATTTAGCTCACTCTATCGTCGATATCATTCTGAATTTCCACGATATTTGACTGATTTTTTTGTCAGTTGTTCCATAGAGTTGTCAATTAAATCACGAAAAAAAAAAAAAACTATGTTATCGCTTTCCCATGCGCAGATAAAAATATTTAATAACACTGCTCATATTTCAACAAATATTTCATACATTTATATTCCGATTTCACTCTATTGTTTCAACTACATTTGCGAAATCTATTCAAAATTTGGTTGAAAATTCTTCATGGCATAAGCAAAAACCATGCAAGAATTTTTTGAACATTTTATAAAAATTGTTGTACCTCCATGAATATAGTTTTACTCTTACACAAATGAATACATATATTGTACACTATCCGTATATTTGTACACTGTAAGAAATGGGTTTTCAAAATTGAGTAAAAAGTACTCAATTTTAAATACGTCACATACTCAAAATAGCTCCGATCCAAATGTACTCAAAATTGGGAAACATATGCATTCATTTTTGATCCCACGGTTGTGTTCAGATATGAATCGTTATGTACTGAGCCCTGAATCTACAAATTAAAGTAAAAATGTACTGACATTTATTTCCAGTTCACATAATATTAAGAAGAAACGTTTAATTGATTATTTATTAAGAAAAGCAGCAAAAATATTAGAAAGATAACCAAATCGAATATTTTTATGACAAGAGCATTATTTGTAAGCACTTTTAAATTATTTTAAAATACTGTGCATAACCCCTTAACGCTCGAATTAAATTACGGTTGAATAATTCAAATTGCATAATGGCACCACTTTTATGAAAAAGAAATATTCACCTTATTTAATGACAGTAAAAACGATACTAAATTATAGCCAATTTCACTATTTTATAAAACTGGTGGGAATCAGACAATTTGAGTAAAAGGCACAGCCCGAGAATATGACGAGAGCGAGAATTAAGGGGATAATTTAATATTTACATTAATAAACATCTTTTATGCCGCCATAAATGAAATGAACCATTAAACGGTACACAATTATCGTTTTGTTTGTGTTTGATAACATGTGATGGATCAAAATTGAAAAAAAGTTAGGTTCATTTTTGATTCAAACATACACAGTTCGATATGAGATATCTATTTACTCATTTTTGAGTATTTCATTTTTTTCCGTGTATGTATAAGATTACTTCGTTCATTTTATTTTACAGGGTGATCAAAAATATTATTTTTTTTCTTTCACTTTTTCTTTCCCCGCTAACTGCCGTCCTTATCGTTGATGGTGATATGTGAGGTGTTACATATTCTTTATAATCCTGAATTTCCAGAAGAATCCGACAAGTATATTTTTAAATATTCGACAAAATGTCTAAAATTCAAGGTGTCCGATGATTAATTTCCATCTAGTATATTTCTCTGGTCAGGCGCGTCCACCGAGTACACTCATGGTTCGTACGGATACCGTTATTTCTCCAGGATATCTTCCAGTATCTTTTTATAGAAAAAGAAATCTAGCTTAACCCTTTGAGGGGCACCGGTATATATTATATACCACCTACGATTAATGAAGTTTTACACCAGAAAAATTTCATTAAATTTTACCTTTCTAACTTTGGTGGGAAAAAGGACGTAAGATTACTTTTACTTATTTTGAAATAGATTTTTTCGAATATTCCGGTGTGAATTCAGCATTTCACAAACGTAATTGCTTGCCCCTCAAGGGGTTAAGAGGACGGTATACGTTTAAAATAATTTCTTTTAATTTTCATATTAGAGATTTGAAATTTGGTGAAAATATGCATTTCACCATAAGCATATAGAACAACTTAAAAGAAATTTCCAACCTTATTATAATTAAAAATCTTTTAAAAAAATTAAAAATTTTAAAATGAAATTATAAAATACTCCTTGCGTCTTAATTTTTTAGATATTTCCCCGATTTTGGATTTTAATCACGCAAAACTCTATTACAAAAAAATCTGTGTATCGATTTTTTAATCGCTTAAATATTTATTTTTTTAGGGATATTTTTCTGAATTCCATATCAATTTTCATCAAAATTCTGCATTGTAATAAGTTAAAAATCAAATTTAATTGTCTTAATGAAGCTGAATTTTAAAATGCATACACAGTTTCTTTTTAAGTAATATCAGGATACTTCCTTATCGGTTTCATGAATTTTGATAAAAAATTAAGCACCTTAGAGCATTTCAAAAATTAAAAAAAAGCTGAAACATCAGTATTGAGAAAAACAGTTAAAAATGAATTAAAAGGCCAAAAAACTGTTTGGGAACAAAATTTAAGCACTTAATTTTGCGTAAAATAATAGTATCTGCATGCTGTTTTCCAGGAATGACGTAGTATAAATTGGAGAATAATACACACAAAAAGAAATGTCGATTTTGGGGTCGATTTTCGGTCGACGCGTAAAATTTCGCCTTCTTTTAAGAAGAAATTTTCTATAAGAAAATACTGGGGCCGGAAATTTTTCTGCTCTGCAAAATTCAAGGAGGAGTACGAACCATAACGTGTATAAATGAATTATTCCTCAACAGTTTCCTAGCAGTTTATTGCAATAATAGCATTTATCGCGAATATTATATAGACACCACTATCTGTAGAAGAGCATCAACAATCAATATTTTGTTTTCTACGCTAGTCCTCCTTAGACTGTGGACTCCAAGTAGGTATCAAGAAAGTGCTGCTGTAATAGGTAGCAAATAAAAAAGAAGTCGTGGGGTGTGGGAAATAAGTTGTACACTGGCCTCCAAAAGTTAAGGTACACGAACTAAATGCGTTCGATTGCACACGTTTTGTCGAATATCTACAAAACTTATTGGCGAATTGTTCTTGAACTTCTGGGATGAAAAGAACATGTTTCATTTCATATTTCTCGGTGAAAATTTAGTCGGTGGTACAATTAGGGGGCTAATAATAAATTTAATAATAAAATAATATTTGCGATCACCTATGTAACAGGAAAGACTGGAAATGGTTTGTCACTGTGGTAAATGATTATTTGAGTCCTGTTCAAAATTTGTATGCATTTGTGTAAGCATAGCACTCATATTCGTGAAGATGTTAACGTTTTTGTGAAAAACTCAAACTTTTTTTTTATAGCATACAGAGTTTTCAACAAAATTTAACACAATTTTCCAAAAACCTGACAAAGAACAGTAGAAATAGTATACTGCAATTAAAACATGAATATATTGAATATTTGATGATATATGGGCATTTTTATGAGATAATTTTTAACTGCGCATGCGCAGCAGATTTCAAAATTTTTATTTCAGAATTTGGTAGTCAGCTATTTAGGGCAACTTATATAAAAAGTCTAGTCAAATATCGCGAAAATTCACAAAGATGGGGTCGATATAGTGAGTTGCTTCCTAAAAATAGCTTTATTGTAAGGGATTTTACACAACTTTTCAATCAGCTCACTACATCTTCCTAAGTTTTCATAATATTTGATTGGACTTTTTATAGAAGTTGCCCCAAAATACTGAGTACCAAATTATGAAATAAAAATTTTGAAATCTTCCGCGCATGCGCAGTAAAAAATTATCTCATAAAAATGCCTATATCTTATCAAATATTCAATATATTCATGTTTTAATTGCAGTATACCGTTTCTGCTGTTCTTTGTCAGGTTTTTGGAAAGTTGTGTTAAATTTGGTTGAAAACTCTGTATGGTATAAAAAAAAGTTTGAGGTTTTCACAAAAACGTTAACATCTTCACGAATATGAGTGCTATGCTTACACAAATGCATACAAACGTTGAACAGGACCTAAATAGTCATTTACCACAGTGACAAACCATTTCCAGCCTTTCCTGTTACATAGGTGATCGCAAATATTATTTTATTATTAAATTTATTATTAGCCCCCTAATTGTACCCCCGACTAAATCTTCACCGAGAAATATGAAATGAAACATGTTCTTTTCATCCCAGAAGTTCAAGAACAATTCGCCAATAAGTTTTGTAGATATTCGACAAAACGTGTGCAACGAACGCATTTAGTCCGTGTACCTTAACTTTTGGAGGCCGGTGTAATTTAGCCGACAAATTGTCGAATTATTACAAACTTTTCACCGTATGCGTGCCCATGTGTATACGGGCAAATAAGACAACAAGTATTAGAAATAACAAAAGAAATCTTATAGGTATTATAATTTTTTTAACAAATTCTGGCTGTGCTGGAGCAAAACTGCATACACATTAAGAGTCCTATCTTAAATGGGAGAGGTAACCACAAGATTAAAGAGGAGGTCACATCAATCAAAATCACGCGCCACGTTGCGGATGGGGTTGAACTAAAGGAAGATGCTTAACTATTTTCTTATTTCACACCACTAAAATTTAAATGTATATTTCAGTTTGATTAATGGCTGAAAAATATCTGATTAGGTAGGGCGAAGAAAATTTCGTGGTGTCAAGTGCGTCTGGATCCCACTCCCTTCTCGCTACGCCATTATTTTACAATAAATCTGGTGAACAAGATTTAGATATTATGTGCAGATAGTAGATATTCTGTCATACTAAAAAAGCCCGCGTATGAAAGATTATCAACCCCGTCTACAAGATGGCGCAGCTAATAATTTACCCTCGATTCCAGCATTAAGTTTGTACGCTTAATATGTATGTAGTTTGAGTGCTCGAGTACATTTACATTCATAAAAGGAATGCTTATTGATTACGAAACTGAAACTTTAAAACTATGTTATGCAATTTTCTAGCAGTAGATATCGGCATGTTGTTCTATGTAAGAATATGTATTTATAATGTATACGTGTTTGCTATATTTTATAACGCACTTAGCAAATTAAATTTTACGCATTATACTTTATTTATTAATAGTTCAACTTTGTAAACTTATTTGGCCAGCCAACTTTAGAAAAACTTTTTGTTGTATATGGAATGTCTTTTGTTTTATAACCAAGATTTTATGCAAACTATCAGTACACGATTTTTTTAATATCAGCATTCGAAGACGAAATCCAAATAAGCCTTTAAAAAAATCTTCATATATTTTCCCCATACGAGTATACGTACCCCCACTCGTATATTAGCTTAAAAATGTGTATACTTAAAATATATATACATACATAATATCCAGTGTAACCTCAATAAATGGATGAGTTAGTAGATGCGAGTATGTCGTTAGTATGTATAAATCACATACAAATGCATAAACTTATTACATGTTATACAGCTATACGAATCTCGAAGCCGCCGTCGGTCGACAGTACAATCAGCATTCTTAGAAGAAATCCAAATAAATCGCCAATACATACCTTTAAAAATAATCTGCTTTCACCTTTCTCATACATTAGCTGCTAAATATTAATACTTAACAATCTTTTTTATTTAATATATGGTGTCAATATGAATCAACAAGTGGAATAGTTACCCTGTACAAGCATGCCGCATTATAAATCTCATAAGATTTTAGATAAATATTACCTATTATAGATTTATAATTGATCTTAAAGAAGCAGTAGATCGTCGGACATGTTAAACACACTTTCCAATGCGATATAAGTAAGCGTACAAACTTAATACTGGAATCGGGCTTAAATTAACCCAGTTGCGCCATGTTGTGGACGGGCTGATAATCGACATACGTGAGCTTTTAGTGTGACATCATATATGACAGGATATCTATCATCTGCGCATGTTTTCTAAATCTTTAGTCACTCATGGAACTGAATTTTGTTTAACACATTTATTGTGAAATAAATAAATGCGTAACAAAATAATAAGCAAAATAATTGCGTAGAGATAGGGGAGTCCAGATGCACTTGACACCAATAAGTTTCCTTCGCCTTGTCATAGACATTTCAGCTATTAATCAAGGTGAAAAAAAAAAAAACTTTAAAATTTTAGTTGTGTGAAGTAAGAAAATAGTTAGTCATCTTCCTGTAGTTTAACCCCGTCCGCTACATGGCGTGCGACCTTGATTGGTGTGACCTCGCCTTTAATCTTGGGGGTTACCTCTCACTTTTAAGATAGGATGCTTACATATTTCACTTTGCACCCCGTCAGCCCAATACCGCTTGCCAATGTCTTTTTCTTGTTGAATTTAGCTTTTATTTTTTTTTCGGTGACATTTTCATGATCGGTTCTTCTGAATCGGCTAGCGTGGAATAGGAAGAGATATCCACATTTTCCGAGACGTAGCTTTCTCTTTCCTACCTGACCAGTGTTGCACATCTGGCGGATTTTTTATTGAAAAATATGGAATTGAAACCAGAAAAAAAATTATTTTTAATAGTAATATTCTATTAATTTATTTACAGAAAATTTTCATCCTATAAAGCAAAAACACCATAATTCCCCGCGTATCCGCCGCGGCTTAGTAAAGTCTTTTTCAAACCGGAAATTTTATGGAAGAGAGAAAGTCAAGTAAGTGATAAGAAGAAACAAACCACATTCTATTTAAAATAAAGTCTGACAGGAAATCGAGTCATATGAGGTGGGGCGGATACCCACGAAATTACGGTAACTATTAAAAGTTACTGGTGAGAATTCGGAATGCCTAGATAAAAAATCACCCAGATGCGGCAACACTGCACCCGTTCGCCACCACTTTATTGACATAATTTTTATTTTATCCCCTGAACGGTAGCATTAAATTACGGTTTGAAAAATCAGACTGCTTATTGCCACCACTTTTTAGAAATAGAAATATCCACCTTATATAATGACACGTAAGATGATATCAGAATAAAGCCAAAAACATTATTTTATAAAACTGGTGGGAATCAAACAATCTTAATAAAAGACCAGCCCGTGTATATCACGGGAGCGAGAATTACCCCTTTCCGACGCAGTGTGCCCGGGTCGGGATACCCAATTTTAATTCCAAACTTACCAATTGCACCAAGAATATTTTAATAAAATTTTGCATTAACAATGACTGTACAAAGTAACAAATTTTTAATTAAAAAAAAAGTCGTATATAAATTCCGGTGTCAGTCAATGATTTCATAATTTTGCAACAAAATTGCTCTGTGCTGGAAAGGGTTAAGGGGTTAAGTGACTTCATTGAGACATCGCACTCATCGAAACAAAGCACTTAGTAAATGGCGATCATTGTTTTCTTATGTGTCTTTAAGTAAGTTTAAAATTCATTCGCTGACGCTAATGGACGTTTTTGACGTCAAACTCAAAATCGGCATATTCCGAAGTTTGAAAATCAAAGAAAATTGTATTTGTGAGTACTAAGCTACGATGAAGAAAACTTTACAAAAAATAAACATAATCCAAATTGTGATAATTGAATGTAATTGTTGAATAATATTGTTGATTGAATATTAAAACAGTCAGTTGTCAGTCATGGTCTGTAATCAAGAAAGATATCTGAGTTTCACTAAATTTAAAATAACTTTTTCTGAGCTACTTTTTTCTTTCGAATTCGATGTCATTTATGAGGGTGTGCACACTATTAAAATATTTTTTTTATATATTTGTTTGCCCTACCCAAGTAAAATGTCAGGAAAAAACCTTTAAAAAATCTTAAGAAACATTAAAGGTATTTCAGACAAAAATTTCGCATCTTCCTTTTAGGAGAAAAACCAACATTTCTCCTTTATATTTTTGTCCGAAATACCTGCAGTTATCCTTTAGGTAAAGAACCCGCTGCATTTTCTTTTACTTTTTTGTTCGAATTAACTGCAGTTTTCATTTAGGTAAACAAAACCAAAATTTTCTGCTTACGTAACAAAGCTTTATTATCACTGTCTGAAATATCAGTGGTTTTCATTGTAAAATAATCATTATTTAAAAAAAAAATTAGATGGGAGGTGCATAATATGAAACAGTGGTCACAAGACTTTCCAATGCTATATCACATGAGGGGTGTTGATCATATTTAGAAAAGTCCCCGGGGATGGGTAGCAAAGTGAGGGAAGAGACACGGGCGGTGCATAATATGAATTAGGGGTCCCGATTATTTCCGATGGTATATCACATAAGGGGTGTCAGCAAAATTGAGAAAAGTGCTCCCCGATAGGGCAAAAGCGGGGAGGGGCACGGATGGTGCAAATTATGCAGTGACGTATCACAGGGGTTTCCAATGATACATCGCATGCGGGGTGTCGAGAAACGTTGGAAAAGTCCCATGGGGGCAAAGTGGGTTGAGCGGAACAGGAAGCACAAAATATGAAATAGCCGTTACAGAGCTTTTCAATGACATATCACATGAGGGGTGCTACCAAATTTAGTTTCTTTTATAGGAACCTGCAGTTTTCATTTTCTTTCAAAATAGCTGTAGAAATTTTAAAAGTACCTGCAAAATCTTAAAAAAATTAAAGGATTTTTTCTGATTTTTTTACTTGGGCATTTAATCGAAAATATGTATATATTTGTTTGCATTTTAAATATTATATATATATATATATATATATATATATATATAATTATTATCGTAATCACTTAAAAGTTTTTTTTTTTTTTTTTTTTTTTTTTTTTTTTTTTTTTTTTTAACAGTAAACTAAAAATATGGACTTAATTCAACTTTTTTCGTACTAAAATATTTATCTTTTATAGTCGAAAAATGTCTTATATTTTTAAAGCTTACAATTATTGCTGTCGAAAAGCATTTAGTAACTAAGCAAGCAAACTCCTTTTGTCCGTACGGTGTGCGGGCATAACTTTTAAGTGTTAACTACTTAATAATTAACTGTGTTAATACAATTTTAACAACCGGACAAAATTCTGGAGGAGTGTACGTACACAAGGAGTGTACGCAATTTATTTAATACGGTTAATTAACATCCCTAAGTCATTATTATTATATGGCTGCCACAGGCGTCTATTTTTCAATTCTACCTGGCACCACTCTCTCAAAACAAAAATTATTCACATTCTGTTCGAGAACATTTGTAAAAGAAATATACTACAAAATCTTTCTCCTTTTTTTTTAAATAGTGTTAGGCAAATTATTATAATTAGTTAAATGCAAATAGAATAGAAAAATAATCGCCTATGGCAGCCCTGTTATTCGTGTTTCTATATATGAGAGAAAAATGAAAGTTTTTGTGCCTTGCAGTGCATGAGTGACGCTAGATATACTACATAACTTTTTACAATTAAAAACTCTAGCTATGCAACACATTATGCCTCATATCATAATAATACTCTTTTTAGGACTTGTTTTTTTCCAGCGTCTAGAAATTTACCCGCACACCATGCCGCGATTGATCAATTTCTTTTGGTAGACTATGCATTTCAAGGACTAAATTCGAGGTCTCATAAACGTGCTACGTCTAACCGCAACCTATCGAACACCTTTATTCCTGAGGGGTTAATAAATTTGTGTAGGGTGTCTTAATTACAGCTCATATTCAAAATATTGGAATTGAGAAAAAGTAATAAGAAAAAATTATTTTTCATTTATTTATCTTTGATACTAAGTAAATGCAATCAAATTTCTTATAAATTAAATCTGAAATGTTTAGAAAGATTTTAACATTTACAAAATGTAAAATACAGTACAATAAATTAGGTATACAGCTTTCTGAAACACATCAAAATATTAGAATAAAATTGAGATTGGTTCAAAATATTAGAATATTTTATTTTACGCAACAATATTACATTATGAATATGAAATAAATGGTAATTAATATTTTGTAGCATCCTCTTTAGCTTTCATAACAGCGTACAATCGATCTTGCATACTATATACAAGGTGTTTACAAAGATTTCTATCAATATTAGCCCAAATAGACTTTATACGTGCCACTAACTCAGTGTTACTTGAAGGAGGATTTTCTTGGAGTTTTTTCTTCATTATACACCATAAGTTTTCGAGGGGATTAAGGTCTAGTGAGTTTGGTGGCCAAGGAAGTACCCCAATGTTGCGTTGGCGGAACCAATTCTTAGTTGATACCGAGGTATGTGGTGACACTAAATCTTATTTAAAGATGAAATCATCTTCAAATAAATCTTCTGATGCTGCAATAATGTAATATTCCAAAATTTCTTGATATAGCTAAGAGTTAATCTTTTCGTAGACGATGCATAACTTTCCAGATCCTTCTGCACTCATGCAACCCTAATCCATGACACTAGACGCTAATTTTACGGAACGTTTAACCACTCGGCGTGTGATGATGCCGTCACGGCACCACATAATTTTAATCCCTAATTGCCACATTGGCAACAGATTTTTAGAATGAAAACGTCACTTTTATTAAATAAGCGAAAATATACCTTTACTTCTTTACAAATAAATCTTCTTGTAAATGCTGGTGTTATTCAATTATTTCAACAGTTTACAGATGGAGTTACCTTGCCCCTGAAATGGTTAAGACAATCTTTATTAAATGCTTCTTCCTTCATTCTCTAAACTCGAATACCTTGATTATCATATGAAACACGAAACATACTTTCATCACTAAATAATATATTTTTAAAATCTTCTTTGCTCCATAAACGTCTTGATTTTCACCAATTCAATCTTATACGCTTTTGTTTTGCAGTCATGAGAGGTTTTGTTTTCGGTACTCGAGATTCAAACTTAAATTTATGGTGACGTCTTAACTCTTTCAATACCAAAGCGCCTGAAACGCCCAGTCATTCAGATACCAAAACCGCCCGAAAACGCCTGGACAATTTCAACCCCTCTTTTCTCACAAGAGATCCTGTCAATACGCGATGTGGGATGTGTCTACAGGATTATCTTCTCTTTGTTAACTTGATATCAGGAAAGTGATCTTTTTAGGTGCCAGATAAGGGAAAATGAAGTGTGTTTATGCACTTTAAAAGATATTTCGGCTTGAGTTTATTATTGAAATGAAATTTCCGTTTTTTTTTCGGTAGATTTCGTAAGAAATACTACCTTTTACACTCTTCCCTATATTGACATTTCTGAAAAATGTTTGCAGATAAATGCCGATCATGAACCTTAGAACACAAAACCTCCCCAGTTCAAAACTTTATCTATCTATCTATCTATCGATCTATATATATATATATTATACATACATCACTTTTATATGGACACGAAAGCATTCATAATCCTGCACAAATCTCTTTCAAACTGATAAATCAAGGGACAGAAAATTAAGTCAAGTTCGTTAATGAGAAATGTTCGTTAATGAGATAAAAATCGGAACAAAGGGGTGGAAATAGAGGTATTTTGTGAAAATAGAAAAAAAAAGTATAACCTTCATTATTATAGATATCAAATTCACTTTAAATCTATTATAATTTTTAGGAAAAGGGCCAAAAAATTATGTATAACAGATTTTTGATATCATTAAAAATGTGCTCAATGGGCGAAAAAAATAGGGTTTTACGAAGAAGAAAATTCATAACTTCGTCAGTTCACAATATGTCAAATCCACTTCAATTTATTACTATAAATCTTCTTAATATTATCTACAACTTTTAAATTGTCAGGTTCTTAATAGGGACAACTCTTACAACAACAACAACAACAACAACAACAACAAAAAAAAAAAAAAAAAAAAAAAAAAAAAAAAAAAAAAAAAAACGGAGGTTAAAAAAATAAAAATTTTAGTCGGGACGAGACTAAGCGACATTTTTTTAAAGTTGCGGTTTTCTGAATGAATACCAAAATTACTTTCGACATTCATAATGGTGCCTTTAGTCAGGATTTAATTCTTAACAAAGATATAACTATGTGAGAAAAGAAAAAAAAAATATGACGAAAACCCCCCACATTAATTGATGTTTTATGTGTTATATATATAAAAAAAATCTAATAAACAGTGAAGTCGTTTCTCCTCGTGTAATTTCTGAAACATGGATGTTAATTTTATTTGCTTTCACTTATAATATCGGATCTTAAATTCGTTAACAATTGCTATCTTTCTTTCTCCCTTAAATTGAAATTGTAAAAGAGAAACGGCGCGTGGGGGGAGTGTACCGGAATTTTGAAGTTCCCGGTTTTCCATAGGCGTGATTTTCGAGATTATACTGTAGACACACACAAGAGAAAAAATGCTATTTATTTCTTAAGCATTTTAATGTGAACACCTGAAATTTTCAGGAACATGGTATGGAAGTAAATTTAAGAATATGTCATGCAGTTTCGTTCTTTCCCTTTTTTTAGCGCCGACAATAAATTTAAAAGGTCTGATTAGTGCTTATTTCATTGCTGTTATTACTGTTTAGTATTTAAATGTTTTTACACAGCAATAGTTTTTAAATATTAATCTGCACACTGCAATTCCTCCAAAATAGTGTTTCTACTCATTATTATTCTATTTCCTTACGATATATTTTTCTCTTCTGTCTAAATTATTAGAAATAGACACATTGAGCATAAGAAATATCTGAGCTATTTTAAATGTCAATATTTTTAAATATTTATGAGTAGTTAGGTGCGCGCCAAAATATATAGTTAACAGTAACCACTTTTAAAATGTTAAATAATAATAATTAAATAGAAACATAATTTTATGAACAAATTAAAAAAAAAAACAAAATTTATTTTGTACATTGTTTAAGACCGTGAAAGGAAATATATTAAGATATTTCATTCAATCCGTTCTACATTTAATGTTAAATGTTTGTAACAAATAAGCTAAGCCAATTTAAGATGAAAAAAGAAAAAGAAAATTCATACAATATGATACTTAAAACACCCTAAAAAATTTAGATTCCCTTCAAATGAAGTCGAAATAAATCTTAGACTTGCAGATTTGTATTGCAAATTTTGTGTAATGTTTATAACGATTGTACATAAATTGATAAGATTCAAGCAAAATACAAAACTTTAAAAAAATCTAACATTTATTTCGATTTCATTTAAAGGAAATCTAATTTTTTTAGGGTGTTTTAAGTATCATATTGTATGAATTATGTTTTTATTTGTTAATCTTCAATTGCCTTAACTTATTTGTTACAAACAATTAACATTAAATGTAGAACTAATTGAATTAAATGTCTTAATATATGTTCCTTCTCGGTCTTAAACAATGTAGGAAATAAATTTTGTTTTTTTAATTTGTTCTTCGAATTATGTTTTTGTTTAATATGTCAAGTTTTTTAATAAATACTGCATTCAGACGAACTCATTTCAAAATTAATGGAGGGTATCATCATTAGGCTTTGATGTATGCAGTATTGCATCACAATGTGTGATGCAGTTTTCCAATGTATCATTCAAAATGTTTCACCACTGCAGTAATGCAGGTTCCTGTAGTTTGGACAAAAAGTCCAATCTGAACGTAAAAAGTCTATAAGCAAAATATAAAAATTTAATTTCACTTAAATTTAAATACCCTATTTCCCACTCAGGAACGCTATGAATGAAAAATAGTGTCGAATCCTTACTGCTAATATTTCACAATATTATAGCTGTGATACAGTAAAAATGAAAAAAAAAAGTTTTACTTAAATTTTATTATCTTATTCGCTCCCATGGCGTGATGTAAAAACAAGAGAAAATTATTGCCCAAGTTTAACTTGGAATATAAATAGTTCCCATCTTGAAAAAGAATACATTTTAAAATTTAAATTATGTAATTCCTCACTAAGTTCGCAACCTGCGTAAAAATAGCTATCCTTTTGAAACTTTTTACTAAAACATAAACTTCGCCTCATAAAAGAAAAACATAAATAAATCACCAAGTCAACAGCTATTTAATTGAACTATACTGTATGTAAATGATATTCGTGCTTTAAAGCAGTATGGGTAAAATACATTCCATTTTTTTGTTTAAAATCTGACGTAATTTTTACCTGCTTTCTGTATTTACTAATATTAATACTCTTTGTATTATTTATAAATGGTTAAAAATGTCCTTTTTATTTCCATTATGACGTCATATTCATTTGTTTAATTCTTTATTTGAAAAATAATAATTTTTTTATATGCAATAATTTTTTTAGATTGCCCCTAAAGAAATCATTTTTAATATGGAAAATACGAATTATATAATGAAATAATTTTTTTAAATATATCAAAAGCGATATTTTCTTATTAGCCGCATGCTAAGAGTTATTAGACCTAGATTTTGCTACTTACGGCATCCTTTTATATTCTGATAATTTCAGAAATTATACAATATATAGAACTGTCTATTATATAGAACTGTCTGTTATATAGAACTGTCTGTTAAATTTGTGTTTTATTTATATTATTTTATTTATTTATTCATAGGGGAGTTTTTTTTATGGATATTAAGTGTAAAAAAATGATTAACTCATTATTTTGTTTTAAGAGGTCTCAGGAGTATTACTTTTTACCCGGCGGTGCAATTTAGCTACATGTTACATTTAATTTTTTTCTCAGTCTTTATAAAACATAAATGCATAAAATTTTTGATATCGATAACCTGATAACTCTTCTATTTAACTTTTTTTTTGTAATATTCCATATTGAAAATTTATTTTATTTTTTTAAGTTTAATTTTCATAAAAAAATTTAAATTGTTTTTTGACTTACATGCACTGCGCGCAAGACTGTAGCAAAACTATTGGTTCAAGAGCCCCCCCCCCCCAAAAAAAAAAAAATATTGATAATGATGTAAAACTAATGTATCTTGAACGTATACATCATTTCTACGCAGTTTATTTATTTATTTTATTCGAAATTTAAATTTAAATTATAAAATTTTGAAAAAATTCAGTCTTTTATTGAAAAATTACCAATTTTAAATAATCAATGCAATTATAATACTAAATTTGAAGTATAAGTTATTATTTACCTTAAAATGAAGATATTTACCAAGTTTCATGCAAATTGCTTTATTAGTTTGTGAAAAAATGTCGCGCGCAAGCATAAAATTTAAGAAACAATTTTAAAAATTTTATCAAAATTAAATATAACAAAAATAAATAACATTTCAATATAGAATATAAAAAAAAAGGTATTTCAAATAGAAGATATATTAGGTTATCTATGTTAAAAATTTTATGCATTTATGTTTTATAGAGACTGAGGGGGAAAAATAAATGAGACATGTTGCTCATTAACGGATTAATCTTTCGTAATCGAGCCCCGCGCGATATAGATAAATTTAAAAATATTTCATGCTTTAAAATGGTTTTTAAAACCATAGACAATCAGTGAACTGAGATGAACTTTTCAAACAAATTCCATTTGAAAAAAAAAATCCTATTTGGTGATCTAAAAATTTAAATTGTACGATTACAAATATGTTAGATTTGTGTTTTTTCAATATTATTCTTTTATTTGTTTATAAAAGAAGTGTTAATTTCGTTAATTTGTCTTTCACAAATATGTTAGATTTGTGGGTTTTTTAATATCATTCTTTTATTTGCTTTTAAAGTAAGTATTAATTTCGTTATGCAAAAATAGTCAGAAACAAATGCTGAAAAATGTTTGTTGCTTTATGTGCAAAATGTTTGTTATTACTATGTATTGAAACCGGCACGTGATAAGATAAACTTTAAAAAAAAATCATGCTTAAAAATTATTTTAGAAATATAATACATCAGTCAATTAAGATACTGTTTTGAAATAAAAAAGTATTTGAAAGTAAATTTATTCCCTATGCGACGAAAATTGAAAATGTACGATGGTCAGAAGATTAAAAAATTGCAGTAGCGAAAATTTCGAGACCGAAATTTGATCGTGAAGTGTTGCCATTCGCAAAATGGCGTCAGTGTTACGCACATATACGTTTGTTCTTTGAAATATAGATACTTAATCAGTAAAGCATAATAAAGATCAGTTATTAGGTTGTGGTTATCAATTGAGTCTCTTATGCTTGGTATTCCGGAATGAAAAACAGAAAATTTCATCTTCTTAAAATTTGCATACGCACTACTCATATCCATATTCAACATTTTTAAAAAAATTGTATTTCGTTTGATCATTTAAAAATTATTTTAACTCAAATCTTGAAGTCACGATTGTCAGCAACATGTTTTATGTGAACAGACACACTCTTTAATTGATATTCTAATCTCAATTCCGGAAAGTTAAAATTTCCGTAATTTATGTTTTTTAGACGCATTTGTGCTAAAATGTTAAGTTTTATCTAAGAAAATGACCGTTTTCTTTTAAATATGACTTCATTTTTACTTAAATAAGCTTTTTGTCTAGTGTCTGAAACTTAGTATTAGTACACATGCAGAAGTAAAAACAAAATAGAAAATTTATCAGGAAAAATGCGTGTTTTCAAAAGCAGTATGTCGTTTTCCGTTATTATGCCCCTAATATTATATTCTGCTCCAAATAGGATTTTGCACCACTAAACCCTATACAACAATTTTTATCAACAATTTTGAATTTTTATCTGCAAATAGCATGTTTACAGATAAAAATACCTCATTATTTCTCTCTTGTCTGCTATAATGAAAAC
Source organism: Maratus speciosus (assembly GCA_963932465.1). NCBI lineage: Eukaryota > Metazoa > Arthropoda > Arachnida > Araneae > Salticidae > Maratus > Maratus speciosus. Next base: position 164,998,502 of record OZ010794.1, read on the forward strand.
TATCTAATTTTCACCATTTTGAAGAAATTTCATAAAATGCTTTTAAAATTAAAATATAAAAGTGGGGTTATTTGAAAAAAAAACAGATATTGCGATCACATCTACAAATAAAGAGCTTTCAGTTAAAAAAACAAACAAAAAAAAAACAAATATTTGTAAAATTGGTCCAGCAGGTAGAATAGGGCAGATGACTAAAAAGTACACTTGTGTTTTAAATATATCGATTATATAAAATTAGGAAAAATTAAACTAAGCAAATTACGTTATTTTGATAAAATTAAAGTAGAATCTCCTAAAGAATAGCATTTTATTATTCGAGAGAATTTTCGACAAAAACTTCAGGAACATGATATTATTTTAAACCACGAATTATTTATTGGCTTGTCTAACTCGGCGAAGCTTTTCCATCCAGGCAAGAATCATCAATTTCTGTAATGTAAATCGCTATTATTTGCATGTCAGCTCTCTTTTATAAAGACTCTCTGAATTTTTGTAAAACATTACATTTTATCAGCGTGTGATTTCGATTACATTATTTTCAAAAGTGAAGCATTTTCACCTGTGAAGAATTTCAAAGCAGCTGGACTGTGAAAATGACACACTTCTGCAAACCATAATTCAGGTTTAAGAATTAAAATAGACGCTTTTTTATAAAATGATATCATTTGCATCCGCTATAGCAATCCAGTCTTAATCTTCATTTATAGAAAAGTATTCATATGACGTCATTATCACGGAATAACAGACAATATTCTTGACATAGCCCATATTTTAATTTCAACATTTTTTTTTCAGGTTTTACGAGAAAATGGCAACAAAAAGATACAGTATCTCCTATTTTCCGTTTACTTTCAATAGAAATGGGATACTTTTGTTGCCACGATAAGAAAAATGGTATTAAAAACTACAAAAAAATTAATATCGCAAAAATAAATTGTGATACAGCTTTCAAACAAAATGCATTTAAAAGAGCATTTTTTTTTCTTATATGACGATGTAAAAATTTTAAATGTGCGATGCTTAGAAGTTTAAAAATTTGCAGTAGAGAAAATTGCAAAACCAAAATTTATTTCAAATTTCAAAGTGTTGCCATTCGCAAAATGACGTATGCGTTACGTACAGATATTTTTGTCCTTTATAATATGGATAATATCATTAGAATTCGTAAAGAATAAAAAAGTGAATGGAATCAGGGACAAAAAGGTGGGGAAAAAAATGAAAAAGTTATGATCTCCATAGGCTTTTCTGTGTTAAATTAACATTGATAATTGACACTGGAAATAAATAAGTATTGCGCTGCCGCGCAATACTTAAACAATAATAATATGTTGTAAGATTACACAAAAAAATGTCTGTACAGAGAAAAAAAAGGAATGGTTACTTATTTATTTTTGTAAGATGTTTATTAATACTCGGTTTCATATCAAATTAGATATGTTCTATATGGCATCTTTTTTCCATTACACAGAAAATAATTTTTCATCTAAAAACCTATACTAGGTTAGCACGAGGAAAACATAATTTACAATTTCAACTTTTGAGGCAAATCACGAGGTTTTAAATTTAATTCAATAGTGATTGCATTTATAGATCCAATAAATTCCAACATTTTTTAAACACACTAGGGGGCTCTGCCCCCTACGAGCTAAGCTCGTCAACCCCCGTTCAGACACCGCAGACTCTAACAGCACGCTAATTTGATCGCCTTTAAAAAGATTTCGAAAGATTGAATTATAACTTGAATCTGACAATTATAATCTGACGTAATTTTCACCAAACTTTTCTTTCTCTTTTTAATATTCACGTCAAAATACTTTTGTTAGAAATGAAATGTTACGATCATCTTAAAATGTCAAGTAAATGTCTCTTGCAATTTTTAAATTAAAACTGTTTTGCAATATTATTTTTTGTTCATTTTACGTAATAAGTGTAATATGACGTAAATTCTCCTATTTAGGGCTTCTAACGCATGTTACTCAATTTATTATTTTACAATATTCTTTCTCATTTTAAATTCACATGTAACTATAGTTTTTATGACGTAATTTTCAATGAGTTCCTGCTTTTTATATTTTTTGTTTATAATAGTCACGTGTAAAATAAAATTTTAATTTGAAGCTGTTTGCGCTTTTTATACAGCTGGCAACAGTTTAAATTAATACAATTTTCTAAAATTTGTACAAAATATCTCTCGAAATGCTGAAAATTTGAATTTAAAATAGAAATAAAACCTCGAAAAATTATTCAAATTAAAAAACTAACTGCAATCTGCACACCGGGAAATTCTGACGCATAAAATGATCTAAAAATGATTAAATTCCTATGTACAGTTTTTGCGCCTATAAAACTTTTTTAATGGAACGATTTTGTCCAACTTTGGCATTAAATATCTCTTAAAATAATTCTTCGATTTGAAAACTGTCTGCATCAGCGTGTTTATCAAACATTTTTCTATAATACTACCGATTTTCATATTTTTGTATGTAACAGTTTTTTTAATATTAACGAAGAAAGACCCCCGGTCACAAAAAATTCAAAACCGGCGGCGGCGGCGGCGGTGACAGCGGTAGTTACTTTTTTTTAGAATAGAGAGATTACAGCAACATTTGAACATCTCTAATTTCCTGCTATAATAAAAACGTTAAAGAATGTTTGAATGTCAAAATATTTAGAAAAGTATAAAATTTAAGTCTCCTGAATACAAAGCGATACTAATAAATTTTACATTCATATCATAAAGGTATTTCCATTTATCTGGGTAACTTGGAACTATAGATGTTTACATTTTTGTTCTAAAGCTGTCTGGGGAATTTCGTCCCATGCAAAAAAAAAAAAAAAAAAAAATACTATTCAGTCGAAATTCTTTACTTTTCCCTCATGCAGGGGGGAATGCTAATCCTTTTCTACGTTCTTTTTCTCCCACTTCTATGATTGATGTATTCTACGTTAACATTACTTCTAAGAAGGGGGGTATGAAAATCTTCAACTGGATTTCGGGCGTTTCGGTACTCTGAAGAACCTGTAAAATTTCAGCCTTGGTAACGAAAGAGTTAAAAAATGTTGTGAAACTCACAGTTATTAATACCAAACCAGTAACTGACATTTCAGCAAAAATCTAACCTAAATATGTATTTTTTCTAAAACTCTGCTTAGTTAACTTTTTTTCTTAATTTTTATAACTTATGTATCCGTTATTGGTTTTTCAAAATAAGGGAGATTTGACCATATTTATGAAAAAAGTATTTTTTGTAGGATTTTTTTTTTTTTGTATTATTTGTTCAAAATTTTGTCAAGAATAATTTTTAATGTATCGCTATCATACGAATAAGATACGAAAAGAATAAAAGTGATTTAAGATTTTGTAATAGGGATTTGAACGAGAATGAGTAAATAAGGTGTCAGCTACTGGGTTTTCCCGGTTTACTGGGGGTATACGTGATAAAAGCCTTTTATAGTATAAGGAAATAATTACATTTACGAATTTATTTTACTGAAATTTATCTTACAAATCCTAGTATTATGTTTTATTTATGTACGTACAAATGTTATTTTCTGTGTTACATTGAGCAGTATGTCAATATTTAAAAAGGTAGTAATCGATATTATTTACATTCTTAAGCAATATTTACACAACGACATTTTCTAATTCATTAAAATGCATAACTGTATTTGAAAAATGTAGCTAAAGCCAGATATAAAAATAATATGAAATTTCAAAATAAATGACCATCTAGTATTTTAGAATTTAAAAATCACTTATTTACAAATAAATCCTTTGGGATAATATAAAACAAATATCCCTTTTAAAATTTTTGGTAGCGTACGACTTTCGAAAAAAAATCAGTTGAATAAACCTTAAACAAAATGTTGAATAAACTTATCTTACACTAATGGCGTTTAATAGGTTAAGGTAATAAAAAAAATAATTTATATTAGATATATAATATTACAGAAAGAATTTTATTTTATTCTAAATGTAAATAAAAAAACAGCTTCTTGAGTTTGTTGTTCTAAAGTAATCGTAGTGTTAGTTATAACTTTACAAACTGTAATTGACTAAACTTCTAAATGGAAAACAAAAAGTATTTTTTAGCGAAATCTGTGTTACTGTTTTCTAAAATTAGAATACGACATCGAAATTTTCATAAATCCATAGCTGCCAACTTCTACGAATTTTTGCTACCACTAAAATTTAATAGTAAATGCTGTCTAATTCAATCGCCGAATTGTGGTCATTGTTGATAATTAGGGAAGCCAGACATTTCTATTAAACTTCAGTGGTAGCAAAATTCCGTACAAGTTGGCAGCTATGTAAATCTAAATGAAAAAACTTGGTTTTCCAATATTGATGAAGTAAGAATAAATTATTGTTTATTCCAACAAAGCAGTGCAACAACGAAATTCACTTATACAAAAGAGAAAGATATTTCAAATAATGAAATTTCATCTCATTCGCAAAGTAAACGCCAGATAAATAGGTCGAAGCGGAGTTATACTATTTTATATCAGATTTATTACATACGGAATCATAAGAATAGACTCTAATGATGTACATGTTATATTTATATATGAGAATATCCCCCTGGGATAATAAAAGCCAATTCGTATAACCTTACATCACTTTCTTCATCGTGGATGATTATAGTTTTGACGTCATTATCGAAGTTCCAAAGGTCACGTAAGTTCAATTCAATGTTTAAGAAAACCATATTTATTAATTTATGCCCAAGTTTTAACATTTATTTTGCACAGTGTCATGGGCGACTGTTACGTTTTATGGTATTTTGAATTTGATTAACGATAATTAATTTGAATAAAATAATTTATTAGTAATTACGTGATTATGCTACCTCCTCAGTTATTTCTTGGTTTTGTTAAAAGATATATTTATGAGAGGGAATGTCTTAGAAAACGTTTGTCTTTAAAAGCATCTTTTATTGAATAATTATATAAAATTAATTTTTTTAATATAATCTTTATTTATATTTTTTTCTAATATTTAACGTTTAGGTACTTTTTTTCTAATGTTAGTAATAAAAACGTAAAATAATGATGTAATAATAACGCATTGTTTAGTTTAACAATTCAATTAAACAATGACAATTCAGTTATAAAAAGCAGAAACGTATTTAAACAATGGAATTTAATCTCAGTAGAAAAATAAACAGCCAATAAAAAGGTCGATGCAGTGTTTGATAGTTTTTTATCAGTTTTATTAACCACGGAATCATTTAAAATAGAATAAAATGTAATATTTAGGCTATTTTAAAATAATCTAAAGTCACATTTTTTTTCTATCAGTTTTTCCTATAACAAAGACATTGGAAAGTAAGTAAGTGGTTTAAGTAATAGAGCTTTGAATAAACCAGATGATACCAGTATATAGTATGGCAAAGTGTCTAGCTGTTGCAATGGAAGTAACTGAGGATATAGTCAAAAGATGACGGCACTTATTTGTTTACAACGTTGTTACAACAGGACTTGAACTTAGCAAACTTCCACCAGTAAATTTTAATTAAAAAATTAACATCTTTTTTCAAACGCCGTTATTCAAACTGAAATCCTGCCTTAAATAAAGCAAGTATTTCCAGCCGTTTTTACTTGTAGAAGTTTGCAACAGCAGTACTATAGTTCCTTTCAGTGACATCGACCGTAGGATTGTATTTGTAGTATACAATATGGTAGAATAGCAAGACCTGACTTTCAACGGCGTACCCTTCCTCCAGTAAATGCGGATTGATAGTTTTCTATAATTGTGAAAGGAAGTTTGCATGAATAAGGCGTTTGAATAAGGAGGAAATTGCTATTAAAATATACTGATGGAAGTTTGGATCTGCGGTATTCATCCACTGCGAAATCTGATAATTCTGAAGCATCACAATGTTAAGCATATGTCAGTACTAGGCTATTCCTATTTCGTAGTTTAAACACACCGTTATAGAAGACGTAGAATGCTGAACGAGTGTTTATACTTGATAAGGATGCGCCATCGAAAAATAGTCAATTGTCATAACTGCCATATTCTCAGTTGCAAACTTCAACCAAGTTAATTTTGATTTGTATTTTTAGTTTTCATCATAATGATTTTTTTTCTTTTTTTTTATATATATAAATTGTGAATGTTGGTCCTGGAAAAATAATGAAACACAGTTCTTACTTATACTCTTATAAGACATAGTATTATATTTTTACTTTCTTCTTTGTTTACAAGAATAATGTATTGGATTCGTGAAAATTTTCGACTTTCGGTTTTCGATGGAATTATACGTTTTGGAAGGCCCTGAACACGATTTGATGGTTTGTAGAAAATGTCTGTCTGTGAATTTGTCTGTCAAACTCTGTGAATCTGTATCTGCCAAAAATTTTGTAGGCACGCCATCTCAAGAACTAATGCTCGGAATTTCACAAAACTTTTGATTCAGTTAGACCTTGATATAAACTGGTTCTTATAACCTTTTCGTGTAAATCTCCCAAAATGTGACACTGCTATGCTGCATTATTTGCGAATTCGACAATAGCTATATCTCAAGAACTACTGTACGGATTTTAATAAAACTTCAGATTAAGTTGGTCCTTGATATAATTTAGTGCTGATTATGTTTTGGTGAAAACCGCCCAACAAGTGGCGCTGCTATGCTGGATTATGTATGAATATATCAATAGCTCTATCTCAAAAACTAATGAACGAATTTTCATTAAACTGCAAATTCAGATAGCCCCTGATATAAATACTTGCTGTTTAAATTTGGTGTAAATCGCCCAACTGTTGGCACTGCTAAGCTGCATTTTTCGCGATTTTCGCAATAGCTGTATCTCAATAATTAATGCATACATTTTTAGCAAGCTTCAGATTAAGTTAGTCCCAGGTATAAATTGGTCCTAATTAGTTTTTGGTGTTAATCACCCAACAGGTGGTGCTGACATGCAGATTTTTTTTACTATTCCCGCAATAGATCTTATCACAAAAACATGTATGTGATTGAAGAAAGTTTTAGGATTGCCATATCCGACTAGTTTCAGTAAGACATAATTTTTACTCCATTTATAATGACCGTCGGCCTAATCGTTCGGAGTTTTCGTGGTTTTCTTCGAACCATGGATTTCCATGCGTTAATACGGGTTAGGTTCCCTTAGAAAGACCCCCACGAAGGGCACTCCCCCTCGGGCCTATATCCCTAGTGTAGATAATCGGCCGTCACAAAATCAACCAACCGACCAACCATTAATAATGAAGTTTTAGTATGTATTATGCGTAATTTTATGTACAGTCATTTATTTCAATGCAGTAGCAAATCAGTAGTTTAAAAGAGTCTAAAATTATGTGGAATAATAGATGATTTAGTCCAACAACTCAATCTAACAATTGAAATTCAAATAAACAATGTTGATAAATATTTCAAACGTTGCAATCTCAATTCATTCGCCAACAAAATGCCAGATAAATGGGAAGTTGGTAGGTTTCCATGTTGCTTATAAGCTGTATTACACATGTAATCATTCAAAGTAGATTATAATGAAGCATTAGATAGAATTTCTACTGACGGGGTATATTTTTATCCTTTTTTCATGTAACAGTTACATCGGATAATTAGAAAACGGCTTAGTTACACAGCTGTAGTGCACTGAATTTCTAATCTAGGGTATGTACCAGATTATGGCACGTCCTCAAAAATTAGCCGAATCTTCTAGCCATGCGAAGATTTACGCGTCACATTGGCTTAATTTTGTATTTCCAATTTATATTGTTTGATGGATAGACGGAGTTAAAACACTCACAAGTAAAGATACTATAGTCTGTGGCGAAATATTTCAATTTTCATAGCTCATTCGATTTATCTCATCGAGCTAAGTAATTTGCTACCTAGAATATCAGCAATTGCGTTTTAACCCTAGAACTACCGGAAATTTTACTCAAGTTTTATAAAAACATTCTACACCAGAATTTTTACTTAAAACTATTTAATTTGTTTATTTAACTTATTATTGTCTGATTTATACATTTAGTTTGTTTTGAAGAAATTTTCTAGTTTGAATAGATATTTTGAATATACATGTCGGGTCCATTGGACCCTTCTGGTAGACAGAGGGTTAATAATGGCAGGGGACGTGGTCAAAATTTAAAAATTTGCATAATGCGAGCTGCCGAAAATAAAATAGTAGCAAAAAATTCCTTCGCATGCAACCGTAGGCAGACATTCCGCAAGTTACGAAGTGACTGTAAAACAGACAAAACAGACAAAAGAACCGATACTGTGTGGTTACAAAGATTTTTGCTCGTAACCCGGGAAAAAGTATTGACAGTATAAACACAACTAGACCAGTGTTGCTAGTGGGCTACTTTTTTTAAAATTCAGATTTCTTGATTGGCACCACTTTCTTGAAATAGTAAAATTCGTCTTATTTAATGACATATAAATTAAGAAGAATAGAAGGTGAATTTTACCATTTCAGAAAAGTGGCGCTAATCAAGAAATCTAAATTTTAAAAAAGTAGCCCACTGGCAACACTGATCTAGACGACTGCATCATAACTTGCGAAAACCTGCCTATCAAGTAGCATACGAATATGTTATCTGTAATTACAAATTCTTATAATAACAGCATTAATATAACCTAATAGTAGTTATTGGCAATGTATGAAACTGTAGAAAAAATTGGTAAACTTAAATCGCTCTTATTCCTTTGAAGACATCTGTTTTTCAATGACCGAAATTTTGAAATTTGACCCGTCCCCTGTCATTATAAAATTTCAATAGCCGTTATGCGATGTGTAAAATTACTAAGATCGATGAGACAAATCGAATGAGCTATAAAATTCGAAATTTGTATCATTCCTTTCCAGATGTGCTCACTTGCACGTGTGTATTTTAGTTTAAAAAAATAAACTGTGTTAGGTTAAAATAAAGTTTCCTTACTAAATCGTTCTGGAACGTAATATTTTGTTAAAACAAAATTTATCACTCCATGAATAGAAGTGTTTTTTTTTTCTTATTTTCATGTTCGGAAAAAATTGAGTTTAATTAGAAATCTTTTTGGGACATAATATATTGCTTAAAAATATTCGCTAAAATGTTATACATTCCCGCGGCCGCCATCTTAGATTTCTCGGCGATGATTTGTTGGCGTTAAGCGATAAGGCAACCCCGACGAATGAAGTGTTCTAACAAACCCGTTAAGTCTTACATGCGTATAAATCTGCTTGGCGACATTTACTTGGCGGAAAGGGGTTTTCACGCGAAGAAAAAATCCCAGATGGCGGCCGCGGGAATATATACCATGTGTTCTAAAATATTTATTACTCCATGAATAACAATTCTTTTGATGTTTTGTGTATACATTCATGCCCAAATACTTATCTTTATCGGGCATGTGGTAGGATTATAAGAGTCTAAAAAGATGGTGTAAGCATAGCTGCAAACCTTCCACTAATCTTCCGTAATGTCTGGATTAATTTAACACAGGTTAAACACATTTCGAACCACAAAATTTATTTCATGAATGCTTATTTATTTAATTCCAGGTTTCTACGTTGAACATATTTATTGTCATTTCTTAAAAAAAATTTCTGGTTTGAAACGTATTAAACCAGGGTCCAATTAACACAAGTATTACGGAAGATTAGTTTGAGGGTAGCAGCTATGTGTAAGAATAACTGATTGTTTATTTTTTTAAAGCATTGTAATAACGAACTAAGGTTAAACAAAGGAGAGATATATTTCGAACAATGAAATCTGTTCCATTTCATCAAAAACATGCAAGATCAGTGTTTTGTCGTTTCTTATCAGCTTCAATACAAATCGAATCACTGAAGATTCGAACATTAAAATAAGTAGAAAATTGCACGCCAAGAGTAGCAATTGAGGTGTTTTCGTACTATAGCTTTGTTTTATAAATATTCAGATCTTGGTGCAATAGCTTTTGCAGTCTTATGCGAAAATGTATATTTTAGTTTAAAGAAATTAAAATTATGTTTGGTAAAAAAGTAAATTTCTTTACTAAATCCTTTGGGATGTTATACTTCGTTTCTAAAAAACATTTATTATTCCACGCATAAGAATATTTTTTTTCTTTATGTCGGATGATTATAAAAGTCTAAAAAGATAATGTAACAATGAATAATTGTTTGTTTTTTAAAAAGCATTACAATAATGAACTACGGTTAAACAAAAAACAAAAATATTTTTAACAATGGAAATTTATCTCATTCAAAAATTAAAGAAGAATTGTTAGTTACAATGCTTTATTTTTGTCTATCAGCTTCAAAACAAATTGAATCATTGAAGATTAGAACATTTATAAAGGACTAAATTTCAACGGAATATCTGAAGAACGTGTCACTTCATAAGCGATGCCAATTTAACCATTCCATGAAGTATGTTTTGCCCCATAGTCCTTGTTTTGCGCCATATATAATGTAAGTTCGATTGAATATTCATCTGTAATTTTATTTCAAAGAATTTAAAATGGTGGGATTAGAAAAAAATTACAAAAAGATAATAGAGTGTTATGATGTAATATTTTGTTTAACGAAAGCTCCAAAATGATTACTATATATTTAATTTTTAGTATGTACTGCGTGGATTTCATGTGCAATTGTTATTTTTCTAATGTAATTTGAATACATCATTAAATTTGCATTTTCCAAAAATAGCTTACCTCGAAAATATATCATTTTACTTGTAATGCAAATAAAAATTCCACATTATTCTGAAAAATAGTGGTGAATTCTCTTTTTAATTTAGTTTTATTACAAAAAACATATTTGTTGAATATACATTACACAACCTTATAAATATTATGCCTACACGTTGACACAAACATGGCGGCTCTCTTATAAGGATTTTATTTTTTCAGCGTTTGTACTGCACATTGAATTTTAATATCGATATCTTCTAAATGTAATCTTTAACATTTTTAGTATCAGAAAGCGAAGGCGCATAGTAATTTCAGAAAATAGCAGTATTGAAATTCAAGACTATTCTAACGCTAAAATAAAACTGCATAAGAAAGCCGAGAATTTTGTGTCAGCGTACGTTTTCAGAGAACTGAATTCATAAAGTGGGAAATTTAAGTACGTAGATTTTTATCAAAGTTGAATATTTTATTTCTTGATTTGAAAATAATAATTTCAAAACATTCCTATTTTTCAGCACTACCTTCATTCTATTTAACAGTGATTTTTTTTATTTCATTCATAAATGGTTGATGAAATATGTCTTTGTCCATCTTTCTGGAACGCAATATTTTATTGAAAAATATTTATTACTCCACGAATAATATATTTTTTTTCGATAAATGCATTGTTCAATTTCATGTTTTTATTCTTATGTGGGTGAATTATATGCGGGGGAGTCTAAAAAGACGAAGTTAAAGTAAATGATTGTTTATTTTTAAAAACGCATTGCAATAATTAAATACAGTTAAACAATGACGAAAGATATTTCCAACTATAATTAATTGTGTTGTTGTAGATATAAGTTGAGTATTTCCTTTCTAGATTCCAAAGTAATAGTTACCAAAATGTGTTATATTTGAGTACAACCTTAAATTTGTAACGCAAATTTTTATGCTTACATAAATGGTCGGTAAATGGAAAAAAAAAATCTTAAATAAATCTTTCTGGGAAGTAAAATTTTGTTACAAAAATATTTAGTATACTCTGCATATTTGTTTCGGTACTACTTAGTTATTCCGTCGACCAAAAATCTATCGCCAAACTATAAGATTAAATGCCAATAATGGTTGATCATAAATGTCACATTCAGTTGACTTTAAGCAAGTTACGCGTATTTACGTCTTAAAATTATTTTTATTTCCACATTTTATTTGTATTTATATTAATGTTATACTAATTTATTTGTAATTCCGTTATTTGAAATAAACGTTATGTCAATTTGTATAATTTCGCGAGCGAGTGGTTTGGCGATTTATATAATTTGGTGAAATTGGTCGACGGAATAACTAAGTATGCCATAAAGGTAATGTTAATGTGTATAGTTTAGCGAGTGGTTTGGCAATTTAAATAATTTGGCGAAATTGGTCGACGGTATAACTAAGTAGTTTCTTTCTGTGCAATATCCATCTATTACTCCATTTATATATCATTTTTACCATGTAAGGTTAGTCTGCCTAAATGAGACACGATTCCCCGTTGTTTTGTCGCATTTAGTGTATATTTGGAATTTTATTATATAAATGTATATTTTATTAAGCAACAAATTTCTGAATACTGTACCTTTAGTTAAAAACTAACTTGTTTTGTAGAAATTTAATAATTATCTGTAGTATAAAACCACAATATAGGATTGTCGCATTTAGGTCATTTTTGTTGAATTTATGGCAGCTAAAACCTAAATGAGGCGTTCATAGTCCTAAATGTGATAATGCCTTTTATGCATGACAATTCACCTGAAAAATTTCATTTAAAGATTAACTGCTGTGACAGAAAATTACCACATTACATCTGAGAGCGGACTGCGAAACCATTCGATTGAAAGATGAATAAAATGCGCGATTAACTGATAAAATACTTTTTGCAATAAACTTTTTGTACAGTACTATATCTAATAAAATTTCGATTGTTCAAACATTTCTAACAATAGCACAAGCAGAGGTGGTAAGCTCCCATTAATCTTCCGTAATGCGTGGATTAATTTGACCCGGTTTAACAACGTTTCGAACCAGAAAATATATTTGATGAATCATTTATTTAATTCCAGTTTTATATGTGGAACATATTTAATTTCATCTCTGAAAAAAATTTCTGGTGCTAAGTGTATTAAACCAGGGTTAAATTAACTCACATATTACGAGGGATTAGTGGCAACTTGGCCTTTCTGGTACTAGGCTCCAAATGAAGCAAAATGTCGCTGTATCAGTAGTTAAACTGGAAATTACAAGTTAAACTGTGAAAATTTAAAAGAAAATATAGCTCTAAAAGCAGTTAAAGGTTAACTGTAATTATATTTTGAATTAATTAATCCTTAACCCTTTGAAGGGCACCGGTATATTATATATACCACTTAATTTCAATTCCCAAATGCCACATTGGCACCAGCATTATAATCTGAATTTGGGGTTATACTATATACTCGAAGAAACGCTTTTAGTTACGTGCATATAAATTTTCTCGTAAACTCTGGTGTCAATCAATCATTTTACAATTTTAGCTACCGAAGTACTCTGCCCCTCAAGGGGTTAACTGCTGTGTCAGGAGTGGTTGCATAACTACTGTGAGCGGTCTCCAAGACCACTTGATTAAAAGATGAATGAAAATCTCTATTAACTCACAGGGCACTGTTTCTGTACTAAAATTTAAGTACAGGACTATTATAATTAAACTTTTCAATATTATTCTTGAAATGTTTATCACGGCGCAGCACCGTGCTGTTTGTCAATTTTACACTGCTAATATGCGAAAGTTATTTGAATACTGCGTATAATGCCTAATATAAATAACCGTCAAATAATTAAATGCGTTCCTAACTCTCATCCCTTTTTACCAAGGAGCTATGTCCATTAAATCATTGTCGCAGAAAACATCGTGTAAAATGAGCGAAATTCGCGCGTCAATATTAATCCATAATTTATACACCAGTGCGATTTGGGTTTCCGTAACTTCAACTCAGTATAAATTTGCTGACAATCTGGTGATAATGAAATATAATTACATGATCCATATACGAAATTTAATAAGAAATCCAAATAAAATATTTGATTTTATCAAAATTTTTAATTTGTGAATGAAAAATGCGAATTAATTAAAGACGCCGACATTTCGGACGGTGCAAATTCACAGTGTGGATCTTACGGGTTAAAAGAATATATAAAATATATTTATAATATTGTTAACTAGACTATTTATTACATATAACATTATTATAAAATGTCACATGATAAATATATCAGCCTTAGAAATAGAAAATATCGTACAATATTTCTAATAATTCTGATTAAGCCAAAGAGAAGCTCTGTGACTGATATTCTCCCCCCCCCCCCCCCTCACACACACCTCTTCATTTTTCTTGAACTTTAACAATAAAATTAACATTTTCTGTACTTAAAAATACGTATATGGAAAAAAATATTCATTTAGAAAAATATGGTTTTATTTATTTTTTTATATTTTACTAATTTAAAAGTAGAAAATGTCGATTATAACGAATAAAAAGTAAAAAAAAGAATTTTATAAAAATTCTAACAAAAATTATGACTCCTAAACCAGGGAATAACTCAATTGCATCACGTTTTAATTGCATCGGAGACAGCATTTAGCACGTAGCATCATACGATGCTACCGAATGGTATGATGTTAGTAAAATTCACTTACTTAACTACATTAAAATAAACATACATTGTTTTCAATCTACACAAGATTTTCCAGAAAATTTCACTATGTAAAATTATTGCAAATTCTTTAATCATATGTCTATATTATGTTACTGAAATAGACACTGCGTTTCTTACACCTTTTTTTTATTAAAAATTTTAAGAAGCATATTTTTCTTTTTTGATCGTCTTAAATACATATTTAAACACCTGGTTAAAGAAAAACATTAATCGAGGATTATGTGTCGCATTTACAAAACATGGGGGCGATGTAAAATGAACGATGTGTATTTGATCGGAAATTTCTTTAAAGAAACCATTTTACATGCAAAAAAAAATGTTTCGGGTTTTGTTTCTGAAGTTCGTATGCTTCATTATATAACATTTATTTACGATTCTTGCATTAAGTATTTATGTAAAAGAACATTGTCGCATTTAGGGGTTATCACATTTAGGCAGACTGATCTTACTGTGTGTATTTCATATGCGATTATTTTTTGTAATGTAATTTGAAAAAATTATAAAACGTATATTTTACAACGGTACCTTATATCGCGAAAATGAGTGAATTTACTCTCTATGCAATCACAATTATGCATTAGTCTATGAAATAGAAGTGAATTTTTATTTACGTGTAGTCTCTCTATTCTAAAAAAGAGTAACTACCACTGTCACCGCCGCCGCCGGTTTTGAATTATTTGTGACCGGAGGTCTTTCTTCGTTCATATTAAGGAAAATAATGCATACAAAAATATGAAAATCGGTAGTATTATACAGAAATGTTTGATAAACACGCTGATGCAGACAGTTTTCAAATCGAAGAATTATTTTAAGAGATATTTAATGCTAAAGTTGGACAAAATCGTTCCACTAAAAAAGTTTTATAGGAGCAAAAACTGTACATCGGAATTTAATAATTTTTAGATAATTTTATACGTTATAATTTCACGGTGTACAGAATTTATTTATTTTTTTTTAATTTGACGGATTTTTCAAGGTTTTATTTCTATTTTAAATTCAAATTTTCAGCATTTCGAGAGATATTTTTTACTTATTTTAGAAAATTGTACTAATTTAACCTGTTGCCAACTGTATAAACAACGAAAACAATAATGCTTCAAATTAAAAATTTATTTACACGTCACTATTATAAATAGAAACGATACTTTCAAATTAAAATTAAATAATTGCGTATAAAAAGCAGGAACTTATTGAAAATTACGTCATAAAAAGTATACCCGTGAATTTTTACATGTTGTACTAATTTATTTGTTCTTTCGTTATTTAAAATAAAAATTATGTCAATTTGTGTAATTTGGCGAAATTGGTCCACTGGATAATCCAGTAGTACCGCAGCGGATTTGGCGTTAAAATTCCCAATCAAAGAGAAATGAATAGAAATCCGTTTATAGGGAGATCGCCACTGTTTTTTTTTTTTTTAATTATAATTCGATCTTTCGAAATATTTTTAAAGCCGATGAAATTAGCGTGCATTTAGAGTCTGCGGTATCGGGACGGGGGTTGGCGAGCGTAGCTCGTAGGGGGCCGAGCCCCCTAGTTAATTAAAAAAAAAGAACATAATGTTTTTATTGCCATTACGCAAACCTCTAAATATTTAGCCTATACGTTGACACAAACATGAATGCTGCCGAAGGATGATTGTTTTAGCGTTTCACGATAACTTAATACTAGTATTAGGTAGATTTCATAAGAAATACTACCTATTGCAGTCGTTACCATGGTGCGACTTTTGAAAAATTCCTTCACAACTTTTCATTATATGGCCCAAAAGCCCCAAAACCACCCCCCACCTAAAACGTTTATATATGTATGTACTAAATTTTGTTCGTACGATAAAAGTCGTCGAACGAATCATTTTCAATCTCGACAAATACATTGAGATGGCTAATATCTCGGCAAGGATTGCAAATGGGCAAAATCGGCCCAAGGGGCTGGAAATAGGGGAGGGTTAAAAGTTTTGAATACCGCCTTAACATGATTCTGGTAAAACCTGCTCTTACAGAACAATGACATGAATAAAAGAAAAAAAAATTCGTTATAGAAGTTGCCAACGATTAAAAATAACACAATAAAATTCGCACCTCAACAATTACTTTTTTATTGCAAGATTTCCACGTGAAAAATGAAAATGAAATAAATAGTTTAACAAGTTGAAAAAAAAATAATATTACACCAAAAGTTTTCTGGAGCAAGATTTCATATTGGAAATACAATGGATGTTACACGTGAATATGTAACCCCATGCGAGTTTGAAAAAACGTATTTAAGCATGACAAAAACCTGATTATGGAAATATTGGTATATTTTAACATTTTGAGGTTATCTGAATTTGCTTTAGCCATTTTTAAATGTATTCCATATACGAGTATATACGTGTGTGTATACGCGTAGGAGAGACTAGGGAGAGTTGACCGTACAGTAGGCTTGACCCTCCCATCAGTTTTCATATTTAAAAGAATTTCAGAGTTTTATCAATAGGAGTCAACCAAAGATGCTGGAATGCTCAAAAACAGTCTTTGTTTAATACAGTTAATCGAAATGTGTGTGGAAAAAATCAAACGTGAGGCTTTTTCAACCTCAAAGTTATGTTTTTAAAAAATATTTTGCAAGTTTTTTTTTTTTTATGTAAAATATAGCATAAATAGTTAAGTAAGTAGGTTTTAAGTAATGCAGAAATATCGAGCTTTCATTCCAGGCATAAAGATTGTACAGTAAGTTAGGCTTAACATAACAATGTGCTAATCTTTAGAAAAGGACTATGTGGTGGACCACAGGACCCAGTCAATGTGAGGAAGCGTTGATCAGATGGTCAAAGATCCCTTAATTCTGTGGTTTTGGAAACCTTTTTATTATACACTGTGCATAATGAAAGGTTAATAGTTATATATAAAAAATAATGTAAATTTATTCTGTAAATCTACAGTTAAATGTCGCGACGGAAAAGAAAATGTATAACACTGTATAAAGAAAGATGTTAAAAATTGCTATATTACTGAAGAAAAAATAGAAATATAAATGGGAAAGTTGATAGGAACTTTTTTCTATTTAAATATTATTGACAATAGGTAAATAGAAACAGTGGAAAAGACTAGTAAGGACTGGAAAGTGTGAAAGCAACAGTCTTAAGCCTTTCAGGGGGGGTTTTGTATGTTTATCGAACCACTTAATTTTAATTCCCAAACGCCACAATGGCACCAGGATTTCGCTAAAATCTTTCCCATTTAATATGTATGTGGAATATAGCCTTTTTCTTTTTCCAAATAAATTTTTTCGTAAATTCCGGTGCTAGTCATTTATTTCTACATTTTAGTACTGGAAGGCCTAATTAACCCCTGAAAGGGTTAAAAAATGTTAATGATAAGTTAAGTGCTCATGATAAAGAATGATGGAAAGAATGTTGAATGAATTGTGCTCATGTTAAAGAATGACTGAAAAACTTTAAGGAAGGTATCTAGACAAATTTCACCATGAAGAATACAGTGAGATGAAGCCATATGTGACAACAAGAGTTGTCAGGTCTAGTGTCACAAAAAGGTAGGGCTAGGAGACAAAAAAAGCGGGAAAATGTCTCCTAAATCCGGACATGATAATACTGAAAACAGAACCTGTCTTTAACGTCAGGATTTTGTCTTTAACGTGTCTCTAAACTGTCTTAAATATTAAAATTTCATTTTCCCTGCTGTATAATTATATCTACTGAGACAAAATCCTGTTTAAAACAAAATTTTTCTCCTCTGACTTGAGATTGCGTTTAAAAAGGTTTGTTTAAGCATCAAATTTTCGAAAATATTTTTTAATAATAATTAAAGCATGTAGCATAAATTTACTTTGCTTTTTTTAAACTGATTTTATTTCTCTTCACAAATATTTCAATATAAAACAAAGTGGGTCATATAATGGGTCAACCTCCCATATAATGGGTCAACCCTCCCATATGTGGTGAGCGTTGACCCAATATTTTCTCATGTTTAAAATCAATCATTTTTTTCAAATTTATTATATATTACACTTATGTAGCAATTTTATTTTGACAATTGCTTGTATAAGGAATAAAATGATATGTAAAACTTTATTCTACGTTCGATATTTAAAAAATTAAAAATCATTTTTTAAAGAAGTGGGTCAACCCACCCTAGTCTCCCCTATATTAGAAAAATGAAATTAAAAACTCGTCAAAAAGGGCCAGATAAAATTTTTAAACTATGTTTATCTCTAATCTTGATTTAGTTCTTGTTGGCGAAATTGGCTTAACTTGAAATCTACCTTCACCTGTTGGCCGAGAAGACAGGGATTATTTTTCTAAAAGTAATTTTTGCGTTTTTTATTAGCAGTAAACAAAGGCAAATAATAATTTTTGAAAATAATGCTTTTAAAATTCAAAAAAGCATAAAAAAGCTGAGAAGAAATCTGCCCTCATAAACCGAAATTTATTTTTTTCCGCGCATACGTCTAATTTTTACAGACGCAGTGTGTGCAATAGGAGTGCAATAGGAGATGCAAGTGTGTTTATTAATCATAGTACCTCTTTCATTCTTTATTTGAAAATAAGAATTACTAACTGCATTTGACTATTTCGTTCATTTTATTTAAAGCAAAGATTCGTGCATACATAAACGATTTAAAAAACCTTTACTAAATTTTTTGGGCCGTTCTCTTTTGTTAAAAAAATGTTTATTACTCCATCCATATATTTTTTTTCATTAATTGTGTGTGATATGTGCATTTATTTGTTTTTATCCTAATGTGTGTACATTACAAGATAGTACAAAAGATGATCTAATAACAAACGTTTCTTTATTTTTGATGAACGCATTGTAATTACGAAATACTGTTAAACAAAGGAGAAACATGTTTTCATCAATGAAATTTTATCTCATTCATTAACTAAACACAGGATAAAGTGATAGTTTCAGTGTTTTGTTATTGCTTATCAGCTTCAATACGAATGGAATCACTGAAGATTAGAACATTAAAACAAGTGTATTTTAGTTTTTAAAAATTAAAATTAGATTTGGTTAAAAAATTTTTCTCTATTATATCTTTGTGGTGTGATATATTTTGTTTGTTTTAGAAAAATATTTATTATTCCATGCATAAGTACCTTTTGTCTTCCTTTTCTTTCTTTTTTTTTCTTTTTTTTTTTTCTTTTTTTTGTGAAAAAAGAGTTTTATTAGTAAATCTTTCTTGGACATAATATTTTGTTTAAAAATATTTATTACTCCATGCATAATTATTATTTTTTTCATTTTTTGTGAGTAGTATTGGGATAAAATACTTGTTTTTAGACATATGTGGAATGATCATAAGTGTTTAAAATATAATGTAAATATAAATTATTGTTTGTTTTTTAAAAAGCATTATAATAATGAACTAATGTTAAATAAAGAACCAAAATATTTTCAACAATGAAATTTTATCTCATTCATAGAATAAACGCTATATAAATTGTTAATTAAAATGCTTTATTTTTGCTTATCAGCTTCAAAACAATTTGAATCACTGGAGATTAGAACATTAAAAAAAGACTAAATTTCAACGGAATATCTAATAACCCTTCCATTTCATCAGTGATGCCAATTTTAACACTCCCACGAAGTATGTTTTGCCATATAGTTTTATTTGTTTCGTACCATATATCCTGTAAGTTTATCTGAATATCTTTGTTTATTTTTATTTCAAATAATTAAAAATGGTGGATTTAGAAGAAAAACAATTACCAATATAGTGTCATGATGTAATATTTTGTTAGAAATATCCATAATTATTACTATATTTACATTTTATTTTTATTATGCATTTTGTGGATCGCATGTACAATTGTTATTTTCTAATGTAATTTTAATACATCATTAAAGTTGCATTTTCCAAAAATAGCTTACTTCGAAAATATGTCATTTTATTTGTAATGCAAATCGAAATTCTACATTATTCTGCGAAATAAAGGTACATGTTCTTTTTAATTTAGTTTTATTAGAAAAAACAAACATATATTTGTTTTATATACATTACACAGCCCTCTGAATATTGTGTCTACGTGTTGACACAAACTTAGCAGCCACCAGAAAAATTGTTCGTTGCAGTGTTTTATTGTTGCTTATCAGAATTCATAGGCATGGTCCTACACCCAGCCATCTCACAGGCGATGCCATTTTAAGAGCAACCGTAAAGCTTGTTTTGAAGCATATTTTAATATGCTTTGTGCCGTAGATCTGGTTATATTAGTTTACTTAAATATTCGTCTGTACTTAAGGGGATCCGGGGCTCAAAATTCCATTTCTTTTATTTATAGATATTTTTTTTTCTGAAATATCTTTTAATGTAATAAGATTATTGCATGTAAAATAGTCTGAAAAATTTTAAGTATTTTTTAAATTTAAATTATAAAATTTTAAACATATCTACTTTTTGATATAACTCTGGAAGTACTTACTCGATTTACAAAATTTTTACACTTTTGTGTACAGAACATGTGTCATTTTAATTTATCTTCAGTATTTCTTAAATTATTGATTAGGAATTATATAAGCAAATTTTTAGTAAAAAAAAATGAAGTATTTTATGAGTGAGTTTTGCATGAATTTGCATATTTTCACAATTATCACTCAGAATTAAAAATTCTAAAGACAATTTTTCAGAAATATAGCATTAAATCTCTTAAAAAATTCATACAGATATCTTGCAAGTAACTTTAGATATATTCTTTTCATATTGACTAGTCGTGAAAAAATTCATTCTGAGCTAATGTTCTCGTCAGCGGGCCGCTGATACATACCTTCTCAGGGCAAAAGGTGTTATATCTCTGCATCTAATGGAGATCAAAGTATGCGGTTTGCGGTATTTAACGCTAAAGACTCAGTATAATGTTTTAAGCCAATAAAAAATTGCATTTCCTTCAAAATTTTTATCCCCGGACCCCCTTAAATTTGAGGAAATAGAAAAAAAAGTGTTGTTTAAAAGAAAAAAATAACCTAAAAAATCTGAGTAAAACAGTGTTATTTCATAATCCATTTAACAGTAAATGCTCTGTAATTATAATTCCATTTACATTTAATTTACACGATGTATTTGTGCATTTGATATGCAATTGTTGGTTATTTTTCTAATGCATTTTAAATACAGCATTAAATGACTGTTTTTCAAAGATAGGTTATCACAAATAAAATAAAATTTAACTCCTAGGACGCGATATCATGTTGAAGTTTAAAAAATTTGATTTTTCCAAAAATTCAGTATTGGTAGCTTCAAAAGTTACAAATCCACTTCAAAATTTTTTTACAAAATACCAATTAGAACAGAAGTTATCACTAAAAACTTTTTGTGGAAAAGAATTGCTGCTATGATGTAAATTTAACTTTGAAGCCATTTTTCTGAAATCTGATTTTTTTGGTATAACATGTGCTCTCATTTAAAAATTAATTAATCATAGAGTCATGAAATTTTGCGCTATACTACTGTTCATGTAGAATTTTATGCTGAAACTAAATTTAGTCTGATTATTTGTCGCAGAAAATTAGGTATTGAAAAAATAAATCTAAACATTTTGTCAATTAAGTGAATATGATTTTAAAAGCCAATAAAGATAGTGGTGAATTTCAATATACTTTCAAATTTATGTTCAGTGCAAAATATACTAGTATAAGTAATAATATATGAAATATTAAACATTTATCTGCTATAAAATGTTTTAAATATTACGCTCAAAATATTCATTTTTGTAAAAAAGTCATTTTGCTCCGTATGATTTAAGGTGCCTGCCTACATACGGAGCAATTTTTTTCCTAAAAAGCTATTTAAATATTTTTTAAACTTAATTTTACTAAGATTAGGACTAAAAATTGTGAAAAAAAGCAAAACAAATTCACTCATTGATAAAATTTTGGTAAATGGAGGAATTCATAGTAAAATTTAGTGAAATTTGGCCCGAAACGCAAAACGCTCTAAAGGAAATTCTACTGTATCTATCTTAATTTCCTTTTTGCACTTCATATTTATGACATTGGTGAAGGCAATGAACTATAATGTAAGAGATTCTTTAAGTATGTCAAAACTTATAGCATATCGCACCTGTTTACATGTTAATTTTCATAAAATTCATCGATGTCAGTCCACAAAAACATCCATAAAAAAAAAAAAAAATATTTATTCTAAATTTAAATCTTTAGTTCATTGCCTTCACAATAGTGTAAATAATATATATTTTAAATTTCATGGTGATATTTCAATAACTTTTTGAGAAATCATGTTTTGCGTATGGAATTTTCACCGAAAATTACATTTTCCAAAAAATGCATTTAAAGTTTAGATTTATGTTTTACTACAAGAATTTACAGTAATATACGTCTAAATTACATGGAGCATATTATTTACATTTCTTATTATTAAACAAATGCATCCAAAATCGCGAAATTCCTCCAAACCTACGACCCCTTTAAAAGCAATTTAAAAATTTAAAAATTTTAATTTTTAAAGGCCTTTAAACAGCACTTCCGGTTTGAGTGACAGCTGTTGAGTAATTTTAAAACCGCTATAACTCCGGATCTCTTTATCGTACAAAAAAAAATACAGTTTTGGAAAGGTAAAAAGTTGGTCTTTAATAAAATAAATAAAATAAATTTGACAATTTTGGTCGAAAATTGCATTTTCAACGTAGTCAGATACCTTAATTGATTAGGGTAACTCTAGGATAGATGGCCATAGTTTTTAAAGATTGAAATAAAAATTCTTAGAATGCAAATACAAGAAGTATTTCTGCATATTTAGAATTTTTTTACATGTACTCATAATATTTTATACAAAAAATAATTAAATATTCAAAACAAAAAGTGCTAAACAAAACTAAAAAATAAAAAGGCAGACGGGCATCTCTTCTTATGGCCGAGGAGAGATGGCAATCCAGTACAAGAATGAAAAGGGAAGTTAAATAGCAAAAAATAACACATTTCATATAGTTAATCATGAAAGAAATTTAACAATTTGAAAGATGCAGTTATATGATGGAAAATGAGTGAATAAAACTCGAATAAACAAATTTGATGTATAATTTCAATACTTCACTTTTCGTAAAATCTTACCACATGTTTGGCAAATGTTTTGATAAATTGTACGCGTTTCATGGAACCATTTTAAGTACCTTATGCCTTGTATCAAGACATCCTTTTTGGATGTGATATTATAGTGTTTTTCACAACCAACACAGTGATTCTAATCCAAATCAATTTACTCAGAATATGTAGAATCTGATAAATGTATTTCGTTTTCTTCGCTGCTGGAAGTGTCATGTTTTATTTTTCTTTATCGCGTTAATTTTATGTTTGTTACGTTAATTTAGTTTATTTATGAACTTTATCAATTTATCTTATTAAAGTTTATGACGTTTATCAATATTTTCCGAAACAAATAAATCGTTAGGTCTTTCTATATTATTATTATTATTAAAATATTTATATTAGTTAAAATTTAAACAATTATATCAATTAATATATTTAGAAACATAAAAGATATATATTTATTTTAAATTTAATTTAATTTAGTTAAAATCATCACTCCGCATTATTTTGAAATATTGATTAAAGGTGGTCATCTCTCCTCGATTCCATGTGGCCATCTCTTCTGAAATTGAAGGACTAATAGTCCCCCAATTTAAAGCATCAATAGCCATTGTACGTCTTTGTCTTAGACTTAGAATTAAAGATTATATTATATACGTGCCTTAAAAGACCATATAGTAATATATATATATATATATATATAACGTACGTACTAAAAGACATTCAGTTATCTAAGTCAAAAAAATATCCAACTGCTAAATTAAATAAACATTAAAATTACACTTACTTTCTATAATCGAAAAACACAACTGCACGTCGCAATAAATTAACTCGTTGAACTATTTCATACGATCAAAGTTTATTTTGCAATCAAGTTTTTGAAATATTTAGACGGTTTATCTCTCCTCTATGGCCATCTATCCTTGAGTTACCCTAATAGTGATAAATGTATATATTGAATTTTTTTTCAAACTATAAGATAGTGCGAAGGTATAGAAAAAGAATGTTGCATTTCATTCGTAGGTTTTAAAACTACAAAGTTTTTCGTACTCATTTTCATCACTTCATAAATGCCAGTTTACGACTGCTCAACGCGAAATCCTTCTTTAATGCTAATCATAATTCTGCATAATTCTGTGATAGAGTTGAATTTTCGTCCATAATTAAGCGACATTACTTTAAAGTTGCCTACATACGAAAACTATTGGTCAGAAAATGTGATTTTTTGTGACGGACATAATAAAGGAACGGGAATTTGTTTGAGCGAAAAAATAGTTCGAAATTTTGCTACCAGAGGGCGTTTTTTAATCAATTACACATTTAGCAACCGCCCACTGAATACTAGGCCTGAGCTCTAAGAGAAAAAATCACGGCTGTCGTAGGTGGATTTTTTTTTCAGAGTTTGTACGGTTCATTCAACTGCAGTACCGATAATTTAAAAAAGTTTTTACGCTTTATTTTTTAAGGGGGCGGTCTGTATATTTGTCTTATTTCATCTGAAAAAAAAATAAAGCGGAAAAACTTTTAAAAAGGTGTAATTCATTAAAAAAACACCCACTGGGGGAGAAATTTTGAATTAATTTTTTTTTTCGCTCAAAAGAGATCCCATTACTTTATTATGACCGCCACAAAATT
The DNA here is from genome assembly GCA_963932465.1 of Maratus speciosus. Classification (NCBI taxonomy): domain Eukaryota; kingdom Metazoa; phylum Arthropoda; class Arachnida; order Araneae; family Salticidae; genus Maratus; species Maratus speciosus. The sequence goes on from OZ010794.1 coordinate 165,023,532, forward strand.
TCATAACTTTCTGACCGATAGTTTCGTGTGTAGAGTTCTTTATAATAGGGTCGTTTAATTATGAACACCCTGTATATTTAGGTTATTTTGAAGAACCACGTGCAATCCTCGGAATATTAGGCTTCCACGTTGATGCAAACATAGCGGATATAGTTCAAGTATTATTTTAAACATTTTTACGATCACTTGAATTTTAATACTAGTATTTCAAAATAAAAATAAAAAACTTTTGTCTTATTTTGTAGCAGAAAACGAAAGCAAATACTGATTTTATAAAATAGAGGTATTTAAATTCAAAAGGCCATACAAACGCTGAAGAAGAAACTGGAAAGGAAATGCGAGATTTTCGTATCAGCGCAAAGGCGTGAGGAATTCTGAGAGCTTTGGTCATAATGTATGTAATTATTCATCGAAGTTGAATATTTCTTTCTTGATTTGAAAAAAAAGAATAATTAATATCTATTCACATTATTGAATTTTTTTTAATAGCAAAATTTTATGCATACATAAATTATTGGTATTTTTTAATTACTTTTTTCTCGGATGTAATAAGATGTTAACGTGAATATTTATGGGGGTGAAACAAAAAGGGGGTGAAACAAAAGATGTAAAAAAGTTTATATTTCATTATTATTATTTTGTTTTTTTTTGCTTAAAATGGCATTCAAATGAACTACATTAAAGAAATCAGAAAGATATTTCCAACAATAAAACTTTATTTAATTCAAAAATAAACTTTAAATAACTTGTTCGTTCCACTGTTTTGTTGTTGCTTATTAGATTAATAAACATGGAATTACTGGATATTAGAACATAACAGAATATTGTGACTAAAGTTTCACGTAATATATGAGATTCCTGACATCTTCTCGGCGAGTTTAATTTTATCTCTTCAGTGACATAGTTTTTCTCCATACTCTAATATATTTTCTGTCATGCATAAGATTCGAAAAGAAATCACGTTTCAGGACTTAAGGGACGGTACATTAAAATATACACAAGTTAAATTTAAATAATTAAATAACAACAGTAAACATAATAATAATAAAAGAACACATCTTTTCCGATAGCTAAAACTTTTTTTTATCTAATATGAAGTTTGTGGATAGGGAAGACAAAAGCAGAGAATCTCAGTTTATATCGTAATCACTTTATGTGAAAATATTTTGGTGAAAAGGTATTTTCATTTACAGGTACGTATTACTTTAATACGTACTATCAGGCAATTTACATAATAAAATATGTATACCTTGTCTGAATAATCAAAATATTTCTTTCAGTTTCTTCTACTTATGACGGAAGAGGAGAGAGATGGTGGAGGCAGTCATTCCAAATAATGTTGATTATTCTTTTTGTATGAAAATAGACTGTTGCAGAAGTCTTTTCATTTACAGGTACTTATTACTTTAATACGTACCATCAGGCAATCTACATAATAAAATATGTATACCTTGTCTGAATAATCAAAATATTTCTTTCAGTTTCTTCTACTTATGATGGAAGAGGAGATAGATGGAGGAGGCAGTCATTCAAAATAATGTTGATTTCTCTTTGTATGAAAATAGACTGTTGCAGAAGTCTTTTCATTTACAGGCACGTATTACTTTATTACGTACTATCAGGCAATTTACATAATAAAATATGTATACCTTGTCTGAATAATCAAAATATTTCTTTCAGTTTCTTCTACTTATGACGGAAGAGTAGATAGATGGAGGAGGCAGTCATTCAAAATAATCTTGATTTCACTTTGTATGAAAATAGACTGTTGCAGAAGTCTTTTCATTTACAGGTACGTATTACTTTAATACGTACTATCAGGCAATTTACATAATAAAATATGTATACCTTGTCTGAATAATCAAAATATTTCTTTCAGATTCTTCTACTTATGACGGAAGAGGAGACAGATGGAGGAGGCAGTCATTCAAAATAATGTTGATTTCTCTTTGTATGAAAATAGACTGTTGCAGAAGTCTTTTCATTTACAGGTACGTATTACTTTAATACGTACTATCAGGCAATTTACTTAATAAAATATGTATACCTTGTCTGAATAATCAAAATATTTCTTTCAGTTTCTTCTACTTATGACGGAAAAGGAGATAGATGGATGAGGCAGTCATTCAAAATAATGTTGATTTCTCTTTGTATGAAAATAGACTGTTGCAGATGTCTTTTCATTTACAGGTACGTATTACTTTAATACGTACTATCAGGCAATTTACATAATAAAATATGTATACCTTGTCTGAATAATCAAAATATTTCTTTCAGATTCTTCTATTTATGACGGAAGAGGAGAGAGATGGAGGAGGCAGTCATTCAAAATAATATTGATTTCTCTTTGTATGAAAATAGACTGTTGCAGAAGTCTTTTCATTTACAGGTACGTATTACTTTAATACGTACTATCAGGCAATTTACATAATAAAATATGTATACCTTGTCTGAATAATCAAAATATTTCTTTCAGTTTCTTCTACTTATGACGGAAGAGGAGATAGATAGAGGAGGCTGTCATTCAAAATAATGTTGATTTCTCTTTGTATGAAAATAGACGGTTGCAGAAGTCTTTTCATTTACAGGTACGTATTACTTTAATACGTACTATCAGGCAGTTTACATAATAAAATATGTATACCTTGTCTGAATAATCAAAATATTTCTTTCAGTTTCTTCTACTTATGACGGAAGAGGAGATAGATGGAGGAGGTAGTCATTCAAAATAATGTTGATTTCTCTTTGTATGAAAATAGACTGTTGCAGAAGTATTTTCATTTACAGGTACGTATTACTTTAATACGTACAATCAGGCAATTTACATAATAAAATATCTATACCTTGTCTGAATAATCAAAATATTTCTTTCAGTTTCTTCTACTTATGACGGAAGAGGAGATAGATGGAGGAGGCAGTCATTCAAAATAATGTTGATTTCTCTTTGTATGAAAATAGACTGTTGCAGAAGTCTTTTCATTTACAGGTACGTATTACTTTAATACGTACTATCAGGCAATTTACATAATAAAATATGTATACCTAGTCTGAATAATCAAAATATTTCTTTCAGTTTCTTCTACTTATGACGGAAAAGGAGATAGATGGAGGAGGCAGTCATTCAAAATAATGTTGATTTCTTTTTGTATGAAAATAGACTCTTGCAGATGTCTTTTCATTTACAGGTACGTATTACCTTTATACGTACTATCAGGCAATTTACATAATAAAATATGTATACCTTGTCTGAATAATCAAAATATTTCTTTCAGTTTCTTCTACTTATGACGGAAGAGGAGATAGATGGAGGAGGCAGTCATTCAATATAATGTTGATTTCTCTTTGTATGAAAATAGACTGTTGCAGAAGTCTTTCCATTTACAGGTACGTATTACTTTAATACGTACTATCAGGCAATTTACATAATAAAATATGTATACCGTGTCTGAATAATCAAAATATTTCTTTCAGTTTCTTCTACTTATGACGGAAGAGGAGAGAGATGGAGGAGGCAGTCATTCAAAATAATATTGATTTGTCTTTGTATGAAAATAGACTGTTGCAGAAGTCTTTTCATTTACAGGTACGTATTACTTTAATACGTACTATCAGGCAATTTACATAATAAAATATTTACACCTTGTCTGAATAATGAAAATATTTCTTTCAGTTTCTTCTACTTATGATGGAAGAGGAGATAGATGGAGGAGGCGTCATTCAAAATAATGTTGATTTCTCTTTGTATGAAAATAGACTGTTGCAGAAGTCCTTTCATTTACAGGCACGTATTACTTTATTACGTACTATCAGGCAATTTACATAATAAAATATGTATACCTTGTCTGAATAATCAAAATATTTCTTTCAGTTTCTTCTACTTATGACGGAAGAGGAGATAGATGGAGGAGGCAGTCATTCAAAATAATGTTGATTTCTCTTTGTATGAAAATAGACTGTTGCAAAAGTCTTTTCATTTACAGGTACGTATTACTTTAATACGTACTATCAGGAAATTTACATAATAAAATATGTATAACTTGTCTGAATAATCAAAATATTTCTTTCAGTTTCTTCTGCTTATGACGGAAGAGGAGATAGATGGAGGAGGCGTTATTCAAAATAATGTTGATTTCTCTTTGTATGAAAATAGACTGTTGCAGAAGTCTTTTCATTTACAGGTACGTATTACTTTATTACGTACTATCAGGCAATTTACATAATAAAATATGTATACCTTGTAAAAATAATCAAAATATTTCTTTCAGTTTCTTCTACTTATGACGAAAGAGGAGATAGATGGAGGAGGCTGTCATTCAAAATAATGTTGATTTCTCTTTGTATGAAAATAGACTGTTGCAGAAGTCTTTTCATTTACAGGTACGTATTACTTTAATACGTACTATCAGGCAATTTACATAATAAAATATGTATACCTTGTCTGAATAATCAAAATATTTCTTTCAGTTTCTTCTACTTATGACGGAAGAGGAGATAGATAGAGGAGGCAGTCATTCAAAATAATGTTGATTTCTCTTTGTATGAAAATAGACTGTTGCAGAAGTCTTTTCATTTACAGGTACGTATTACTTTAATACGTACTATCAGGCAATTTACATAATAAAATATGTATACCTTGTCTGAATAATCAAAATATTTCTTTCAGATTCTTCTATTTATGAAGGAAGAGGAGAGAGATGGAGGAGGCAGTCATTCAAAATAATATTGATTTCTTTTTGTATGAAAATAGACTGTTGCAGAAGTCTTTTCATTTACAGGTACGTATTACTTTAATACGTACTATCAGGCAATTTACATAATAAAATATGTATACCTTGTCTGAATAATCAAAATATTTCTTTCAGTTTCTTCTACTTATGACGGAAGAGGAGATAGATAGAGGAGGCAGTCATTCAAAATAATGTTGATTTCTCTTTGTATGAAAATAGACTGTTGCAGAAGTCTTTTCATTTACAGGTACGTATTACTTTAATACGTACTATCAGGCAGTTTACATAATAAAATATGTATACCTTGTGTGAATAATCAAAATATTTCTTTCAGTTTCTTCTACTTATGACGGAAGAGGAGATAGATGGAGGAGGTAGTCATTCAAAATAATGTTGATTTCTCTTTGTATGAAAATAGACTGTTGCAGAAGTATTTTCATTTACAGGTACGTATTACTTTAATACGTACAATCAGGCAATTTACATAATAAAATATGTATACCTTGTCTGAATAATCAAAATATTTCTTTCAGTTTCTTCTACTTATGACGGAAGAGGAGATAGATGGAGGAGGCAGTCATTCAATATAATGTTGATTTCTCTTTGTATGAAAATAGACTGTTGCAGAAGTCTTTTCATTTACAGGTACGTATTACTTTAATACGTACTATCAGGCAATTTACATAATAAAATATGTATACCGTGTCTGAATAATCAAAATATTTCTTTCAGTTTCTTCTACTTATGACGGAAGAGGAGAGAGATGGAGGAGGCAGTCATTCAAAATTATATTGATTTGTCTTTGTATGAAAATAGACTGTTGCAGAAGTCTTTTCATTTACAGGTACGTATTACTTTAATACGTACTATCAGGCAATTTACATAATAAAATATTTACACTTGTCTGAATAATCAAAATATTTCTTTCAGTTTCTTCTACTTATGATGGAAGAGGAGATAGATGGAGGAGGCGTCATTCAAAATAAAGTTGATTTCTCTTTGTATGAAAATAGACTGTTGCAGAAGTCCTTTCATTTACAGGCACGTATTACTTTATTACGTACTATCAGGCAATTTACATAATAAAATATGTATACCTTGTCTGAATAATCAAAATATTTCTTTCAGATTCTTCTACTTATGACGGAAGAGGAGAGAGATGGAGGAGGCAGTCATTCAAAATAATGTTGATTTCTCTTTGTATGAAAATAGACTGTTGCAGAAGTCTTTTCATTTACAGGTACGTATTACTTTAGTACGTACTATCAGGCAATTTACATAATAAAATATGTATAACTTGTCTGAATAATCAAAATATTTCTTTCAGTTTCTTCTGCTTATGACGGAAGAGGAGATAGATGGAGGAGGCGTTATTCAAAATAATGTTGATTTCTCTTTGTATGAAAATAGACTGTTACAGAAGTCTTTTCATTTACAGGTACGTATTACATTATTACGTACTATCAGGCAATTTACATGATAAAATATGTATACCTTGTAAAAATAATCAAAATATTTCTTTCAGTTTCTTCTACTTATGACGAAAGAGGAGATAGATGGAGGAGGCTGTCATTCAAAATAATGTTGATTTCTCTTTGTATGAAAATAGACTGTTGCTGAAGTCTTTTCATTTACAGGTACGTATTACTTTAATACGTACTATGAGGCAATTTACATAATAAAATATGTATACCTTGTCTGAATAATCAAAATATTTCTTTCAGATTCTTCTACTTATGACGGAAGAGGAGAGATATGGAGGAGGCAGTCATTCAAAATAATGTTGATTTCTCTTTGTATGAAAATAGACTGTTGCAAAAGTCTTTTCATTTACAGGTACGTATTACTTTAATACGTACTATCAGGAAATTTACATAATAAAATATGTATAACTTGTCTGAATAATCAAAATATTTCTTTCAGTTTCTTCTGCTTATGACGGAAGAGGAGATAGATGGAGGAGGCGTTATTCAAAATAATGTTGATTTCTCTTTGTATGAAAATAGACTGTTGCAGAAGTCTTTTCATTTACAGGTACGTATTACTTTATTACGTACTATCAGGCAATTTACATAATAAAATATGTATACCTTGTAAAAATAATCAAAATATTTCTTTCAGTTTCTTCTACTTATGACGAAAGAGGAGATAGATGGAGGAGGCTGTCATTCAAAATAATGTTGATTTCTCTTTGTATGAAAATAGACTGTTGCAGAAGTCTTTTCATTTACAGGTACGTATTACTTTAATACGTACTATCAGGCAATTTACATAATAAAATATGTATACCTTGTCTGAATAATCAAAATATTTCTTTCAGTTTCTTCTACTTATGACGGAAAAGGAGATAGATGGAGGAGGCAGTCATTCAAAATAATGTTGATTTCTCTTTGTATGAAAATAGACTGTTGCAGATGTCTTTTCATTTACAGGTACGTATTACTTTTATACGTACTATCAGGCAATTTACATAATAAAATATGTATACCTTGTCTGAATAATCAAAATATTTCTTTCAGATTCTTCTATTTATGAAGGAAGAGGAGAGAGATGGAGGAGGCAGTCATTCAAAATAATATTGATTTCTTTTTGTATGAAAATAGACTGTTGCAGAAGTCTTTTCATTTACAGGTACGTATTACTTTAATACGTACTATCAGTCAATTTACATAATAAAATATGTATACCTTGTCTGAATAATCAAAATATTTCTTTCAGTTTCTTCTACTTATGACGGAAGAGGAGATAGATAGAGGAGGCAGTCATTCAAAATAATGTTGATTTCTCTTTGTATGAAAATAGACTGTTGCAGAAGTCTTTTCATTTACAGGTACGTATTACTTTAATACGTACTATCAGGCAGTTTACATAATAAAATATGTATACCTTGTGTGAATAATCAAAATATTTCTTTCAGTTTCTTCTACTTATGACGGAAGAGGAGATAGATGGAGGAGGTAGTCATTCAAAATAATGTTGATTTCTCTTTGTATGAAAATAGACTGTTGCAGAAGTATTTTCATTTACAGGTACGTATTACTTTAATACGTACAATCAGGCAATTTACATAATAAAATATGTATACCTTGTCTGAATAATCAAAATATTTCTTTCAGTTTCTTCTACTTATGACGGAAGAGGAGATAGATGGAGGAGGCAGTCATTCAATATAATGTTGATTTCTCTTTGTATGAAAATAGACTGTTGCAGAAGTCTTTTCATTTACAGGTACGTATTACTTTAATACGTACTATCAGGCAATTTACATAATAAAATATGTATACCGTGTCTGAATAATCAAAATATTTCTTTCAGTTTCTTCTACTTATGACGGAAGAGGAGAGAGATGGAGGAGGCAGTCATTCAAAATTATATTGATTTGTCTTTGTATGAAAATAGACTGTTGCAGAAGTCTTTTCATTTACAGGTACGTATTACTTTAATACGTACTATCAGGCAATTTACATAATAAAATATTTACACTTGTCTGAATAATCAAAATATTTCTTTCAGTTTCTTCTACTTATGATGGAAGAGGAGATAGATGGAGGAGGCGTCATTCAAAATAAAGTTGATTTCTCTTTGTATGAAAATAGACTGTTGCAGAAGTCCTTTCATTTACAGGCACGTATTACTTTATTACGTACTATCAGGCAATTTACATAATAAAATATGTATACCTTGTCTGAATAATCAAAATATTTCTTTCAGATTCTTCTACTTATGACGGAAGAGGAGAGAGATGGAGGACGCAGTCATTCAAATTAATGTTGATTTCTCTTTGTATGAAAATAGACTGTTGCAGAAGTCTTTTCATTTACAGGTACGTATTACTTTAGTACGTACTATCAGGCAATTTACATAATAAAATATGTATAACTTGTCTGAATAATCAAAATATTTCTTTCAGTTTCTTCTGCTTATGACGGAAGAGGAGATAGATGGAGGAGGCGTTATTCAAAATAATGTTGATTTCTCTTTGTATGAAAATAGACTGTTACAGAAGTCTTTTCATTTACAGGTACGTATTACATTATTACGTACTATCAGGCAATTTACATAATAAAATATGTATACCTTGTAAAAATAATCAAAATATTTCTTTCAGTTTCTTCTACTTATGACGAAAGAGGAGATAGATGGAGGAGGCTGTCATTCAAAATAATGTTGATTTCTCTTTGTATGAAAATAGACTGTTGCTGAAGTCTTTTCATTTACAGGTACGTATTACTTTAATACGTACTATCAGGCAATTTACATAATAAAATATGTATACCTTGTCTGAATAATCAAAATATTTCTTTCAGTTTCTTCTACTTATGACGGAAGAGTAGATAGATGGAGGAGGCAGTCATTCAAAATAATCTTGATTTCTCTTTGTATGAAAATAGACTGTTGCAGAAGTCTTTTCATTTACAGGCACGTATTACTTTATTACGTACTATCAGGCAATTTACATAATAAAATATGTATACCTTGTCTGAATAATCAAAATATTTCTTTCAGATTCTTCTACTTATGACGGAAGAGGAGAGATATGGAGGAGGCAGTCATTCAAAATAATGTTGATTTCTCTTTGTATGAAAATAGGCTGTTGCAGAAGTCTTTTCATTTACAGGTACGTATTACTTTAGTACGTACTATCAGGCAATTTACATAATAAAATATGTATAACTTGTCTGAATAATCAAAATATTTCTTTCAGTTTCTTCTGCTTATGACGGAAGAGGAGATAGATGGAGGAGGCGTTATTCAAAATAATGTTGATTTCTCTTTGTATGAAAATAGACTGTTACAGAAGTCTTTTCATTTACAGGTACGTATTACATTATTACGTACTATCAGGCAATTTACATAATAAAATATGTATACCTTGTAAAAATAATCAAAATATTTCTTTCAGTTTCTTCTACTTATGACGAAAGAGGAGATAGATGGAGGAGGCTGTCATTCAAAATAATGTTGATTTCTCTTTGTATGAAAATAGACTGTTGCTGAAGTCTTTTCATTTACAGGTACGTATTACTTTAATACGTACTATCAGGCAATTTACATAATAAAATATGTATACCTTGTCTGAATAATCAAAATATTTCTTTCAGTTTCTTCTACTTATGACGGAAGAGTAGATAGATGGAGGAGGCAGTCATTCAAAATAATCTTGATTTCTCTTTGTATGAAAATAGACTGTTGCAGAAGTCTTTTCATTTACAGGTACGTATTACTTTAATACGTACTATCAGGCAATTTACATAATAAAATATGCATACCTTGTCTGAATAATCAAAATATTTCTTTCAGTTTCTTCTACTTATGACGGAAGAGGAGATAGATGGAGGAGGCAGTCATTCAAAATAATGTTGATTTCTCTTTGTATGAAACTAGACTGTTGCAGAAGTCTTTTCATTTACAGGTACGTATTACTTTAATACGTACTATCAGGAAATTTACATAATAAAATATGTATACCTTGTCTGAATAATCAAAATATTTCTTTCAGTTTCTTCTACTTATGACGGAAGAGGAGACAGATGGAGGAGGCAGTCATTCAAAATAATGTTGATTTCTCTTTGTATGAAAATAGACTGTTGCAGAAGTCTTTTCATTTACAGGTACGCATTACTTTAATACGTACTATCAGGATATTTACTTAATAAAATATGTATACCTTGTCTGAATAATCAAAATATTTCTTTCAGTTTCTTCTACTTATGACGGAAAAGGAGATAGATGGATGAGGCAGTCATTCAAAATAATGTTGATTTCTCTTTGTATGAAAATAGACTGTTGCAGATGTCTTTTCATTTACAGGTACGTATTACTTTAATACGTACTATCAGGCAATTTACATAATAAAATATGTATACCTTGTCTGAATAATCAAAATATTTCTTTCAGATTCTTCTATTTATGACGGAAGAGGAGATAGATGGAGGAGGCAGTCATTAAAAATAATGTTGATTTCTCTTTGTATGAAAATAGACTGTTGCAGAAGTCTTTTCATTTACAGGTACGTATTACTTTAATATGTACTATCAGGCAATTTACATAATAAAATATCAAGTTTCGTACACTCCTTGGAATTTCCAAGGACTCTGACACCACTATTAATGATGAGAAAATTTACATATAATTTTTAAAACACAGAAGTCGTAATCCCCGCCTTTATTCACCGATTGTGCAATATTTTCCTGCAGTGAAATACTTTCAAGATACTGTTAAATTTTAGAATAATAAGTAATAATACGCACATTACTATTACGCACATACTTTTAATAGTACGTATTACTTTAATACGTACTATCAGGCAATTTACATAATAAAATATGTATACCTTGTCTGAATAACCAAAATGTTTCTTTCAGTTTCTTCTACTTATGACGGAAGAGGAGATAGATGGAGGAGGCAGTCATTCAAAATAATGTTGAATTCTCTTTGTATGAAAATAGACTGTTGCAGAAGTCTTTTCATTTACAGGTACGTATTAATTTATTACGTACTATCAGGCAATTTACATAATAAAATAGGTATACCTTGTCTGAATAATCAAAATATTTCTTTCAGTTTCTTCTACTTATGACGGAAGAGGAGATATATGGAGGAGGCAGTCATTCAAAATAATGTTGATTTCTCTTTGTATGAAAATAGACTGTTGCAGAAGTCTTTTCATTTACAGGTACGTATTACTTTAATACGTACTATCATTCAATTTACATAATAAAATATGTATACCTTGTCTGAATAATCAAAATATTTCTTTCAGTTTTTTCTACTTATGACGGAAGAGGAGAGAGATGGAGGAGGCAGTCATCCAAAATAATGTTGATTTCTCTTTGTATGAAAATAGACTGTTGCAGAAGTCTTTTCATTTACAGGTACGTATTACTTTAATTCGTACATTCAGGCAAATTACATAATAAAATATGTATACCTTGTCTGAATAATCAAAATATTTCTTTCAGTTTTTTCTACTTATGGCGGAAGAGGAGAGTGAAGGAGGAGGCAGTCATTCAAAATAATATTGATTTCTCTTTGTATGAAAATAGACTGTTGCAGAAGTCTTTTCATTTACAGGTACGTATTACTTTAATACGTACTATCAGGCAATTTACATAATAAAATATGTATACCTTGTCTGAATAATCAAAATATTTCTTTCAGTTTCTTCTACTTATGACGGAAGAGGAGATAGATAGAGGAGGCAGTCATTCAAAATAATGTTGATTTCTCTTTGTATGAAAATAGACTGTTGCAGAAGTCTTTTCATTTACAGGTACGTATTACTTTAATACGTACTATCAGGCAATTTACGTAATAAAATATGTATACCTTGTCTGAATAATCAAAATATTTCTTTCAGTTTCTTCTACTTATGACGGAAGAGGAGATAGATGGAGGAGGTAGTCATTCAAAATAATGTTGATTTCTCTTTGTATGAAAATAGACTGTTGCAGAAGTATTTTCATTTACAGGTACGTATTACTTTAATACGTACTATCAGGCAATTTACATAATAAAATATGTATACCTTGTCTGAATAATCAAAATATTTCTTTCAGTTTCTTCTACTTATGTCGGAAGAGGAGATAGATGGAGGAGGCAGTCATTGAAAATAATTTTGATTTCTCTTTGTATGAAAATAGACTGTTGCAGAAGTCTTTTCATTTACAGGTACGTATTACTTTAATACGTACTATCAGGCAATTTACATAATAAAATATGTATACCTTGTCTGAATAATCAAAATATTTCTTTCAGTTTCTTCTACTTATGACGGAAGAGGAGATAGATGGAAGAGGCAGTCATTCAAAATAATGTTGATTTCTCTTTGTATGAAAATAGACTGTTGCAGAAGTCTTTTCATTGACAGGTACGTATTACTTTAATACGTGCTATCAGGCAATTTACATAATAAAATATGTATACCTTGTCTGAATAATCAAAATATTTCTTTCAGTTTCTTCTACTTATGACGGAAGAGGAGAGAGATGGAGGAGGCAGTCATTCAAAATAATATTGATTTCTCTTTGTATGAAAATAGACTGTTGCAGATGTCTTTTCATTTACAGGTACGTATTACTTTAATACGTACTATCAGGCAATTTACATAATAAAATATGTATACATTGTCTGAATAATCAAAATATTTCTTTCAGACTCTTCTACTTATGACGGAAGAGGAGATAGATGGAGGAGGCAGTCATTCAAAATAATGTTGATTTCTCTTTGTATGAAAATAGACTGTTGCAGAAGTCTTTTCATTTACAGGTACGTATTACTTTAATACGTACTATCAGGCAATTTACATAATAAAATATGTATACCTTGTCTGAATAATCAAAATATTTCTTTCAGATTCTTCTACTTATGACGGAAGAGGAGAGAGATGAAGGAGGCAGTCATTCAAAATAATATTGATTTCTCTTTGTATGAAAATAGACTGTTGTAGAAGTCTTTTCATTTACAGGTACGTATTACTTTAATACTTACTATCAGGCAATTTACATAATAAAATAAGTATACGTTGTCTGAATAATGAAAATATTTCTTTCAGTTTCTTCTACTTATGACGGAAGAGGAGATAGATGGAGGAGGCGTCATTCAAAATAATGTTGATTTCTCTTTGTATGAAAATAGACTGTTGCAGAAGTATTTTCATTTACAGGTACGTATTACTTTAATACGTACTATCAGGCAATTTACATAATAAAATATGTATACCTTGTCTGAATAATCAAAATATTTCTTTCAGTTTCTTCTACTTATGACGGAAGAGGAGATAGATGGAGGAGGCAGTCATTCAAAATAATGTTGATTTCTCTTTGTATGAAAATAGACTGTTGCAGATGTCTTTTCATTTACAGGTACGTATTACTTTAATACGTACTATCAGGCAATTTACATAATAAAATATGTATACCTTGTCTGAATAATCAAAATATTTCTTTCAGATTCTTCTATTTATGAAGGAAGAGGAGAGAGATGGAGGAGGCAGTCATTCAAAATAATATTGATTTCTCTTTGTATGAAAATAGACTGTTGCAGAAATCTTTTCATTTACAGGTACGTATTACTTTAATACGTACTATCAGGCAATTTACATAATAAAATATGTATACCTTGTCTGAATAATCAAAATATTTCTTTCAGTTTCTTCTACTTATGACGGAAGAGGAGATAGGTGGAGGAGGCAGTCATTCAAAATAATGTTGATTTCTCTTTGTATGAAAATAGACTGTTGCAGATGTCTTTTCATTTACAGGTACGTATTACTTTAATACGTACTATCAGGCAATTTACATAATAAAATATGTATACATTGTCTGAATAATCAAAATATTTCTTTCAGATTCTTCTACTTATGACGGAAGAGGAGAGAGATGGAGGAGGCAGTCATTCAAAATCATATTGATTTCTCTTTGTATGAAAATAGACTGTTGCAGATGTCTTTTCATTTACAGGTACGTATTACTTTAATACGTACTATCAGGCAATTTACATAATAAAATATGTATACATTGTCTGAATAATCAAAATATTTCTTTCAGATTCTTCTACTTATGACGGAAGAGGAGAGAGATGGAGGAGGCAGTCATTCAAAATAATGTTGATTTCTCTTTGTATGAAAATAGACTGTTGCAGATGTCTTTTCATTTAAAGGTACGTATTACTTTAATACGTACTATCAGGCAATTTACATAATAAAATATGTATACATTGTCTGAATAATCAAAATATTTCTTTCAGATTCTTCTACTTATGACGGAAGAGGAGAGAGATGGAGGAGGCAGTCATTCAAAATAATATTGATTTCTCTTTGTATGAAAATAGACTGTTGCAGATGTCTTTTCATTTAAAGGTACGTATTACTTTAATACGTACTATCAGGCAATTTACATAATAAAATATGTATACCTTGTCTGAATAATCAAAATATTTCTTTCAGTTTCTTCTACTTATGACGGAAGAGGAGATAGATGGAGGAGGCAGTCATTCAAAATAATGTTGATTTCTCTTTGTATGAAAATAGACTGTTGCAGAAGTCTTTTCATTTACAGGTACGTATTACTTTAATACGTACTATCAGGCAATTTAAATAATAAAATATGTATACCTTGTCTGAATAATCAAAATATTTCTTTCAGATTCTTCTACTTATGACGGAAGAGGAGAGAGATGAAGGAGGCAGTCATTCAAAATAATATTGATTTCTCTTTGTATGAAAATAGACTGTTGTAGAAGTCTTTTCATTTACAGGTACGTATTACTTTAATACGTACTATCAGGCAATTTACATAATAAAATATGTATACGTTGTCTGAATAATGAAAATATTTCTTTCAGTTTCTTCTACTTATGACGGAAGAGGAGATAGATGGAGGAGGCGTCATTCAAAATAATGTTGATTTCTCTTTGTATGAAAATAGATTGTTGCAGAAGTCTTTTCATTTACAGGTACGTATTACTTTATTACGTACTATCAGGCAATTTACATAATAAAATATGTATACCTTGTATGAATAATCAAAATATTTCTTTCAGTTTCTTCTACTTATGACGGAAGAGGAGATAGATGGAGGAGGCTGTCATTCAAAATAACGTTGATTTCTCTTTGTATGAAAATAGACTGTTGCAGAAGTCTTTTCATTTACAGGTACGTATTACTTTAATACGTACTATCAGGCAATTTACATAATAAAATATGTATACCTTGTCTGACTAATCAAAATATTTCTTTCAGTTTCTTCTACTTTTGACGGAAGAGGAGATAGACGGAGGAGGCAGTCATTCAAAATAATGTTGATTTCTCTTTGTGTGAAAATAGACTGTTGCAGAAGTCTTTTCATTTACAGGTACGTATTACTTTAATATGTACTATCAGGCAATTTACATAATAAAATATCAAGTTTCGTACACTCCTTGGAATTTCCAAGGACTCTGACACCACTATTAATGATAAGAAAATTTACATATAATTTTTAAAACACAGAAGTCGTAATCCCCGCCTTTATTCACCGATTGTGCAATATTTTCCTGCAGTGAAATACTTTCAAAATACTGTTACATTTTAGTGGTACAATTGTGCGAACCCTGAATATGTATACCTTGTCTGAATAATCAAAATATTTCTTTCAGATTCTTCTACTTATGACGGAAGAGGAGAGAGATG
Organism: Maratus speciosus; assembly: GCA_963932465.1. Lineage (NCBI taxonomy): Eukaryota > Metazoa > Arthropoda > Arachnida > Araneae > Salticidae > Maratus > Maratus speciosus. Next base: position 165,039,429 of record OZ010794.1, read on the forward strand.
GAGGAGGCAGTCATTCAAAATAATATTGATTTCTCTTTGTATGAAAATAGACTGTTGCAGAAGTCTTTTCATTTACAGGTACGTATTTCTTTAGTACGTACTATCAGGCAATTTACATAATAAAATATGTATACCTTGTCTGAATAACCAAAATGTTTCTTTCAGTTTCTTCTACTTATGACGGAAGAGGAGATAGATGGAGGAGGCAGTCATTCAAAATAATGTTGATTTCTCTTTGTATGAAAATAGACTGTTGCAGATGTCTTTTCATTTACAGCTACGTATTACTTTAATACGTACTATCAGGCAATTTACATAATAAAATATGTATACCTTGTCTGAATAACCAAAATGTTTCTTTCAGTTTCTTCTACTTATGACGGAAGAGGAGATAGATGGAGGAGGCAGTCATTCAAAATAATGTTGATTTCTCTTTGTATGAAAATAGACTGTTGCAGAAGTCTTTTCATTTACAGGTACGTATTACTTTAGTACGTACTATCAGGCAATTTACATAATAAAATAGGTATACCTTGCCTGAATAATCAAAATATTTCTTTCAGTTTCTTCTACTTATGACGGAAGAGGAGATATATGGAGGAGGCAGTCATTCAAAATAATGTTGATTTCTCTTTGTATGAAAATAGACTGTTGCAGAAGTCTTTTCATTTACAGGTACGTATTACTTTAATACGTACTATCATTCAATTTACATAATAAAATATGTATACCTTGTCTGAATAATCAAAATATTTCTTTCAGTTTTTTCTACTTATGACGGAAGAGGAGAGAGATGGAGGAGGCAGTCATCCAAAATAATGTTGATTTCTCTTTGTATGAAAATAGACTGTTGCAGAAGTCTTTTCATTTACAGGTACGTATTACTTTAATTCGTACATTCAGGCAAATTACATAATAAAATATGTATACCTTGTCTGAATAATCAAAATATTTCTTTCAGTTTTTTCTACTTATGGCGGAAGAGGAGAGTGAAGGAGGAGGCAGTCATTCAAAATAATGTTGATTTCTCTTTGTATGAAAATAGACTGTTGCAGAAGTCTTTTCATTTACAGGTACGTATTACTTTAATACGTACCATCAGGCAATTTACATAATAAAATATGTATACCTTGTCTGAATAATCAAAATATTTCTTTCAGTTTTTTCTACTTTTGACGGAAGAGGGGAGAGATGGAGGAGGCAGTCATTCAAAATAATGTTGATTTCTCTTTGTATGAAAATAGACTGTTGCAGAAGTCTTTTCATTTACATTTACGTATTACTTTAATATGTACTATAAGGCAAACATACAATAAATACAATAAACCCAAATGGAGTGAATAATTTGCCAGAGCCATGAATCGAACCCGGAACCACAGTATACAAGACTGCTGCTCTAACCAGTGAGCTACTCCGGCCGATACCTGAGTCTGCAATTTCTTACTAATAAACCATGTTGGGGAAGCCAACCTGGAATAGCGTGGAGCGTTAGAAGTGTTTCTGGCTCTGGCTAATTTTTCACTCCAGTTGGGTTTATTATATTTATTGTATGTATGTCTGTAAAATATTTATATATTCCTTTAACTGTTGAAAGCATGCGTTATTTATGTGTGAATGTGTGTTTTAATATATATTGTAGTATGTGTGTTTATTAACATATATATATTTTTATCTCTGAATAATTTATAATAGTTTAACCCCTTAACGACCGAATTAAATTACGCTTGAAAAATTCATATTGCTTATTGCATCACTTTTATGAAAAAAAAATATTCACCTTATATAATGACAGTAAAAACGATACTAAAATATAGCCAATTTCACTATTTTATGAAACTGGTGGGAATCAAACAATTTGAGTAAAAGACACAGCCCGTGAATACAACGGGAGCGAGAATTAAGGCATAGCTGCCAACTTGTACGGATTTTTGCTACCGCTAAAATTTAACAGAAATTTCTGCTTTATTTAATTATCAAAATTCACTGCAATTCGGCGATTAAATTGCGGAAATTTTTCAATTAAATTTTAGTGGTAGTAAAAATCCGTGCAATTTGGTAGCTATGTTATGGGGTTAAAATACCAAGGAAAGGAAACATATTACTAATAAATAAACTACGTTTCATATAGATTCTAGACCATTACAATAATTACAATATTTAGAATTACTTTATATACAGGGTTATATAGAGGGGGAACTAAAAAATTATAGTATAAAGCTTAACTTCAGGTCATCTGCTTCAGTCGAAAACACCGCTCGCTCACCGCAAAACTCTCCGTTTTTGCTATGTATCAGTCATGTTAATTAGTTTGGCATATAGTTTTCATCAATCTTGATCACTTCGTATTGGAATTTCCATGACTGATTATCTTGCATCATTCGTTGGCAAGAGCTGGTCTGTTTCTATGGGATTATTGCTAAAAGATTTTCTATTTATGTGTTGCAAGGAACTAAGGCCGTCTTCAACCCACATATGATATTTATGTAATAATCAGTTCCTCGATTTAAAAAAAAAAATGAATTTAATGAAAATCTTTTTTCCTGTAAAAGTACTCAAAAATTCAAGTATATGAGTAGGAGAAAATAAAGTATTATATAGTGTGTGTATGCCTTTATTTTAATTTTCAGATTCTGTGAAAGTTTCAGTTGAGGAGAAATTAAACCTTATTATTTAAGTCAATGATTTTATTTTTTTTTCATTTCAATATTAAAAAAAAAGAAAAAATAATCAGTTTTATTCTCTTTCTTACATTCAGATCGAAAATAATATGTTTGATAAACAAAGCGTTTATATTTTTACTTTTTTTTGTCCACCAGACGATATAAATTCAAATGACAAAATTGTAAAAGTTACTTATTTTTCAAGTTATCACTGTTTATAAAAAGCATTAACTAATTTAAAATCAGCGCTTTAATTTGAATTAAATAATTTGGAAGAGATGGGTGGGTATTTCCACGAGCACTTGTCGTGTAAGTCACATAATATGCTTGTTGGCCACCGTTATTTTATAAAAATTTGGTTTGACTTTTTTTTTTAATTAATGAGATATCTCCCTTAAAATAAGTCACATTTTCCGTTCTAAAATACTGGTAGACAAAAATCACAGTATGGGACTTACACGGCATGTGCTCGTGAAAATACCCGGGTGTCTTTAGAAATATTCTTATCTGTTCGTGGGAAATTGCCTTTAAAAGGAAGACTGTTTTTCATTTCAATTTCTTACTCTCTACCAGTCTTTCCGTATTAAGGAAAAAAATGCTCATAAAACCAAATATCTACATTTTCGACATTTAGTCACGCGCTGCTAATTTCAGGGTTGTCATTCATTTTCTTAAATTTATGCGTTTTCAAATGTGACATTATACTTGACTGTGTTATTCTTGGAAAATTTGTGTGGAAGACACAATTTACCAGGGAAAGATAGGCTATCACATTCCCTATACTTCCCCGCCAAATAACACCTTTTCAGAAAGACAATTACAAAAGTGCCCTCATAATTTGACTCATAATTTGTTACAATTATTGCGCTGATCATAACATAGTTTAATTTAACTTTCTATTATCACAAAATTATAAGTAATCTAAGGTCATCCCCCACCACACTAATTTCAAAATTGCAATTTTCAACTTTTTACTTGCCCTAACTGTCAGGGCTTGCTTTCCGCCTGGATAAAACACCAGTAAGAATGTATATTTTTTTTGTATTACTTTATACAGAAATCGTGCATAAATAAAGCTTTTAAATAATACGAATCTTTCTATTTAACCCATTAACTACTGACGTTACGTTTTAGCAACATTATGTTTTTTCATTGTTAAAATTAAAATTTTGGATTTCCCACCACTTTTAAAAAAGAGTAATTTTTATCTTATTTCATCAAGGAATTTGTATGGTGAAAGAAAGTATATATAAAGAAAGTATATAGTATATAGAAAGAAAGTACTGTGAAAAGTAATTTCTTGCCATTAAGTCTAGGCATCTAAAAATATGCCACTGGAATTAATGCGTAAAATTGACTTGTGGAAGGCTGCACCGCAGATATTTAGGTCCTTGTAACAATCGCGCTGTAAAAACAGCAATAGCCATTATGTTTATAATAATGACTTAAATTATCATCAGCTAAATTTCCAATTGCCTTCTATCCGCTTCCTTTACTCCCTAGCATAAAATAACGTCATTTGCATTAGATAATTCGGTTAAATCGGGAACTCATTTAACCCTTTCAGGGGCAAGGTTCTTGTATTTATAAAATGTTGAAATGATTTATTGACACCAGTATTTACAATATAATTTACTTGTAAACAAGTAAAAGCATATTTTTGCATATTTAAGAAAGGTGAAATTTTCATTATAAAATTCCGGTGCCAATGTGGCAGTTAGGGATTAAAATTATGTGATGCCGTGACGGCATGACCTCCCTTCAAGGGGTTAAGCAGGTTTTTTCGGTAATTCGCTTAAAACAGAAACTTTCTTAAGCGGATTTTTCGGTAACGCAATTAATTAGTTACCTCCAACGAATTAAATTTCTCACGAATGAATATTTTTTCTATGTATATCCTTTAATTTTCATTGTAGTAACTGAAAAAAAATACATGAAAGCAAATCCAGTAGATCATAATGCAGTAGATAAAGGTTCAAATGTGGGGGAGAAATTATGTTCTAGGTCCACGTGGCCCAAATTCGATGCATCATCCGAATAGTAATATTTTATTTACTTAATATCGTAAAATGTTATATTACATGGAACACTATTTTTGCAATTCAATTGCTTCGAAATATGTACTGTATACTTTAAAGTATGGCCAGATAGTTGCTTTATGTATGTTTTTAGAAGAACTAGTTTTGCAACCATTTAATAATACATTCAATTTACGCATACTTGTACGCATTATTTAACTCGACCTGTAAAATTGGATAAAAAAGAATTCAAGTACAACAGGGATGTCAAACTGTGGCCCGCTGGATACCACAAAAATTCTAAAGAAATAGTCGACAAGTTGAATCATAGCATTTCTACGATTAGGTAAGGGAAAGATAACTGTAAAATTTTAGTGGTATCCGGCGAGCCACAGTTTGACACCCCTGAAGTACAACATAAAAACATATAAAACCTATCATAAGTATTTGATGTAAATTAAGCTAAAAATACTTAAAAATGCAAAGAGAAAAATATATTTACATTATTTCAAAATGTCTATTTGCATATTCTAATGGCTAATTGTAAATTACATTTTATATTGAAACACATAATTTTTAATTTAAATTAAGCAATATGAAACTGAAAACAACATAAAAAATAATATTGAGTATAATTTATTTGGACGAATATCTTTTTGAATTATTACTCTCTGAGCAATTTCATTTTAAACTAAATTTAAAGTACTACTTTTTCTCAAACTGTTTCACCTGATCAGATACTTCGACATTGAATTTATCAGGCTCAGATTTAAGTTATGTTAAAAAACTTTTATAGAGTTATAACGAGATAAAGGTAACTTTATCTCATTATAACTTTGCAAATGTTTGGAGAAATTAAGAGAAACTTGCTGACAGCAGTGTTCGTACGGGTCTGGGAGTATTTTCCATGAAAAATATCAGCATTTTTTTTAGATAAAAAATTAAATCTAGGTTTAGCGCTCGAAATTTCAGATTATTTAAATAGAGATTTTCTAAAAGAAAACACTGGTAGAGAAGAATTTCCTCGTCTGAAAATCCCAAGAGCCATACGAACCCTGTGAGAGAGCATTGTTGCTTATCATTCTATAAATGTTTATAACTTCTTCAGTTACAATATAAAATTTAATAACATATCCCAAATGTGAAAAAAAAATGATTACAGATTTCTGAGAATACATCAAATTCCGATGAATACATCAAATTATTTTTTTTAAATGCTTTTATATTCCTTTCCAATATTTTTACTTATATCAGCTCTCAACCTCACTGAATTTGTGTATATATAGATATAGTAGTATACGCTGTAGATCAAAGCTTTATAAGTAAGCGAACGAACAAACTTAATGCTGGAATCAGGCGTAAATTGGCACAGTTGCGCCACCTTGTGGACGGAGTGATATTTAACATACGCGGGTTTTTAGTATGGCGCGAATTTTCAAAATCTTCAGACGCTCATGGAAATTAATTTTGTTTGCCACGTTTATTGTAATATAACGGCGTGGCGGTTATGTAGATGCACTTAATACATCGAAGTTTTCTTCGCCTTACCACACGAACCTCAGTTATTAATCAAGGTGAAAAAACTTTACAATTTTAGTGGTGTCAGTAAGAAAACTGTTAGGTATCTACCTGTAGTTCACACTCCATCCGATACGTGTCGCATGAACTTGATTGATGTGACCTCGCTTTTAATTTTGCAGTTACTTCTCCCATTTAAGATAGGACGCTTAATTATATCGCTTTGCTGTAGATTCCGGCTTGTCCGAGTTTCCTTTTTAACACTTTGAGGCGCGATGTAATTATGTTTTTTAACAGAATTGATAGCTTGACACCGAAATGTATAAACGAAGTTATTATGAAATATAAATTTATAAAGCTTTCAAGTAAGTTATAAAATGAAAATTTTAACTAAATATTTCGGGTGCGTAAAATAAAAATCAAGTGAGCTTTTTTTATGCATGCGAAAGGGTTAAAAAACATTTTTTTTTTTTTTTTAGATTTTGATCTTATTAGCTGTCCTTTAGTTATTTGACGCCTACATTCCAGTGACATGTTTTCCCGCATCTCCATATAGGCAATATATGAATTTACATATGCCATCTATGGCAGAGAAAAAAAAGAATCTATGCCACAACTTTTTCGATTCCCTATAAAAATAATGATAAAGCAGGAAAGATGTACCAGGAAAATCATTACTACGCTAGAATTTAGTAATTACATTATAAAGCAGATTAAAACGATGGATAATTACACAGACGGAAAGTAAACAAGAGGTTTTTCTTCAACATCCAATGTACTGGCGGTACTTATAAGTACCACAAAGTAATTCAACTGTTAAATCAAATGCATGCACCGTTCACGTAAAATAGCTAGTCAAATTGTATTCTAAGATCATAATGAACACGTAAAAAAATCAACATTTATCTTCTTATAGCCTTTACTGTGTTTGCAGAAATAAAAAGACGAGCGTGACAATCTATGTAAAATTTCGGCAAAATACACATCCACTGTTTCAAAAATAGCCTCCTTCCTCCCTAAAATAACAAACCGTAACTACTGCTGCCATGTATTCTGATAAAGTGCAGTAAAAGAGTTTTTGTGCAAACTACCATTAGAATTTTAGAAATACTCGTTATGCGATGAAATTTTAAAGTGAGTGGTACTTGCAAGGGCCGTCAGTAATAAAAGGGTTAATCCTTTCAGGGGCAAAGATTTATGTTTACTAAAATGATTAAATTGGTGGATGCCACCATTATTTAGGAAGAAAATATTTTTTCATCTTCATTACTAAAAAAATACGTTTATTAAAAATGTCTAATAACCATTTGGTTATTTTTAATTTAAATTAGATGGATTAACCCTTTCAGGGGCAGAAGGATTCTGTTCGTAAAATGTTGAAATAATTGACTGACACCAGAATAGTCAAACGAATTTCTTAGAAAATAAAAATCCGCTATTCTACATTTTCATTACAAAAGCAAAATTGTATTAAAATATTCATGATGCCATTTGCCAGTTTTGGAATTAAAATACGGTGGAAAGACCGTCTAACCACCGCCCTTTAAAGGGTTAAATACTATACTACCGCCCGTGCATTTGAAATACTTAAATACTATACCACCGCCCATGCACTTGAAATAGTTAAAAGTTTCAAATTTTGATAAACAAATTGTAATGACTTTTATGCAAGAAGAAGACCTTACAAAGCCTTCTAGGCTTTTTTTGTTTTTGCTTTCGCGGATCAATCGAGTTGTTATTTTGCTCAAATCAGTTGTTCTCCAATGATTTCCTAGCTATATATTACAACAAACAAAACGTATACTGACACCAGCATTTTTAGAACCGCGTTATAATGCATTTTTTGTAATGCTATTTGCTAGGCACCTCTATTTTCTGGATACACGTGGGTTATCAAGAAATTGCTTCTGATAAGTGCAGGAGCGGAAAAACAAAACAGGTTTTGCGCGATATTAAGCCATACCCAATTTTGAAAGGACTGTACTAACAGCACTCGCATAAAACAATGTTCTAGCTCATGAATCCTGAAGAAAATGATTTTTATAATAATAGTAGTGGTCCTTACCAAATGGGGCGTGGCTTAATGCCGTGCGAACCATGGTTGCCAGTTTGGCCTTTTTATATTCAGAAATTTCGGATTCACACCAGAAATTCTTAGTAATAATCTTGGTTTTATTCAATTTGTGATAATTAGCGATCACCTAAAGTGAAACTTTCTCTTTCAGAATTTCCGGCGTGTCCGATTTAAAAAAAGGCCAAACTGGCAACTCTGGTGCGAACCTTTTAAAACATATTTAATGCAGGATTTTTTTGTTCAGGCGGATTTACATATGTGCCATGAAATGTAATAAAAGGGAAAGTTCGAAGAAAATTAAACAAATTTTGATTATTATATTTTTTAACACATTGCGTTGAGTTGGTCATTAACCCTCTCGCCGAGTAATTGTTTTATCAAAATAGCTTCAAATATTGTGTCTTTAACAATTTTTATTGTTTTGTCACCGGTTTTTCAAAACAAAATTGCTTGTCTAATTTAATCGGAAAATGCTCATATTAAATAAGGCAAAATTTACAATAAAAAAATAACTGGTGAGAATACTCAAGGAGGGTTAATTAGACGGGAAAATGCATTCCCGAGGAAATATCGGGTTCCGTAGCGAGAGTGTTAATATATTTATGCTTCAAAAAACAAATTTTTTTGATTAAAAATATGTACTTAATGGTATTTCCTCCTAAACAAGTACTTTGGTAAGTTTCATTATTGGTAAGTTTTTATGAGAAAGAATACGTATTTCTACCTCAAATTACACTGTGACATTACGGTTTTGCAACTCGTGTAAACATTTCAGGAAATATATTGATAATTAAAGGTACACACAAGTTAAGACAAGCTATAAATACACTTCATACAATAAGCCAACGTAGAGTGAAAAATTAGACCGGGTCAGGACTCGAATCTTGGTCCACAGTGTATCGTGTCGATGCTCTAACCGCTAAGCTACCCTGGACGATATCTTGGCCGGGCAATATTTCACTAATAAATCAAGTTGAGGAACGTCACCGTCCACCTATCAGAATGTACTGAATGACGCGACAACAATGAGTAAATTTCTTTGTACCGCAATATATATTAAATCACAAAATTAACGTCTGAATTCTATTTTTTTTATTAAAGTTACATACCAATAAGACAGACTATAAATACAATTAATACAATTAACCTAACCTGGAGTGAAAAATTAGCCAGTGTCAGGACTGACTGGAACCTGGTACCGCAGCGTACTGTGCTGTTGCACAAACCACTAATCTATCCTGGTTCATGCCTGGACTCTCACTAATAAACCAAGTTGGGGAACGTGACCGTCCATCTATCAGATAGCACTGGATAATACGAAACTGATGAATGAACTTCTTTTTCCATCGATGTACAATATACAATATATGGCCATTAATGATAGGGCACTTTCAACCTTGGACGTTTTGTAGAATATTTAAAGATATATTTAACGGTTTTTTCTGGAACTTCAGGATTATGAAGAATATGTTCGACTTCATATTGATCAACGACGGTTTGATCAGAAGGACAATTATGGAGACAGTAAAATATCAAAGAAAAAGAACAATGTTTGCGAGCACACTCTAAAATAAAAGAAAAGAAATTGCTACAGTTTACGAATATATGAATTTTGTACAATATATGTATTCATTTGTGGAAGGATAGAACATATATTCATGGAGATATATAGATTTTGTTTTAAAGTTCAAAAACGTTTTGCAAGTTTTTAGTTTATATCATGTAGGGTTTTTTACTTAATTTAACGCCAGTTTCAGAAAATTTGACTAAATTTAAGTGAAATAATATGGCGTAATTGGAATGTAAATATATTAAATATTTGATGAAATATGAGCAGTTGAATAAAAAAATTATGTGTGATAAAACGTATTTTTCATGATTTTATAGTCAACTCTATTCCTAACAGCAAGAGATATCGGCTAAATTTCGGCCTAATACCAGAATTGGCGGTAAGTGAATGGTAGTCGAATTGAGGGCTTGACACAATATCGTCTGAACAAAATCCAGCGAGTTATCTGGATAATGTCGCAGAAAAACATCGGCAGAAAGTTGTATTATTATTGCAAGTCAATTATTCGGCAAAATATTCTTATGCATGTAATCGGCCGGTAATCAGAAAGTAATCAAAATTGAATCCTTTTATTGGGGTGTTATTGTTTGTTTTCGCAGTAAATATCCCCCTGTAGTGATGATAGGGGATGTGTGTCACTTGAATAAAACCCTCCAATCCCCTGCAATATCTTACTCACTGTCGGTCAAAATTCTTTTTCACATTTCAAGGACATCATTTGTAAACAGACAGTCGAAGGAATAGAGAGAGGAAAAAACACTTTCCAAGGAATGTTCTTTGGTGTGAATAAAAATTATTCGCAAATCAGTAAACTTAATCTTTTTAAAATTTACAGATAGCAGGACAATTAGTGTAAAAGCAAACTAACAATTTAAAAGCGTTCTCTTTTTTCTTTCTTTTTTTTTAGTTACGTAGGCATTCGTACTTAAATGTATACTTTGATAAAAAATGGTTAGCTACTTTTGCTGTTTCGTTGATTTAGATAAATAAATGGAGAATTATAATAACTGAAATTTATATTATATCATGGTAATATATGAGATTATGACTACTACAGCAACAAACTACGTATTTGTTCCGGATGTATTTTGTTAATTATGAATTAGAATTTTCTGATTTAAAAATTAATTTACTTGGAAATTATTCAGATAATGTTAAAAATCGTATTGTAAAGAAGTAGATCTTCTTTTGTCTCCGGATAGTGAAAAATTTAATTTTTTACCGTTTAAAGTAAAGAATAAACAGTCTGAACAATTTTTTTAAATTAAATTAATTAGATAATAAAAATGAGAGAAAATGATACATTTTTTCGTACATAACCAGATTATAATGAGAAGTTTTAAATGATGATTTTCACTGGTATGAGGCAGTGTTAAATGAGAATATTTCAAATTGTAAGATGCAAAAATTGTGTAATTAAAATGTATGAAAGTTCGCTTTACTTCAAATAGGAAATATTGTTAAATAAGAATATTTCCCTCTATAAAATATAAAAATGCTTCATATCGAGAATGTAATTAAAAAAACGTAAAAACAATTGTTTAATTTAAAGTCTACATATTGCTGTTAAATGATATCGCAATGAAAATTACAATTAATTATTATTTGTAAGATTAAAAAATATTTGTATATCAATAGTATAAGTAATTTATATGCAAAAATATCATTTTAAAATTAAATATAATTTTATCTGCATTTTATATTGGAAAATATTTGTAACTTAAATTGTAATTTTTATTGTAAAATTACTTAACAGAAATATTTTGATTTTAAAGAAAACAAAATTTCTTACATTTTAATTAGTTACACACTCGATATGAAAATATTTCTGCATCTTATAGTGGAAAATATTCCCAATTAGCAATATTTATTTTTTGAAATAAAACGAATTTTTGTACATTTTAAATACATTTTACAGGGCTCCCAAATGGTCGCTAACTGAATACCAATATATTTTTTAGAAAAAAATTATTTTTAGATTTTTCTTACAAACCGCCCGAAATCACATTTGAAAGTTAATTTTAGCGCAAACCTACCATAAAATTTTCTGTTAAAATTTATTGGTATTCAGTTGGCGGATCATTTGTGAACCCTGATTTTAGCATCGTACAAATTCTTCTATTCCATATCATTAGCTGATCGCAGGGCTCCCAAATGGTCCGCCAACTGAATACCAATATTTTTTTAGAAAAATTTTCTTTTTAGATTTTACTTACAACCGCCCCGAAAACACATTTGAAAGTTAATTCTAGCACAAACCTACCATAAAATTTTCTGTTAAAATTTATTGGTATTCAGTTGGCGGACCATTTGGGAGCCCTGTAATCGGCAAAAGATAATAGGATATTGTTATGTACTCGGTAAAACATTACCAAGTGACCAAATTATCAAAAAAAGCTTCGCAAAGGCTTCAAAACAGATTCATCTGTAGTCGGGACTCGATGCTCGACAGTTGATTTGCCTTGCGGACAAGAAGTCATATGTACCAACACCGGAAATTGAGATCGTGAGGACGAAAAACAGCCTACTGTCGACTTTAGGCGGAAGATCGGACAAGAATTATTTGCTGTTTGGGATGCAGCAACTCATAAAAAAAGCCAGCCAAATTTCGTGAAAATGCAGAATATATCGGCAATAGACTGAGCTCATTTTGAGTTGTTCTCTAAATACAAATAAATTATAAGGGGTTTTCCATAAATTGTCGTTTTTAATTTTCACTTTTTTAATTTTAATGTTTTATTGATATTTTTGTTGTTCTTGGGAAATCACCGCAGCGAGGCTATTCAGAGAAAAAAGAAACATCGAAATCTAAGCATTTCTTCTACATCTACTCTTTGACATTCATTAAACAAAAACTCATCTGATGAAATCCATATAATAACAAGAACGAAAAATCATGCGTACGGCATAGATTATGAAACACTTTCCAATACTCCGTGAAAACTTTAACAAAACTTTATTATTTAGAGAAATGAGGTAAATAAGAATACTAAGTAAACGTTTAAATAATTGATTTCAACAGTTACCGTCCATAGCCAAACATGTATCCCAATTCTTTTGAACAGCCCTGTGTTTGATCCTTATGTTAATATATATACTGCATAATGGAAAAAAATTTAGTTTAGCAAGAAAACGCATAACAGGTTGAAATTTCTCTTTTAGCAATTTTTATTAAATATGAAAACATACTTGAATGCTTTTGTACAGGCCTGTAGTTTACCTAGTACCTTTATTACACGCCACTATTTGCCATGGTCATTATGTCCTATTTAAGAGGGATTCATATTATTTCCGCATTACTGAATTTAATATAAATAAACGTAATAAATTTTGTAATTGGAATTTTTGCATAAGCATGCAATATCTATTAGACCAAGTTCTAATTATTTATAAAACTAGTATAGCACGAACGCACCTCATTTGTCACGTTTGGCCTACAATTTACGACTTATTATTTCTTGTTCCTTTTCTTACAGGTTTTCATGCAGAATTATCCAATTTCTTTAATTTTTTTCTAAGTTCAATCTGATAAGGAGCTTTTCTGATTAGATTGTAAGATTCATTGGTTCAGCTTAAAGGAAGAAATGGGGGAGATAATACCCCCATAATTTAGCGAAATGGTTTTTTCATGCAGAATTAACTGATTTTCTTCAAATATTGTATACAGGTTTATTATGTTAAGGAGCTTCCCCTATTAGAATTGGAGGTTCATTGGTTAAGTATAAAGGGGAGAAATGGGGGCTAATCCCCCTTCATTTATTTTTGAGGGGTATTATTTTTTTAAATAAAAGTATAATATACAATTAGTGTGAATAGTCTGTGAGCTCAATGCCATCAGTATAACTGGGCATTTTCCCTTTTATTATATTTTCTTATATTAAAATACAAAATCTTTATATAACGTATATAGAGGGGGGGGATTGTACGACCCTTATTAGTGTTTTTTTTTTGGTTAATGTGGATTTTGCTACGTCCTTACAGCTTTTCCGGCCCATTCTTGGCGAGAAACTCTGAGCAGTGCTAACTTTTTTTCTCTTTTTAATCCTTCTTTATAGTAGTTCTACAACTACAATTAGACTATTTTATAATACTAGAATTTTTTTTTTATTTATTTATTTATTTTTTTTTTTTATTTAACATCGAAACTTTTACAGGAAACTTTTACTATTAAAAATTACTATTCTGGATTTTTTAAAAACTCTTTGAATACTTATTATCAGCAATGTCTCTATTTCCTTCGAACAGAGTTTTTCAATTTTATCCCTTTTTTTTTAATCTCGTGGATCACTGGAATGCATAGCTGTACTTCAGCGGTAATTCTGGTGATAAAAAAAGGAATGAATATATATATATATATTGTTCTATTAATCTATTAATAATAACAAACAAAATACTCCATCATAACCAATCAAAACATAATACTCTATTGCATTTTTAAAATAGCAGTTAATTTTTGACTTTTATTTCTAAATCTATCCTTCACAGAGCAATCATTTTCCTCAGAAAGCACTGATTTTATCTGAAGATGATTTTCTTCCACAATCTCGTTAGCAGTATTCAGACACTTAAAATAAACCTGCATGAAAACCTACTTTGTGCACTGGTATTACTGTCTAGTATTACTTTGTTGCACTACATCACGTCGCAAATTAAATCACATAGATTAAGAATGCTGTGTTTAAATAAATTACTTATCGAGTTATAATCGATTTTTTCACGTGCCGACAAATTTTTCTTCTTTTTCTCGCTGTCTCGTTCGAATATTCGGTTCAAAACGCCAACTTTGACAGTATTTTCTGAAAGGTCTTTTTCCTTTACCAAAAAATGGAAAGCGCCATTCGATTACATACTTTCTGAATAAGAACACCAGCCAGTTTTATGCGTTTCCGAACAAAAATGAATTCAAAAAGGTGTTCGAAAGTGGCTCCTTTGAATTTGGAAAAACCCTTAAGTGTTAAGGCTGCTAATCACTCAGCTTCGGAATCTCCTCGCTAATGCTAAGTCTAAGGGCGTTTTATGCATTCGTAGACTTATCCCCCTCGGGAAATTAATATTTTTAACAGCTTTTTACTGTGTCCTCTTCTTAAACGATGTCTCTTTTTATCTTAGTTCTCAAAACATTTCTAAAATATAGGCTTAATTTAATTTTTATGCGTTAAAAGCTGACAAACTGTGAGTAAGATTTTAATACCTCACATAAAATTAAGTACAGTAGACTCCCTCAAATCCGCACAGCTTGGGACCAAAGCTTCTGCAGATTTTAGAATTATGCGGATTTCTGGTCATTGCTTTGTTTACATTTATTAAACTAGGGGGCGCTGCCCCGTACGAGCTACGCTCGTCAACCCCCGTTCAGACACCGCAGACTCTAAAAGCACGCTAATTTGATCGGCTTAAAAAGTATTTCGGAAAATTGAATTATAAGTTTAAAAACAGTGGCGATCTCCCTATAAACGGGTTTCTATTCATTTCTCTTTGATTGGGGATTTTAAAGCCAAATCAGCGGCTGTTAAATGATACAATGGCTGTTTCCGTCTTTGATTAAATAAAATCAGTTGACATTTCAAAATAAGCTAATATAAAATGAATTAAATAAACAGTCTTTGCCTCCCGGTATTTTTTAGCAAAGCGAAAAGAAAGTTTTTTTTTTTTTTTTTTTTTTTTTTTTTTTTTTTTTTTTTAATGACACTTTAAATGTATCGTTTTTAATCTGACGTAATTTTCACTAAACTTTTCTTTCTCCTTTTACTATTCACGTGAAAATGATTTTGTTAGAAATGAAATATTATTTGCGCTATCATAATAAAAATAGTTGAAAATATCATCTTAAAATATTACATAAATGTCTCGCGCAATTTTTAAATTTAAACAGTTTTGCAATATTATTTTTTGTTCATTTTACGTAATGTGTAAGGTGACGTAAATGTGACGTAATTTCTCCTATTTAAGACTTCTAACGCATGTTAATGAATTTATTATTTTACAACATTCTTTCACTTTTAAAATTCACGTGTAATATGGTTTTTATGATCATTTTCAGTGAGTTCCTGCTTTTTATATTTTCTTGTTTATAATAGTCACGTGTAAAATAAATTTTTAATTTGAAGCAAACATTATTGCTTGCGCTGTTTATACTGTTGGCAACAGATTAAATTAGTACAATTTTCTAAAATAAGTAAAAAATATCTTTCGAAATGCTGAAAATGTGAATTTAAAATAGAAATAAAACCTCAAAAAATGAGTCAAATTAATAAACTGAGTGCAGTCTGCACACCGGAAAATTCTGACGCATAAAATGGTCTAAAAATTATTAAATTCCGATGTACAGTTTTTGCTCCTATAAAACTTTTTTAATGGAACGATTTTGTCCAACTTTAGCATTAAATATCTCTTTAAATATTTCTTCGATTTGAAAACTGTCTGCATCAGCGTGTTTATCAAACATTTCTCTATAATTCCACCGATTTTCATATTTTTGTATGCAATATTTTGCTTAATATTAACGAAGAAAGACCTCCGGTCACAAAAAATTCAAAACCGGCGGCGGCGGCGGCGGTGACAGCGGTAGTTACTTTTTTTTAGAATAGAGAGATACTTTAAGATATTTTTCAATTTTGTTACTCATCTTACGTCATAACCTAATGATTAAGTTTAATCCATTTTATACCCGTTTATTTCCTCCTTAAAATTCTTATTTTTTTCTCTTAAGTAGTTCTAAACTACAGTTTAACATATCGCAATGACTCACAAGATAGATAAACAAATAAGATATTTCTCAAAAGGATAAAGGTAAGCGCCCTACGTTAAATGCGAGAGGTAACCGTAAGATTATATTCAATTTATTTAATGACATGTAAAATGATACCATAATAACACCAATTAAACTATTTTATAAAACTGGTGGGAATAAAACAATCTGAATAAAACAAAAACCCCTGGATACCACGGGAGCGAGAATTAAGAGGTTAAACCGAAACCCGAATAAGAGGGACTCGAATAATCAGGACCCTACTACTTTTTCATTCCGTACATTTAATTTGAGCCGTTAAGATAAAAGATAAAATTATTACTCTGTTTCAATAATGGATTTAAACATTTAATTTCACTGACAACACCTTTCGTATATTTTGCAGGAAAATAATTCCAATTATATTTATGTTTGAACTATACAAATAGCAAGAAAGAAAAACCCTGCATCAAGCATCAATTATGAAATACTTCCCAATACTTCCACAATTTTCTAAAGAAACTTCGCTGTTTATTCCCTTAATGGTTTTGCTCGGGTACCGTTCGGGCAAAAATGTTTGCTATCTTCAATACTAAAAGCTTTTTAATACCACTTACTTTTAACTGTAATCTTTGGTTTGTCAAATGGCAGTTCTTTTTCGATTTTACAAAGCCAAATATTTTAGTTAAAAATGTGTTGCCTTCTTTAGTTTTAATTTATTGCGGCAAAAAATTACATTTGAAAACCATATTTCATCAGTTTCCGTCCATAACCGGAAACTTAGTTAAACTTTTTGTGCAGCTCTGTATTTAACCCCTTAACAGTGTAGCCCGAACTGGATTCGGGCAAGAACACTTTGCTTGCTTCATTATTAAAAGCATTTTGATACCCCTAATTTGTAACTGTAAGTTTATCTTTATTGATTGCCAGATATTTTTCGATTAAGTAACGTAAATATTTTAGTATGGGAAAAGTGGTGTTCAGTCCCATTTTTAATTTTTTTGCAAAAAAAAAAAAACAAATGTCACTGCTAAGGGGTTAATCGATAGATTTGCATATTTATCCAACGTATTATGCTAAAAATTGGTAGGTTGAAATCATAATAGGTGGAAAATTCTCCTTCACCAATTTCTACCAATATACAGAATCACACTTAAAATATTCTATGTAGACCTGTTTATTAGTGACAATTTTTTCTATGCGACACATGTTAAGCTAAAATTTAATTCAAGGTTAAACGTGGTTAAAACTACTGAAATCAGACTTCCAGATAAGATCACTCGGTATGAGGCCATTTATCCAGTTCTCTGCGTAGCCATGTATGTATCAGCCTTTAACCCTGGAGAACGCGCGCATACCAAAAAAGTGGTGCCAATAAGCAATCTGAATTTTTAAACCGTAATTTAATGGCACTGTTAAACCTTTGACGGTCGGTGATATGCTTATGAAACCACTTAATTTTAATTGCGAAACTTCACAATAGCACCAGAATTTTAATGGAAAAAATTTAGATTTATTATATATGTAAAATACAGCTTTTTCATATTTACAAATATACTTGTTTCTAAATTCCGTTGTCATTGACCCACTGCATCATTTTAGCAATAGACGTGCCTTGCCCCTTAAAGGGTTGAGGGGTAATCCAGCTGCCGAAAAAAAGTGGTGTTTTTAATTTTAATTTCACAAACGATACTTCAGTCGAAACCTATGGATATTCAGAAGACATTTTGTGGCAAGGCACTGGTTTGCTTGATCGCTAGATAAATCGACACGGATTTTGTCAACTCCTCATAACTAGTGATAAGCAATCTTAACAATTAGAAGTTGTTAAACTCTCAGAAAAGTTAAATATAACTTCTTAAAAAAACAAAGTTTGTGTGAAATTTGAGCAAATTCCACAGGGTTAACCATCATATATTTTCTACTTGGAGCTTTGTATAACAAAATGATTTGTATAACAAAACATCAGCAATATAATATACAAAAAATGAAGACATGTCAAAAGTAGAAAAATATACTTAATATTCCGCGATAGAACATGTATCATAAGAGTTATATGTCGTTAAACCCTTCAAGCTCGAATTAAATTGCGGTTAAAAAATTCAAATTGATTATTGGCACCACTTTTATGAAATTATTACTGACTTATTTACTTACCTTATTTACTGACTGGTAAATCGATACTAAAATATAGCCAATTTCTCTATTTTATAAAACTGGTAGGAATCAAACAATCTGAGTAAAAGACGCAGCCCGTGAATATGACGGGAGCGAGAATTAAGGAGTTAATAAAAACGTTTGTAAGCCACCTAAAATTTAAAAAAGTTTTGTATCTGTTTTTCAAATTAAAAAAATAAATCTATGTAATATTTTAATTACAGAATTTGTAAACATTTTGTATATTCGCAGTATTAATTACAACTTTGCTTAGATATAAAGGGAAATTCTAAAGTTGAAATATTATGCTGCGTATAAAAATTTTTGCAACCTGTTAATGCTAAATAGATTAAATAAATCAACATATTTTGGCAATAGCTTTAAGACTAGAACGTCCGTTGTGTCATTTCGACACCTAACCGAATTTAGCCTTATCTCTCTATCATATTTTTTCAAATATATCCTTTAAGTTTACTGACTTTTAATCTTTTTACGTAAGAAGCAAACTGTCGAAATTTTTATTTTGTGATTCTATTTTCAAAATCATTGCAGCTAAATTCACCTAGAACGTCTGTTGGTGTTATTTCGACGCCAAGCAGAATATTAAAAAATATTGTTTACGCCTTTCTTTCCAGTTCATGTGACCTTGATTTCATTCTCTTTCAGTTACGGAAAGTTTATTATACTTTGCACCAGTCATAAATAGGGGAAATGGTTTAGCACTATTCAAGCGGCTAAAGGTCTCTTGTTACATTATTTGTGTTTATTATTATATTTCAAAGCATATGAAAGCATTGCATTCCTGAGAGATATTTTATACTTTCAGAGAGTAATGTTTTCAGAATTGTGTATGGTTAAAATGGTGTTAGTCCCGAAGAAATTGCAAATCTATGGAGAGGATTATCCTGAAATGAATTGGATGGTGGTGAACATTCGGACTTATTTCCTTATTTCGGACTAGTGACCTTATTTCCTTATTTGGCGAAAAATGAATCTCTACCTGACGGTAAACGATAGCGGAATTCGTAGTTCTAAAACTAATGAAACCATATAAAAATAAAGGTCATAATGTGGCTGTTGATATATATATATATATTTTTTTTTTACTTTACTGTAACTAGCAAAATGTCTGATAAAATGTTAATCAAGTGTGGTAGGAACTGTGAATCACGCTCGAAGAAAAACTCCGACTGTCTGAAAAATAAAAAAATGATAGTCTTTATTCTACGAATTTATAAAAACACGAAACTACCGTTACCATACTTACTATATATTAAGGAAAAAGCGGTAGAACATCATTGTATTAAGCATACTTCATTCAAACGCTACAACGGCAAAAGCAAAAAGAAAACTCCAAAAAATGTAACCTTCAACAACGAAACAAAATATGGTGTGTACATTTTAAATCAGATGCCTGGAATATATTCTGTAAAATCCGGATCAAGGAGATGGCCTGTACATACATTTTACAACACTTTAGACATTGCAGATATAAATGCTTGGCTTATTTATGAACCTATGCCATGGCATTGCATTTCAAGGAAATGTTAAACTGAATAGTTAGGAAATGAATTGCGTTCAAATTGTGTAAAAGATACACAATGCGTCACTAATCAAAATTATGTACAGAATTAAACAAAACCATTTCTCTTAAACGCAGAAAATGTAAAATTTAAATGCGTATAGATAACGACACAGACAAAATATTCTTTTCGTGCATGGAAATGGCATGTTTAAAATGTATCAAAATTATAGTATATTACTGGAAAATTTGCAAATACGTTATCTATCTGATATAAAATATTTTACATAATGTTAATTTATGCTTAATTATTATAATGTGAAGAAAATTAACAGATTTATTTCACTCTCTTTTAAAATATATTTGTTTCCTTTTCTTTAAGTGTGAAATTTAATATCATTTATTGTATTTTTGTATAAATTAAACCATTGTCCTTTTGTGAAAATGTAACAATATAAACTTAATTAAAATACCATGATGCAATACAATCTTGAAATACAATTTGTACTATCAATTTTGTATAATTTATTTAGTGGTGTCGAAATGACACCGGCAGCTGATTCAAAATGTCGAAATTATCGGACGTTCTAGTGTTAAAAAAATCGAGGCTTCCAATTAAGTGTAAAATTTTTCATCTGCGTGAAATATTTTCCGTATCTTCGTCTAGAAGTCTTTAGTCTAGAGTAGTGGTTCCAAACGTGGAGCCATTTGAGATTTTAGAGGGTGAATTTCAAATTTTAAATATTCGAATTTGCTGCCTGCGTCTTTAAAAAAGTGATGTTATAGACTAACAATAAAAGTAATACATGCAAAATTTAAAAAGAAAATAAGTTTTCTGTTGTATTTAACCCCTTAACGCTCGAATTAAATTACGGTTGAATAATTCAAAATGCTTATTGGCACCACTTTTATGAAAAAGAAATATTCACCTTATTTAATGACATTAGAAACGATACTAAAATATAGCCAATTTTACAATTTTATAAAACTGGTGGGAATCAAACAATTAGAGTAAAAGACACAACCCGTGAATATGACGGGAGCGAGAATTAAGGGGTTAAAAAGAAGTCCCCAATCAAAGTTCAAAATTAGAACTCAAACCAGAATACTTTTATGAGGAATTAGAAGGAAATATATACCTTCTCATTTGTACCACATCATAACTAAACACTTCTATAATAGTTTTGATTAGTAATGTATTTTACAATTTTCGAAACTTTTTCGATTATTTTTGGAATTGGCCTTCTATGAACTCTGCTTATATGTCTCAATAAGTATCTTTTACATCTGAAATTATTTAAAGGGATATCTCAATCTAACCGCCTTAACCCTCCGTCTACCAGACGGGTCCAATGGGCCCGATGGGTACATTCGAAATATTTATTCTAACCAGAAATTTCTTTAAAATAAACTAAATGTATAAACCAGACAATAATGAGTTAAGTAAATAAGTTACATAGTTTTAAATAAGAATTCTGATGTGCAATATTTTTATAAAACTTGAGTAAAATTTTCGGTAGTTCTAGGGTTAAACACACTTAACCTAAAAAATAAATGAAATAATCTTATCGTGATGCAACAAACTTTATAAAATGTATAAATCTTAAACATAATTAGAAAAGGAAATGTATAAATAGTAAACAGCCAAGACTCTAGTGCAAACTTTGCTACACAATAAATAAATATTTAACCCTTTCAAGGGCGGTGGCTAGAGATTCTTGCCACCTAATTTTAATTCCAAAACTGACTACTGGGACCAAGAATATTTTAATAAAATGTTGCTTTTGTAATTAAAGTGCAAAATAGCGTTTTGTTATTTAGTAAGAAATTCGTTTGAATATTCTGGTGTCAGTCAGTTATTTCATCATTTTATGAACAGAATTCCTCTGCCCCTGAAAAGGTTAACATGTACATTTTACATTTTCAAATCAGGTGATATATGGTAGTCAATTAACAGTAATGGGAAAGGGAAACAGAGAAATGTGCTTTAACCCCTTAATTCTCGCTCCCGTCATATTCACGGGATGTGTCTTTTACTCAGATTGTTTGATTCCCACCAGTTTTATAAAACAGTGAAATTGGCTATATCTTGGCTATATTTTACCTGTCATTAAATAGGGTGTATATTTCTTTTTTATAAAAGTGGTGCCAATGAGCAATTTGAATTTTTAAACCGTAATTTAATTCGAGCGTTAAAGGGTTAAAGGGGGGGGGGGGGGGCAAGGTCTATTTAAAATTGATAAAGATGATAACCTTGAATTGCTTTTTATGTATTATATTTTCCAGAGAAAGTTGTACAATTATGTACATTTGTACAATTATGTTAAAAACGTATGTGTGAGTTAAAGTTAATGTATGACACAAGTAAAAAAAAAAAAAAAATGTGAAGAATAGTTGTTGAGCTTTTGTGAAGCTTATCCCATGTGAATAGAGTTCACCTTTTAAATAATGAGAGGTGTATGTTACAGAGTGGGGAAGGGAGGCATCGTGATTTTACAGATGCTTCGGTGGAGCGTGGTCTTATAAACACAGGTCTTGAGGCATCCAGAGGTTTTTTTTTTTTTTTTTTTTTTTTTTTTTTAATGTCAAATTGCCCTGCCGGTGGGACGTACGCTCCACGTTGGGAAACACGGGTCAAGTGGTCTTTAGTTACTTTTAGACGAATCCGTTTAACCCTCTACTGTTCATGGTAGCATATTTGCTACCATCAGCATTCATGATTTAGTGGATTTTTTTATTCAGAAATACCGTATTCATACAAGAAATTTAAAATAGAAATTTTAATTTAAATAATAGTTAATAAGTTTAATAAAATTACGTGGTATATATATAAATTCTACAGCTCATACACAGGGCTGTGTAAAAGAAAATCGCAAGAATCGTTGTCTATGGACGTGAATTGCTTAGAGATTTTTTTATTGTGTTATTCATTTTCCATATTAATTATATTTAATAAACTAAGATATGTTTTTAGAATATAAATAAATTCATATACAGGACTATACAAGAAACTGGATATACTCTCGTGCGATTTTAGTTGCGTTATGCATTTCCCAACTGAACTAAACTTTAACTTAAGGGGCTACTTTAGTCACGCGACCCGCTCTCTAATGCTAAACATATAGAAGAAATTTTTAAAGATATCTCGTTTGTATTTCAATATTTAAAAAAAATACTTTGTATAACTGAGGTCGATTTGTACAACAGCCATTTTATTACTTTTTCGATTTTGGTCGCAGATTTTTTCTTTTATGAGGAATTCAATTCTTATAGTTTAATTCATATAGTATATATAGAATTCATATAAATTCAATTCATATAATTCATATAATATAATTCATATTAATTCATGCAATTCAATTTCGTTATTAAATAAACCGAAAGTTTCTATTAGATTTTCTGGTATGAATTCCGATTTTCTCAATTACGAAATTTCGGGAACGCATTCTACCCTGGGAAGTAGAGGGTTAAATAAGGATTTTTTTTCTGAGGAAAACTAACTGAACGCAAGGACCTAAAAATTTTAAACTTCTAGGTGTATATATGCATCTCATTATATGTAGGCACATTTGATCAAATAATTCCAATTCCTAACTAATTTTGAACATTTTTTAACTTAACATTGTTTATGCAACTTCTTAGAGGAAAAAAAAAACAAGTTTCATTCTATTACGGAAAATTCATCAGTCCGCCATATACTAGTTCTTTTAGACAAGAATTAAGCTGTCGCCACTAAAAAATAACGTTACTCTTAACCATATCCTTCCCGTAAAACGAAACTGCTGTGTTATTGTATGGATAAATGCATATAATCTACTGCAATTTTTTAAATTCTAAATCTCGCACGTTTTCAATTTTTACACCGTCGTATAGGGAAAAAGTACTTTAACACTAGAACCGCCGCAGCTGTCATTTTGACCGGTACCAAATAAAAATACGTTGATTCGAACCAGAAAATTCTTTTTAAAATAAGTTAAATATGTATCACGGAGAAATAAGTTAAATAAATAAGATAGATTTTTATAAAAGTTAATAAGTTAGTTTTTAATAAAATTCTGGCACAAAATATTTTTATAACACTTGAGTAAAATACCCGGCCGTTCTAGTGTTAAAAAGCTATTTGTTTGAAAACTGCATTTTAATTTATTTTTGAGATATTAATATTTTTGTAGTTTTTAATTCCATTTAGGTATTGGTGGCATCTGAAATACTCCATTTTTGTAGAAAGTAAAGGAAAAATGGTAGATAAATATATGCCTTTGCTGTCATTTTCTCATAAAAACTGAAAAACAAAAGCTAATTAAAATACGTGCTACGCCAAAAATATCGTATCGTCTGTTATAAAGATGTATTTTAAAGAATATTTACTTAATAACTATCACAAAGCTAAA
Organism: Maratus speciosus; assembly: GCA_963932465.1. Taxonomy (NCBI): domain Eukaryota; kingdom Metazoa; phylum Arthropoda; class Arachnida; order Araneae; family Salticidae; genus Maratus; species Maratus speciosus. Next base: position 165,064,066 of record OZ010794.1, read on the forward strand.
AAAATGCAATTTTATTAATTCATTTTTAATAGCATTTTCTGAATTTTGAAAAAAATGTAAATGAATGATTTTTGATAAAATATGAAGCTGTTATAATATATATTTAATTTTTAGTATCCATAATAATTTTACAAACGAATAAAGGAATCTGAATCTATAGATACCATATTAATTTTTCGAGTTTCTGTAAGGACGACATCGCTTTATTCTGGGTTTTTGTTTTAGGCCGCGATAGTTACGTCATATGCATACTTTTTTACAGATGTTGTTTTTAGAATTCTTCAGTGGATGCAAATGGCAAAATATTATATAGAATAAAAGCGTGCATCTTAAGTCTCAAAACTGAAATATGGTTTGGTTCTGTCTATCTACATATTTGTTTTCCATAGAGGGTGACACTAAATTCTGAAAAAAACAGAATTCCTGTTTTCTAGTGTATTATCCTCTTTTCAGGCAATTTTTTTCCGTATTTTACAAGACAGGATACACAAAATTAATAAGTCTCCATAAATACTACCGCCTTTTCCTTTCGGGAACGTTTGTTAAATGTAACAAGTAAGAAAAAGCAGCTAAGAGCAGTAAGATTTCAGCAGTTACCGTTCATAGCAAATATCTATTCAAATTATTTTGAACAGCCCTGTGTTTGATCTGTAGTTTGATATATGTACTATAATATAATGGGGAAATTCAGTTTAGAAAGAAAACACATAACAGGTTGAAATTTCTCTTTCAGCAATTTGTACTAATAGATGGAAGCATACTTGTATACCTTTGAACAACAATACCTTTGTACTTTGTATAACTCTGTACAACTCTGTAGTTTACCTAGTCTCTTTATTACACGCCTCTATTTAGCTAAAATTTAATTCAAAGTAAAACACTCTTAAAACTCATGGTATCACATTCCCAGAATTTTTTATTTATAGACGGCCATGTATCCAATTCTTTGCGTGACCCTGTATATCATTTTATCCATGTTCTACAAACATTTCTTAGTAAACTAAATTGAGTTCAGCGTAAAAATGCATAACTCATTTAAAACCACCTTTAAGCATTTTGCAGTCATACCCAGTAACCATTACGAATTCTTTTGTGTAGCCCTGTATATAAATTACAGCATTTATACACACCCTATACAATGCATAAATATAGTGAAACATAAAAGCACATAACATAATTAAAAATGCATTTCAAGCAATCATCGCTACTGTACAGTACTTTGGATACAATATAGTATCTAAAAACTTTTGTGTGGCCCTGTAAATGCTATGCACTTCGTATTGTACATGAAATAAGTTATAGTGAACCTCAGCTACATATATCAATTTCTTTATACCTGAAATAATTTAACATATTTAAAATACGCCGGAAAATTTTCCCTCCACAATTATATCATTATGTAACGGAATTATTTTGTGTAGCCCTGTAAATGAATAATAACTCTTCTTAACACCGCTTAATCTGCACAATGCATACTTTAGTGCACTTGATAAATGCATATCAATTTTATTATATTTGAAAGCACGCAACATCATTAAAAATCATTTTAAACGTTTTTTTCCCATAGGCCGCAATGTAACGGAAAACTTTTGACTGTCCCTGTAAATCAACTAAACATACCACAAACTTCATTTGAAATAGGGTTTGTGCTATTGTAGGGGTAACTAATATCCAAAAATTTCCGAAAGATCCGAGCATATTTACAGGAGTTAGAGAGCGGATAGACGGACACACAACCCGAAGTCATAAACACTTTTCAACTTTGTTGGAAAGTGTTAAAAAGAAAAAAAAATCTACACGATGTGCAGCTTTAGAAGAAATAGTCTGGCTTCTGAAAGCAAAAGTTTATTCTAAATATTAGCATTAATCTGCGCCTTATCCTACTTATATGCAGTGGTGTAGTCGTAAAAATAACAGAGGGTATATTCTCTAAGCAGAGGGTATACGCTCAAGGCCGACCGTATACCCTAGAGTGTATTTACTATAGATTTTTTGAGAAACAGAGGGTATACGGTGTTCCTTAAAAAATCCAGAGGGTATACGGCGTATACCCCCGTATACCCTCCACTACATCCCTGCTTATATGCACCCAGTTATGTACCTGTATGTATTCATTGTAAACAGCATAATTCAAGTCCATTCCGTGAAAAAAATATAATTATTTTTTTAATTTAATATCACATGGTAAGTTATTAGGTCGTTTGGAAAGTCGTGTCAGTTTGGGAAAACCAATTCTTACCGGAAAATTCCTCCCGATAATTATTAGACATTATATATCGAAATAGATGTCTAATAATTAACCCCAAAGCGATGTAAGTAAGCGTCCTATCTTAAATGGGAGAGGTAATCGCAAGATAAAATGCCAGATCAGGTCAATCAAGGTCGCACACCACGTATCGGACTGGGTTAAACTACAGACGGTGACTAACTGTTTTCTGACTATCACACCACTAAAATTGTAAAGTTTATTTTCACCTTGACTAACAGGTGAAATGTCTCTGACAAGGCGAAGAAGACAAAGCGTTATAAGTAAGCGAACAAACTTAGTGCTGGAATCAGGCGTAAATTAACACAGTTGCGCCACCTTGTGGACGGAGTGATGAATCACATACGCGGGCTTTTAGTGTTGTGCTTATTTTCTAAATCTTTAGTCACTCATGGAAATGAATGTTGTTTGCCATGTTTATTGCAAAATAATGGCGTAGCGAGAGGGGCATCCAGATGCACTTGACACCCCGAAGTTTTCATCGCCTTTTCAAAGGCACTTCAGTTATTAATGAAGGTGAAAAAACTGTACAATTTTAGTGGTGTGAGTAAGAAAACAGTTAGGTAACTACCTGTAGTTCACAGTCCATCCGATAGATGGCGCATGACCTTGACTGATGTGACCTCGCTTTTAATCTTGCGGTTATTTCTCCCATTTAACCCTCCGTCTACCAGACGGGTCCAATGGACCCGATGGGTACATTCGAAATATTTATTCTAACCAGAAATTTCTTTAAAATAAACTAAATATGTAAACCAGACAATAATGAGTTAAGTAAATAAGTTCAATAGTTTTAAATAAGAATTCTGATGTGTAATATTTTTATAAAACTTGAGTAAAATTTTCGGTAGTTCTAGGGTTAAGATAGGGTGCTTACTTATATCGCTTTGCGAAGAAGACTTCGTGGTGTCAAGTGCATCTGGACGCCCCTCTTGCTACGCCATTATTTTGCAATAAATGTGGTAAACAAAATTCAGTTCCATGAATGACTAAAGATTTAGAAAATATGCGGAGATGTTAGATAGCCTGTCATATATAGCGTCACACTAAAAGCCCGCGTATGTTCATTATTACTTCGTCCACAAGATGGCGCAACTGAATTAATTTACTCCCGATTCCAGTATTAAGTTTGTACGCTTACTTATATCACTTTGATTAACCCCTTCGGGACCAGTGTTGCCAGACGGGCTACTTTTTTTAATTCATATACTTGATTGGTACCACTTTTTTGAAATTGTAAAATGCGCCTCAATTAATGACATAATAATTAAGGCGAAAAGAAAGAGACTTTTACCGTTTCAAATAAATGGTTGCAATCAAGAAGTCTGAATTTAAAAAAAGTAGCCTGCTGCCAACACTTTTCGGGACGACCGTCTTTTACAGAATTTTTAATCTTTAATCACCGGTTTTTTAAAACAGAAATTTTAGCCTAATTGATTCGGTGTTAGGCGATAGAAATTTAAAAAAGCATTAATGAAAAATGACATCACAATTACAGAAGACGATATTAGATTTAACAAAAATACGTGACAGATTTCTTTATTCCACAAAAACTAGAAGCTTCCCAACTTTATTTGTAAAGCAGCGTCGAAAACTCTATAACACTTTTAACAAAATTTATTTTATGACGAAATTTTACAGCCGTCTTTCGATCAACTGCATAACCTGAATTCATGAAGTTGATAAGATGGCCACTCGTGAATCTGGTAACAGTTCTAATATTTCCATTATTTCTTTTAATCTTTTTCTGATTATAAATATTTTATTTGTAATTGTATTGTAATAAAACTGTTTGCCCTACCAATAATTTTGAATAGTGATGCTGCTGCGATTAAGTAAGGCAAAGATATTTGTTACAGAAAAGGAGATAAATAAAATTTTAATAATAGTTTACGGGATACTGTTCCCGAAGTGTTCTTACTCAATTAAAATGAAATTTTTATATCAATTACTAATGAATTAACTTTTTCTGAAGTATTTTTCATTTATATATAAACCTGTTGATAAATTTTTAATTAAATAAATTTATTTTCTTCTTCTTTATATCTGTGTAAGTTATTGAATTTTACACCACATTATAACCAGAGCCTGATTACCAACGGGGCACATTCCCATTAGTAAAAATAAACTGAAAATTATCCCTCATTCATAGCAGAAGTTCTTCATGAATACGGTGTTTAGATAAGAAGAACATTTCTTTAAAAATTTATTGGTGTATGTGTGCCCCGCTGGCAATCAGGCCCTGATTATAACCGGAATTGAGCGTATTCAATGCAAATGCTTTCGATCCACCTTTCGGGACGTGCTTTCTGCGAATTGACGTCCATGTAATTTTAAAACAAACAATTAAAATGCGGCATACTAAAACATTGGATGAATTCTGAAAGAATGTGACGGAGGAGTAGAATAATATCAGCCTTGCTATTTTTTAAAAAGCTGTTTTATTTTATAAATTAATATATAATATGATATATGATAAGGATCAGGCTATGCTAAAAGAATATCAAATTGACCTCATTATAAAAATTTGTCGCATGGGCAGCCTCTGTATTAGGCATATTTTAAGAACGGCTAAATCTAGGTTTTCTTCCACAGCTTTAAAATTATCTTTGTGTTCCACATAGGAAACTAGGATTGGTATCCAAAAAATTATTTATCTCAAGCAAAGTGTCATAAAATTTTATCTAAATGAAACCCTGTTAGTGGGATTTCTAGAAAGAGATAAACAGAGTTGGCATACTTGTTTTACATGTGACGCTTCAGAGTTTATCACTGAAATGTCGAACTTCTGCCATAGTATGAAGTATAGTCGGATAAGGTCGCAATACAGTCGAAGAATTTACAGTTTTATTTAAGCAAGGAATGTAATAGCTTGACAAATCTGAAGTGTTTGTGCAACTTAAGTTCAACAAACTTGTGTTCATCATTCGGAGAGCAATCCATATTAACACGTTGAGTGACACGTCGATCACCGGTGACTGACACTGAACTTTCCGTTTAGACCGCGATAGTCATCGGTGACTGACACTTATTGATTGTGTAAAGGGAATCACATTCACCAATCTGGCAACCCTGTAAGTACTGCACCTAACTGGCACAGCGAAAAAATATACGTCCTCAATCAACTAGCTGCAAGCGATATGACTAAGATCTTCTACTAATAATTGGATTCTAACCCGAAGTTGCGGACTGAGTTATGGTGTGTTATCTAAACGTATTCTACTGTACTGTCACATGATATTCGAAAACCATAGGCTGCCTCTAGAGCCTATTTTTATATTTTATTAGTACCAATATTTGAAAAATAAATATTTTTAAATATATTTCTCTTCAACATTTTGACAAATCGTATGTGAAAGATCTTTGACTTTATAAAATATTGCGAGAAAGTATTGAAAAATAGTCGCCAGTCGCATCCGTACCGGCTCTAAAAAATGTCAGCATTTGCGCATGGAGATAGATTTCCCCTTTTAATCCGTTAAAATGTGGTGGCTAATATTTTGAAGGAAAGTATTTTGGCGCTGGAAGATGCTGGGCTCGTTCTGACGCCACCAAGCACAGAAGGTAAACCCTTTAACCAAATGAACTCTGAGCCTTGTTGGGGAAAGGATTCTATGGGGTAATATGGTGACGACAATTCGATAAGTGATTAAAAGCCACGACCCTTGTCATAGAATTTGGAGCATCCCAATGAGCCCCCCCCCCAAAAAAAAACAAAAAAAAACAAATGTTATATGCTCATGCCACCAATTTTTTCTTCCCTAATTGTATGATGCAACATACGTTTAAGCGTTTGATTAAATCGTTCCCCAAAACCGTTAGAATGCGGGTACTGTGGAGTAGAAAATAGCACACAACCGTTTCAACAAATCCTTGAAAGATCGGCAGTGAAGTTTATTCCATTATGACAATCTATTTTGTTTGGAATTCCTGATCTCGAGAATATTTGGAATAATGCCTCATACGTCGTCCTAGCAGTTTATTTCTATTAATATAATTGAACTACTGTGTGTGCTACCAATTTCTTTTTATGATACAACAAACTATTTACAACATAATACACACTTTTATCAATTTTACATAACTCACTAGCTCTCGACAAATCTTTACAAAATATTTAGATTTTCAAGATTACTTTCTGTAACATTATTATCCTTACTTTTCCATACATCTGTCTTTTCTTCTTTCTGACTTCTTAACAGTGTTCGCATGCAATTAAATCACGCCCCATTTTCTAAGGACTCTACCACCAGTAATATTATAAAGAACATTTTCTTCACGATTCATTATCTAGAAGATAATTTTATGCGATTACTGGTGATAAAGTCCTTACAAAATGGGGCGTGGCTTAATAGCGGGCGAACCCTGTGTAAACTTCTGGACCTCGTTTCTAAAGCATAAATCTTATAATCGTCACCTAAATTTGGCTCTTCATCCGAGTTGTCAAAACTAACTTGCTTATTTTCTATTCTCTCGTACTCTAACTATTACCCCCCCCCCCCATAATTCATTAATCAATTCGTGATCTAAAATTACTTGCTCATTAATATTATCAGTTGTTGAGCAAAGTACTTCCTGATGAATTACATTACTTTGTCCGGATTGCAGAATAGCTAAGGATAATTTAATTAACGGTGATTTAATTGCTTCACGAAACAGACCTTGTAACAGGGCTGCCACGGGCGACTATTTTTTATTTATAATTGGCACCACTTTCTTAACACTAGAACGGCGGGAAATTTTACTCAAGTTTTATAAAAATATTTCAGATCAGAATTTTTATTTAAAACTATTTAACTTATTTATTTAAGTTATTTTTGTGCAACATATATTAATCTTAAATTATAAAAAATTTTCTGGTTAGAATCGACATGTATTCGTTTGGCAGGGGTCAAAATGACCCCTCGCCGCCGTTCTAGTGTTAAAATAGAAATTTTCAATACCAACTTTGAAAACATTTGCAAAAGAAACAAACTTCAAAAATTTATATTAGAACAGTATTAGTGCCAACAGAATAAAAATAGTCGCCTGTGGCAGACCTGTTGTAAATAAATGCCACCATCCCTTTTTCATTTCTCTTCCGGTATTAAATCCTTATGAACTACGTTTATTTCATAGCCTGAATCTACTAACCCTTTCGCTCTTTTCTATTTACACTAACCTCAGTTTTATCGAGTTTGTTTAATTTATCTCGAATAAAATTAGTTCTTCGTTCTGCTTTTTTATTTCTAATCGCAATAGCACATTTCGGTAAATCTTTATTTTATTTCACGGAAACTTTATTTACATTAGACTTTTGTTTTTTTCTATTTATTAGCATCAATATTTTGCTCTTTATTTATTTTAGTACAAAAACGTCCGTAAGGATCTTTTAATCCACATTTGAAGTATCTGGGAATCGAATCCTCATTATATTTCTTAACCTAAGTTGTTCTACTGGAAAACGAATTAACCTCTTTATTCCGAATTTGCCTCGAATTAACACTAAATGTACAATAATTTTTCACTCTAGTTTCTTCATTGTTTACATACCTCTCTTTACTCTTAAAACCTTTATAAGATACCGCATAAGATTTGTGCTTAGCGCCAAAACAAGTATCATATTACTCAGCAATTTTAGAAGCTTCTAACCGATTACTCTGCTGGGTAATTACAATAACTGTCAGTTGCAATTTTTAACAAACAAGATTGAATCACTTCTGAAAATTGTATTAACCGACGTAATAGAATGAATGATATTACTATTTGAATGAATCATTCGGCTATGCGCAAAACCATAGTTTCTAGCTTTTTTGTATTTAATTTCTACCCGAAATTTTGTATCTAAAAAATTTCTTGTGTTAATTAGAATTAATTTAAGAAACCCATAAAAATATAAAAAAAATATTTTTATCGTTGAGATTTCTGAATAAAACTGATAAAAAATTATAAAGGTTTTTTGTGTCATTTTTTCCTCTAAAGTTTTGACAATATTTGATTGTAAATATGCACAAATGTTGGAAGCTGTGTTTTTTCGCAAAACTGATTTATTCATTCCATAGTAAAGTCATACATTTTGCCCATCCACCGCCTCCTGAATACTAGGCCTGAGCGCTGACACAAAAATGGCGACTGCCGAAGGCGGATTTCTTTCATCGTGTGTACGGTCCCTTAAATATTCCTACCAATAATTTTTTTAAAGTTTTTTCCGCTTCTTTTTTCGGAAAATAAACAAGGTAGAGAAATCTTTTATAAAATACTGGTGGCAGCATTTAAGGGACCGTATCTACACTAAAAAAATCCGCCTTCGGCAGCCGCCATTTTTCTGTCATTTTTGTGTGAGCGCTCAGGCCTAGTATTCAGGGGGCGGTGGCCCATCAATAAACCGACGATTTCTTCTCATAAAAGACTTAAGATTTAGATAAAACCAGAACGTTAAGCTGGTGTCGATTCGACACCGATCAAAGGATAAAATGCTGACTCGAACCAGAATTTTGTTCGTAAAATTAGTCAAATTGTAACTAGAAAAAACTCTGTTAAATAAATAAATGAAATTGTTTTAAATACCAATTCTGGTGATAAAATGTTTTCATTGAGGTTGGGTAAAATTTCCGAAAGTTCTAGAGTTAAAGATATTTTTTTCATCTATATTCAAACAGTATATGCAATACAGTCCTCAGCAAAATTTTAGACACTGGTGAGTTTTAATCTTTAAATAAAAAATACGAACACTTGGGTTATACAAATGGCTGTACTTATTTTTAAATATATTTTAAACGTTTTAGGCCAAAAAATAACAATTTTAATGTAGGGTATTATTTAATTTTACTAAAAAAAAGTGAAATTTGCATATTGTAAAAGTTTAGACACTTTTGTGATTTTTTGGCAATTGTTCAAGAAAAAACGCATATTTCAAAATTATTACGTCATATGCATGAAGTATTTAAATACACCTCGCGATAGAATCGGTTAGTGAAGGTGCCGCGATCTAGAAATTTTCATCAAGATGAAGTAATTAAAGCAAGGAAGCTGAAATCGAAAGGGAAGACTGTTGCAGAAATTTCAGCTACTTTGAATCGTCCAACGAAGTCTGTCTATTAAGTACTGTCTAAGGGTCACTCTTTCAAAGCATAATATAAATCTGAAAGGCCTCTTGTGGCCAGAAAACGAGATTATAGAAGGATCCATAAACTGATATCCAGACAAATGATGACTGCTAATCGCATTAAAAGTGAGTCAGAGCTTTCCGTGTGAACGGATATTTCCGTAGATGAATTGTAGAAGTTGTACATTAGTTTAGATGAAAATGATAAAACAACTAGCTTTGAAATCTCACAACAATTTGACCCCTTTCCGTCGCGGAGTAATTCTGTTTATAAAACTGATGAAATAATGACTGAAACCAGAATTTATAAACGAGTTTATCAGAAAGTATGAACTTGCTTATTTTCACGTACATAACAAAAGGAAAATTTTAATTAAATCTTCTTGGTGCGGCTTGTCAGTTTAGGAATTAAAATTAGGTGTACCTTTAAAGGACTCTGCTCTCGAAAGAATAAATGATTTGGGCCTCACTTTGTTTTAATACTAAGGTATCTCTGGAATTTCTCAATCGACGACAAACGGCGTAAGACAACATACATACATTGGAAAACACTTTACAGGCATTTAGTGAACTTTTAGCTCTTCCAAAGTATGTATTTGAGCAAGATAATGCGTCTGTTGATGTTGTATACAAATCAGAAAATTGGTTTAACTCTCAAAATATTACTGTTATCGACAGGCTCACATGTAGCCCTCATCTGAACCCAATCGAATACTTTTATGGCATCATATCTCATACGGTTCATGTATTTTTTTGACAATACTCCACTGTAAATGAACTTCGATCAGCTGTTGAACGTGTTTGGCACGAAATAGACCTCCAAGTAATGCAGGATTTAGTTTCTTCGAAGTCACGGATATGCATTAATAGCAATCAATGTATGTACAGTTCGATTTTAATTTATGGATATTTTTCTGTTAACAGACAAATTGTCTATACTTTTGCCACAATGTTAATTTTTTTTTTTTTATTATTCTATATTATCTATAGTGTATAAATTAAAATTTATTGTTTGGGTATGACAGATAAGTCCACAGTAATACATGACAGTTGCGTTACAACAATTCGTTACATACTTCTCAGTACAGAAGCATAATCGTTCTTTGTCTAAACTTTTGCTCAGCGCTGTATAATTTAAGATGGAATATGATTTAAGACAATATGAGATATAATTTAAGGCATGTTTTAATAACCAACGATTTCTTCGCATAAGTTAGAAAATGGTGTTTTTACCATCTACATGCAAACGGTAGATGCAATATAAATTAAGGGTTTTAATCAGTGAAGTAGTTCAAAAATGATTTAAATTTTACAATAGGTCCAGGGATGAAATTTCCAATTTTTTGATACCTGTATTGTCTTAGAGAAAATGTTGTTCTGTTAAATCGCAAAAAAAAATGTTCCGATTAACCATTTCCGGCACACTGTGCCCGGGTCGGGATACGTAATTTTAATTCCAAACTTACGAACGGCACCAAGAATAATTTAGTAAAATTTTTCTTTTACAATGAATAGTTAAAGTAACATGTTTTTAATTTCTAAAAAAGTCGTTTTAAAATTCCGGTATCAGTTAATCATTTCTTCATTTTACAACAAAAACTGCCCGTTCCGGAAAGGGTTAAATAAAATAACATTTTCTCTAACAAAATACTGGTGCAAAAAAAAACGGAAAGCTCATATCTGAATATGTCATACTTTATGACCGCCTTTTAAGTAGTTTTTGCCGTTCCACTAGTCTTTATTGTTCAGCTTGCTTGATTGCTACTATTTTTACAAATATTTCAATTTACATTACTCTCATAAACATTAATATTGGACTAAAAACGGAATTATTTCTACTTCCAAAAGGTGGTTGCAATCAAGCAATCTATTTTTTTTTTTTTTTTTTTTTTTTTTTTTTTAAGTTGGTAATCTGAACAATCTGCTCTTAACACAAAAACTCATTATTCCTAAAGAAGCTCCCACAAATTTAGTACGACACAACGTCTATTACATTACTTTCACAATTAAATTTTACAGTTGTCTGCTGATCAACTGTATAACTTGAACTACAGAAGAACATACGATTCATCCCATGCAATGCATTTGATAAATTTCAAATACTTAAATAATATTCTGGAAAATTTTCCTGGTTGCATAATTTTTATTATTATTACAAAACCTTTATAATTATAAAAATCTTTGTGCTGCCAGCAATTTTGAATAGCAACATTTTTGCAGTAAAATAAGGCAAATATTTCTTTGGCAAATTATTAATTTTAATAATTAAAGGTTTTTTTTACGGAACTCTTGACACGAAAGGATTCATCAGTGGTTTATTTTTAATTTTTTACATTTGAATACTTAAATTGAAAAGAATCTTGCCATGTAAGAAATTAAACGTAATGAGGTTTAATGTATATATATATATATATATACTAGGGGGCTCTGTCCCCTGCAAGCTACGCTCGTCAACCTCCCCTTCAAACACCGCAGAATCACGCTAATTTGATCAGTTTTTAAAAGATTAGAGAAGATTGAATTATAATGAAAAAACCTATAGCGATTTCTCTGTAAACGGGTTTCCATTCAATTCCATTTGATTGAGAAAATATAAGGCCAAATCAGTTTCTGTTAAGACATCCAATGGTTGTTTTCGTGTTTGATTAAAAAAGATCAGTTAAACATTTGAAAAGAAGCTAAAATAAAATGAATTAAGTAAACAGAGTTTTTGCCGACCGGTATTTTTTAACAGCGTTATAAAACGATTGATATAATACAATTTACTACAATTACTGCAATTTACTGCTTTAACCCACTCAAGGGCGATGGTTCATTTTTGGACCACTTAATTTTAATTCTTAAATGCCGCATTGGCAGCAGAACATTGGAATGGATTTTTTTCTTTTATTAAGTAAGTGAACAAGCCTTTTGGCACGTCGTAGGATTTGTATAGACTTGGAGAGGTACCGCATGATTGAGTATATACCAATCGTGCGATTCTATAAATGTCAAGCTTTTGGTCATGTTGCAAATAGATGTGCTGGGGATCTAAAATGTGTAAAATGTGCAGGAAAGTACAACATAAAGGATTGCACCGTGGACACAGTTACTTGCAGTAATTGCTTCTTTCAGGATGATGAAATTGATCATTCCCATCGTGCCGATAGCCCGAACTGTCCGTCTTTTAAGGCTTACAGGGATGGACTTTTAGCCAAACGATTGTGATAGTTGTCTCGGGCTCTTCGGCTGATGATTACGGATTAAATTTTATCGAGATAAATCTTCATCACTGTGCGGATGCCACTGATGCTCTTATTAAATACGTATTTTCTTTTAATGTACATTTTGTACTTTGTCAAGATCCATATTTGGTTAACGGTTGTTTTGTTGGTCTTCCTCCTGACTGGGTTTACTTTATTTCTTTTGCTGGTACTGCAGCTATTATTTCAACTTTGTCAGGACATGCATGTGTGAAAAGTTTTGAGTCGAGAAATAGTATTTTTGTAAACTTGCAAACAGCAAAAGGTTTCATTATTATTGGTTCAGTGTACTCACCACCTTCTGGAAATTTTCAAGATGACATGGACCCATGGACTGACTTTTATCCAGATTTTTCCAGGTATGTGATTGGAGGAGACTTCAACATCCCGCTTAATATGAAGGGATATACTTGCGACAGTGACAGGGCTGAGTCTCTTTTGCAGTTATTAATGTCTCACAGCCTATTTATTCTAAATGACCCAGAGGCACCTCATAGTTACGTTCAAGACGACCGAAAGGGCCGTCCAGATCTTACGCTGGGCGGTAACGAAATTGTACAGGTTTTGGATAGTTGGTCTGTAGAGGATAGTGTTTTTTCATACAGGGATCATCGGTACATCAGGTTTCACCTTGTTCTTGAACCCTCTTTTAATACTTGCACAAGATATAAAACAAAAAAACAAGAGTTTATATAATTTCAACAAAAGACTCTTGGAGTATCTCCCTCAGTTGATGAACACATTACGTAGAGTTTTTAGTCCTGATGCACTAGAAGATTGGACGGCTAATTTTTATGACCTTTTGCATGAGATTATGAGTGCTTGTTTTAAAAGAGCTTCATTATCATATAAACCTACGGCAAAATGGTATACAGAAATTCTTAGGGTTGAAAGAAACAAAGTTAACGCCTTGTATAAGCGTTATAGGAAGAATTTGAATAGAGAAGATTACAAGGATAAATATCTTACTGCTAGAAGAAAATACAAAAGTAATTTACGTCGTGCAAAACGACAGGGTTGGCTGTCATTCTGTGAACGCACTGATAATGCCTATGGGTCTCTATACAGACATGTCTCAGGTAAAACCCTGAAACATAACGACATGATCTTTACTACATTAGAAGAATCTTCTGTGTTTGACACATATGATAGCGTAGCACATAGCCTTATGGCTGGTCATTTTGACGTGGATTATCGACCTTCTGTCCCTTATGAGTACATTAACTCATTCAATTATTCCTTATCACCTGATTTTATTCCATTTAAAGAAGAAGAACTCTTTCATGTACTGCGCCTTCAGGACATAAATAAAGCTCCAGGACCGGACGCTATTGGTGGAATAATTATTAAAAAGTTGTGTAACAGATTTACAACTCTTATGTTGACGCTATTTAATATTTGTCTTTCACTTGGTCACTTCCCAAAATGTTGGAAACGAGGAATGATCATCTTTTTTTCGAAAACGTAATAGGACAGCTGAAAAAATTAATTCGTATCGACCTATTACTCTTCTCCCTATGATGGGTAAGTTATATGAAAGACTTTTAAAACTTCGAATTATTACAATGCTGGAGTCTTCTAATTATCTTGATGATGGACAACATGGCTTTCGTGAGGGACGGAGCACCTTGACAGCACTTTCTGCGTTAAATAATATCATTGGAGAAACACTATCAGTATATAAATACTGTGCAATGATTTCTTTTGATATCAGTGGTGCCTTCGACGTTTTGGATTGGCGTATTGTAGCCGATATCATAAATATCTTACCTATTTTTGATTACATGAAGTCTACACTTAAAAATTACATGAGTCATAGGCTTATTTGTTTTAAATATACGCATGGATTAACATGGTTTTATGTATTCCGTGGCTGCCCGCAAGGGTCATGTCTTGGGCCGTTTATCTGGACACTAGTTGCTGACAGAATTTTAAAGAGTTTCAAGCAGAGAGGATTACTGATTATTTCTTATGCTGATGATAGCGTTATTATAGAGGGCGCAGTTACGCGCTCCGCGCTAGAACATAAAATGAATACTAGTGTTCATCACTTTTCGGATATCTGTTCTATACATCATTTGCAAATTAGTGCAGAGAAGTCAGTCGCAATGCTGTTTGGGAGTCACACTCTTAGTAAAAGAAGACCAATTTTTAAACATAATGACAAAAGTATCAGTGTAAAGGACAATATTCTTTATTTGGGATTTCTACTTGACAGCAATTTTCGCTGGATGGATCACCTAGACATGATTAGAACTAGGCTTAACGATTTCACGTGTAAAATGCGCCAAACCAGAATCCGTGATAGAGGTCTTCCATCTATTTATCTTAAAATATGGTACAATACCGTCTTGAAGAAACGTATTTCATATGGGCATGAGATCTGGATGCCTGACTTAAATCATCATGGCAAAACAAGATTACTCTCATGTCAACGTCTATGTCTGCTATCTGTCTTAAAGGCATATCGTACGATTTCTAATGACATTCATTGTGTGTTTTGGTGGGTG
The DNA here is from genome assembly GCA_963932465.1 of Maratus speciosus. NCBI lineage: Eukaryota > Metazoa > Arthropoda > Arachnida > Araneae > Salticidae > Maratus > Maratus speciosus. The sequence continues at coordinate 165,079,168 of OZ010794.1, forward strand.
CCCCACCACTTGACATAGAACTGAATTTGTCTTCTAAGCGTTATAATATCATTTATGGAAATGGTACAGTCTTGATTGACAATATGTGTTTTAAAGGTCAAGATTTTATGAATAAACTGAGGACATATAATTATCCTTACTTCTTTGAAAACTTAAATATAAAATTTGTTAAGCCAGTGGTTGATACAGTACCAGTGGTGAATCATCCGATACTGTATACTGATGGTTTTCGAATGATGAAGAGTGTAGGAGCTGCATTTACGGTTTGGTATAGGGATTCTTTTATGCTAGACATGAGATTAAAATTACATGACTATAACTCTGTTTTTCAAGCAGAATTGGCTGCGGTAGATTAGGCTATCAGTTGGTGCATCGGCTCCCCGCATGATTCATTTCATCTTTATACTGACAGCTTGTCATCAATTTACGCTCTTCAGAGCTTATTTCCATCTAAGGGTCAGCTTTTTAATATCTTCAACTCTTTGCGCCTGTTACATAATAAAGTCATATATATTGGCTGGATAAAATTGCATGTTGGAATATCAGGAAATGAAAAAGCGGACATGTTGGCAAAATCAGTTATTATAAATGATCTGTATGATAAAGTTCTACGCATTCCTGCACCAACTTCTATTTTAAAGCGTCATTTTAAAACACTTCTACATGATCAATGGCAGGTTTCTTGGGAAAATTCGGAGAAGGGAAGAGATACTTATGCGATATTAAACAAGGTTAACGATTTATTTCTATGTGAATCCCAGGTGATAGGTTATTTTCATTCTTCATTTGAAGCATTTCCACAGTATCTGTTTAAAATAGGAAAACGCCCAAATAACCGGTGTAACTGTGGTGATGTAGGAAGTATACAACATTATTTGTTTGGACATTGTCCGTTAATGCCTTGTACATTTAAATTCAACAGGAATTGTACACTGAGATGGAACATTCGAAACGTTCTCATCACCCGTTCGAACTATAGAAAACTGTGTGCTATGTACAACGCACTTAATAGGGAATACTCATTTATTGGGTATAAATTTTGATAATTTTTACACATGTAAATATTTACTTCTATCATACTGTTAATACTCATCAGTGGTTCGCTACGGACATTACGTGGTTTTCTGACACTACATCAAAGGCTCAACATTGTGCCTTTTATAGTAACTGTCCTTTGTCTGACATTTTTGTTGGCGGTGACTTTCTCTTGAGGTCTGAACATTATGGTGATCTTTCTTCAAGTTAGTTTTTCTTACATAAAACTTTTATGAACATTTTTCTTTCGAACACTGAACTCATTTGAACATTAGTGAACAGTGAACTTTTATGAACATTTACACTTCATAATCTTGAACAAGGATTTATAGTGTTAATTTTTGTTATACATTTAAGTCACTTCACTTTTGTTTTTATTTTTATTATTATGATGAAAGCAACATCAATTGTTTTGTAAATTTACGATTTACTATGCAAGTTCGTCAGAATATGTGCCTATTTCCTTGTTATTTTGGGTGCTTTCCGATGTCCGGCATCGGTGATTGTTGTGGGGATTTTCCACCGGAGCGTTACATCCTATGCCATTCTTTGGTTGGTGCTCCGGTCGGGTGATCAAGTAAGTGAACAAAAGCATTTTCGTATTTCGAAATTTGTTTGTAAAATCCGGTGTCATTCACTGATTTCAACATTTTACGAATAGAAGTACCATGCGTCTGAAAGGGTTAAACGCATATTAATGTATTTATTATTTTAAAGTTTCCTTTCTCTTTTAATATTCACCTGTGAATACAATTTTCAAGACATAATTTTCAAAATTTCCTGCTTTTAACACGTACTCATTTAATAAAAATTTTAAAGTTTTTTTCTGTTTTTAATAGCCATGCGTAAATTAATGTTGCATAAATTAATGTTGCATAAATTAATATTTAACACAGATGTCATATAAGCACCGGGTTCGGCGTGATATTTTTTACGACAATTTGGCGAAAACCTCGTTTTCGAATACCAGTTACATTACTTATTTTAAATTATTTTCTATTGTTTTAACCCTTTCGCTACGAAGCCGCCCCAAACGGCCGAACAATCAAACTACGGCGAAACCGCCCGAACGCCTGAGAAACAGGTATTCCGTTTCCATCCCCCTCGGAAATATCCAGCTGTTGTCCCTGAGTAAGTGCGAGGGGAGTGATTGATGCGGGGACTATTGCAGTGAACGGATGGGGAATTTCAGAAGGAAAACACTTTCTACATGTTCTTTCTATTGGTGATACATGATATATTTGCTAAACTTTATGCGTTATTGAAATTTGTATTTTACAATGATATCATTTTTTAAATTTAACTTAGTTGTCTGAATTTTATTCAGTTGTTTGTATACAGTACATAAAATGTATCGCAGAGGAAAAAGTCTAACTCAAGAAGAAGCGTTAGCAATAATTTTTAAGAGGATATAGATGAATCTGAATCTGATAAATCAGAAGATGAATATGATTCTAAGGAAACTATGCAATTACCCTATGACGAATCAGTGATGCTGATAATCTATGGGATTATTGTTTACATATTTTTAGCTTGCATTTTAATTATTATTTTTTAAAGGTTTTATTTTTTATTTATTTATTATTATTATTATTATTTTGCATAGGGTACCTGAAGTCGATAACTTTTATTGTGCGTCAGGATGGGGAGTGTGGCGCCGAAATACATGTTTGCTCCGGGCGCAAAAAGAGCTAGTTTCGGTCATGATAATGAATATTAGATCCATTTATTACAAATTTATAAAAATTGACTATGTCCATTTTCCAGAATAAAAATTTAAAAAAAATATATTCTGCTAACTTCATGATTATTAACAACATGAATGCATTTATCACAAATTTGTAAAACTTTAAAAGGTTGTCCATTTTTCAGAATTAGAAAAAAAAAATCCCCTAGATAGCTTTATTTTCTATATTCTTTTCCTTTTTTTAGTTACTGTATTTTCTATATGTTTGAAAACTTAGAAAATCCATTACATCCATTAGGATCTATATTAATGAACAGGGCCGAAACTAGGGGCGTATGTGCCCGGGCGCGAGCACGAAATAGAAGGGCAGGGGGCGTGAATTTAAGATTTTGTTTGTTGTTTCATACAAATATATATATATGAAATACAAAGTAACTCACAAGCTAATGTTAAACCTATGAGAGATTTCTTTTCAAAATTTTCGCCTGCACTTAAATATTTTAAATTTATTGGGTTTTTTTTCTTTCTTAGGATAGCTTAGGTTGATCTTTAGAGTTTCTATATTTTGAGATTTTGAAACCTGTATTGAAAGTGAAAATAACTTTCCAAAAATATATCTGCAACCAAAATCGGAAAAGTAATATAGGTTTAACATTCAGGGCTGCGGAGTGGGTGGGAAAATGGACGACTCCGACTCCGCAGCCCTGTTAACATTAGCGTCCGAGTTTTTCGCGTAACTATTATTAGCTCTCAAAGCTCTAGCTAATGTTAATTCTATGGGACCATTGTTTACATATTTCTACCTCACATTTTAATTATTATTAAATTATTTTTTAAGGATTTTCTTTGTTTGTTTGTTTTTGTATATGATACATGAAGTCGATAAGTTTTATTGTGCGTCAGGATGGCGGTGGTGTGTGTGTGTGTTGGGGGGGGGGGGGGGGGAGCAAAATACATGTTTTCCCCGGGCACAAAAAAGCTAGTTTCGGCCCTGATAATGAATATTAGATCTATTTATTACAAATTTATAAAATTGACGACGTCCACTTTCCAGAAGAAAAAAAAGAAAGAAAAATAAAGGCAATTTTAATTCTTTTAGATAACTTTGTTTTCTATATGCTTTTCTTTTTTTAGATACTGTATTTTCTATATGTTATGAACTTAGAAAATCCATTACATCCATTCGGATCTATAATAATGAATCTTAGATCCATTTATGACAAATTTATAAATATTGACAATGTCCATTTTCCAGAATAAAAAAACAGAAAGAAAATTTTAACTCTTCTAGATAACTTTGTTTTCTATATGCTTTTCCTTTTTTTTAGTTATTGTATTTTCTATACGTTTGGAAACTTAGAAAATCCATTACAGCCATTAGAATCTATAATAGCGAACCTTAGATCCATTTATTACAAATTTATAAAAATTGACGATGTCCATTTTCCAGAAAAAAAGGCAAAAAAAGAATATTTTAATTTTTCTCTAGATAACTTTGTTTTCTGTATGCTTTTCCTTTTTTTAGTTACTGTATTTTTGTGTCTGGAAACATTAAAAAAAAAATCTATTAATAATATAAGGATTTAATGTTTATTTCACTTACAAGTTTGCTAGATTAAAAAATATGTACAGTAATATACATATATTTTCTGTATTGCATAATATTTAAATACATTTTGGAACAAATAGTTATTAAGTTATTATTATTTATTAATTCAAGTCATTATTATTTATTTTAATGTTAAACATTTTTTAAACATTTTTAAAGCTTTGACTTCTAGGGAAAAAATTGAAATTTTGTTAAGAAAAGTTAAATTGAATTTTTGAGATATTAGTTTCTAGATACAGCTTTTTTAGTTACTATGTTTTCATAAATCGTATGTGTTTAATAATTGATAGAAAATTAATATGAACTTTTAAAATGCTAAAAATAAAAAATAAATTGTTTACTATAATTCTTTTAATGGCATCAATCAGTATTTTTTTTTTTAATCACAATGATGTTATTCCTTGAATAATTTTAAAATTCGATATTAAAAATTTGGTACTCTCTTAGGATTCACAAATATATTACAAAAAGTAGAATTTTTATTTTTGATGTGATTTGTAAAATAATTTTCGAACAGAATATTTTTTAGTTATCTTTTAGTTCGCATCTGATGTTTCTCTTTTAACGATTTGACTTATGACATAAAAAAATTATCTGTCAAATACAGTTAGGCAATTTAGAAATACCCGTACAATGGAAATATTGGTATATTTTTTCATAAATTTTTTTGAAAACAGAAGTCCATTTTTTTAAATGTTATTTGTAGAACAGATTTTTTTAGTTCACTGCAAATATTTATCGGGAAAAAATATACAGTAAAACGAAAAGCAAGAAATTGTATTCTCCCTGCGACAAATTTCATTATTGGACAAAAGTTACTCTAATTCTAACACGCAAAAAGCTAATTTCTTGAAACTTAGAAATAACATGCCAGGAATAAATCCTGAAAGCTAACACATGCACAAATAATTCGGGCTTTAGTACAATAAAAACATTCCCTTGAACAGGATTAGCCTTTTGTATGAGTGACCTTACGAGGGATAGTAGGGGAAAATATGTTCTACTTTCGAAGAAGGCTGTCTTCTTATTGTGCTTCTGACAGGTCAGAAGTGCAGAAGAAAGGGGGTGAAAAAATCTCGCAGCAAAATTTCAGCATTCGGGCGTTTCCGTATTTTCAATGCCAGTGCGTTTTTAGACTTCAGTATTCAAAGGGTTAAATTATTTTCTTTAATTTTTAAAATGAAATAACAATAAATAAAAAATAATAATTAATAACTATAGAACAAAGCAATTTGTAACTTTTTTTAATAAAAAGAAAATAAATGTAAATAAGCCTTTATTAATGAATAAGCAACAATAGCCGGGTTACCTTGTCAGGCAAAATAACGCCATTTTGGCGCCAATTAGGTACCGGTCGTATCTGACATCTGAGCCTAATATTTTTCTTTTCGTTTCGCTCAAAAAAAAAAAAAAAGAAACAAATGAAAGCCATTAATTTTAAATGTTTCAGTTTTAAAGGAATGTTTTGTATTAAATAAAATGATAACGAAATAAAAAGAAGCATTTTTCTAAGGAGATTTAAGGGTTTCCAAACTGGTCGCCAACTTAATTTAAAATTATAACCTTTTCTGAAATATGAAAAAAAAATATATCTGTTATGATTGAAATTTGAGTTGCCATCATTAGAAAAAAGTATTTAAAATTAGAAAAAAATAATATTTCGAAAACTAATTCGAATTTAAAAATTCTAATACCAGTTTTGAGATCTGTGGATCAATACGGAATTTTGATTTTAATTTCATCGCTAAGTATTCCATATTTCAGGAGAAATCGAAATGAAACATAATCAGTTGTTTAATCAGTCGTCTCATAGAATCGTTACATAAATTCGTTTCAATTCAGTTGTTTCATTAGGATTTTATATATATAGGGTGGATATATATATTATTATATATATACAGGGTGATTCAGCTCGTCGGTGACAAACTTTAAGGATCGATAGAGCACACCTAGACGAACATTTTTGAATAGGGAATGTAGGGTCCCTGACGCGATGGTAAGGCGCTAGGCTCTTTCGAAAATTTGGGTGCCGAAATTCGAAACGTCATAAAAACTAGGGAAATGGTTAGATTTTCTTGCTTGTTGCGTCGAAATGATTCTGTTTGTTTAGACTTTCTTCAGTACCAATTTGATAAGCGTATCTCTTAAAACATGGATAGGGGGCGCTGCAGACTTTGGAGAGCTAGACAACAACTTTAAGCCCGTTATTTTGATAATTTAACACATGCTCGCCAAAGTTTATACTCTAACTTAAAGTTTGAACCCAAAAGTAGAGCCCTGCAAAAAGCGTAAGAGTCGGAATAAAATGTCAAAGTACAGGGTGGTCGAAACTCGAAGGCTCCTAAGAGATAAACAAACAGATTTCTTGACTTATGGCATGCATTTTCATGATTCTGTTTGCTGGGGCTCTCTGAAACTCAGTTGAACGGTACAAAAAGAAACATCGATAGGGGGCGCTTTGGGCAAAAAACATAATTCGTTGACATTTCGGACGCTAACTGGAAACGGGGCGCTACGATCAGTTAGAAACAAAACAAGAGAGTAATTTACTTATCATAAGAAGCTATTAAAACTGCAGTTTGTTTGTTTTTTTTTAACAAACATAGCTGGTTTCAATCATGCACAATGCGCGCAATAAAATTTACATAAGGTGCTTTTTGCTGATTTATGCAAAAGATATCGTACCATATCGATATGCAAAAGATACGTAATGCGTAGACGACAACGCGAGATGACGTAGTTGTATGCGCAGACACGTCTTTTGAACGTGCGGTACCTACTTAAGCTTCGGGTTACTTGTCTGCAGATCGGTAGTAGGATGGAACGGTACACAAAATCTGAATTGGCTGACATGCATTTGGCGTATGGCGCTGCTGGTTGTAATGGACGAGCCGCTCAGCGGTTGTACGCCGAGCGTTACCCCAACAGGCAAATCCCCTGCCATGCCTTCTTCGCTCGAGTACACCAGAGGTTGTCCACAACGGGATCTTTCGACGGAGGCAGGCCTGAACGGGAGCGATCAGTGAGCACCCCCGACAACGAAGAGGCTGTGCTTAACCTGGTTGAGGACAACCCAGGTCTTAGCACGAGAGATATCGCCAGACATGTTGGCATTTCGCAAGCAACTGCGTGGCGCATCTTACGTTCCCGGAATCTGCACCCCTACCACATCCAGCGGGTGCAGTTGCTCAGAGAGCAGGATTTTGGCCCTCGAGTGGAATTCTCAAGATGGTACTTGGCGATGAGATCCAGGGATCCCCGTTTTGTAAACAGCATTTTGTTTACGGACGAGTCCACCTTCAGCCGGGAATGAATGTGGAACGCCCACAACAGTCATGTGTGGTGTGATGAAAATCCACATGAAACCAGAAGCCGAGCAGCCCAGGAGCGTTTCTCAGTAAATGTGTGGGCCGGCATTCTGGGGGATTGCCTCATTGGCCCTTATTTGTTACCTGAACGGCTGACAGGTGGAAATTACCTGATTTTCCTGGATCAAGTGCTGCCGCAGCTTCTGGATGAGGCGCACGTACCCGAAGGTTCGCGTCGCCAGATGTGGTTCCAGCACGATGGAGCTCCGGCCCATTACACGAACGACGTGCGTCTCCATCTAAACGCAAGGTATGGCCAGCGGTGGATCGGGCGTGGGGGTCCAGTTCACTGGCCTGCCCGATCACCAGACCTCACCTGCTTGGATTTCTTCCTTTGGGGTTACCTGAAGGCCGAGGTATACCATACACCTGTCAGCAGTGCTGAAGAACTTGTGGCGCGCATTGTGGCAGCTGCAGGGCAGATCAGAGATACTCCTGGCATTGTTGGAAACACACACTCCTCAATGCGACGGAGGTGCGAAGCCTGCATCATGGCCCAAGGTCGAAATTTCGAGCATCTTCTGTAGTGTTATTTTTTGTAAATAAAATTCCAGTATCGTTGATGTTTTTGGTCTAAATTTATTCAGAAGTGTTGAGCAGAGGTAGAAAATGTGTTTTCATTATTACTAACTGATCGTAGCGCCCCGTTTCCAGTTAGCGTCCGAAATGTCAACGAATTATGTTTTTTGCCCAAAGCGCCCCCTATCGATGTTTCTTTTTGTACCGTTCAACTGAGTTTCAGAGAGCCCCAGCAAACAGAATCATGAAAATGCATGCCATAAGTCAAGAAATCTGTTTGTTTATCTCTTAGGAGCCTTCGAGTTTCGACCACCCTGTACTTTGACATTTTATTCCGGCTCTTACGCTTTTTGCAGGGCTCTACTTTTGGGTTCAAACTTTAAGTTAGAGTATAAACTTTGGCGAGCATGTGTTAAATTATCAAAATAACGGGCTTAAAGTTGTTGTCTAGCTCTCCAAAGTCTGCAGCGCCCCCTATCCATGTTTTAAGAGATACGCTTATCAAATTGGTACTGAAGAAAGTCTAAACAAACAGAATCATTTCGACGCAACAAGCAAGAAAATCTAACCATTTCCCTAGTTTTTATGACGTTTCGAATTTCGGCACCCAAATTTTCGAAAGCGCCTAGCGCCTTACCATCGCGTCAGGGACCCTACATTCCCTATTCAAAAATGTTCGTCTAGGTGTGCTCTATCGATCCTTAAAGTTTGTCACCGACGAGCTGAATCACCCTGTATATATACAAGGTGTTGCGTTAAAGGGGTCCAATATTAACAGGGGTAATAGAGGAGATCACATGGAGCATAAATCAGTATATAAAGCCTGGTCGGATCTCAATAGTTTTCAAGTTACAGCAAATAGAATGAAAATTCGGAAAATTGTAAAAGAACCCTCATTGCTAAACTATCGATAATGCTACATAAAAACGAAGCACATATTTCGAAAGAGCAGAAAAAAACCTACAAAATGACATCAATTGTATTAAAATAGCAATATTTATTGACGAGTTACAAGCCCTGAAACAGTGAAAAAAGTACGAAATCCAATATACATCAAAATAGTTAATCGTTAATTCCAAAAAGACAACTCTAGCTACAACAAGGAAAATGTAGTAAAATTTGGTCCATTTCGAAAACTTTCGAAAAAGCTTACAATGAACCATATCGGTTTAATTGTGTGAGAGAAATTAATCAGTTTCTTAGTTACAACTCCGCTTTCATTGACACTAGCAAAGGTTAAACTCCGCCCATCACGATTGGAAACATCGCCTTTTTAATTACTCTCAACTATACATTTTCGATCATGCTTCTTCTGAGATGCAACATTTTTAATTATTCAAGAGTTGAACGAACCAAAATAACTTTACAATAATAGTCTACATTTTAAAGTGGTCTTTTATTGATATAAAGCTTAAGTTAAATTCTTTAAAATTAAACTGGTGGTGAAAATTAGGAAATAATTAAAAATATTGCGATTTGTAACTATGCAAGAAGTTTCAGTACATGTTTTACAAGGACAATTATTGTATGTATATGTGCATCATAATTTATGATAGGAAATAATAATAACAAATAGCATAATAATTTTATTAATTATAAATTTAAAAAAGACACTAAATTTTAAATTAATTCATACAAACTTTGTAATTTACAATTTGAGTACACCACAGTCTGTGACTTACAAAATACTGTGCCAAAAAGTGTTGAAAATAAAAGAAAAATGACAAATAAAGAATTACATTCCACGTACTTTATGACATATGTGAAGCATAGTCTTCTGGACTGCGCTGCACAGTTCAATGTCGGAAGGCAGACGAACGGACATTATTATAATAGGTGTTCGAAGTTGCGCCCATTAACAGAATCGCACAGCCGACAGCGACGTCGTAAAGATTGGCGAACACGCCGAAAAACTCCGACGGAGTTGGGAATGTCTCCTGCAGCGACAACGATTCGCGCTAGTAAATCCTCCGGTGTATCCACAGGCGTTTCATACACCAGCGATTTAAGGTGTCCCCAAACAAAAAAGTCTAACGGATTGAGGTCTGGAGAGCGTGCAGGCCAAGCAACAGGTCCACTGCGTCCAATCCATTTCCCAGGATATGTTGAATTGAGGTGATTGCGAACAGCTATGAAAAAATGTGCCGGTGCGCCATCGTGCATAAACCACATATTGTGGCGCAATGTTGCTGGCACATTTTGCAGTAACTGCGGTAAGATATCGCGTAGGAAAACCAAGTACGTACTGCCATTGAATACATCTGGGAGTAAATATGGTCCTATGAGATAATCGCCGAGGACACCTGCCCATATGTTCACACTGAACTTTTGTTGTGCGTTCGACGGGAAAACAGTGTGCGGATTTGTATATGACCATGTGTGCATATTGTGCGTGTTTACCACGCCCTCTCTCGTAAATGTTGCTTCATCAGTAAATAAAATATTTTCCAGAAATTGTGGATTATTTTCTGTTACATTAAGCAACCAGCGTACGAATTCTGTCCGCTGAGCACAATCTGTTACTGATAACAGTTGTACCCGCTGCACATGAAAGGGGTGCATGTTTTCTGCACGCAGAACACGCCACACACTTTGGTGAGAAACACCGACTTCAGACGCAGCAGCTCGTGTACTCGTGGAGGGGTTATCTTTAAAAATATTTAGTACATCTTCTTCCATTGCAGGTGTTCGTACATGTCGAGGTTTCCCTGCATCAATGCTTGCTGTATTAACACTAGAACGCCCGGAAATTTTACTCAAGTTTCAGAAAAATATTTGACACCAGAATTTTTATTTAAAATTATTTCACTGATTTACTTAACGTAAATTTGCATGATTTAAATTTAACTTATTTTATGAAAGAATTTCTAGTTCCAGTTGACATTTAATCATATGGGCGGAGTCGGATCGACTCCTTCTGGGCGTTCTAGTGTTAATGCGAAAATAGGGGAATTTTAGCCTTCCAAAAAAGTGTTGTCAGTGAAGAAATTTCAATTAAGAAAAGTAACTCATTCGCAATAATCATCTCTCCATTTAGGGCTGCCAGTGTGGTCTCAAATTTTAATCCGAAATTACAAATTCATACCGTAAATTTCGAAAGAATAATTTTCACTTAAAGCGATCTGTGAAGAAGTGCTGAAAAGGTGAGCAGCATGAAGGGGTTTCCTAGCTGTGATCGACTTAACACAAAAAGTTTCGTATTAAATAAAGCATAAAATATTATTCTTTATTTCTGATATGAACTCGAAAATTCTGAATGAAAATGTATTCAAAACAGGCAAGCTTGCCTCCACACGTTCAGAATTTTTTGCAGTTTATGCAAATCGGATCAGGCTATATGGTGCAGAAACATTGTGTGGAATTACAGACGTTTAGTTTGTTTTAGCATACAAAAAGAGATTCTACATAAATCGCTTTAACCCTTAACGGCACAGAAAAAATGTGTTCATAAAATGATAAAATAATTGACTGAAGCAGAATTTAGAAAAGAACTTTTTAATAATAAAAAACACCTAAACACTGAACAGTAGACAGTCGAATCGACTGCTATTTGCGAAGAAAATACACGCCTTGCAAATGAGTAAATGTAGAGCACATCATGAAAAATAAGTACAAAATGTATAGCTGTAGCGCAAAAAGCGGCTACGTATGTGTTAGTGTAAAAAATAGTAGATAGGATAGCAAAAACAGAAAGAGGAAGTGTGTGGAGGAGCCGCTGCCAATCCAAAATAACGAGGGCGATGCTTCACTATATTGTGAAGACTGCTGTATAAAATCGAAAGATAGTATTGGAAAGATTGTTCAAAGTTTCGAATAGTCGGAAAAAGCAAGCAAATCCCATTGCCTAACAAAAAACACCTTTCAGTGACCATACATCTTAAAATAACATTAATAAAAAATTAAATAAAGGATAGGAGCCGTAGTCAAACTTCTGACTAGCTACCAGGAGAAAGTTTACAGTTATCCGCTAACATCTCTCTGGATGCGAGAAGTTTAGAAATAAGATCTTTTTTTACTTTAAAACTTGAACAGTGAACATTAGAAAGTTCCAGGGGGTACCCAGTTGGGTAGCAACTCCACTGTATATGAGTAATGGTATGGCACATCATAAGAAAAAAATAAAAGTTAGTCTAATTGTAGTGCTAGTAACTACCTTACCCGTGGCCCTAATTCATTGCGCACCAGTTTAAAAGTGGAGTTTTTCAAAGAAAGAAAACGCAAACTTAATTTCGTCTACATAGACGATCAAATTCTACAAATGTCAGTCGTCTAAATGAATTCCATAGAATTAAAAAAAAAGTGGCACACATAGATTTGGGTATGTAAAATGTTTTCCCTCTTAAAAATAGAAAGGCCTATTGTTTTGCGCATGTGCATTTAAAGAAGGTTTTCGACAATTGCGATTGTCTTTTTTTTTTTCCAACTATGCAAATTATCGTATCTGGAACTGATGGCGTGTGTTCTTTAAAAGAAGAGCAGTTTCAAATCAATTTAATAAGAAGAAATTGGGTGGAAAAGATTGTCGGTAGACTTGCGTAAAAAGATAATCGAAAAACGAAACAGTGAATGTCTAATGAGGCAAATAAGCAGGGAGTTGATGATTCCTGAATCAACAGCGCGATAAGTTTTGAAAACGTACGTTTCCACTGGAGATATACAGCTAAGGAACAGTACATGTCGCCCATCAACAACAATAGCTCGAGAAGATTGAATTCTGCATCGAGTGGTAAAGAACAGCAGACCAGGAACGATGGCAGAAACCACATCTTTATAGCAAGACAGTATAGGGCGATCAGTGACTAGTAAAATGTCTACAAAAAGATTGCAAAAAATGTGCTTCAAATCTTACAAAACCAAACTTGAGCCGATGTTTATTCCAGCTCAAAAAAGTAAACATTTTATGTGGGCTGTGTACCAATTAAAATGGATAGATCATCAATGGCAAAGTGTTATAAGGTCGGAGCAATCCCCTTTTCCAATTTTGTATAGAAATATCGGTTGTCGGGTCGTACGAAAAAAAAATAAAGCTTTAAACCCAAAATGAGTCAAACAAGATTGCAAGTTTCATATGTTCAAATTTGGGAAGGTTTTGGTTATTGTGGCGTCGACGAAATGTTGCCATAATTCGGGACTATCAATGCACAACGTTATCGAGACATTTTGCTGAATCAGTTGTTGCTTTTAATTCAAAAAACTTGGCTTTATATCGGGATATCTTTTTCAACAAGACTTAGACAAACCGCATTCAACTAGGACAGCAAAAGCCTGTCTTCAACAAAATGATACTCTCTGCTAGATTGGGTTCCGAATTACCTGGACATCAATTCTATCGAGGATTTGCAGCGATACTTAAAGAAGGAAGTTCAAAAAAGGACACCACAAAACTGCTACAGTGACAATCAGCAGTTGAAAAGAATTCTTCTTGAAATATGGCAATATAAAATCAATTTCTGAGCGGCAACATTTGTTTCAACTATGCCGAGAAGAGTGGGAGATGTTTACGCGGCCAAAGAGGATCAACGAAGTGGTAAGACTTACTAATTTCGTCTCATTTGAACATGCGCAAAACATTAGTGACATAAAAAAAATTTGGGAGGGGATGGATTAGGCCACAAAGTTTGTGTCATTTATTATATTTTGCTAAATATCACTATGGAAATGTATTTTTGAAATGTATTTTGTTCTAGTGAAATGTATTTTTTTTTCATTAAAACTAATTTACATAAAATATTTTGATTTTTTTTTTTTTTTTTTTTCAAAAAACATGCATAAACTAATGCGCGAAAAATCAGGGCCACGGGTAAAGTACTATAAAATGAGTGTCAATAATACTCAGCATTCAATGCCGAGAATCAAAGGCGGAATGAGGAGAAAAAGAGAGGGAAAATCTATTTAAGCAAGGGGATGGACTGACAGCCAATCCGAAATAGGGAGGGCGTGGCTTCAGCTAAGTGAAGCACGCAGTAGAGAAATTTAGAGAAAAGTTTAAAAAATAATAAGATGACGGGTTCACATGCTCCAACAGTAAAAAAAAAATAGAAGGAAAGCACAAGCCTTTACCAAATAAAGACAATTTACAGGACCATACATTTTAAAAATTGCATATAGAGAATTTTGAATAAAGGGTACATACTGTCACTCGCTACTTGTGGAAATTTTAATGAAATCTGGTATCATTTCAGTGAAGACCAGAAGTTTAGAGAGAGGAACTCTCTTAATATTTTCGAGGACATTGTTGAGTTTAAGGGGAATTTCCCAGAAAGAACTCAGTTCTTCTTTGCTTTTAAGTACGGTCTCTGCTATCGCTGGGATAGATCCAGAGAATTCTTGTAACTCGTATAGCTGCTCAGTTGGGGGTTGACGTATTATTACTAGTAGAATTTGATTGTGCTATGGGTGGATTAGTTGTAGGAACTTTAGAATCGCTGTTTTCTCTTTTCTTTTGCAGAATTTTGAAGTGTTGAAGTAGCAGTGACATTAGCATACGTTTAAAGAAATTGAGGTTTAATTGGAAATAGCGGGCAATCCTTATATGAGGAAATGTGCTATAGAGAGCAATTAGCACATTTCGGTGAACGTTTAGGTTCTTCATATACGTTTGATTTTTTATTTTGACAGTCTGTGGATAGGTGCAGTCCTCTGGATCCTACACATTTGGGGTTAATGTGACAATTGGCGCTGATATGAAAGAAGTTCTTACATTTATAACATTGAGTTTCTTTCCTTGCTGTTCGAAATTTTTGAATTTCGACCCGTAGATTGTGGACAGAGCGTACGTTGAAAATGTCATAGGAAGTGGCATTTTTAGGTAGTTCCATCAGATAGAGATGGATGGGTTTCCCGTCTCTACGGCTTTTCATTTGCGATAGTTTTAAGATGGCAAATCCTCAACATGTAAGAGTTTCTCTTAGAGATTCGATATCAAGGGTTCTAGGGAGCCCACGTATAACAGCTTTAATATGAATTTTCTGGTCAGAGATAACAGATTGCTGAACATTATTTTGTTTTAACCCGAGAGTAGTCGCGACATTTTTTAGAACGTTAGTAGTCGCGTTCGGTCTATTTTCCGCCGTTACCAGCAGGCCGAAAACGAAGGGGAAACTTGCCGCTGTTATCAGATGATCGAAAACGGATAACGTAGGGTGAAAATATTGACCGAACTTTAAAAGATTACAGCACTTATTCATTTTACAACCTTTTACAGCAAATTATTTATTTCGTTTAAGTATATATTCAGTTGGTATCTAGATAAATGTTTTTAATAACTCTTTCTTCGTTTTGCATAAATACTTAAAAGTAAATAGTAAATGATTTGATTAAATTTCTGATGTTACTATGAATCAATAATTAGTAGGAAAACATTTACGAATATGAATCTAAATTCGTGATAGGGGTATTTTTTTTTTTGGAAGGATAGATCAGAGTCAGGTAGATTTTTATGATACTCCGGCACTCTATATCCATTTAATAAAATAAAATTAATAAATTTAGCATCAATATATTACACGGATATTAAATTAAACAATTAAACAGAAAATAAAAATGAAACCCAAGACATGCAACAGAAAATAAAATACAATACCACTAATTCACCAGCATATTATATATACATATATATAATAAAGAAAAAGGTAAAAAAATACTTAATTCGAAATTATAAATGTAAATATTGTAACTACGTTTTATTTATTTATTTTGTGGGGTGTCTGTGTGTGTATGAGGGGGGGGGGGGCTATCGAGATTTTATGATTAAATCCATTTTTCAAATGAAAATGCACGATTTGTAGTTTTTCTACTTATTTCAAGGTGAGAGCAGCGCCCTTGAATAAAAACTCTAGATACGAACTTCCCTTATATAATGTAAATAAGTTATTGAAATTATATATTTAATTTAAATGCATTTGCAACTGTAGATTTAAATCCTAAGATGGATAAATTATTTTAATTAATAGAATCATTGAAAGGGTCATCTTAATAGGGATGTATTTTACAGCAACTATTTAATTAAAATAAATATTCAATTGTACATTTTATAATAAGGTATTAATGTTATGATTTATTGTTTTATAATAACATTCATTAAAATAATAAAAACAATAAGAAAATTTTCTCCGAAATTATAAATATGCAGCAATAATTTTATTTAAATTAATTTTCTCTCGTATTCTGGAAAACATTATTCTGAAAAATAGTTTGAACAATTGATGAAGGACAACAAATTTAAATTTGTTAGTAACCGCCCAAGCCTCTATTGGATTTCAATAATAATAAAAAAAAACATTTTCTGCGGCATTGTTAAAAAAAAAATGAATTTTACTTACAGTATGAAAATTTAAAAATAGATAAATTTTAGAAAAATACTTAAAATATTTTTTTTAAGTCATAGTATAAACATTCACTGAATTATCCAAAAGAGATTTTTATTTGCGTAATTTCTAATCTACATTATAAAATTCTCATTATTTTTCTTATTGTATAAATAAATTATATGTATGTTCTTCGCAGATATACATACTACATTTCTGAGAAAAATGCTTTATCTTTCGAATTTGTTTTATTGTACAAAAACGATACTTTTCAGATTTTGGAGATACGGCAATTTTTTTACTGATTCCCACAAAATTCTCTTCTCTTTTTTTTAATGGTTTGGCAGTGTTATTGTCTGTTTTGTTTCATTTATATGTTCCGGTAATAAATTGAAAGCAACTTCTTTCAAATTATAATGATGAATTTCCCTTTTTTCCATATTTAAACGATTATCAATTTGAGAATTTATTCCCGCAATGTTTGACAATGAAAAAAAATGCAAGTGACCATCATCAGTTTTTTGTGCGAACTGACTTCACAACTAATATAATAATACAATTTTAAGTCACATTCTAAAAGTAAAAAAAGTACTCCATGAACGAGTAAAATAACAGAAAGAAAAAAAGACGAAATAACAACAGGCAGAGAGTCCGTACTTCGAAGAAACTTTCCCCCACAGATTTCGCGGAAATGGGAAAGGATGAACACGAGGGGGAAAAATTCAACCAACGCAAGTGGTCGCAACGCGGTCATTTAGACCGATTGAAACTTAAGAATGCAATAAAATGCAAAAAAATAGCAGGAATGACTTGCAATTTTACTACACAAGAGTGTGATCACTCAAGGTCAGCTACACGGAATTTGGCTATCGTAACTTTAACGGGAAATGAGTTACAGGAAGATAACGAATTTCGGGCGGGGAAAAGACCAACGCGCGACTATTAACGGGTTAAGTTCTCATGTAGTAAATGCTTATCATGGATGGTTTCAGGCGAGATTCTAATAAAGTCACAATAAAGTACACATAATGTAAATACGTACGTATTTCCTAAAGATCACTTGGTACGACGAGGAAAACATAGAATATTCATTTTAGACCCAATCTGAAGGGATTAAAACGATTTCCAGTTTTCCCCTAATTTATTCTGAGTTCACCCCTCTGACCACGGGGCTAAAACTTTAAAGTAGAATTGTGACCTTAATATTCAACAAAAGTATTAAGTGTAGATACTCATTTTATTCAAAATTCTAAGCTCTACAACATTTGTATTGACAATGTTTTTGAAAAAGTTAGTGATTTCGAGATAGTGTTATGGTATTTTTTTTTTTTTAAAAAACGTGTTTTTTGACTACACTGGTTATCAAAAATTAAGGAAAAGTCACAAAATGCTAATATTTAATTACGCGAACACTCAAAAGAAAATAATATAATTCGAGTAATTACTATCTCTACAACACAGCTAGTCCATATAACATCTCATTCATGTCACACATGGTCCCAAGTGTTACAGTCACTACGGTGAAGCAGAAAAATAGGAAATCCCATACATCTCATAATGAATCTCAAATGATCACTATATGCAGCTCCACTGAGACGTCACTGTGACTGCTGCTTTGTGACGAGTCACCATATGACTTTACTATGTAGTTACATTGTGACTCTCATGTGACTGTCATTTGTAGGCTCAATTTCAAAGTCATTGTTCACGCTGCATTGTTATAAGTTACCAAATAATGTCACATTAAAGTCACATGATGACTTTCAGGTGACAAAGAGACTACTGTGAAGCCACCATTGTGCTCTTTTGGGAAATGTCTCCATGTAACTATAATATGATTTATGTAATGATATATATAAATGATATACACCAAATATGATAATTATTTGGTGACTTATCATAATGCAACGTTCATGATGACTATGAAATTGAGTCTAAAAATGACAGTCACATGAGAGTCACAGTTTAACTACATTGTAAAGTCACCTGGTGATCGTCGCAAAGCAGCAGTCACATTGACTTCTCAGTGGAGTTGCATATAGTGATCATTTGAGACTCATAATGAGATGTATGGAATTTCCTATTTTTCTGCTTTACCGTAGTGCCTGTGACGCTTGCGACCATCTGTGACATGAATCAGATGTTATATGGGCTAGCTGTGTTGTAGAGATAGTAATTACTCGAATTATATTATTTCCTTTTGAGTAGTCGCGTAATTGAAAATTAGCATTTTGTGACTTTTCCTTAATTTTTGATAACCAGTGTATAAATCAATGTATAATTCCTAACGCGAGTACGAGGTATCACCTCGTACGCCTAGTACGAGGGGAAAAACGTAGCATATTCATTCTAGACCTAAACTGGAGGGGTTAAAAAAATTTTCCAGCTTTCCCCTAATTATTTTGGAATTCAACTCTCTAACCACTAGGCTAGTAGTGGGCAGGTCATGAGTATATTTTTGTTTAACCCCCTGATCGCCGAACAAAATGTCAAAAGCCTAATGCTGTTTTCTCAGTAATATTTTTAAATGGTATAAAAACATACTTTTTCCAACATGATATATATTTTTTTAATTACATATAAGCATATAAGCATTGAGAGTATTAATCATAACTTAATTACTTAAAACTGGATTATATCTCCAGAATTATATTAAGTTAAATAATGCTTCTATTGCAGTGAAACCTGCAGCTTAGTGAACGGATATATCAGTTAAGAAACCAAATGTTATTCATGAAAGACACTGAACCTTATTTCCGTCTAAAAAAAACCCTTGTATAAGACATTGGCAAATGTTTCTCGGAAAGAATACATTATTATACCATAATTTCCTATAAAAAATAACAATGAAACAGAAAAGAAATACCAGGGAAATCATTACTACACTACATTTTAGTAATTACATTTTAAAGCAGATGGAAACAATGAAGAGGGAACGTTAAGAAGAACTTTTTCTCCAACACCCAGTGTACTGACGGTACTTATAAGTATCACCGAGTAATTTAACTGATAAATCAAATACATACACGGTTCACCTAAAATAACTTGTCAAACTGTATTCTATTATCTAAATGAAGGCATGAAAATAATCCAACGTTTAACTTATATCCATTACTGTGTTTGCAGCAATAAAAAGACGAGCGTGACAATCTGTACAAAATATCGTCACTAAAGACATCGTCTGTTTCAAAGATAGCCTCCTTTTTCGATAAAATAATAACCTATAACTAATGCTGTCATTCCGGATAAAGTGCAGTTAAAAGAGTGTTTTTGCAAAGTACCATTAGAATATTAATAATATTCACTACTGGATGAAAGTTTAAAGTGAGTAGTACTTATAAGTACCTTCAGTAGATAACTGGTTATTGCATGCATTAATATATAGAGTACACATTTAAAAAAAATCTTTATATTATTCTATTGAACATTACAGTTTAAGCGAATAAATAAAGCAAAATCTTATTATTGGGACGACAGACCTCATTTTGTCCACAAGGACCCAGATTATGTTTTCTCACTATCATTTAACACTTTCAAGGGCAAAGTAATTCTGTTGCTTAAATGTTTAAAAGACTGAATGCCCACAGAGCTTATGAATAATTTGAGTTGGAATTAAATAAATTCCTTGCCACATTCCATGACAAACACAAACCTTTATTAACACGTTCACGCCGGTGCGGTGGGTCATACTCGACTCTCTCAGAGTTTTCAAGTCTCCGACTTCTTGCACACCACTGTTATTTTAGAGAAAATGTTGTTCCTTTAAATTGCCCAATTGCTCTAATTAAATAAAACAACATTTTCTGTATTAAAATACTGGTATCAAAAATGCCGGAGACTTTCTAGCTCTGAGACAGTAGAGTGTGACCCACCGCGCCGGCGTGAACGTGTTAAATATTATTCTGGCTTCCATTTTGCTCTATATAATTAGAATGAAATGATATAAGTAATGTACAGTCGTGGAAGTAAAAGTAAACAACCGTACAGATTCTAAAACTAATTATAACAGAAGAAAGTTACTGGTGCGAAACGGTTGGAATTACAGTCTATTCTTAAATGATGCATATAACATTTGCTTAGAGGGTTATCTACAAATCTAAACGGGATCAAACTTTGTTTTTCTTCAATGGCAGCACCCATATTTTAAATCGTTGATTCAAACTATGTCTAGAAATGAAATTTCAAATCATTTGGAAGATAAGCTTTTGAATTATAAACATTCAAAATTCAGAGCTTATAATGTAAAATTAAATTTTCATATTTTTATTGACACATTCACGACGGGAAACGAGAATTCGCGTTATCATTCAAAAAACATCTTTGGCTAAGGACGTGGCTTCTACCTCACAAAAAAGTGCCTTTGTATGATGTTGTCCATTGTTTTCGATTGTAAGACATTTTATATTAAATTCGTATATTGAAATATATTTACCGATGCATAAACTTAGGAAAACTATGTAGAAAATGAATTTACAACAGATTTTCAGAACAGGTAGGAGCTTCTACTGTATTAATTCAGATTTGATAAAAAATTCAGATTTGATAAAAATTGCCCGTCGGCAATGTGTTAATATCTCTCTAATTTATAACCTTAATGTGATACTTTTTGGTGTGGTTATAATACTAAAAAACACAAACATATATACAGGGCTCCCAAATGGTCCGCCAACTGAATACCAATAAATTTTAACAGAAAATTTTATGGTAGGTTTGCTCTAGAATAAACTTTCAAAAGAGATTTCGGGGTGGTTTGTAAGAAAAATCTAAAAAGAAAATTTTTCTAAAAAGATATTGGTATTCAGTTGGCGGACCATTTGTGAGCTCTGTATATACATTCAGTTTGTAATAAAAATATTATACACATCATATGTATTATGAAGTATGAAATTCACATTTAAAAAAAAATATGAATTGGAACCTACAATTTTTTTTTGATATTTTATATTTATTATGTCCTGCTTCTTGGGAATTTTCAATTTCACAATTTTCTTCCAAGAAGTTTTCGAATTATGGTTAAAGAACGTAAAAATGATGGTTTATGATGTGCAGAAAAGCATAATTTGAAAAAAATATATATATTATTTGCTCATTTTATTGAATAATTTGTCCTGGGAGTAGTTGAAATTTATTACGCGCTTGAAATGGTCTTATTAGAAAGAAGTAATATATAGAAGCAGCAGGGTTACCAGTTTGGCCTCCATTTTTATTCAGAATATACGAATCTACTCCAATAATTCCAAATAGTATTTTTTGTTTTATTTAATGGTGGAACAGCGCTGAACAGTTGAGGAATGCTGGGGGGTTTCCTAGCTGTTATCAACTTAACACCCAGCTTGTAGATATAATATATTACATATTAATGAGCCACTGTAAAAATGTATAGATATAGTTTGTTAAAAACTACATAATTATTAAAAGAAAAATATTAAGGATAAAAGCTAAAATAAAGAACTTATTTTTATGAGATATAAAATTTGATTTAAGTCTATAAACAAAGATAAAGATGTTAGAAATATATTTAAATATAGCTACATCTGTAGTTACAAGAACTACTGGAAAAAAGATAAAAAATGTAAAAAAGAAAAACATTAGCACTTGTTCAGAAGTAGCACTCACTAAACTAGGGCAAGAAAAGCTGTAAATGAGGCAGAAAGAGCCTTATTACAGCTAAATGCACTAATTAGGGTGATATATATATATATATATTCTTATATAATAATAAAGAGTAAAGGTGTTAAAGTATTTGTTTTTGTTTTGTTTTTTTAAGTAAAAATGATTAGAAAGATATAAAAAATAGACGGTAGAGCAGTCTTGATGCGGTGAACACAAAGCTCAAGGTGAGTCCATAATAATGATATACGTAGGGCGCTTGCGGTGGTGGGACTCGAAAACATAATAGACTGGTAGCTCTGATACGATATCGTTAAGATGATCATATAGAGTACTGTAGAATTTTTTAGCAAGGTCTTTGATGCGTTTTCTTAAAGTGATGGAATTAAAGTCCCTACGGACGGTAGTGTTGTGCGATTTACAGCAAAAACTAATCCGCAGGAATTTATATCAGGGACTAACTGAATATAAATTTTCATTAAATTTTATGAATTAATTCTTGAGATAGAGAACCCACAAAATTTGTGTCACATACATACAGACACACAGACAGAGTAACTGACTCACAGTCAGACATTTTGTAAAAACATGCTTTTCGGAATCTCTGACCCCTAAAACGTGTAAATCCGGAAGATGGAAATTTTCTCGAATCCAATACTTTCTTCTTGTAAAGATAGAAGAATGTAAAAATCAGCCAGATGCGGCAACACTGCACCCGATCGCCACCACTTTATTAGCATTTTATTTATTTTAAACACTGAACGGTAGAATTAAATTACGGTTTAAAAACTCAGACTGCCTATTGCGCCCACTTTTTAGAAATAGAAATATTCACCTTATATAATGACACGAAAAATGATATCAGAATAAAGACAATTACGCTGGTTTATAAAATTGGTGGGAATCAAACAATCTGAATAAAAGACGCAGCCCGTGAATATCGCGGGATCGAGAATTACTCCTTTCCGATGGAGTGTGCCATTACCGTCTCAATACTCAAGGCCTCCGGACTGATTTCGTGACGTACCAAATGAAGATTAACACCTTGAAGGGCAAGCAATTGTGTTTGTGTAATGCTTAATTCCGACCTGAAATTTAGAAAAAAATTATTTCAATATAAGTAAAAGCAATTTTACAATTTTTCTCCACTAAAGTAAAAAATTTCCTAAAATTTTTCTGGTGCAAATCCTGATTAATCGTAGGTGGGATAAAATATATCCCACCGCCCCTCAAGGTGTTAAGAGTACTTCGTTACGATGAAGAGAATTTTACAAAAAAGAAAAAGTAATTCAAATTGTGATAATTGAATGTAATTGCTGAATAATATTGTTGATTGGATATTAAAACAGTCAGTCGTCAGTCATGGTCTGTAATCAAGAAAGATATCTGAGTTTCACTAAATTTAAAATAACTTTTTCTGATATAGCTACATTTTTCTTTCGAATTCGATGTCATTTAAGAGGGTGCATGCACTATTGGGACAATTTTTTTTATAGATTTTTTTGCCTTACCAAGGTACAAAAGTCAGGAAAAAACCTTAAAAAAAATCTTAAGAAAAATTGAAGGTATTTCAGACAAAAATCCCGCAGCTTCCTTTTAGGCGAAAAACCTACATTTCCCCTTTATATTTTTGTCCGAAATACATGCAATTATCCTTTAGGTAAAGAAAAAAACCTGCATTTTTTTTCGAATTAACTGCAGTTTTCATTTAGGTAAGTAAAACCAACATTTTCTGTTTACGTAACAAAGCTCTATTATCACTGTCTGAAATATCAGTGGTTTTCATTGTAAAATAATCGTTAATTTTTTTTATAAAATTAGATGGGAGGTGCATAATATGAAACAGTGGTCACAAGACTTTCCAATGCTATATCACATGAGGGGTGTTGACCATATTTAGAAAAGTGCCCGAGGGATGGGTAGCAAAGTGGGGGAAGAGACACGGGCGGTGCATAATATGAATTTCTGGTCCCGGCTATTTCCGATAGTATATCACATAAGGGGTGTCAGCAAAATTTAGAAAAGTGCTCCCCCATAGGGCAAAAACAGGGAGGGGCACGGATGGTGCAAATTACACTGATAAACACATTTTAACGAATTTTTTGTTTCTCTATATACATTGGGTGTTTCTTATAGATTTCAAGCTGCTGAAAAAGAATATGTTTGTAAAACTTTTGTATCACCCTCCAATTTTGAGAAATTTCATTTATACGTTTCGGAGAATGTAGGCATCTTATAGGCATTATAAGTATATTACATTATTCTCTTACATGCGTTTGATTCACACAAACATTCTTTTTTCTTATTACAATAATAGAAGATACAGCAAGAGAGTAGAAACAGATGTCCCCTTAATAAATTTTATGTTAGCGACCTTGAACAGACAGCGCCAGCCGCCCCCACAGTATTTGGCTGTAACGCAAATCCGTGACAGTTGAAACTTATCTTTCGGGGCGAGTGTACCGCTATTTCTGTTCTGTAAGACTTTTTACTTAAATTTTGATTATAAGTATCCTATTTTCCTCTAAAATATGTGAAAAATGTCTAGAGGATGCGTTAATGAACCCGATTCTGTTTGCTATGTGTGTGGGGAGCTAACTTTGAAAAAGCATCGAAGCGCTTTCACGCCGCTAATAAAGACTGCCTATCACATATACTTTGGATGTAAAGTAGGTGAACAAGATAAGAAATGGGCACCTCATTATAGTTGTACACGATGTGCTACAAACCTCCGGGCGTGGATGAAAGGTACAAGAAAGAATATGCCTTTTGTTATACTCATGATATGGCGCGAGTCGAAGGATCATATAACTGACTGCTACTTTTGTATTACAAAAATTAAAGGATTCTCTGCAAGAAGTAAACATAAAATTTAGTACCCGAACTTAGATTCAGCAATGTGACCAGTATTACATAATGATTATTTACCAATATCGAAACCTCCAGAGAATTTTACATACGACGATGCAGCAGTAGAAATGGAAATTGATGAATCTGAAACTTCCTCTACATCTTATATAAACTATTCTCCTGGCATAAATGAAGAACCACACCTAATTACTCAAGAAGAATTAACTGATCTTGTGAGAGACTTAAATTTATCAAAGAAAAACTCAAAATTACTTGGATCAAGATTGCAAGGTTGGGATCTCCTAAAAAACGATACAATGATATCTATTTATAGAGATCGACATAAGAAATATGCGACATTTTTTTCAAGAAAAGGTGATTTATGCTATTGTAATGATATAAGTGGTTTAATGTCTGCTTTAAATTGTCAATATAACTCGGAACAATGGCGATTCTTCACCGATGGTTCGAAAACCAGCTTGAAGACTGTGCTTCTACATAATGGAAATGCCCTGCCGTCTGTTCTAATAGCATATTCTTGCATAATGAAAGAGTCTTATGAAAATATGAAGATACTGCTTCATGAAATTGATTACTCACATCATGATTGGAATGTATGTGCGGATTTTAAAGTAATTGCCATTCTTATTGGTATGCAACAAGGTTATACAAAATATTGCTGTTTCTGCTAGTGGGATAGCAGAGCAAAGCATGAGCATTATATCAAAAAGAAGTGGCCAGAGCGCAAGCAATATATTGCAGGTGAAAAAAATATCCAAAACGTTCCTCTAATCGATAAGAATAAAGTTATTCTTCCAACTTTACACATAAAGTTGGGATTGATGAAGGATTTCCTTAAAGCTATGAATAAAGAAGGTCGTGGATTTCAATATCTGCAAGGACAATTTCCATCGCTAAGCTATGCAAAAATTAAGGAGGGTATTTTTGTTGGCGCACAAATTAGACACCTTATGAAGGACAAAAATTTTGATGATACATTAATTGATTTAGAAAAAGCAGCATGGATCGATTTTTAAAATGTTGTGGCACATTTCTTAGGAAATCATCGAAGTCCTAACTATGAAACATTAATTAAAGACGTTAAAAAGTTACAAATATTTAGGATGTTCAATGTCGTTGAAAATTCACTTTTTAGCATCTCATTTAAATTTCCCCCCGAAAATATGAGATCTGTGAGCGACGAGCATGGGAAGCGCTTCCACCAGGATATTTCTGCAATGGAAACCCGATATCAAGGCAGGTGGACCCCTAATATGCTCGGAGATTACTGTTGGAACCATTTAGGGAAGCCAGTGATTGTGCCTATAAGAGAGCAGCCACAGATAGGACATTTACCACTACATAAAGTATGAAACTTCTTATTAATATCATTTCTTTTTACAAAATCTCTTCTACATTTTTCTGAAACTTTATAAACAATGCATATTTTCAGTGTTTTAAATATTAATTTTAAGCTTTATAAGTGTTTATTTAAAAGTTTGTCATTACAAAATGCCAAATGATAAATTTCATAAGGTATATGTGTTGAATAAATACTACAAAATTCAGAATTTCAAGATTTTGAATTTTTTAAAAATCTGTGGGTGATGGAAACTTTTTAATGGCATATTCTTTCACAGCACCACCTAAAATATAAAAGTCACCACATACTTAGTTAGAAACACAAATCTTGATTATCAGTGTTATGGAGTGACATATCACAGGGCTTTCCAATGATACATCACATGCGGGGTATCGAGAAAAGTTGGAAAAGTCCCACTGGGGGCAAAGTGGATTGAAGGGAACAGGAAGCGTAAAATATGAAATAGCCGTTACAGAGCGTTTCAATGACATATCACATGAGAGGTGCTGCCAAAAGTTAGTTTCTTTTATAGGAACCTGTAGTTTTCATTTTCTTTCAAAATAGCTATAGAAATTTTAAAAGTACCTGCAAAATCTTAAAAAAATTAAAGGATTTTTTCTGATTTTTTTATTTGGGCATTTAATCGAAAATATGTATATATTTGTTTGCATTTTAAATATTATATATATAAAATTATTATCGTAATCACTTAAAAGTTTTTTTTTTTTTTTTTTTTTTTTTTTTTTTTAACAGTAAACTAAAAATATGGACTTAATTCAACTTTTTTCGTACGTCGAAAAATGTCTTCTCTTTTTAAAGCTTACAATTATTGCTGTCGAAAAGCATTTAGTAACTAAGCAAGCAAACTCCTTTTGTCCATACGGTGTGCGGGCATAACTTTTAAGTGTTAAGTACTTAATAATTAACTGTGTTAACACAGTTTTAACAACCGGACAAAATTCTTTAGAAATGTCAAGGAATGTACGCAATTTATTTAATACGGTTAATTAACATCCCTAAGTCATTATTATTATATGGCTGCCACAGGCGACTATTTTTTAATTCTACCTGGCACCACTCTCTCAAAACAAAAATTATTCACATTCTGTTGGAGAACATTTGCAAGAGAAATATACTACAAAATTTCTCTCTTTTTTTTTAAATAGTGGTGCAAATAGAATAGAAAAATAATCGCCTATGGCAGCCCAGTTATTCGTCTTTCTATACATGAGAGAAAAATGAAAGTTTTTGTGCCTTGTAGTGAATGAGTGACGCTAGATATACTACATAAGTTTTTACAATTAAAAGCTCTAGCTATGCAACACATTATGCCTTATATCATAATAATACTCTTTTTAGGACTTTTTTTTCCAGCGTCTAGAAATTTACCCGCACACCATGCCGTGATTGATCAAGTTCCGTTGGTCGACTATGCATTTCAAGGACTAAATGCAAGGTCTCATAAACGTCCTACGTCTAACCGTAACCTATCGAACACCTTTATTCCTGAGGGGTTAATCATTTTGTGTAGGGTGTCTTAATTACAGCTCATATTCAAAATATTAGAATTGAGAAAAAGTAATAAGAAAAAATTATTTTTCATTTATTTACCTTTGATACTAAGTAAATGTAATTAAATTTCTTATAAATTAAATCTGGAATGTTTAGAAAGATTTTACAAAATATAAAATACAGTACAATAAATTAGGTATACAGCTTTCTGAAACACATCAAAATATTAGAATAAAATTGAGATTGGTTCAAAATATTAGAATATTTTATTTTATGCAACAATATTACCTTATGAATATGAAATAAATGGTAATAAATATTTTGTAGCATCCCCTTAAGCTTTCATAACAGCGTACAGTCGATCTTGCATACTATATACAAGGTGTTTACAAAGATTTCTATCAATATTAGCCCAAATAGACTTTATAGGTGCCACTAACTCAGTGTTACTTGAAGGAGGATTTTCTTGGAGTTTGTTCTTCATTATACACCATAAGTTTTCGATGGGATTAAGGTGTAGTGAATTTGGTGGCCAAGGAAGTACCTTAAAGTTGCGTTGGCGGAACCAATTCTTAGTTGATACCGAGGTATGTGGTGACGCTAAATCTTATTTAAAGATGAAATCATCTTCAAATAAGTCTTCCGATGATGTAATAATGTAATATTCCAAAATTTCTTGATATAGCTGAGAGTTAACCTTTTCGTAGACGATGCATAACATTCCAGATCCTTCTGCACTCATGCAACCCTAAACCATGACACTAGCAGCAAATTTTACGGAACGTTTAACCACTTGAGGTGCGATGATGTCGTCACGGCATCACATAATTTTAATCCCTAATTGCCACATTGGCACCAGATTTTTTGAATGAAAACGTCACTTTTAATAAATAAGCGAAAATATATCTTTACTTCTTTACAAATAAATTTTCTTGTAAATGCTGGTGTTTCTCAATTTTTTCAAATGTTTACAGATAGAATTACCTTGCCCCTGAAAGGGTTAAGACATTCTTTATTAAATGCTTCTTCCTTCATTATATAAACTCGAATACCTTGATTATCATATGAAACACGAAACATACTTTCATCACTAAATAATATATTTTTAAAATCTTCTTTGCTCCATAAACGTCTTGATTTACACCAATTCAATCTTATACGCTTTTGTTTCGCAGTCATGAGAGGTTTTGTTTTCGGTACTCGAGATTCAAACTTAAATTTATGGAGACGTCTTAATTCTTTCAATACCAACGCACCTGAAGCGCCCGGTCATTCAGAATACCAAAACCGCCCGAAAACGCCTGGACAATTTCAACCCCTCTTTTCTCCCAAGAGCTCCTGTCAATACGCGATGTGGGATGTGTCTACAGGATTATCTTCTCTTTGTTAACTTGATTGCAGTAAAGTGATCTTTTTAGGTGGCAGATAAGGGAAAATGAAGGGTGTTTATGCACTTTAAAAGATATTCCGGCTTGAGTTTATTATTGAAATGAAATTTCCGTTTTTTTTGGTAGATTTCGTATGAAATACTACCTTTTACACTCTTCCCTATATTGACAGTTCTGAAAAATTTTTGCAGATAAATGCCGATCATGAACCCTAGAACCCAAAACCTCCCCAGTTCAGAACTTTATCTATCTATCTATCTACCTATATATATATATATATATATATATATATATATATATATATATATATTCTACATACATCACTTTTTTATGGACATGATAACTTTCCTAATCCTGCACAAATCTCTTTCAAACTGATAAATCAAGGGGCTAAATAACGGTCAAGTTCGTTAATGAGCAAAATCGGAACAAAGGGGTGGAAATAGAGTTTTTTTGTGAAAATAGAAAAAAAAAACTTATAACCTTAATTATTATAGCTATCAAATTCACTTTAAATCTATTATAATTTTTAAGAAAAGGACCAAAAAATTATGCATAACAGATTTTTGATATCCTTAAAAATGTGCTCAACGGGCGAAAAAAATAGGGTTTTACGAAGAAGAAAATTCATAACTTCGTCAGTTCACAATATGTCAAATCCACTTCAATTTATTACTATAAATCTTCTTAATATTATCTACAACTTTTAAATTGTCAGGTTCTTTATAGGACAACTCTTACAGAATAATAAAAAAAAAAAAAAAAAAAAAAAAAAAAAAAAAAAAAAAAAAAAAAAAACGGAGGTTAAAAAAAAAAAAATTTTAGTCGGGACGAGACTAGGCGACATTTTTTGAAAGTTGCGGTTTTCTGAATGAATACCAAAATTACTTTCGACATTCATAATGGTGCCTTTAGTCATGATTTAATTCTTAACAAAGATATAATTATGTGAGAAAAGAAAAAAAATATGACGAAAAACCCCTACATTAATTGATGTTTTCTGTGTTATATATATATAAAAAATTTAATAAACAGTGAAGTCGTTTCTCTTCGTGTAATTTCAGAAACATGGATGTTAATTTTATTTGCTTTCACTTATAATATCGGATCTTAAATTCGTTAACAATTGTATCTTTCTTTCACACTTAAATTGAAATTGTAAAAGAGAAACGGCGCGTGGGGGGAGTATACCGGAATTTTGAAGTTCCCGGTTTTCCATAGGCGTGATTTTCGAGATTATACTGTAGACACACACAAGAGAAAAATGCTATTTATTTCTTAAACATTTTAATGTGAACACCTGAAATTTTCAGGAACATGGGTATGGAAGTAAATTTAAGAATATGTCATGCAGTTTCGTTCTTTCTTTTCTTTTAGCGCCGACAATAAATTTAAAAGGTCTGATTAGTGCTTATTTCATTGCTGTTATTACTGTTTAGTATTTAAATGTTTTGACGCAGCAATAGTTTTTAAATATTCATCTGCACACTGTAATTCCTCCAAAATAGTGTTTCTACTCATTATTATTTTATTTCCTTACGATATATTTTGCTCTTCTGTCTAAATTATTAGAAATAGACACATTGAGCATAAGAAATATCTGAGCTATTTTAAATGTCAATATTTTTAAATATTTATGAGTAGTTAGGTGCGCGACAAAATATATAGTTAACAGTAACCACTTTTAAAATGTTAAATAATAATAATTAAACAGAAACATAATTTTATGAAAAATTTAAAAAAAAACAAAATTTATTTTTTACATTGTTTAAGACCGAGAAGGGACATATATTAAGATATTTCATTAAATTCGTCCTACATTTAATGTTAAATGTTTGTAACAAATAAGCTAAGCAAATTTAAGATGAAAAAAGAAAAAGAAAATTCATACAATATGATACTTAAAACACCCTAAAAAATTTAGATTCCCTTCAAATGAAGTCGAAATAAATCTTAGACTTGCAGATTTGTATTGTAGATGTTGTGTTATGTTTATAACGATTGTACATAAATTGATAAGATTCATGCAAAATACAAAACTTTAAAAAAATCTAACATTTATTTCGATTTCATTTAAAGGAAATCTAATTTTTTTAGGTTGCTTTAAGTATAATATTGTATGAATTATGTTTTTATTTGTTAATCTTCAATTGTCTTAACTTATTTGTTACAAGCATTTAACATTAAATGTAGAACTAATTGAATTAAATATCTTAATATATGTTCCTTCTCGGTCTTAAACAATGTAGGAAATAAATTTTGCTTTTTTAATTTGTTCTTCGAATTATGTTTTTGTTTAATATGTCAAGTTTTTTAATAAATACTGATTTCAGACGAACTCATTTCAAAATTAATGGAGGGTATCATCATTAGGCTTTGATGTATGCAGTATTGCATCACAATGTGTGATGCAGTTTTCCAATGTATCATTCAAAATGTTTCACCACTGCAGTAATGCAGGTTCCTGTAGTTTGGACAAAAAGTCCAATCTGAACGTAAAAAGTCTATAAGCAAAATATAAAAATTTAATTTTACTTAAATTTAAATACCCTATTTCCCACTCAGGAACGCTATGAATGAAAAATAGTGTTGAATCCTTACTGCTAATATTTCACAATATTATAGCTGTGATACAGTAAAAATTAAAAAAAAAAGTTTTACTTAAATTATATTATCTTATTCGCTCCCAAGGCGTGATGTAAAAACAAGAGAAAATTATTACCCAAGTTTAACTTGGAATATAAATAGTTCCCATCTTGAAAAAAAAATACATTTTCAAATTTAAATTATGTAATTCGTCACTAAGTTCGCAACCTGCGTAAAAATAGCTATCCTTTTGAAACTTTTTACTAAAACATAAACTTCGCCTCATAAAAGAAAAACATAAATAAATCACCAAGTCAACAGCTATTTAATAGAACTATACTGTATGTAAATGATATTCGTGCTTTAAAGCAGTATGGGTAAAATACATTCCAATTTTTTGTTTAAAATCTGACGTAATTTTTACCTGCTTTCTGTGTTTACTAATATTAATACTCTTTGTATTATTTATAAATGGTTAAATATGTCCTTTTTATTTCCACTATGACGTCATATTCATCTGTTTACTTCTTTATTTGAAAACTAATAATTTTTTTATATGCAATAAATTTTTTAGATTGCCCCTAAAAAAAGCATTTTTAATATGGAAAATACTAATTATATAATGAAATATATTTTTTTAAATATATCAAAAGCGATATTTTCTTATTAGCCGCATGCTAAGAGTTATTAGACCTAGATTTTGCTACTTACGGCATCCTTTTATATTCTGATAATTTCAGAAATTATACAATATATGGAACTGTCTGTTATATAGAACTGTCTGTTAAATAGAACTGTCTGTTAAATTTTTGTTTTATTTATATTATTTTATTTATTTATTCATAGGGGAGTTTTTTTTATGGATAATAGGTGTAAAAAAAAATGATTAGCTCATTATTTTGTTTTAAGGAGTCTCAGGAGTATTACTTTTTACCCGGCGGTGCAATTTAGCTACATGTTACATTTAATTTTTTTCTCAGTCTTTATAAAACATAAATGCATAAAATTTTTGATATCGATAACCTGATATCTCTTATATTTATTTTTTTTTTTTTTTTTGTAATATTCCATATTGAAATTTTATTTTATTTTTTTAATGTTTAATTTTCATAAAAAAATTAAAATTGTTTTTTGACTTGCATGCACTGCGCGCAAGACTGTAACAAAACTATTGGTTCAAGAGCCCCACCAAAATATTGATAATGATGTAAAACTAATGTATCTTGAACGTATACTTCATTTCTACGCAGTTTATTTATTTATTTTATTAGAAATTTAAATTTAAATTATAAAATTTTGAAAAAATTCAGTCTTTTATTGAAAAATTACCAATTTTAAATAATCAATGCAATTATAATATTAAATATGAAGTATAAGTTATTATTTACCTGAAAATGAAGATATTTACCAAGTTTCATGCAAATTGCTTTATTAGTTTGTGAAAAAATGTCGCGCGCAAGCATAAAATTTAAGAAACAATTTTAAAATTTTTATCAAAATTAAATATAACAAAAATAAATAACATTTCAATATAGAATATAAAAAAAAAAAAAAAATTCAAATAGAAGATATATTAGGTTATCTATATTAAAAATTTTATGCATTTATGTTTTATAGAGACTGAGGGGGGGGGGGGATAAATGAGATATGTTGCTAAATTGCACCGGCAGGTAAAAAGTAAGACTTCTGTGACCCCTTAAGGGCAAACGGATTAATCTTTCGTAATCGAGCTCCGCGCGATATAGATAAAGGGCATAGCCGGATAAGCATTGGAGACATGCCTTTTAATCAAATTTCCTGATTTTTTTCCCAGAGGTAGCTACATATCTGACAATATATTTCCCCTATTATCACCCTATAAATATTGATATTTAATGTCATAAAAATGTTTTTGTGATTTAAAAAAAAACGGATTTTCTCAAAAACTTCTGAATGGAATTTCATGCCATTAATTGAGGATATATAGATACCAAAGATGCATAACTGGTAATTTTTGTATAATTTTCTGTTTATAAAAACTGTGTGAAATAGTGAAATAAAAATTTAAAAGAATAAAAATCATATCTTATGGTTATCCGAAAAATACTATTTTCTTGTAAAATATTCTCCATATGTGCCCGTATATTCTATATAATGCCGAAGTTCTGGTTGGTACTACATATAAATATTTACAAAAATGTATATTAAAAATTATGGAAATTCATTTTAAGGCTTATCTTTTGGGCGGAGCTACTCAATTCCCCACCCGAAGAATTTTTGGAACAAAACAGTCAGACAAGTATGGATGTATTTTAAATTTTCCATGAACATATTAAGCTATGTTTTTCAACATCAGTGTTCTGAACATGATGTTGAAAAACATAGCTTATATGCTAAATGGAATCTAAAATACATCCATTGACATATTGTCTGCTGACTTTGTTCCAAAAATTCTTCGGATGTTGAAGATCAGTAGCTCCGCCCCAAAAGATAAGCCTTAAAATGAATTTCAATAATTTTAATATATATTTTTGTAAATATTTATATGTAGTACCCAACAGAAACTTTCGGCATTCATATAGAATATACGGGCACATATGGAGAATATTTTACAAGAAAATGGTAATTTTCGGACAAACATAAGATATGATTTTTATTCTTTTAAATTTTTATTTCGCTATTTCACACAGTTTTTATAAACAAAAAATTATACAAAAATGATCAATTATGCATCTTTGGCATCTATATATCCTCAGTAATTGGCATGAAATTCCGCGCAGCAGTTTTTGAGAAAAACCTTTTTTAAAAAATAAAAAAAACATTTTTATGTCATTAAATATCAATATTTATAGGGTGATATTAGGGGAAATGCATTTTCAGGTATGTAGTCACACCTGAGTACAAAATCAGTAAATTTGATTGAAAGGCATGTTTCCAATGCTTATCCGGCTATGCCCTTTAAAAATATTTCATGCTTTAAAGTGGTTTTTAAAACCATAGACAATCAGTGAACTGAGATGAACTTTTCAAACAAATTCCATTTGAAAAAAAAAAAAAATCCTATTTGGTGATCTAAAAATTTAAATTGTACAATTACAAATATGTTAGATTTGTGTTTTTTCAATATTATTCTTTTATTTGTTTATAAAAGAAGTGTTAATTTCGTTAATTTGTCTTTCACAAATATGTTAGATTGGTGTTTTTTTTAATATCATTCTTTTATTTGCTTTTAAAGTAAGTATTAATTTCGTTATGCAAAAATAGTCAGAAACAAATGCTGAAAAATGTTTGTTGCTTTATGTGCAAAATGTTTGTTATTACTATGTATTGAAACCGAGACGTGATAAGATAAACTTTTAAAAAAATCATGCTTAAAAATTATTTTAGAAAATATAATACATCAGTTAATTAAGATACTGTTTTGAAATAAAAGTATTTGAAAGTAAATTTATTCCCTATGCGACGAAAATTGAAAATGTACGATGATCGGAAGATTAGAAAATTGCAGTAGCGAAAATTTCGAGACCGAAATTTGATCGTGAAGTTTTGCCATTCGCAAAATGGATCAGTGTTACACACATATACGTTTGTTCTTTAAAATATAGATACTTAATCAGTAAAGCATAATAAAGATCAGTTATTAGGATGTGGTTATCAATTGAGGCTCTTATGCTTGGTATTCCGGAATGAAAAACAGAAAATTTCACTTTCTTAAAATTTGCATACGCACTACTCATATCCATATTCTACATTTTTTTAAAAATTGTATTTTGTTTGATCATTTAAAAATTATTTTAACTAGAATCTTGAAGTCACGATTGTCAGCAATATGTTTTATGTGAACAGACACACTCTTTAATTGAGATTCTATTCTCAATTCCGGAAAGTTAAAATTTCCGTAATTTATGTTTTTTAGACGCATTTGTGCTAAAATGTTAAGTTTTATCTAAGAAAATGAACGTTTTCTTTTAAATATGACTTCATTTTTACTTAAATAACCTTTTTGTCTAGTGTCTGAAACTTAGTATTAGTACACATGCAGAAGTAAAAACAAAATAGAAAATTTATCAGGAAAAATGCGTGTTTTCAAAAGCAGTATGTCGTTTTCCGTTATTATGCCCCTAATATTATATTCTGCTCCAAATAGGATTTTGCGCCACTAAACCCTATACAACAATTTTTATCAACAATTTTGAATTTTTATCTGAAAATTGCATGTTTAAAGATAAAAATACCTCATTATTTCTCTCTTGTCTGCTATAATGAAAACCATCTAATTTTCACCATTTTGAAGAAATTTCATAAAATGCTTTTAAAATTAAAATATAAAAGTGGGGTTATTTGAAAAAAAACAAAACAGATAGTGCGATCACATCTACAAATAAAGAGCTTTCAGTTAAAAAAACAAAAAAAGCAAATATTTGTAAAATTGGTCCAGCAGGTAGAATAGGGCAGATGACTAAAAAGTACACTTGTGTTTTAAATATATCGATTATATAAAATTAGGAAAAATTAAACTAAGCAAGTTACGTTATTTTGATAAAATTAAAGTAGAATCTCCTAAAGAATAGCATTTTATTATTCGAGAGAATTTTCGACAAAAACTTCAGGAACATGATATTATTTTAAACCACGAATTATTTATTGGCTTGTCTAACTCGGCGAATCTTTTCCATCCAGGCAAGAATCATCAATTTCTGTAATGTAAATCGCTATTATTTGCATGTCAGCTCTCTTTTATAAAGACTCTCTGAATTTTTGTAAAACATTACATTTTATCAGCGTGTGATTTCGATTACATTATTTTCAAAAGTGAAGCATTTTCACCTCTGAAGAATTTCAAAGCAGCTGGGCTGTGAAAATGACACACTTCTGCAAACGATAATTCAGGTTTAAGTATTAAAATAGACGCTTTTTTATAAAATGATATCATTTGCATCCGCTATAGCAATCCAGTCTTAAACTTCATTTATAGAAAAGTATTCATATGACGTCATCATCACGGAATAACAGACAATATTCTTGACATAGCCCATATTTTAATTTCAACATTTTTTTTTCTGGTTTTACGAGGAAAATGGCAACAAAAAGATACAGTATCTCCTATTTTCCGTTTACTTTCAATAGAAATGGGGTACTTTTGTTGCCACGATAAGAAAAATGGTATTAAAAACTACAAAAATTTAATATCGCAAAAATAAATTCTGATACAGCTTTCAAACAAAATGCATTTAAAAGAGCATTTTTTTTTCTTATACGACGATGTAAAAATTTAAAATGTGCGATGCTTAGAAGTTTAAAAATTTGCAGTAGAGAAAATTGCAAAACCAAAATTTATTTCAAATTTCAAAGTGTTGCCATTTGCAAAATGACGTATGCGTTACGTACAGATATTTTTGTCCTTTATAATATGGATAATATCATTAGAATTCGTAAAGAATAAAAAAGTGAATGGCATCAGGGACCAAAAGGTGGGGAAGAAAATGAAAAAGTTATGATCTCCATAGGCTTTTCTATGTTAAATTAACATTGATAATTGACACTGGAAATAAATAAGTATTGCGCTGCCGCGCAATACTTAAACAATAATAATATGTTGTAAGATTACACAAAAAAAATGTCTGTACAGAGAAAAAAAAGGAATGGTTACTTATTTATTTTTGTAAGATGTTTATTAATACTCGGTTTCATATCAAATTAGATATGTTCTATATTGCATCTTTTTTTCCATTACGCAGAAAATAATTTTTCATCTAAAAACCTATACTAGGTTAGCACGAGGAAAACATAATTTACAATTTCAACTTTTGAGGCAAATCACGAGGTTTTAAATTTAATTCAATAGTGATTGCATTTATAGATCCAATAAATTCCAACATTTTTTAAACACATTACAGCAACATTTGAACATCTCTAATTTCCTATTATAATAAAAACGTTAAAGAATGGTTGAATGTCAAAATATTTAGAAAAGTATAAAATTTAAGTCTCCTGAATACAAAGCGATACTAATAAGTTTGACATTCATATCATAAAGGTATTTCCATTTATTTGGGTAACTTGGAACTATAGATGTTTACATTTTTGTTCTAAAGCTGTCTGGGGAATTTCGTCCCATGAAAAAAAAAAAAAAAAAAAAAAAAAAAAAAAAAACTATCAGTCGAAATTCTTCACTTTTTCCGCATGCAAGGGTGAATGCTAATCCTTTTCTACGTTCTTTTTCTCCCACTTCTAAGATTCATGTATTCTACGTTAACATCACTTCTAAGAAGGAGGGTATGACATTCTTCAACTGGATTTCGGGCGTTTCGGTACTCTGAAGAACCTGTAGAATTTCAGCCTTGGTAACGAAAGAGTTAATAAATGCTGTGAAACTCACAGTTATTAATACCGAAGCAGTAACTGACATTTCAGCAAAAATCTAACCTAAATATGTATTTTTTCTAAAACTCTGCTTAGTTAACTTTTTTTCTTAATTTTTATAACTTATGTATCCGTTATTGGTTTTTCAGAATAGGGTAGATTTGACCATATTTATGAAAAAAGTATTTTTTGTAGGATTTTTTTTTTTTTGTATTATTTGTTCAAAATTTTGTCAAGAATAATTTTTAATGTATCGCTATCATAGTGCATCGCTATCATTTTGTAATAGTGATTTGAACGAGAATGAGTAAATAAGGTGTCAGCTACTGGGTTTTCCCGGTTTACTGGGGGTATACGTGATAAAAGCCTTTTATAGTATAAGGAAATAATTACATTTACGAATTTATTTTACTGAAATTTATTTTACAAATCCTAGTATTATATTTTATTTATGTACGTACAAATGTTATTTTCTGTGCTACATTGAGCAGTATGTCAATATTTCAAAAGGTAGTAATCGATATTATTTACATTCTTAAGCAATATTTACACAAAGACATTTTCTAATTCATTAAAATGCATAAATGTATTTGAAAAATGTAGCTAAAGTCAGATATAAAAATAATATGAAATTTCAAAATAAATGAGCATCTAGTATTTTAGAATTTAAAAATCACTTATTTACAAATAAATCCTTTGAGATAATATAAAACAAATATCCCTTTTAAAATTTTTGGTAGCGTACGACTTTCGAAAAAAAATCAGTTGAATAAACATTAAACAAAATATTGAATAAACTTATCTTACAGTAATGGCGTTTAATAGGTTAAGGTAATTAAAAAAAAATAATTTATATTAGATATATAATATTACAGAAAGAATTTTATTTTATTCTAAATGTAAATAAAAAAACAGCTTCTTGATTTTGTTGTTCTAAAGTAATCGTAGTGACAGTTATAACTTGACAAACTGTAATTGACTAATCTTCTAAATGGAAAACAAAAAGTATTTTATAGCGAAATCTGTGTTACTGTTTTCTAAAATTAGAATACGACATCGAAATTTTCATAAATCCATAGCTGCCAACTTGTACGAATTTTTGCTACCACTAAAATTTAATAGTAAATGCTGTCTAATTCAATCGCCGAATTGCGGTCATTGTTGATAATTAGGGAAGCCAGAAATTTCTATTAAATTTCAGTGGTAGCAAAATTCCGTACAATTTGGCAGCTATGTAAATCTCAATGAAAAAACTTGGTTTTCCAATATTGATGAAGTAAGAATAAATTGTTGTTTATTCCAACAAAGAAGTGCAACAATGAAATTCACTTATACAAAAGAGAAAGATATTTCAAACAATGAAATTTCACCTCATTCGCAAAGTAAACGCCAGATAAATAGGTCGAAGCGGAGTTATACTATTTTATATCAGATTTATTACATACGGAATCATTCAAGAGTAGACTCTAATGAAGTACTTGGTATATCTATATATGAGAATATCCTCCTGGGATAAAAAAAGCCAATTCGTATAACCTTACATCACTTTCTTCATCGTGGATGATTATAGTTTTGACGTCATTATCGAAGTTCCAAAGGTCACGTAAGTTCAATTCAATGTTTAAGAAAACCATATTTATTAATTTATGACCAAGTTTTAACATTTATTTTGCGCAGTGTCATGGGCGACTGTTACGTTTTATGGTATTTTGGATTTGATTAAGGATGATTAATTTGAATAAAATAATTTATTAGTAATTACGTGATTATGCTACCTCCTCAGTTATTTCTTGGTTTTGTTAAAAGATATATTTATGAGAGGGAATGTCTTAGAAAACGTTTGTCTTTAAAAGCGTCTTTTATTGAATAATTATATAAAATTAAAATATTTTTTTAATATAATCTTTATTTATATTTTTTCTAATATTTAACGTTTAGGTACTTTTTTTTAATGTTAGTAATAAAAACGTAAAATAATGATGTAATAATAACACATTGTTTAGTTTAACAATTCAATTAAACAATGACAATTCAGTTATAAATAGCAGAAACGTATTTAAACAATGGAATTTAATCTCAGTAGAAAAATAAACAGCCGATAAAAAGGTCGATGCAGTGTTTGATAGTTTTTTATCAGTTTTATTAACCACGGAAACATTTAAAATAGAATAAAATGTAATATTTAGGCTATTTTAAAATAATCTAAATTCACATTTTTTTTTTCTATCAGTTTTTCCTATAACAAAGACATTGGAAAGTAAGTAAGTTGTTTAAGTAATAGAGCTTTGAATAAACCAGATGATACCAGTATATAGTATGGCAAAGTGTCTAGCTGAAATTAACATCTTTTTTCAAACGCCGTTATTCAAGCTGAAATCCTGCCTTAAATAAAGCAAGTATTTCCAGCCGTTTTTACTTGTAGAAGTTTGCAACAGCAGTACTATAGTTCCTTTCAGTGACATCGACCGTAGGATTGTATTTGTAGTATACAATATGGCAGAATAGCAAGACCTGACTTTCAACGGCGTACCCTTCCTCCAGTAAATGCGGATTGATAGTATTCTATAATTGTGAAAGGAAGTTTGCATGAATAAGGCGTTTGAATAAGGAGGAAATTGATATTAAAATATACTGGTGGAAGTTTGGCTCTGCGGTATTCATCCACTGCGAAATCTGATAATTCTGAAGCTTCACAATGTTAAGCATATGTCAGTACTAGGCTATTCCTATTTCGTAGTTTAAACACACCGTTATAGAAGACGTAGAATGCTGAACGAGTGTTTATACTTGATAAGGGTGCACCATCGAAAAATAGTCAATTATCATAACTGCATATTCTCAGTTGCAAACTTCAACTAAGTTAATTTTGATTTGTATTTTTAGTTTTCATCA
Source organism: Maratus speciosus (assembly GCA_963932465.1). Lineage (NCBI taxonomy): Eukaryota > Metazoa > Arthropoda > Arachnida > Araneae > Salticidae > Maratus > Maratus speciosus. Next base: position 165,120,235 of record OZ010794.1, read on the forward strand.
TAATGATTTTTTTTTTTTTTTTTTTTTTTTTTTTTTTTTTTTTTTTTTTTTTTTATAAATTGTGAATGTTGGTCCTGGAAAAATAATTAAACACAGTTCTTACTTATACTCTTATAAGACATAATATTGTATTTTTACTTTTTTCTTTGTTTACAAGAATAATGTATTGGATTCGTGAAAAATTTCGACTTTCGGTTTTCGATGGAATTATACGTTTTGGAAGGCCCTGAACACGATTTGATGGTTTGTAGAAAATGTCTGCCTGTGAATTTGTCTGTCAAACTCTGTGAATCTGTATGTGCCAAAAATTTTGTAGGCACGCCATCTCAAGAACTAATGCACGGATAGTCACAAAACTTTTGATTCAGTTAGACCTTGCTATAAACTGGTTCTGATAACCTTTTGGTGTAAATCTCCCAAAAGGTGACACTGCTATGCTGCATTATTTGCGAATTCGACAATAGCTATATCTCAAGAACTACTGTACGGATTTCAATAACACTTCAGATTAAGTTAGTCCTTGATATAATTTAGTGCTGATTATGTTTTGGTGAAAACCGCACAACAAGTGGCGCTGCTATGCTGGATTATTTATGAATATATCAATAGATCTATCTCAAAAAGTAATGAACGAATTTTCATTAAACTGGAAATTCAGTTAGCCCCTGATATAAATAATTGCTGTTTAAATTTGGTGTAAATCGCCAAACTGTTGGCACTGCTACGCTGCATTTTTCGCGATTTTCGCAATAGCTGTATCTCAATAATTAATGCATGAATTTTTAGCAAGCTTCAGATTAAGTTAGTCCCAGGTATAAATTGCTCCTAATCAGTTTTTGGTGTAAATCACCCAACAGGTGGTGCTGACATGCAGATTTTTTTACTATTCCCGATATAGATCTTATCACAAAAACATGTATGTGATTGAAGAAAGTTTTAGGATTGCCTTATCCGACTAGTTTCAGTAAGACATAATTTTTTACTCCGTTTATAATGAAGTTTTAGTATGTATTATGCGTAATTTTATGTACAGTCATTTATTTCAATGCAGTAGCAAATCAGTAGTTTAAAAGAGTCTAAAATTATGTGGAATAATAGATGATTTAGTCCAACAACTCAATCTAACAATTGAAATTCAAATAAACAATGGAGATAAATATTTCAAACGTTGCAATTTCAATTCATTCGCCAACGAAATGCCAGATAAATGGGACGTTGATAGGTTTCCATGTTCCTTGTAAGCTTTATTACACATGTAATCATTCAAAGTAGATTATAATGAAGCATTAGATAGATTTTCTACTGACGGTGTATATTTTTATCCATTTTTCATGCAACAGTTACATCGGATAATTAGAAAACGGCTTAGTTACACAGCTGTAGTACACTGAATTTCTAATCTAGGGTATGTACCAGATTATGACACGTCCTCAAAAAGTAGCCGAATCTTCTAGCCATGCGAAGTTTTACGCGTCACATTGGCTTAATTTTGTATTTCCAATTTATATTGTTTGATGGATAGACGAAGTTAAAACCCTCACAAGTAAAGATACTATCGTCTGTGGCGACATATTTCAATTTTTATAGCTCATTCGATTTGTCTCATCGAGCTAAGTAATTTGCTACCTAGCATATCAGCAATTGCGTTTTGATAATGGCAGGGGACGTGGTCAAAGTTTAAAAAATTGCATAATGCGAGCTGCCGAAAATAAAATAGTAGCAAAAAATTCCTTCACATGCAACCGTAGGCAGACATTCCGCAAGTTACGAAGTGACTGTAAAACAGACAAAACAGACAAAAGAACCGACGCTGTGTGGTTACAAAGATTTTTGCTCGTAACCCGGGAAAAAGTATTGACAGTATAAACACAACTAGACCAGTGTTGCTAGTGGGCTACCTTTTTTAAAATTCAGATTTCTTGATTGGCACCACTTTCTTGAAATAGTAAAATTCGTCTTATTTAATGACATATAAATTAAGAAGAAAAGAAGGGGAATTTTACCATTTCAGAAAAGTGGCGCTAATCAAGAAATTTAAATTTTAAAGAAAGTAGCCCACTGGCAACACTGATCTAGACGACTGCATCATAACTTGCGAAAACCTGCCTATCAAGTAGCATACGAATATATTATCTGTAATTACAAATTCTTATAATAACAGCATTAATATAACCTTATAGTAGTTATTGGCAATGTATGACACTGTAAAAACAATTGGTAAACTTAAATCGCTCTTATTCCTTTGAAGACATCTGTTTTTCAATGACCGAAATTTTGAAATTTGACCTGTCCCCCTGTCATTATAAAATTTCACTAGCCGTTATGCAAGGTGTAAAATTACTAAGATCGATGAGACAAATCGAATGAGCTATAAAATTCGAAATTTGCCGCCAAAGGTTATAGTATCATTCCTTGCCAGATGTGCCACTTGCATGTGTGTATTTTAGTTTAAAAAATTAAACTGTGTTAGGTTAAAATAAAGTTTCCTTACTAAATCGTTCTGGAACGTAATATTTTGTTAAAACAAAATTTATCAATCCATGAATAGAAGTGTTTTTTTTTTCTTATTTTCATGTTCGGAAAAAATTGAGTTTAATTAGAAATCTTTTTGGGACATAATATTTTGCTTAAAAATATTTGCTAAAATGTTATATATTCCCGCGGCCGCCATCTTGGATTTCTTGGCGATGTTTTGTTGGCGTTTATCAATAAGGCAACCCCGACGAATGAAGTATTCTGACAAACTTGTTAAGTCTTACATGCGTATAAATCTGCTTGGCGACATTTACTTGGCGGAAAGGGGTTTTCACGCGAAGAAAAAATCCCAGATGGCGGCCGCGGGAATATATACCATGTGTTCTAAAATATTTATTACTCCATGAATAACAATTTTTTTTTATGTTTTGTGTATACATTCATGCCCAAATACTTATCTTTATCGGGCATGTGGTAGGATTATAAGAGTCTAAAAAGATGGTGTAAGCATAGCTGCAAACCTTCCACTAATCTTCCGTAATGTCTGGATTAATTTAACAAAAGTTAACCACATTTCAAACCAGAAAATTTATTTCATGAATGCTTATTTATTTAATTCCAGGTTTCTACGTAGAACATACTTATTGTCATTTCTTAAAAATTTTTCTGGTTTGAAACGTATTAAACAAGGGTCCAATTAACACAAGTATTACGGAAGATTAGTTTGAGGTTAGCAGCTATGTGTAAGAATAACTGATTGTTTATTTTTTTAAAGCATTGTAATAACGAACTAAGGTTAAACAAAGGATAGATATATTTCGAACAATGAAATCTTTCCCATTTCATCAAAAACACGCAAGATCAGTGTTTTGTCGTTTCTTATCAGCTTCAATACAAATCGAATCACTGAAGATTAGAACATTAAAATAAGTAGAAAATTGCACGCCAAGAGTAGCAATTGGGGTGTTTTCGTACTATAGCTTTGTTTTATAAATATTCAGACATTGGTGCAATAGCTTTTGCACTCTTATGCGAAAATATATATTTTAGTTTAAAGAAATTAAAATTATGTTTGGTAAAAAAGTAAATTTCTTTACTAAATCCTCTGGGATGTTATACTTCGTTTCTAAAAAAAACATTTATTATTCCACGCATAAGAATATTTTTTTTCTTTATGTCGGATGATTATAAGAGTCTAAAAAGATAATGTAACAATGAATAATTGTTTGTTTTTTAAAAAGCATTACAATAATGAACTACGGTTAAACAAAAACCAAAAATATTTTTAACAATGGAAATTTATCTAATTCAAAAATTAAAGAAGAATTGTTAGTTACAAAGCTTTATTTTTGCCTATCAGCTTCAAAACAAATTGAACCATTGAAGATTAGAACATTTATAAAGGACTAAATTTCAACGGAATATCTGAAGAACGTGTCACTTCATAAGCGATGCCAATTTAACTATTCCATGAAGTATGTTTTGCCCTATAGTCTTTGTTTTGCGCCATATCATGTAAGTTCGATTGAATATTCATATGTAATTTTATTTCAAAGAATTTAAAATGGTGGGATTAGAAAAAAATTACAAAAAGATAATAGAGTGTTATGATGTAATATTTTATTTAACGAAAGCTCCAAAATGATTACTATATATTTAATTTTTATTATGTACTGCGTGGATTTCATGTGCAATTGTTATTTTTCTAATGTAATTTGAATATATCATTACATTTGCATTTTCCAAAAATAGCTTACCTCGAAAATATATCATTTTACTTGTAATGCAAATAAAAATTCCACATTATTCTGAAAAATAGTGGTGAATTCTCTTTTTAATTTAGTTTTATTACAAAAAACATATTTGTTGAATATACATTACACAACCTTATAAATATTATGCCTACACGTTGACACAAACATGGCGGCTCTCTTATAAGGATTTTTTTTCAGCGTTTGTACTGCACATTGAATTTTAATATCGATATTTTCTAAATGTAATCTTTAACATTTTTAGTATCAGAAAGCGAAGGCGCATAGTAATTTCCGAAAATAGCAGGATTGAAATTCAAGACTATTCTAACGCTAAAATAAAACTGCATAAGAAAGCCGAGAATTTTGTGTCAGCGTACGTTTTCAGAGAACTGAATTCATAAAGTGGGACATGTAAGTACGTAGATTTTTATCAAAGTTGAATATTTTATTTCTTGATTTGAAAATAATAATTTCAAAACATTCCTATTTTTCAGCACTACCTTCATTCTATTTAACAGTGATTTTTTTTTTTCATTCATAAATGGTTTATGAAATATGTTTTTGTATATCTTTCTGGAACGTAATATTTTGTTGAAAAATATTTATTACTCCACGAATAATATTTCTTTTCGATAAATGCATTGTTCAATTTCTTGTTTTTATTCTTATGGGGTGAATTATATGCGGGGGAGTCTAAAAAGACGAAGTTAAAGTAAATGATTTTTTATTTTTAACCCTAGATCTACCGGCAATTTTATTCAAGTTTTAATAAAACGTTCTACACCAGAATTTTTATTTAAAACTATTTAACTTATTTATTTACCTTATTTTTGTCTGGTTTATATACTTAGTTTATTTTAAAGAAATTTCTGGTTTGAATGAATATTTTGTATGTACCTGTCGGGTCCAATGGACCCGTCTGGTAGACGGAGGGTTAAAAACGCATTGCAATAATTAAATACAGTTAAACAATGGCGAAAGATATTTCCAACTATAATTAATTGTGTTGTTTTAGATATAAGTTGAGTATTTCCTTTCTAGATTCCAAAGTAATAGTTACCAAAATGTATCATATTTGAGTACAACCTTAAATTTGTAACGCAAATTTTTATGCTTACATAAATGGTCGGTAAATGGAAAAAAAAAACTTAAATAAATCTTTCTGGGAAGTAAAATTTTGTTACAAAAATATTTAGTATACTCTGCATATTTGTTTCGGTACTACTTAGTTAATCCGTCGACCAAAAATCTATCGCCAAACTATAAGATTAAATGCCAATAATGGTTGATCGTAAATGTCACATTCACTTGACTTTAAGCAAGTTACGCGTATTTACGTCTTAAAATTATTTTTATTTCCACATTTTATTTGTATTTTTATTAATGTTATACTAATTTATTTGTAATTCCGTTATTTAAAATAAACGTTATGTCAATTTGTATAATTTCGCGAGCGAGTGGTTTGGCGATTTATATAATTTGGCGAAATTGGTCGACGGAATAACTAAGTATGCCATAAAGGTAATGTTAATTTGTATAATTTAGCGAGTGGTTTGGTTATTTAAATAATTTGGCGAAATTGGCCGACGGTATAACTAAGTAGTTCCTTTCTGTGCAATATCCATCCATTACTCCATTTATATATCATTTTTACCATGTAAGATTAGTCTGCCTAAATGAGACACGATTCCCCGTAGTTTTGTCGCATTTAGTGTATATTTGGGATTTTATTATATAAATGTATATTTTATTAAGCAACAAATTGCTGAATACTGTACCTTTAGTTAAAAACTAACTTGTTTTGTAGAAATTTAATATTTATCTGTAGTATAAAACCACAATATAGGATTGTCGCATTTAGGTCATTTTTGTTGAATTCATGGCAGCTAAAACCTAAATGAGACGTTCATAGTCCTAAATGTGATAATGCCTTTTATGCATGACAATTCACCTGAAAAATTTCATTTAACGATTAACTGCTGTGACAAAAAATTACCACATTACATCTGTGAGCGGTCTGCGAAACCATTCGATTGAAATATGAATAAAATGCGCGATTAACTGATAAAATACTTTTTTGCATTAAACTGTTTGTACAGTACTATCTATATTATAAAGGACAAACATATCTGTGCGTAACGCATACGTCATTTTGCGAATGGCAACACTTTGAAATTTGAAATAAAATTTTGATTTTCTAATTTTCTCTACTGCAAATTTTTAAACTTCTAAACATCGCACGTTTTAAATTTTTACACCGTCGTATAAGGAAAAAAATGCTCTTTTAAATGCAATTTGTTTGAAAGCTGTACCTCAATTTATTTTTGAGATATTAATTTTTTTGTAGTTTTTAATACCATTTTTCTTATCGTGGCAACAAAAGTACCCCATTTCTATTGAAAATCTTTGAAAGTAAACGGAAAATTGTCGAAAATAGGAGATACTGTATGTTTATGTTGCCATTTTCACATAAAACATGAAAAAAAAGTTGAAATTAAAATGTGGGCTATGTCAAGAATATTGTCTGTTATTCCGTGATAATGACGTCATATGCATACTTTTCCATTGACGAAGTTTAGATTCAAATGACGTCATATTATAAAAAAGCGTGTATTTTAATTCTTAAACCTGAATTATGTTTTTTAGAAGTGCGTCATTTTCACAGCCCAGCTGCTTTGAAATTCTTCACAGGTTAAAATGCTTCAATTTGAAAATAATGTAATCCAAATCACGCACTGATAAAACGCAATGTTTTACAAAAATTTAGAGCATCTTTATAAAAGAGAGGTGACATGCAAATAATAGCGATTTATATTACAGAAATTGATGATTCTCGCCTGGATGGATTTGCTTCGCTGAGTCAGACAAGAAACCAAATAATTCGTGGTTTAAAATAACATGTTCTTGAAGTTTTGTCCAAAATTCTCTTGAATAATAAAATTTTAATGCTATCTTTTAGGACATTCTACTATAATTATATAAAAATAACATAATTTGCTTAATTTAATTTTTCCTAATTTTATATAATCTATATTAAGAATACAAGTGTTTTTTAGTCATCTGCCCGGATCTTTCTGCTGAACCAATTTTACTAATATATATTATATTTTAAACTGAAAGCTCTTCATTTGTAGATGTGGCACTATTTGTTTGTTTATTTGTTTGTTTGATTTTTAAATATCTCACTTTTATATTTTAATTTTAAAAGCATTTTATGAAATTGCTTCAAAATGGCGAAAATTAGATACCTTTCATTATTGCAGACAAGAGAGAAATAATGAGGTATTTTTATCTTTATTCATGCTATTTTCTGATAAAAATTCAAAATTGCTGATAAACATTGTTGTATAGAGTTTAGTGTCACAATATCCCATTAGGAGCAGAATATTATATTAGGGACATAATAACGCAAAGTAACATACTGCTTTTGAAAACACGTATTTTTCCTCATAAATTTTCTATATTGTTTTTCCTTCTGCATGTGTACTGATACTAAATTTCAGACACCAGGCGAAATGCTTATTTAAGTGAAAATGAAGTCATATTTAAAAGAAAACGATCATTTTCTTAGATAAAACTAAACATTTTGACAACAAATGCGTCTAAAAACCATAAATAACGGAAATTTTTACTCTCCGGAATTGCTATTAGAATCTCAAGTAAAGAGTGCGTCTGTTCACATAAAAGATGTTGATGACAATCTTGACTTCAAGTTTTGAGTTAAAATGTTTTTTAAATGATCAAACAAAGTATATATTTTTTTTTTTTAAATGATGAATGAGAAGTACGCATGCAAATTTTGTGAAGGTGAAAATTGCTGTTTTTCATTCAGGAATACCAATCATAAGAGCCTCAATTGATAACCACATCCTAATAAGTGATCTTTATTATATTTTACTGATTAAGTATCTATATTATAAAGAAGAAGCGTATCTGTGCGTAACGTTGACGTCATTTTGCGAATGGTAACACTTCACGATCAAATTTCTGTCTTGAAATTTTTGCTACTGCAATTTTTTAATCTTCTGACCATCGTACATTTTCAATTTTCGTCGCATAGGGAAAAAATTTACTTTCAAATGAAATTTGTTTAAAAACTGTATATCTTTATTGACCGTTGTATTATATTTTCTAAGATAATGTTTAAGCAAGATTTGGTACTTTTCGGTTAGCCGGGCGCCAGTGTTATATATACATATATATGTATGCATAAATGTATGTATATATACATATATATATGTGTGTGGACAATATGTGTATATGTATATAATATATATGTATATTTACATATATGTATGTATATAGATATGTATATATAACACTGGCGCCCGGCTAACCGAAAAGTACCCATGATTTTTTTTTTAAAGTTTATCTTATCACGTGCCGGTTTCAATACATAATAATAATAAACATTTTGCACATAAAGCAACAAACATTTTTCAGCATTTGTTTCTGACTATTTTTGCATAACGAAATTAATACTTCCTTTATAAACAAATAAGAGAATAATATAAAAAAAAAACACCAATCTAATATATTTGTGAAAGACAAATTAAAGAAATTAATACTCCTTTTATAAACAAATAAAAGAATAATATTGAAAAAACACAAATCTAACATATTTGTAATCGTACAATTAAAATTTTAGATCACCAAATAGGATTTTTTTTCCAAATGGAATTTGTTAGCAAAGTTCATCTCAGTTTACTGATTGTCTATAGTTTTAAAAACAATTTTAAAGCATGAAATATTTTTTTATTTATATATATCACGCGGAGCTCGATTACGAAAGATTAATCCATTTCCCCTTAAAACAAAATAAAGAGTTCATAATTTTCTTAGGGCTAATATTCATAAAAAAAAACCCTTCCCTATGAATAAATATATAAAATGACATAAATAAAACACAAATCTAACAGATAAGCTCTGAAATTATCAGAATATAAAAGGATGCCATAAGTAGCAAAATCTTGGTCAAATAACTCTTACCATGCGGCTAATAAGAAAATATCGCTTTTGATAAATTTCAAAAATTTATTTGATTGTATAATTCGTATTTCCATATGAAAAATCCTCTTTTTAATGTAGTGGGCAATCTAAAAAAATTATTGCATATAAAAAAATTATTAGTTTTCAATTAAAATAAAAATATATTCACCTATATTCTTTAACCTGGGAAGCCCGGGTACGATTCCCTAGTATCTAATAAAATTTCGATTTTTGAAACATTTGAAACAATAGTACTAGCAGAGGTGGTAAGCTCCCACTAATCTTCCGTAATGCGTGAATTAATTAGACCAGGTTTAACAACGTTTCGAAACAGAAAATATATTTGATGAATCATTATTTATTTAATTCCAGTTTTCTATGTGGAACGTATTTAATTTCATCTCTGAAAAAAAATTTCTGGTGCTAAGTGTATTAAACCAGGATTAAATTAACTCACATATTACGAGGGATTAGTGGCAACTTGGCCTTTCTGGTACTAGGCTCCAAATGAAGCAAAATTTCGCTGTATCAATAGTTAAACTGGAAATTACAAGTTAAACTGTGAAAATTTAAAAGAAAATATAGCTCTAAAAGAAGTTAAAGTTTAACTGTAATTATATTTTGAATTAATTAATCCTTAACCCTTTGAAGGGCACCGGTATATTATATATACCACTTAATTTCAATTCCCAAATGCCACATTGGCACCAGCATTTTAATCTGAATTTGGGGTTATACTACATACTCGAAGAAACGCTTTTAGTTACTTGCATATAAATTTTCTTGTAAATCCTGGTGTCAATCAATCATTTTACAATTTTAGCAACCGAAGTACTCTGCCCCTCAAGGGGTTAACTGCTGTGTCAGGAATGGTTGCATAACTACTGTGAGCAGTCCCCAAGACCACTTGATTAAAAGATGAATGAAAATCTCTATTAACTCACAGGGCACTGTTTCTGTACTAAAATTTAAGTACAGGACTATTATAATTAAACTTTTCAATATTATTCTTGAAATGTTTATCACGGCGCAGCACCGTGCTGTTTGTTAATTTTACACTCCTAATATGCGAAAGTTATTTGAATGCTGCGTATAATGCCTAATATAAATAACCCTCAAATAATTAAATGCGTTCCTAACTCTCATCCCTTTTTGCGAAGGAGCTATGGCCAATTAAATGATTGTCGCAGAAAACATCGTATAAAATGCGCGAAATTCGCGCGTCAATATTAATCCATAATTTATACACCAGTGCGATTTGGGTTTCCGTAACTTCAACTCAGTATAAATTTGCTGACAATCTGGTGATAATGAAATATAATTACATGATCCATATACGAAATTTAATAAGCAATCCAAATGAAATATTTGATTTTATCAAAATTTTTAATTGGTGAATAAAAAATGCGAATTAATTAAAGACGCCGACATTTCGGTCGGTGCGAATTCACAGTGTGGATCTTACGGGTTAAAAGAATATATAAAAGATATTTATAATATTGTTAACTAGACTATTTATTACATATAACATTATTATAAAATGTCACATGATAATTATATCAGCCTTAGAAATAGAAAATATCGTAAAATATTTCTAATAATTGTGATTAAGCCAAAGAGAAGCTCTGTGACTGATATTCTTTTGCCCCTCCCCTCCCCCCTCACACACACACCTCTTCATTTTTCTTGCACTTTAACAATAAAATTAACATTTTCTGTACTTAAAAATACGTATATGGAAAAAATATTCATTTAGACAAATATGGTTTTATTTATTTTTTATCTTTTACTAATTTAAAAATAGAAAATGTCGATTATAGCGAATAAAAAGTAAAAAAAAAAGAATTTTATAAAAGTTCTAACAAAAATTATGACTCCTAAACCAGGGAATAACTCAATTGCATCACGTTTTAATTGCAACGGAGACAGCATTACCATGGTGCGACTTTTGAAAAATTCCTTCACAACTTTTCATTATATGCCCCAAAAGCCCCAAAACCACCCCCCACCTAAAACGTTTATATATGTATGTACTAAATTTTGTTCGTACGATAAAAGTCGTCGAACGAATCATTTTCAAACTCGACAAATACATTGAGATGGCTAATATCTCGGCAAGGATTGCAAATGGGCAAAATCGGCCCAAGGGGCTGGAAATAGAGGAGGGTTAAAAGTTTTAAATACCGCCTTAACATGATTCTGATAAAACCTGCTCTTACAGAACAATAACATGAATAAAATAAAAAAAAATTCGTTATAGCAGTTGCCAACGATTACAATAAAATTCGCACCTCACAATAAAATTCGCACCTCAACAATTACTTTTTTATTGCAAGATTTCCACGTGAAAAATGAAAATGAAATAAACAGTTTGACAAGTTGAAAAAAAAAATAATATTACGCCAAAAGTTTTCTGGAGCAAGATTTCATATTGGAAATACAATGGATGTTACACGTGAATATGTAACCCCATGCCAGTTTGAAAAAAACGTATTTAAGCATGACAAAAACCTGATTATGGAAATATTGGTATATTTTAACATTTTGAGGTTATCTGAATTTGCTTTTGCCATTTTTAAATGTATTCCATATACGAGTATATACGTGTGTATATACGCGTAGGAGAGACTAGGGAGGGTTGACCGTACAGGAAGCTTGACCCTCCCATCAATTTTCATATTTAAAAGAATTTCAGAGTTTTATCAATAGGAGTCAACCAAAGATGCTGGAATGCTCAAAAACAGTCTTTGTTTAATACAGTTAATTGAAATGTGTGTGGAAAAAATCAAACGTGAGGCTTTTTCAACCTCAAAGTTGTGTTTTTAAAAAATATTTTGCAAGTTTTTTTTTTATATAAAATATAGCATAAATATTTAAGTAAGTAGGTTTTAAGTAATGCAGAAATATCGAGCTTTCATTCCAGGCATAAAGATTGTACAGTAAATTTGGCTTAACATAACAGTGTGCTAATCTTTAGAAAAGGACTATGTGGTGGACCACAGGACACAGTCAATGTGAGGAAGCGTTGACCAGATGGTCAAAGATCCCTTAATTAGGTGGTTTTGGAAACCTTTTTATTATACACTGTGCATAATGAAAGGTTAATGGTTATATATAAAAAATAATGTAAATTTATTCTGTAAATCTACAGTTAAATGTGGCGACGGAAAAGAGAATGTATAACACTGTATAAAGAAAGATGTTAAAAATTGCTATATCACTGAAGAAAAAATAGAAATATAAATGGGAAAGTTGATAGGAACTTTTTTCCATTTAAATATTATTGACAATAAGTAAATAGAAGCAGTGGAAAAGACTAGTAAGGACTGGAAAGTGTGAAAGCAACAGTCTTAAGCCTTTCAGGGGGGTTTTTGTATGTTTATCGAACCACTTAATTTTAATTCCCAAACGCCACAATGGCACCAGGATTTTGCTAAAATCTTTCCCATTTAATATGTATGTGGAATATAGCCTTTTTCTTTTTCCAAATAAATTTTTTCGTAAATTCCGGTGCTAGTCATTTATTTCTACATTTTAGTACTGAAAGGCCTAATTAACCCCTGAAAGGGTTAAAAAATGTTAATGATAAGTAAAGTGCTCATGATAAAAAATGATGGAAAGAATGTTGAATGAATTGTGCTCATGTTAAAGAATGACTGAAAAACTTTAAGGAAGGTATCTAGACACATTTCACCATGAAGAATACAGTGAGATGAAGCCAACTATGTGACAACAAGAGTTGTCAGGTCTAGTGTCACAAAAAAGTAGGAAAAGGAGACAAAAAAAGCGGGAAAATGGCTCCTAAATCCGGACATGATAATACTGAAAACAGAACCTGTCTTTAACGTCAGGATTTTGTCTTTAACGTGTCTCTAAACTGTCTTAAATATTAAAATTTCATTTTCGCTGCTGTATAATTATATCTACTGAGACAAAATCCTGTTTAAAACAAAATTTTTCTCCTCTGTCTTGAGATTGCGTTTAAAAAGGTTTGTTTAAGCATCAAATTTTCGAAAATATTTTTTAATAATAATTAAAGCATGTAGCATAAAGTTACTTTGCTTTTTAAAAACTGATTTTATTTCTCTTCACAAATATTTCAATATAAAACAAAGTGGGTCATATAATGGGTCAACCTCCCATATAATGGGTCAACCCTCTCATATGTGGTGAGCGTTGACCCAATATTTTCTCATGTTTAAAATCAATCATTTTTCAAATTTATTATATATTACACTTATGTAGCAATTTTATTTTGACAATTGCTTGTATAAGGAATAAAATGATATGTAAAACTTTATTCTACGTTCGATATTTAAAAAATAAAAAATCATTTTTTAAAAAGTGGTCAACCCACCCTTGTCTCCCCTATATTAGAAAAATGAAATTAAAAACTCGTCAAAAAAGGCCAAATAAAATTGTTAAACTATGTTTATCTCTAATCTTGAAATAAATAATCTTGAAATAATAAAAAACCTTTACTAAATTTTTGGGCCGTTCTCTTTTGTTAAAAAAAATGTTTATTACTCCATCCATATATTTTTTTCATTAATTGTGTGTGATATGTGCATTTATTTGTTTTTATCCTAATGTGTGTACATTACAAGAGAGTACAAAAGATGATCTAATAACAAACGTTTCTTTATTTTTGATGAACGCATTGTAATTACGAAATACTGTTAAACAAAGGAGAAACATGTTTTCAACAATGAAATTTTATCTCATTCATTAACTAAACACAGGATAAAGTGATAGTTTCAGTGTTTTGTTATTGCTTATCAGCTTCAATACGAATGGAATCACTGAAGATTAGAACATTAAAACAAGTGTATTTTAGTTTTTAAAAATTAACATTAGATTTGGTTAAAAAAAATTTCTCTACTATATCTTTGTGGTGTGATATATTTTGTTTGTTTTAGAAAAAATATTTATTATTCCATGCATAAGTACCTTTTTTCTTCCTTTTCTTTCTTTTTTTTTCTTTTTTTTTTGTGAAAAAAGAGTTTTATTAGTAAATCTTTCTTGGACATAATATTTTGTTTAAAAATATTTATTACTCCATGCATAATTATTATTTTTTTTCATTTTTTGTAAGTAGTATCGGGTTGAAATACTTGTTTTTAGCCATATGTGGAATGATCATAAGTGTTTAAAATATAATGTAAATATAAATGATTGTTTGTTTTTTAAAAAGCATTATAATAATGAACTAATGTTAAATAAAGAACCAAAATATTTTCAACAATGAAATTTTATCTCATTCATAGAATAAACGCTATATAAATTGTTAATTAAAATGCTTTATCTTTGCTTATCAGCTTCAAAATAATTTGAATCACTGGAGATTAGAACATTAAAAAAAAGACTAAATTTCAATGGAATATCTAATAACCCTTCCATTTCATCAGTGCTGCCAATTCTAACACTCCCATGAAGTATGTTCTGCCATATAGTTTTATTTGTTTCGTACCATATATCCTGTAAGTTTATCTGAATATCCTTGTTTATTTTTATTTCAAAGAATTAAAAATGGTGGATTTAGAAGAAAAACAATTACTAATATAGTGTCATGATGTAGTATTTTGTTTAAAGAAATCTCCATAATTATTACTATATTTACATTTAATTTTATTATGCATTGTGTGGATCGCATGTACAATTTTTATTTTCTAATGTAACTTTAATACATCATTAAAGTTGCATTTTCCAAAAATAGCTTACATCGAAAATATATAATTTTATTTGTAATGCAAATCGAAATTCTACATTATTCTGCGAAATAAAGGTACATATTCTTTTTAATTTAGTTTTATTAGAAAAAAAACATATGTTTGTTTTATATACATTACACAGCCCTCTGAATATTGTGCCTACGTGTTGACACAAACTAAGCAGCCATCAGAAAAATTGTTCGTTGCAGTGTTTTTTGTTGCTTATCAGTATTCATAGGCATGGTCCTACACCCAGCCGTCTCACTGGCGATGCCATTTTAAGAGCATCCGTAAAGCTTGTTTTGAAGCATACTTTAATATGCTTTGTGCCGTAGATCTGGTTATATTAGTTTACTTAAATGTTCGTCTGTACTTAAGGGGATCCGGGGCTCAAAATTCCATTTCTTTTATTTATAGATATTTTTTTATATATTTTTTTTCTGAAATATCTTTTAATGTAATAAGATTATTGCATGTAAAATAATCTGAAAAATATTAAGTATTTTTTAAATTTAAATTATAAAATTTTAAACATATCTACTTTTTGATATAACTCTGGAAGTACTTACTCGATTTACAAAATTTTTACACTTTTGTGTACAGAACATGTGTCATTTTAATTTATCTTCAGTATTTCTTAAATTATTGATTAGGAATTATATAAGCAAATTTTTAGTAAAAAAAATGAAGTATTTTATGAGTGAGTTTTGCATGAATTTGCATATTTTCACAATTATCACTCAAAATTAAAAATTCTAAAGACAATTTTTCAGAAATATAGCATTGAATCTCTTAAAAATTTCATACAGATATCTTGCAAGTAACTTTAGATATATTCTTTTCATATTGACTAATCGTGAAAAAATTCATTCTGGGCTAATGTTCTCGTCAGCGGGCCGCTGATACATACCTTCTCAGGGCAAAAGGTGTTATATCTCTGCATCTAATGAAGATAAAAGTATGCGGTTTGCGGTATTTAACGCTAAAAACTCAGTATAATGTTTTAAGTCAATAAAAAGATTGCATTTCCTTCAAAATTTTTATCCCCGGACCCCCTTAAATTTGAGGAAATTGAAAAAAAAAGTGTTGTTTAGAAGAAAAAAATAACCTAAAAAATCTGAGTAAAACGATGTCATTTCATAATCCATTTAACAGTAAATGCTCTGTAATTATAATTCCATTTACATTTAATTTACACGATGTATTTGTGCATTTGATATGCAATTGTTGGTTATTTTTCTAATGCATTTTAAATACAGCACTAAATGACTGTTTTTCAAAGATAGGTTATCACAAACAAAATAAAATTTAACACCTAGGACGCGATATCATGTTGAAGTTTAAAAAATTTGATTTTTCCAAAAATTCAGTATGGGTAGCTTCAAAATTTACAAATCCACTTCAAAATGTTTTTTACAAAATACCAATTAGAACAGAAGTTATCACTAAAAACATTTTGTGGAAAAGAATTGCTGTTATGATGTAAATTTAACTTTGAAGCCATTTTTCTAAAAGCTTATTGTTTTTGGTATAACATGTGCTCTCATTTAAAAATTAATTAATCGTAGAGTCATGAAATTTTGCGCTTTACTACTTTTCATGTAGAATTTTATGCTGAAACTAAATTTAGTCTGATTATTTGTCGCAGAAAATTAGGTATTGACAAATTAAATCTAAACATTTTGGTCAATTAAGTGAATATGATTTTAAAAGCCAATAAAGATAGTAGTGAATTTCAATATACTTTCAAATTTATGTTCAGTGCAAAATATCCTAGTAAAAGTAATAATATATGAAATATTAAACATTTATCTGCTATAAAATGTTTTAAATATTACACTCAAAATATTCATTTTGTTTTTTTAAGTCATTTTGTCCTTATCATTTAATTGATTAGGGTAACTGTAGGATAAATGGCCATAGTTTTTAAAGATTGAAATAAAAATTCTTAGAATGCAAATACAAGAAATATTTCTGCATATTTAGAATTCTTATACATATACTCATACTATTTTATGCAAAAAATAATTAAATATTCAAAACAAAAAGTGTTAAACAAAACTGAAAAATAAAATGGCAGACGGGCATCTCTTCTTAAAGCCTAGGAGAGATGGCAATCCAGTACAAGAATGAAAAGGGAAGTTAAATAGCAAAAAATAACACATTTCATATAGTTAATCATGAAAGAAATTTAGCAATTTGAAAGATACAGTTATATGATGGAAAATAAGTGAATAAAACTCGAATAAACAAATTTGATGTATAATATCAATACTTCACTTTTCGTAAAATCTTACCACATGTTTGGCAAATGTTTTGATAAATTGTACGCGTTTCATGGAACCATTTTAAGTATCTTATGCATTGTATCAAGACATCCTTTTTGGATGTGATATTATATTGTTTTTCACAACCAACACAGTGATTCTAATCCAAATCTATTTACTCAGAATATGTAGAATCTGATAAATGTATTTCGTTTTCTTCGCTGCTGGAAGTATCATGTTTTATTTTTCTTTATCGCGTTAATTTTATGTTTGTTGCGTTAATTTAGTTTATTTATCAACTTTATCAATTTATCTTATTAAAGTTTATGACGTTTTTAAATATTTTCCGAAACAAATAAATCGTTAGGTCTTTCTATATTATTAGTATTATTAAAATGTTTATATTAGTTAAAATTTAAACAATTATATCAATTAATATATTTATAAACATAAAAGATATATATTTATTTTAAATTTAATTTAATTTAGTTAAAATCATCACTCCGCATTATTTTGAAATATTGATTAAAGGTGGTCATCTCTCCTCGATTCCATGTGGCCATCTCTCCTGAAATTGAAGGACTAATAGTCCCCCAATTTAAAGCATCAATAGCCATTGTACGCCTTTGTTTTAGACTTAGAATTAAAGATTATATTATATACGTGCCTTAAAAGTCCATATAGGAATATATATATATATATATATAACGTACGTACTAAAAGACATTCAATTATCTAAGTAAAAAAAATATTCAACTGCTAAATTAAATGAACATTAAAATTACACTTACTTTCTATAATCGAAAAACACAACTGCACGTCGCAATAAATAAACTCGTTTAACTATTTCATACGATCAAAGTTTATGTTGCAATCTATGATCAATTTTTTGAAATATTTAGACGGGTTATCTCTCCTCTATGGCCATCTATCCTTGAGTTACCCTAATAGTGATAAATGTATATATTGATTTTTTTTTCAAACTATAAGATAGTGCGAAGGTATAGAAAAAGAATGTTGCATTTCATTCGTAGGTTTTAAAACTTCAAAGTTTTTCGTACTCATTTTCATCACGTCATAAATGTCAGTTTACGACTGCTGAACGTGAAATCCTTCTTTAATGCTAATCATAATTCTGCATTATTCTGTGATAGAGGTGAATTTTCGTCCATAATTAAACGACACTACTTTAAAGTTCCTTACATACGAAAACTATTGGTCAGAAAAATGTAATTTTTTGTGACGGACATAATAAAGGAAGGGGGAATTTATTTGAGCGAAAAAAATAGTTCCAAATTTCGCTACCAGAGGGCGTTTTTAATCAATTACACATTTAGCAACCGCCCACTGAATACTAGGCCTGATCTCTAAGAGAAAAAAATCACGGCTGTCGTAGGTGGTTTTTTTTCAGAGTTTGTACGGTTCATTCAACTGCAATACCAATAATTTAAAAACGTTTTTACGCTTTCTTTTTTAAGGGGGCAGTCTATATATTTGTCTTATTCCTTGAAAAATAAAGCGGAAAAACTTTTAAAAAGGGGTAATTCATTAAAAAAATACCCGCTGGGGGCGAAATTTTGAATTAATTTTTTTTTCGCTCAAACACGATCCCATTACTTTATTATGACCGCCACAAAATTTCATAACTTTCTGACCGATAGATTCGTGTGTAGACAACTTTATAATAGGGTCGTTTAATTATGAACACGGAATATTAGGCTTCCATGTTGATGTAAACATAGCGGAAGTAGTTCAAGTATTATTTTAAACATTTTTACGATCACTTGAATATTAATACGAGTATTTCAAAATAAAAATAAAAAACTTTTGTCTTATTTTGTAGCAGAAAACGAAAGCAAATACTGATTTTATAAAATAGAGGTATTTAAATTCAAAAGGCCATACAAACGCTGAAGAAAAAACTGGAAAGGAAATGCGAGATTTTCGTATCAGCGCAAAGGCGTGAGGAATTCTGAGAGCTTTGGTCATAATGTATGTAATTATTCATCGAAGTTGAATATTTCTTTCTTGATTTGAAAAAAAAAGAATAATTAATATCTATTCACATTATTGAATTTTTTTTAATAGCAAAATTTTATGCATACATAAATTATTGATATTTTTTTAATTACTTTTTTCTCGGATGTAATAAGATGTTAACGTGAATATTTATCGTGAATGACTCCATCAATAATAATTTTTTTTCATTAATTTTGTTTAATATGCTGTGCAATAACTATCTATGAAAAAAAGGGGGTGAAACAAAAGAGGTAAAAAAGTTTATATTTCATTAATTTTTTTTTTTTTTTTTTGCTTAAAATGGCATTCGAATGAACTACATTAAAGAAATCAGAAAGATATTTCCAACAATAAAACTTTATTTAATTCAAAAATAAACTTGAAATAAATTGTTCGTTCCACTGTTTTGTTGTTGCTTATTAGATTAATAAACATGGAATCACTGGATATTAGAACGTAACAGAATATTTTGACTAAATTTTGACGTAATATATGAGATTCCTGTCCTCTTCTCGGCGAGGTTAATTTTATCTCTTCAGTGACATAGTTTTTCTCCATACTCTAATATATTTTCTGTCATGCATGAAATTCGAAAAGAAATCACGTTTCAGGACTTAAGGGACGGTACATTAAAATATACACAAGTTAAATTTAAATAATTAAAAAACAACAGTAAACATAATAATAATAAAAGAACACATCTTTTCCGATAGCTAAAACTTTTTTTTATCTAATATGAAGTTTGTGGATAGGGAAGACAAAAGAAGAGAATCTCAGTTGATATCGTAAACACTTTATGTGAAAATATTTTGGTGAAAAAGTATTTTCATTTACAGGTACGTATTACTTTAATACGTACTATCAGGCAATTTACATAATAAAATATGTATACCTTGTCTGAATAATCAAAATACTTCTTTCAGTTTCTTCTACTTATGACGGAAGAGGAGAGAGATGGAGGAGGCAGTCATTCAAAATAATATTGATTTCTCTTTGTATGAAAATAGACTGTTGCAGAATTCTTTTCATTTACAGGTACGTATTACTTTAATACGTGCTATCAGGCAATTTAAATAATAAAATATGTATACCTTGTCTGAATAATCAAAATATCTCTTTCAGTTTCTTCTACTTATGACGGAAGAGGAGAGAGATGGAGGAGGCAGTCATTCAAAATAATATTGATTTCTCTTTGTATGAAAATAGACTGTTGCAGAAGTCTTTTCATTTACTGGTACGTATTACTTTAATACGTACTATCAGGCAATTTACATAATAAAATATGTATACCTTGTCTGAATAATCAAAATACTTCTTTCAGTTTCTTCTACTTATGACGGAACAGGAGAGAGATTGAGGAGGCAGTCATTCAAAATAATATTGATTTCTCTTTGTATGAAAATAGACTGTTGCAGAAGACTTTTCATTTACAGGTACGTATTACTTTAATACGTACTATCAGGAAATTTACATAATAAAATATGTATACCTTGTCTGAATAATCAAAATATTTCTTTCAGTTTCTTCTACTTATGACGGAAGAGGAGATAGATGGAGGAGGCAGTCATTCAAAATAATGTTGATTTCTCTTTGTATGAAAATAGACTGTTGCAGAAGTCTTTTCAATTACAGGTACGTATTACTTTAATACGTACTCTAAGGCAATTTACATAATAAAATATGTATACCTTGTCTGAATAATCAAAATATTTCTTTCAGTTTCTTCTACTTATGACGGAAGAGGAGATAGATGGAGGAGGCAGTCATTCAAAATAATGTTGATTTCTCTTTGTATGAAAATAGACTGTTGCAGAAGTCTTTTCAATTACAGGTACGTATTACTTTAATACGTACTATCAGGCAATTTACATAATAAAATATGTATACCTTGTCTGAATAATCAAAATATTTCTTTCAGTTTCTTCTACTTATGACGGAAGAGGAGATAGATGGAGAAGGCAGTCATTCAAAATAATGTTGATTTCTCTTTGTATGAAAAGAGACTGTTGCAGAAGTTTTTTCATTTACAGGTACGTATTACTTTAATACGTACTATCAGGCAATTTACATAATAAAATATGTATACCTTGTCTGAATAATCAAAATATTTCTTTCAGTTTCTTCTACTTATGACGGAAGAGGAGAGAGATGGAGGAGGCAGTAATTAAAAATAATATTGATTTCTCTTTGTATGAAAATAGACTGTTGCTGAAGTCTTTTCATTTACAGGTACGTATTACCTTAATACGTACTATTAGGCAATTTACATGATAAAATATGTATACCTTGTCTGAATAATCAAAATACTTCTTTCAGTTTCTTCTACTTATGACGGAAGAGGAGAGAGATGGAGGAGGCAGTCATTCAAAATAATATTGATTTCTCTTTGTATGAAAATAGACTGTTGCAGAAGTCTTTTCATTTACAGGTACGTATTACTTTAATACGTACTATCAGGCAATTTACATAATAACATATGTATACCTTGTCTGAATAATCAAAATATTTCTTTCAGTTTCTTCAACTTATGACGTAAGAGGAGATAGATTGAGGAGGCAGTCATTCAAAATAATGTTGATTTCTCTTTGTATGAAAATAGACTGTTGCAGAAGTCTTTTTATTTACAGGTACGTATTACTTTAATACGTACTATCAGGCAATTTACATAATAAAATATGTATGCCTTGTCTGAATAATCAAAATATTTCTTTCAGTTTCTTCTATTTATGACGGAAGAGGAGATAGATGGAGGAGGCAGTCATTCAAAATAATGTTGATTTCTCTTTGTATGAAAATAGACTGTTGCAGAAGTCTTTTCATTTACAGGTACGTATTACTTTAATACGTACTATCAGGCAATTTACATAATAAAATATGTATACCTTGTCTGAATAATCAAAATATTTCTTTCAGTTTCTTCTACTTATGACGGAAGAGGAGATAGATGGAGAAGGCAGTCATTCAAAATAATGTTGATTTCTCTTTGTATGAAAAGAGACTGTTGCAGAAGTTTTTTCATTTACAGGTACGTATTACTTTAATACGTACTATCAGGCAATTTACATAATAAAATATGTATACCTTGTCTGAATAATCAAAATATTTCTTTCAGTTTCTTCTACTTATGACGGAAGAGGAGAGAGATGGAGGAGGCAGTAATTAAAAATAATATTGATTTCTCTTTTTATGAAAATAGACTGTTGCAGAAATCTTTTCATTTACAGGTACGTATTACTTTAATACGTACTATCAGGCAATTTACATAATAAAATATGTATACCTTGTCTGAATAATCAAAATATTTCTTTCAGTTTCTTCTACTTATGACGGAAGAGGAGATAGATGGAGGAGGCAGTCATTCAAAATAATGTTGATTTCTCTTTGTATGAAAATAAACTGCTGCAGAAGTCTTTTCATTTACAGGTACGTAATACTTTAATACGTACTATCAGGCAATTTACATAATAAAATATGTATACCTTGTCTGAATAATAGAAATATTTCTTTCAGTTTCTTCTACTTATGACGGAAGAGGAGATAGATGGAGGAGGCAGTCATTCAAAATAATGTTGATTTCTCTTTGTATGAAAAGAGACTGTTGCAGAAGTTTTTTTCATTTACAGGTACGTATTACTTTGATACGTACTATCAGGCAATTTACATAATAAAATATGTATACCTTGTCTGAATAATCAAAATATTTCTTTCAGTTTCTTCTACTTATGACGGAAGAGGAGAGAGATGGAGGAGGCAGTCATTCAAAATAATATTGATTTCTCTTTGTATGAAAATAGACTGTTGCAGAAGTCTTTTCATTTACAGGTACGTATTACTTTAATACGTACTATCAGGCAGTTTACATAATAAAATATGTATACCTTGTCTGAATAATCAAAATATTTTTTTTCAGTTTCTTCTACTTATGACGGAAGAGGAGAGAGATGGAGGAGGCAGTCATTCAAAATAATATTGATTTCTCTTTGTATGAAAATAGACTGTTGCAGAAGTCTTTTCATTTACAGGTACGTATTACTTTAATACGTACTATCAGGCAGTTTACATAATAAAATATGTATACCTTGTCTGAATAATCAAAATATTTTTTTCAGTTTCTTCTACTTATGACGGAAGAGGAGATAGATGGAGGAGGCAGTCATTCAAAATAATGTTGATTTCTCTTTGTATGAAAATAGACTGTTGCAGAAGTCTTTTCATTTACAGGTACGTATTACTTTAATACGTACTATCAGGCAATTTACATAATAAAATATGTATACCTTGTCTGAATAATCAAAATATTTCTTTCAGTTTCTTCTACTTATGACGGAAGAGGAGATAGATGGAGGAGACAGTCATTCAAAATAATATTGATCTCTCTTTGTATGAAAATAGACTGTTGCTGAAGTCTTTTCATTTACAGGTACGTATTACTTTAATACGTACTATCAGGCAATTTACATAATAAAATATGTATACCTTGTCTGAATAATAAAAATATTTCTTTCAGTTTCTTCTACTTATGACGGAAGAGGAGATCGATGGAGGAGGCAGTCATTCAAAATAATGTTGATTTCTCTTTGTATGAAAATAGACTGTTGCAGAAGTCTTTTCATTTACAGGTACGTATTACTTTAATACGTACTATCAGGCAATTTACATAATAAAATATGTATACCTTGTCTGAATAATCAAAATATTTCTTTCAGTTTCTTCTACTTATGACGGAAGAGGAGATAGATGGAGGAGGCAGTCATTCAAAATAATGTTGATTTCTCTTTGTATTAAAATAGACTGTTGCAGAAGTCTTTTCATTTACAGGTACGTATTACTTTAATACGTACTATCAGGCAATTTACATAATAAAATATGTATACCTTGTCTGAATAATCAAAATATTTCTTTCAGTTTCTTCTACTTATGACGGAAGAGGAGATAGATGGAGGAGGCAGTCATTCAAAATAATATTGATTTCTCTTTGTATGAAAATAGACTGTTGCAGAAGTCTTTTCATTTACAGGTACGTATTACTTTAATATGTACTATCAGGCAATTTACATAATAAAATATGTATACCTTGTCTGAATAATCAAAATATTTCTTTCAGTTTCTTCTACTTATGACGGAAGAGGAGATAGATTGAGGAGGCAGTCATTCAAAATAATGTTGATTTCTCTTTGTATGAAAATAGACTGTTGCAGAAGTCTTTTTATTTACAGGTACGTATTACTTTAATACGTACTATCAGGCAATTTACATAATAAAATATGTATGCCTTGTCTGAATAATCAAAATATTTCTTTCAGTTTCTTCTACTTATGACGGAAGAGGAGATAGATGGAGGAAGCAGTCATTCAAAATAATGTTGATTTCTCTTTGTATGAAAATAGACTGTTGCAGAAGTCTTTTCATTTACAGGTACGTATTACTTTAATACGTACTATCAGGCAATTTACATAATAAAATATGTATACCTTGTCTGAATAATCAAAATATTTCTTTCAGTTTCTTCTACTTATGACGGAAGAGGAGATAGATGGAGAAGGCAGTCATTCAAAATAATGTTGATTTCTCTTTGTATGAAAAGAGACTGTTGCAGAAGTTTTTTCATTTACAGGTACGTATTACTTTAATACGTACTATCAGGCAATTTACATAATAAAATATGTATACCTTGTCTGAATAATCAAAATATTTCTTTCAGTTTCTTCTACTTATGACGGAAGAGGAGAGAGATGGAGGAGGCAGTAATTAAAAATAATATTGATTTCTCTTTGTATGAAAATAGACTGTTGCTGAAGTCTTTTCATTTACAGGTACGTATTACTTTAATACGTACTATCAGGCAATTTACATAATAAAATATGTATACCTTGTCTGAATAATCAAAATACTTCTTTCAGTTTCTTCTACTTATGACGGAAGAGGAGATAGATGGCGGAGGCAGTCATTCAAAATAATGTTGATTTCTCTTTGTATGAAAATAAACTGTTGCAGAAGTCTTTTCATTTACAGGTACGTATTACTTTAATACGTACTATCAGGCAATTTACATAATAAAATATGTATACCTTGTCTGAATAATAGAAATATTTCTTTCAGTTTCTTCTACTTATGACGGAAGAGGAGATAGATGGAGGAGGCAGTCATTCAAAATAATGTTGATTTCTCTTTGTATGAAAATAGACTGTTGCATAAGTCTTTTTATTTACAGGTACGTATTACTTTAATACGTACTATCAGGCAATTTACATAATAAAATATGTATACCTTGTCTGAATAATCAAAATATTTCTTTCAGTTTCTTCTACTTATGACGGAAGAGGAGATAGATTGAGGAGGCAGTCATTCAAAATAATGTTGATTTCTCTTTGTATGAAAATAGACTGTTGCTGAAGTCTTTTCATTTACAGGTACGTATTACTTTAATACGTACTATCAGGCAATTTACATAATAAAATATGTATACCTTGTCTGAATAATCAAAATACTTCTTTCAGTTTCTTCTACTTATGACGGAAGAGGAGAGAGATGGGGGAGGCAGTCATTCAAAATAATATTGATTTCTCTTTGTATGAAAATAGACTGTTGCAGAAGTCTTTTCATTTACAGGTACGTATTACTTTAATACGTACTATCAGGCAATTTACATAATAAAATATGTATACCTTGTCTGAATAATCAAAATATTTCTTTCAGTTTCTTCTACTTATGACGGAAGAAGAGATAGATTGAGGAGGCAGTCATTCAAAATAATGTTGATTTCTCTTTGTATGAAAATAGACTGTTGCATAAGTCTTTTTATTTACAGGTACGTATTACTTTAATACGTACTATCAGGCAATTTACATATTAAAATATGTATACCTTGTCTGAATAATCAAAATATTTCTTTCAGTTTCTTCTACTTATGACGGAAGAGGAGAGAGATGGAGGAGGCAGTCATTCAAAATAATGTTGATTTCTCTTTGTATGAAAATAGACTGTTGCAGAAGTTTTTTCATTTACAGGTACGTATTACTTTGATACGTACTATCAGGCAATTTACATAATAAAATATGTATACCTTGTCTGAATAATCAAAATATTTCTTTCAGTTTCTTCTACTTATGACGGAAGAGGAGAGAGATGGAGGAGGCTGTAATTAAAAATAATATTGATTTCTCTTTGTATGAAAATAGACTGTTGCTGAAGTATTTTCATTTACAGGTACGTATTACTTTAATACGTACTATCAGGCAATTTACATAATAAAATATGTATACCTTGTCTGAATAATCAAAATATTTCTTTCAGTTTCTTCTACTTATGACGGAAGAGGAGATAGGTGGAGGAGGCAGTCATTCAAAATAATATTGATTTCTCTTTGTATGAAAATAGACTGTTGCAGAAGTCTTTTCATTTACAGGTACGTATTACTTTAATACGTACTATCAGGCAATTTACATAATAAAATATGTATACCTTGTCTGAATAATAAAAATATTTCTTTCAGTTTCTTCTACTTATGACGGAATAGGAGATAGATGGAGGAGGCAGTCATTCAAAATAATGTTGATTTCTCTTTGTATGAAAATAGACTGTTGCAGAAGTCTTTTCATTTACAGGTACGTATTACTTTAATACGTACTATCAGGCAATTTACATAATAAAATATGTATACCTTGTCTGAATAATCAAAATATTTCTTTCAGTTTCTTCTACTTATGACTTAAGAGGAGATAGATGGAGGAGTCAGTCATTCAAAATAATGTTGATTTCCCAGCTAAAAATGAACTGCAGTTTTTCTACAGAAGTGGAGTATTTTTTAGGTTTTTCTATAGTCAACTATAGATTTTCTGTAGTGCAATCTCGACTGTAAAAATACTTTAGAAATTCTGTGGCTAATGTGGCGTAATTTTGTAGTACTTTATTTCAAAAATACTCAGTGCTATTAACTTCAAAAATTCTATAGTTTATGTGAAGTCATCATAAACTTTTAAAATAATGAGATTTTGCGTCTGTAGTAATGAAGTAATTTTATCTCATAATTTTACCAGTTCGTCTTTTTCTCTAAGTGTTTAATTATTTTAGTTGTCCGAAAGGAATAAATTTTATTTTGTGTTAATCAGAGAAAAAGAAAATTTAGTTAAAATTAAATTTCAAAGTCCGAAAGAGAATGCCGTCCTCGGGTTACAGCTCCGCCGCCCCCCCCAAAAAAATGAACTCTTTTTAACCTGACTTTAAGATAAAGTTTAAATACATAAACATGAAAAAAAAATCGACCGAAAATTAACTACCAAGAGTGAGATATAGGGGGGTGAATCTCTCCCCCAACAGAAACTTCTTAGTTTCTGTTTAATTTTAAGTTATTCGGAATAAATAAATTTTACTATATTTTTCAAAATCGGAGAAAATAAGATATTTCCGTTAATTAAATTTCAGACTTCAGGGATGGCAATGAGCCTTCCACCCCCCCCCCCCCTCCCCTCCTTAACGAATTTTTTTTATTTCTTTTATTTTAAAATACTGAAAAAGAATGAATTTTACTATGCATTTCATAAAAAAAGAAAATTTAATTACTTAAATTTCAAAATCCAGGGAAGGGAAATGGCTTTTTTCTCCTATCCCCCTTTCCCCCCCTTCCCCCGCTCAACTGATATTTCTGATATACTGTTTCTCTTTTATTTTAAGTTTCTGAATATAAATAAATTTTACTATGTACAAAATCGGAGAAAAAGAAAATTCAGTTACATATCTGTTTCAAAATCCAGGAGCAACAATGACTCCCCTAGGCTCCCCTCTTTTAACGGAAAATTTTAGTTACCTTAATTTTTAAGTTACTCGCAAAGAATAAATTTTACTATGTTTTTCAAAACAGGAGAGAAAAAATTGGGTTACTTAAATTGAAATATCTAGGGAGAGGTAATTGGTCTCCTATGCCACCTTCCCCTAAACGGAAATTCTTGTTTCCTTTTTTTTAAGTTACTCGAAAAAAAAATAAATTCTTCTATGTTTTCAAAATAGGAAAAAAAGAAAATTTAGTTTATACAATTTCAAAATACAGGGAAGGGCAATGGGCCTCCTATACCGTTCCCTCAACTGAAACTTTTTAGTTCCTCTTTTAATTTAAGTTAGTCGAATTAAATAAATTTCCCTATTTCAAAACCGGTAGAAAAAAAAAATTAGTTACTTATATTTTAAAATCCTGGGAGGAACAAATGACTGTTCTATAACCCCCCCGCCTCCTCCTGACGGAAAATTCTTGGTTTCTTTTTTTTAGTCACTCGCAAAGAATAAATTTTATTATGTTTTTCAAAATAAGAAAATAAAATTAGTTACTTACTTCAAAATCTAGGGATGGGTAGTTGCTCTCCTATGCCCCCCTCCTCCCCTAAACGGAAAATTCCAGCTTCCCTTTTTTTAAACATACTCGAAAGGAATAAATTCTACTGTGTTTTTCAAAAGCAGAATTTTTTTTTTTTTTACTTTAATTTCAAAATCCAATGAGGAGGCATCCCCCCCTTTTTTTTCTTTTTCATAGCACACCCGGACCCGGATTTACTAAATGCACAATTTGCCCTTCTCCCCGAAAATACATGACTCCCAGTTCGTATGAAAATTACTTCTACTTTATAAAAACGAATGAAAAATAAATAATTCTTATTAAATATTTTATTTTAAATTTACATTGGAATATTTGATTATTGTTCACGCAGCTGAGGCTGCATTTCTGACTAAATAAATATTTATTATTTAAGTTAATTTTTAATTATAATTGATTTAATAATTATTAATAATTATTGATATTTAATATAATATTAATTATATATTACATAATATGAATAATATAATTTAAATAATTAGTAATTATTATTTATAATTAATAATTATGAATAATATATAATAAATTAATATTATTTAAATAATATTTTTTATTCTAAATTCTGTCCGGGATGCAGATACATTTTGCGCTGTTAGCGAAACGAGATTGACCAATCAGAAGCTCACATTTCGCGAACTTTTCCCTGTTTTAAGGAAGCAAGCTTCCTGATTGGTCGATCTCGTTTCGCTAACAGCCAAAAATCTATCTGGATTCCGGCGGATGAAGCAGTAGTGCTCGTACAACTCAACTTTCGATCTAGGCGGAATGCTTTATTTACAATACATGTGACTCGCGATTCGACCTTCGTCTTTTTTTCATAGCCCCTTTTTTTCGTATTATGCTTTCGCGTTAATTATTATTATTATTATTTTTAAATGAATGTCAATAACCATAACATTGCGAATATTATGTACCGAGCTAATTTTTTAAAGAACTGACACCATGCCCGTTCGGTTTTTGCGTTCGTATTTTTTAAATCTGACTTGTCCGTATAATACTTTGATTATTCTTTTAGAATGTATATTTAAGATTGCTAAATTATGTACCGAGCTTGATCTCTCTTTTTGAAAGGACTATTATACTTCCAAAAAAGTGGGCCCTTTTTAAAAAATTCGGATATACTATTTAGTGATGCAACGAATAGTGGTTTGGCCGAATAACCGAATACCGAATATTCGGCCAAGTTGAAGCCGAATATTCGGCCGCCGAATAATGAACTTATTTTTGCCTAAAAACAAAATATGGTATGCACTATATGCACAATTCTTGTATATTTCACAATTAAAATGTATTGTTTTCTTTTAAAAAATTATTTATATACAAATTTTTAATTTTTTAAAGCATTATTTTACTCTGAAAAAATATTCGGCTATGTTCGGCCTAAAAATTGCCTCAATAATATAATTCAGATCCCCCCCCCCCCAAAAAAAAAATCTTAGCAAAAGTTCCTCATCAGGTACTGTCTAGTTACATTTTAATAGATATTATGTGTGTTGTTGTTACATTTTAAAATAATGACAAAATTTTAAAAGTACTAGGAAACATAAGTTTCAGCTTTCAGATGAAATAAAATAAAAAATAAGAAATCTTAATATCTTAAGAAAAACCACTGATAGAAAGGGTGAAAGGAATATCCTCTAAAAGGGTGGAAAGAAATCATTGTAGACTTTATAAAGCTCACAATTAACAAAATTTTTATTTATCTTTATTTAATTTTTTTTTTTTTTTTATTTGCTGTCAGCAGTGAAGCCTCTATAGAAAGTGCGCCTCAATGTGAAGAGTAAAAGAAATTAGTAATTTTCTTTCCCAGCCACCACTAGAAAGACAACAGTGTCCTTTGGGGTGGTGGGCGAAAAATGCGGAAGACTTTCCAAACGTTTCACAATTAGCCAAAAAGTACCTTTCTGCATCAGGAAGTACCATATATAGTGAGAGGTTATTTTCAGAAGCAGGTAACATTTACGAAAAAAAAAAAAAAAAAAAAAAAAAAAAAAGAAATAGACTAGCACCTGAGAATGCTGATTATTATTATTTCTGCATCACAATCTACGTTTATTGAAAACATTTTAACTGTTTTTTAACGCATTACAATGCTACTCTTGAAAAAAATATCTAAAACGTAAATGTATACTAATTAAAAGAATTTAGTATTTACATTTCTTTCATTATTTAATAAGAAATAGTAACAGACTTAAAAAAATCACTTAAATTATACAGTAGAAGATCTTTATAACGCAAACCTAAAAACGCAAAGTTGTGCGTTATATAGAATTTTGTGTTATATGGATCACATCATTAAATTCACCTTGTAAACATGGCCAAATATGTTTGAAACATATCAAAATACATTAGAATATCTTTCTACTGCATTCCTTGTTACCAAGAGTTATCCAAATTATAAATTTTTGCATAATATAGGTCAGGCATTGTTAAATTTACTTTATAAACAGGATCCAAATATAACTGACACAACCATTTCTTATATTAGACATTTTCAAAAATGTTTATCGTAATAATAGCATTTTTTTCTCAGTAAAAAGGTCTTAAATTAGAAGGTAAAGTATGAACTAACTTATCAAATTTAGTCATCTAGAGAGTAGCAATATTTTACAATGTGAAAATGCAGGTGCTTTTTAGTAGCAAAATTCATTGTTTACATCTGAGAAGTTGTGCGTTATACGGAGAATTGTGTTATATAGAATTGCATTATAAAGATCTTCTACTGTATTTAACTTTTAAGCGTATTTTACTTAAAAAAAACTTAACTATTGCAACATATACGACTTAAATGTCTTATAACATGTAATACATCTATATCTAATCAATCATATATTTATGTTCTTTATAGGTATAATTCAAAATATTATTGAAAGAAATATTTTTTTACGTAACAAGGGCTAAATGTTAAACTTCCCATTATGATAAAAAAAAATATATATATTGAATTAGCTTGTTACAGCTGTATTAAAACAATTTTGAATAGATTAATTTTAAATTTAACAGATTATGTTAGCTTATTACAGGTACTTTTTGTACTTACTGATACAGCATAATTTTTTTTTAACATGATTCCTAAATTAGCCTCTTATATAAAAATGGGTAGATAAAACCCACTCGGAGTATGAAAGTTAATGGAAAAAAAAATGTTAGTTAATTTCTAATAAAATTTTCATTATATATGATGAATATAAATTGTCAAATTAAAAAGTTATACTGTGTAAATATAAAAACATTTATTACAGTGTATTATTCGGCCAAGGCCGAATAATGGACTTGATATTCGGCCGAAGCCGGATATTCGGCAGACAGGCCAAATGGGCCGAATATTCGGCTTCGGCCGAATATTTGTTGCATCTCTAATACTATTCAACAGTAGAAAATAAAAGTCGCACCAATAAAATATTTCGGAGGAGGATTTGTAGGTGCAAGATACTATTTATATGTATATTTTTTGGTTTTTCTTTAAAGAATAATAGAGGTGTAGCTGATTAAAAGCTAGTTAGTGTAAATTTAAGTAATTTATTGTTACTACAGAGGAAAAGAGTTCAATAATCTAAGTTTTTTATTGAATAGTTTTTTTTGTGTGTGTATTGTTTCGGGTTATTTAATGTAACTTTTCAAGTAGTGCTGCTGGTTTTAAACATTTTAAAACAATGTGCATGACTTATTAAATTTTGGAATAAAATTAAATTTTAAAAGTAAACAGAAAAAGTATGTTTTCAGACAATGCAAAAATCTTACATTTTTTTTTTTTATTTTTTTTTTTTAATCTGCCTACCCTCAACTGCTACTGAAGATTAAACTTGAAGCCACAGCGGTTGTCCAATGGCCTGGAACTAACCCTTCCAACTTTTCAATGTTTTTAATTTAAGCAATTTTTCTTTTAAATTTGTCTGGTAACTTCTTTTTAAAAAAATTCTGCCTCCAGTCGAGTGGTCATTATTGATTAGAGT
Organism: Maratus speciosus; assembly: GCA_963932465.1. Lineage (NCBI taxonomy): Eukaryota > Metazoa > Arthropoda > Arachnida > Araneae > Salticidae > Maratus > Maratus speciosus. The sequence goes on from OZ010794.1 coordinate 165,152,764, forward strand.
GTGTGCATGAATGTTTCTTCCTTAGTATACACTAGTACTTGGTATTCGATGCTCAGAAATTCTGCAAAGCAGCACTCAATAGACTGCCGTGTTTACTTGTGTAATAGTGTAACCCCTGATTTGAAGCAGAAATAATCGTCAAACTATTTTCTTTTCATGAATTGAATGGATGAAAAAATTATGAAAGATCAACGTTTGGAAGAAAAGGTCTTGAGCATTGCTCAAAAAAACAGCCATGCTGGTACTTGATAGTTTCCGAAGACATTTTGTTGATGATGTAAAGAAAAAACTTTCAGAAGGCAAAACAGATCTTGTGATAATTCCCGGAGGAGTCACAGAGATTCTGCAAGACAATATAAGACGAGTATATGGATATTGGATAATCAATGGGAACAACAAGAAAATTCCCAGTGGAAAAGTAAGGCGCCCATCCCTGGAACTAATGTGTAGTTGGACATTACAAAGCTTGACTTTAATGACAAGCGATATAATTTCCAAAAAATTTTAAGAAGATGGGTATCTTTGACGCTTTGGACGGAAACGAAGATGACATTTTATGGAATGACGGAGATTCTTCAGACACCGGCTCTCATTACAATAGTGATACTGAAACCTTTAGTAAAAGAAATTTATTATAATTTTTTGTTTAAATTTTCACAAAGATTATTATTTGTAAATTTTACATCTATAAAAATATTACCATAAAAAGAAAATGGTATTTAATAAACATCATAATCTGGAAACATTTGGTAAGTTACTAATTTTATTGTGTTTTTTTATACCAGTAATGTTTCAGCATTTCAGTGTACAATATTATGCAGTAGATTTCTCCGCATAATAGTTGCACCTAGACTTTCACAATAAAAATTTGGCAAAAAAAAGTGCAACTATTATGAGAGTAAACACAGTACTATACAGTATGAAGTAGATTTTTGCAAAGAATCTCCACTACTTACTTAAGAGATTACTTCACTCACATGAAAACGCCTGCCCTGTAATATTAATCTTATAAGAAATTTTTTTTAAAGTATCTCATTTGCATTTCCATATTTTGAAATTATTCTGTATGCCAGCTGAGGTCGATCTTTACAACAGCCGTTTTTTACTTTTTTGATTTTGTTTGCAGGTTTTTTTTCTGAGGCTATTTTTGTCTGAAAAAGATTAACGTCCTCATAAAAAAAAAGTGTATTTTAGAGATCGTCTTTAGTTACCCAATGCAAACAAAAGCATGGGAATGCAAACGAGATATTTAAAAAAAAATCTCCAAAAGATTAAGATTAGAAAGTGCATGTACTTGCATGGGCACAGATGTCATATACGGGCGGGGTTTTTTTCCGACGCCAGTTTGCAGGAAGTTAAAGACTGGCAGCGGTCGTCACAGATTTTCTTTTCTGTTTTGCATATTCTTTTTCATCAAGCCATTACTTTGCTTCATATTATTTTTAGCTCTTTATTATTTAATACAAAAAGTTGAGATTATTATTAATAACAATTCATAAAATACCTAAAAACACTACAGGTAAGTCGTTGTTTGATTAATTAATGCTTCAATTGTTAAAATTTTGCAATATTTTTTATGACTGATTTGTGAATTTAGTATTTTCATTCTGTGACATTGTCACAAAACTTGCATTTTTTTCCATGTCTGACTGAAAAAAATAATTAACTTTTGATCTGCGACTGATTGATGAATTTTGAGATATTTTCATACAACTGACTGACAAATTTTGCAAATTTTCTTTCGACGGAAAGATATGACATTTGTTCCCCCTTAAATTACTTATAATCTTGACATTAATGTAAACATTACCCTTAATCTCTGATTCATCTGATGTAAACAAACAGCCATTATTTGTGACATTAGTTGTAGATTTGTCCCCAAATCACTAATTTATAGGCATTTTAGAATTTTTTCAATTAATAATATAGAATTGTGTTTGCTTGATGTTTATATATGAAATTATCTAAAAATTAGGGAGCTTCACATTACTTTTCTCCTCAAGTGGGCACACCTAGAAAATAGTGTCAGAATGAACAAAGTAATAACTGTTCTTATGACGTAATTTTCTTTGAAAAAGTTTTGTTATGTGCAATTTTATTTAAGGAAGTTTTGGGATTTTTTGTAAAGAAAAATTATATGTGACATTTATCGTACTTTATGAAATTCATATTTTCAAACTTGCATTGATAATTTCAGTTCTGTTCAATTTAAAAAAATTGACGTATTTATGTTTGATCTGTTTTTTTTTTTTTTTTTTTTAATTGTACTGAAATCTATCGGAAAATTTTGAGTAAAATATTTTTATAAATGTCATCCTTCAATTTAAGTATAATACATTATTAGCATTATATCTATGTATGTGTATGTATATATATATATATATATATATATGATGTGGGAACGCTGCATCTCCTGACTGAATTTATCCCTGTGCATTTGTTATGGTGAATGCTTTTCATTATGGGTGTTCTCAAATCCAAAGAGGCAACTTTATGACATATGTTTTAAATTATTTTTGTTTGGAAATGCATGAAACTAGCAGGTGTTTGTGTTCAGAAACTATGTAATCGAAAGATGTTTTCAGACGTTTTATTTTACTGCAGAAACGCGGAATTCCGCTTTTTCAGCATTGAATTTTATTATTCCTGGGATCGATGCAAATATGCATTAAAATTTGTTAACATTTTTAATGAGGGAAGGGTTGTAGTGGGAGTGTAGGAAATATAACAAAAACGTGACTACGAACCGCACCAAATTGAGCACAATTGTCAAAGGATCATGGGAAAAATGCAATTAATGTCAAAGAATCATGGGGAAAATGCGATTTTCGTCAAAGGATTACAGGAAAAAATGCGACTCCCGTCAAAGGATCGCTGGGAAACGCAATTTTCGTCAAAGGATCGCTGGGAAACGCAATTTTCGTCAAAGGATCGCTGGGAAACACAATTTTCGTCAAAGGATCGCTGGGAAACGCAATTTTCGTCAAAGGATTGCCGGAAAAATGAGATTTTCTTTAAAGGATCACGAAAAAGACACGATTTCCATCAAAGAATTGCAAAAAAAACATGATTTTTGCCAATAGATCGTGTAAAATATGCAAGTTTATTTAAAAGATCGTGTAATATGCGAATTTCTTCGAAGGGTCGTGGGAAAAACGTGAATTTTGCCAAAGAATCACAAAAAAATATGATTTTTGTCAAATGATCGCAGAAAAAATGCAAATGTCGTTAAAAGATCGTGGAAAACATGCGAATTTCTTCGAAGGATCTTGCAAAAAAATGTGATTTTCGCCAAAGGATCGTGTAAAATATGCGAATTTTGTCGAAAGACCATGTAATATGCGAATTTCTTTGAAAGGTCACATAAAAAACAAGAATTTTGTCAAAGAATCGCGAAAAAATGCGTATTTCGTCAAATAATAGTGTAAAATATGTGAATTTCTTCGAAAGATCGTGCGAAATATGCAAATTTTGTCGAAAGATCGGGTAATATGCAAATTTCTTTGAGAGGTCGTGGAAAAAACGTGAATTTCGCCAAAGAATCACAAAAAAATATGATTTTTGTCAAATGATCGCAGAAAAAATGCAAATGTCGTTAAAAGATCGTGGAAAACATGCAAATTTCTTCGAAGGATCTTGCAAAAAAAATGTGATTTTCGCCAAAGGATCGTGTAAAATATGCGAATTTTGTCAAAAGACCATGTAATATGCGAATTTCTTTGAAAGGTCACAGAAAAAACAAGAATTTTGTCAAAGAATCGCGAAAAAATGTGATTTTTGTCAAATGATTGCGAAAAAAATGCATATTTCGTCAAATGATCGTGTAAAATATGTGAATTTCTTCGAAAGATCGTGCGAAATATGAAAGTTTCTTTGAAAGATCATGCGAAATATGCAAATTTTGTCGAAAGATAGTGTAATATGCAAATTTCGTTGAAAGGTTGTGGAAAAAACGCGAATTTTGCCAGAGAATCACAAAAAAAAATGATTTTTGTCAAATGATCGCAGAAAAAATGCAAATGTCGTTGAAAGATCGTGGAAAATATGCGAATTTCTTCAAAGGATCTTGCGGAAAAATGTGATTTTTGCCAAAGGATTGTGTAAAATACGCGAATTTTGTCGAAAGACCATGTAATATGCAAATTTCTTTGAAAGGTCACGGAAAAAACAAGAATTTTGTCAAAGAATCGCGAAAAAATGTGATTTTTGTCAAATGATTGCGAAAAAAATGCATATTTCGTCAAATGATCGTGTAAAATATGTGAATTTCTTCGAAAGATCGTGCGAAATATGAAATTTCTTTGAAAGATCGTGCGAAATATGCAAATTTTGTCGAAAGATAGTATAATATGCAAATTTCGTTGAAAAGTTGTAGAAAAAACGCGAATTTTGCCAGAGAATCGCAAAAAAATATGATTTTTGTCAAATGATCGCAGAAAAAATGCAAATGTCATTGAAAGATCGTGGAAAATATGCGAATTTCTTCAAAGGATCTTGCGAAAAAATGTGATTTTTGCCTAAGGATTGTGTAAAATATGCGAATTTTGTCGAAAGACCATGTAATATGCAAATTTCTTTGAAAGGTCACGGAAAAAACACTAATTTTGTCAAAGAATCGCGAAAAAATGTGATTTTTGTCAAATGATCGCGAAAACAGTGTATTTCGTCAAATGATCGTGTGAAATATGCAAATTTCTTCGAAAGATCATGCAAAATATGCAAATTTCTTCGAAAGATTGTGTAATATGCAAATTTCTTTGAAAGGTCGTAGAAAACTGCGATTTTTGCCAAAGGATCGTGTAAAATAAGTGAATTTCTTCAAAAGGTCGTGCGAAATATGTGTATTTCCTCGAAAGATTGTGTAATATGCAAATTTCTTACCACTTATTCATGTTATGTACCCACGATGACCCTCCCTTTACATTCACACCAGGGGGGGGGGGGTACTTTTCTAAATTTTGCCGACATGCATCATGTGACATATCTTTGGAAAGGTGTGTGGCTGCTTATTTGTATTAACACCTTCGTGTCCCTCTCCCCACCTGCCCCTCCCCCGTGGGAGGGCATTTTTCTAAATTTTGCCATAGGCCCTCATGTGACATATCATTGAAAAGGCCTGTGACTGCTTAATCATTTTATGCACTTCTGGTGCTCTGCCCACCACTTTGCCCCCCCCCCCCTGGGGGGTACTTTCCTAAATTTTGCTGAGGGCACTTTCCTCAGGGAGGCAAAGTGGATACTCATTAAAAAAATACTACATTTTTGAGGTCGATATACTACAAAAAAACTGCAGTTGGAGAACTGCGGTGATTTGGCCGATTCCACTACAGAATTTTTGCGGTCAATAAAACTGCGAAATTTCTGCAGAATTTTTAATATTGATATAACTATAAATTTTCTGTAGAATTTTTGTGGTCAATACAACTGCTAAATTACTGCAGTTAGTAAACTGCGGTAATTTTGTAGTTCTATTGACCGCAAAAAATCTGTAGTGGAATCGGCCAAATCACCGCAGTTTTCCAACTGCGGTTTTTTTGTAGAATTTCTGCAGTTCATTTTTAGCTGGGTTCTCTTTGTATGAAAATAGACTGTTGCAGAAGTCTTTTCATTTACAGGTACGTATTACTTTAATACGTACTATCAGGCAATTTACATAATAAAATATGTATACCTTGTCTGAATAATCGAAATATTTCTTTCAGTTTCTTCTACTTATGACGGAAGAGGAGAGAGATGGAGGAGGCAGTAATTAAAAATAATATTAATTTCTCTTTGTATGAAAATAGACTGTTGCAGAAGTCTTTTCATTTACAGGTACGTATTACTTCAATACGTACTATCAGGCAAGTTACATAATAAAATATGTATACCTTGTCTGAATAATCAAAATATTTCTTTCAGTTTCTTCTACTTATGACGGAAGAAGAGATAGATGGAGGAGGCGTCATTCAAAATATTGTTGATTTTTCTTTGTATGAAAAGAGATTGTTGCAGAAGTCTTTTCATTTACAGGTACGTATTACTTTAATACGTACTATCAGGCAATTTACATAATAAAATATGTATGCCTTGTCTGAATAATCAAAATATTTCTTTCAGTTTCTTCTAATTATGACGGAAGAGGAGAGATATGGAGGAGGCAGTAATTAAAAATAATATTGATTTCTCTTTGTATGAAAATAGACTGTTGCAGAAGTCTTTTCATTTACAGGTACGTATTACTTTAATACGTACTATAAGGCAATTTACATAATAAAATATGTATACCTTGTCTGAATAATCAAAATATTTCTTTCAGTTTCTTCTACTTATGACGGAAGAGGAGAGAGATGGAGGAGGCAGTCATTCAAAATAATATTGATTTCTCTTTGTATGAAAATAGACTGTTGCAGAAGTCTTTTCATTTACAGGTACGTATTACTTTATTACGTACTATCAGACAATTTACATAATAAAATATGTATACCTTGTCTGAATAATCAAAATATTTCTTTCAGTTTCTTCTACGTATGACGGAAGAGGAGATAGATGGAGGAGGCAGTCATTCAAAATAATGTTGATTTCTCTTTGTATGAAAATAGACTGTTGCAGAAGTCTTTTAATTTACAGGTCCGTATTACTTTAATACGTACTATCAGGCAATTTACATAATAAAATATGCATACCTTGTCTAAATAATCAAAATATTTCTTTCAGTTTTTTCTACTTATGACGGAAGAGGTGAGTGAAGGAGGAGGCAGTCATTCAAAATAATGTTGATTTCTCTTTGTATGAAAATAGACTGTTGCAGAAGTTTTTTCATTTCCAGGTACGTATTACTTTGATACGTACTATCAGGCAATTTACATAATAAAATATGTATACCTTGTCTGAATAATCAAAATATTTCTTTCAGTTTCTTCTAATTATGACGGAAGAGGAGAGAGATGGAGGAGGCAGTAATTAAAAATAATAATGATTTCTATTTGTATGAAAATAGACTGTTGCAGAAGTCTTTTCATTTACAGGTACGTATTACTTTAATACGTACTATCAGGCAATTTACATAATAAAATATGTATACCTTGTCTGAATAATCAAAATATTTCTTTCAGTTTCTTCTACGTATGACGGAAGAGGAGATAGATGGAGGAGGCAGTCATTCAAAATAATGTTGATTTCTCTTTGTATGAAAATAGACTGTTGCAGAAGTCTTTTCATTTACAGGTACGTATTACTTTAATACGTACTATCAGGCAATTTACATTATAAAATATGCATACCTTGTCTGAATAATCAAAATATTTCTTTCAGTTTTTTCTACTTATGACGGAAGAGGTGAGTGAAGGAGGATGCAGTCATTCAAAATAATGTTGATTTCTCTTTGTATGAAAATAGACTGTTGCAGAAGTTTTTTCATTTACAGGTACGTATTACTTTGATACGTACTATCAGGCAATTTACATAACAAAATATGTATACCTTGTCTGATTAATCAAAATATTTCTTTCAGTTTCTTCTACTTATGACGGAAGAGGAGAGAGATGGAGGAGGCAGTAATTAAAAATAATATTGATTTCTCTTTGTATGAAAATAGACTGTTGCTGAAGTCTTTTCATTTACAGGTACGTATTACTTTAATACGTACTATCAGACAATTTACATAATAAAATATGTATACCTTGTCTGAATAATCAAAATATTTCTTTCAGTTTCTTCTACTTATGACGGAAGAGGAGAGAGATGGAGGAGGCAGTTATTCAAAATAATATTGATTTCTCTTTGTATGAAAAGGGACTGTTGCAGAAGTCTTTTCATTTACAGGTACGTATTACTTTATTACGTACTATCAGACAATTTACATAATAAAATATGTATACCTTGTCTGAATAATCAAAATATTTCTTTCAGTTTCTTCTACTTATGACGGAAGAGGAGATAGATGGAGGAGGCGTCATTCAAAATAATGTTGATTTCTCTTTGTATGAAAAGGGACTGTTGCAGAAGTCTTTTCATTTACAGGTACGTATTACTTTATTACGTACTATCAGACAATTTACATAATAAAATATGTATACCTTGTCTGAATAATCAAAATCTTTCTTTCAGTTTCTTCTACGTATGTCGGAAGAGGAGATAGATGGAGGAGGCAGTCATTCAAAATAATGTTGATTTCTCTTTGTATGAAAATAGACTGTTGCAGAAGTCTTTTCATTTACGGGTACGTATTACTTTAATACGTACTATCAGGCAATTTACATTATAAAATATGTATACCTTGTCTGAATAATCAAAATATTTCTTTCAGTTTCTTCTACTTTTGACGGAAGAGGAGAGAGATGGAGGAGGCAGTCTTTCAAAATAATGTTGATTTCTCTTTGTATGAAAATAGACTGTTGCAGAAGTCTTTTCATTTACAGGTACGTATTACTTTAATACGTACTATCAGGCAATTTACATAATAAAATATGTATACCTTGTCTGAATAATCAAAATATTTCTTTCAGTTTCTTCTACTTATGACGGAAGAGGAGATAGATGGAGGAGGCGTCATTCAAAATAATGTTGATTTCTCTTTGTATGAAAAGGGACTGTTGCAGAAGTCTTTTCATTTACAGGTACGTATTACTTTAATACGTACTATCAGACAATTTACATAATAAAATATGTATACCTTGTCTGAATAATCAAAATCTTTCTTTCAGTTTTTTCTACTTATGACGGAAGAGGAGAGTGAAGGAGGAGGCAGTCATTCAAAATAATGTTGATTTCTCTTTGTATGAAAATCCACTGTTGCAGAAGTCTTTTCATTTACAGGTACGTATTACTTTAATACGTACTATCAGGCAATTTACATAATAAAATATGTATACCTTGTCTGAATAATCAAAATATTTCTTTCAGTTTCTTCTAATTATGACGGAAGAGGAGAGAGATGGAGGAGGCAGTAATTAAAAATAATAATGATTTCTATTTGTATGAAAATAGACTGTTGCAGAAGTCTTTTCATTTACAGGTACGTATTACTTTAATACGTACTATCAGGCAATTTACATAATAAAATATGTATACCTTGTCTGAATAATCAAAATATTTCTTTCAGTTTCTTCTACGTATGACGGAAGAGGAGATAGATGGAGGAGGCAGTCATTCAAAATAATGTTGATTTCTCTTTGTATGAAAATAGACTGTTGCAGAAGTCTTTTCATTTACAGGTACGTATTACTTTAATACGTACTATCAGGCAATTTACATTATAAAATATGCATACCTTGTCTGAATAATCAAAATATTTCTTTCAGTTTTTTCTACTTATAACGGAAGAGGTGAGTGAAGGAGGATGCAGTCATTCAAAATAATGTTGATTTCTCTTTGTATGAAAATAGACTGTTGCAGAAGTTTTTTCATTTACAGGTACGTATTACTTTGATACGTACTATCAGGCAATTTACATAACAAAATATGTATACCTTGTCTGATTAATCAAAATATTTCTTTCAGTTTCTTCTACTTATGACGGAAGAGGAGAGAGATGGAGGAGGCAGTAATTAAAAATAATATTGATTTCTCTTTGTATGAAAATAGACTGTTGCTGAAGTCTTTTCATTTACAGGTACGTATTACTTTAATACGTACTATCAGACAATTTACATAATAAAATATGTATACCTTGTCTGAATAATCAAAATATTTCTTTCAGTTTCTTCTACTTATGACGGAAGAGAAGAGAGATGGAGGAGGCAGTTATTCAAAATAATATTGATTTCTCTTTGTATGAAAATAGACTGTTGCAGAAGTCTTTTCATTTACAGGTACGTATTACTTTAATACGTACTATCAGGCAATTTACATAATAAAATATGTATACCTTGTCTGAATAATCAAAATATTTCTTTCAGTTTCTTCTACTTATGACGGAAGAGGAGATAGATGGAGGAGGCGTCATTCAAAATAATGTTGATTTCTCTTTGTATGAAAAGGGACTGTTGCAGAAGTCTTTTCATTTACAGGTACGTATTACTTTATTACGTACTATCAGACAATTTACATAATAAAATATGTATACCTTGTCTGAATAATCAAAATCTTTCTTTCAGTTTCTTCTACGTATGTCGGAAGAGGAGATAGATGGAGGAGGCAGTCATTCAAAATAATGTTGATTTCTCTTTGTATGAAAATAGACTGTTGCAGAAGTCTTTTCATTTACAGGTACGTATTACTTTAATACGTACTATCAGGCAATTTACATTATAAAATATGTATACCTTGTCTGAATAATCAAAATATTTCTTTCAGTTTCTTCTACTTATGACGGAAGAGGACAGAGATGGAGGAGGCAGTCATTCCAAATAATGTTGATTTCTCTTTCTATGAAAATATACTGTTGCAGAAGTCTTTTCATTTATGGGTACGTATTACTTTAATACGTACTATCAGGCAATTTACATAATAAAATATGCATACCTTGTCTGAATAATCAAAATATTTCTTTCAGTTTTTTCTACTTATGACGGAAGAGGAGAGTGAAGGAGGAGGCAGTCATTCAAAATAATGTTGATTTCTCTTTGTATGAAAATAGACTGTTGCAGAGGTCTTTTCATTTACAGGTACGTATTACTTTAATACGTACCATCAGGCAATTTACATAATAAAATATGTATACCTTGTCTGAATACTCAAAATATTTCTTTCAGTTTTTTCTACTTTTGACGGAAGAGGAGAGAGATGGAGGAGGCAGTCTTTCAAAATAATGTTGATTTCTCTTTGTATGAAAATAGACTGTTGCAGAAGTCTTTTCATTTACAGGTACGTATTACTTTAATATGTACTATAAGGCAAACATACAATAAATACAATAAACCCAACTGGAGTGAAAAATTTGCCAGAGCCATGAATCGAACGCGGGACCACAGTATACAAGACTGCTGCTCTAACCGCTGAGCTACTCCGGCCGATACCCGAATCTGCAATTTCTTACTAATAAACCATGTTGGGGAAGCCAACCTGGAATAGTGCGAAGCGTTAGAACTGTTTCTGGCTCTGGCTAATTTTTCACTCCAGTTGGGTTTATTGTATTTATTGTATGTATGTCTGTAAAATATTTATATATACCTTTAACTGTTGAAAGCATGCGTTATTTTGTGTGAATGTGTGTTTTAATATATATTGTAGTATGTGTGTTTATTAAGATATATATATATTTATCTCTGAATAATTTATAATAGTTTAACCCCTTAACGACCGAATTAAATTACGCTTGAATAATTCAAATTGCTTATTGCATCACTTTTATGAAAAAGAAATATTCACCTTATATAATGACAGTAAAAACGACACTAAAATATAGCCAATTTCACTATTTTATGAAACTGGTGGGAATCAAACAATTTGAGTAAAAGACACAGCCCGTGAATACAACGGCATCGAGAATTAAGGCATAGCTGCCAACTTGTACGGATTTTTGATACCACTAAAATTTAACAGAAATTTCTGCTTTATTTAATTATCAAAATTCACTGCAATTCGGCGATTAAATTGCGGAAAATTTTCAATTAAATTTTAGTGGTAGTAAAAATCCGTGCAATTTGGCAGCTATGTTATGGGGTTAAAATACCAAGGAAAGGAAACATATTACTAATAAACTACGTTTCATATAGATTCTAGACTATTACAATAATTACAATATTTAGAATTACTTTATATACAGGGTTATATAGAGGGGGAACTAAAAAATTATAGCATAAAGCTTAACTTCAGGTCATCTGCTTCAGTCGAAAACACCGCTCGCTCTGCCAGAGAACACTATGTATCAGTCATGTTAATTAGTTTGGCATATAGTTTTCATCAATCTTGATCACTTCGTATTGGAATTTCCATGACTGATTATCTTGCATCATTCGTTGGCAAGAGCTGGTCTGTTTCTATGGGATTATTGCTAAAAGATTTTCTATTGATGTGTTGCAAGGAACTAAGGCCGTCTTCAACCCACATATGATATTTATGTAATAATCAGTTCCTCGAATTAAAAAAAATGATTTTAATGAAAATCTTTTTTCCTGTCAAAGTAGTCAAAAATTCAAGTATTTGAGCAGGAGAAAATAAAGTATTATATAGCGTGTGTATGCCTTTATTTAAATTTTCAGATTCCGTGACAGTTTCAGTTGAGGAGAAATTAAACCTTATTATTTAAGTCAATGATTTTTTTTTCATTTCAATATTAAAAAAAAAGAAAAAAATAATCAGTTTTATTCTCTTTCTTACATTCAGATCAAAAATAATATGTTTGATGAACAAAGCGTTTATATTTTTACTTTTTTTGTCCACCAGACGATATAAATTCAAATGACAAAATTGTAAAAGTTACTTATTTTTCAAGTTATCACTGTTTATAAAAAGCATTAACTAATTTAAAATCAGCGCTTTAATTTGAATTAAATAATTTGGAAGAGATGGGTGGGTATTTCCACGAGCACTTGTCGTGTAAGTCACATAATATGCTTGTTGGCCACCGTTATTTTATAAAAATTTGGTTTGACTTTTTTTCTAATTAATGAGATATCTCCCTTAAAATAAGTCACTTTTTCCGTTCTAAAATACTGGTAGACAAAAATCACAGTATGTGACTTACACGGCATGTACTCGTGGAAATACTTGGGTGTCTTTAGAAATATTCTTATCTGTTCGTGGGAAATTGCCTAAAAGGAAGACTGTTTTTCATTTCAATTTCTTACTCTCTTCAAGTCTTTCCGTATTAAGGAAAAAATGCTCATAAAACCAAATATCTACATTTTCGGCATTTAGTCACGCGCTGCTAATTTCAGGGATGTCATTCATTTTCTTAAATTTATGCGTTTTCAAATGTGACATTATACTTGGCTGTGTTATTCTTGGAAAATTTGTGTGGAAGACACAATTTTCCAGGGAAAGATAGGCTATCACATTCCCTATACTTCTCCGCCAAATAACACCTTTTCAGAAAGACAATTACAAAACTGCCCTCATAATTTGACTCATAATTTGTTACAATTATTGCGCTGATCATAACATAGTTTAATTTAACTTTCTATTATCACAAAATTATAAGTAATCTAAGGTCATCCCCCACCACACTAATTCCAAAATTGCAATTTTCAACTTTTTACTTGCCCTAACTGTCAGGGCTTGCTTTCCGGCTGGACAAAACACCAGTAAGGATGTATATTTTTTTGTATTATTTTATACAGAAATCGTGCATAAATAAAGCTTTTAAATAATACGAATCTTTCTATTTAACCCATTAACTACTGACGTTACGTTTTAGCAACATTATGTTTTTTCATTGTTAAAATTAAAATTTTGGATTTCCCACCACTTTAAAAAAAGAGTAATTTTTATCTTATTTCATCAAGGAAATTGTATGGTGAAAGAAAGTATATAGAAAGAAAGTATATAGTATATAGAAAGAAAGTACTGTGAAAAGTACTTTCTTGCCATTAAGTCTAGGCATCTAAAAATATGCCACTGGAGTTAATGCGTAAAATTGACTTGTGGAAGTCTGCACCGCAGATATTTAGGTCCTTGTAACAATCGCACTGCAAAAACAGCAATAGCCATTATGTTTATAATAATGACTTAAATTATCATCAGCTAAATTTCCAATTGCCTTCTATCCGCTTCCTTTACTCCCTAGCATAAAATAACGTCATTTGCATTAGATAATTCGGTTAAATCGGGAACTCATTTAACCCTTTCAGGGGCAAGGTACTTGTATTTATAAAATGTTGAAATAATTTATTGACACCAGTATTTACAATATAATTTACTTGTAAACAAGTAAAAGCATATTTTTGCATATTTAAGAAAGGTGAAATTTTCATTATAAAATTTCGGTGCCAATGTGGCAGTTAGGGATTAAAATTATGTGATGCCGTGACGGCATCACCTCCCTTCAAGGGGTTAAGCAGGTTTTTTTCGGTAATTCGCTTAAAACAGAAACTTTCTTAAGCGGATTTTTCGGTAACGCAGTTAATTAATTACCTCCAACGAATTAAATTTCTCACGAATGAATATTTTTTCTATGTATATCCTTTAATTTTCATTGTAGTAACTGAAAAAAAATACATGAAAGCAATTCCAGTAGATCATAATGCAGTAGATAAAGGTTCAAATGTGGGGGAGAAATTATGTTCTAGGTCCACGTGGCCCAAATTCGATCCATCGTCCGAATAGTAATATTTTATTTACTTAATATCGTAAAATGTTATATTACATGGAACACTATTTTTGCAATTCAATTGCTTCGAAATATGTACTGTATACTTTAAAGTATGGCCAGACAGTTGCTTTATGTATGTTTTTAGAAGAACTAGTTTTGCAACCATGTAATAATACATTCAATTTACGCATACTTGTACGCATTATTTAACTCGACCTGTAAAATTGGATAAAAAGGAATTCAAGTACAACATACAAACATACAAAGCCTATCACAAGTATTTGGTGTAAATTAAGCTAAAAAACACTTAAAAATACAAAGAGAAAAATCTGTTTACATTATTTTAAAATGTCTATTTGCATATTCTAATGGCTAATTGTAAATTACATTTTACATTGAAACAGATAATTTTTTATTTAAATTAAGCAATATGAAACTGAAAACAACATAAAAAAATAATATTGAGTATAATTTATTTGGACGAATATCTTTTTTAATTATTACTCTCTGAGCAATTTCATTTGAAACTAAATTTAAAGTACTATTTTTTCTTAAACTGTTTCACCTGATCAGATCCTTCGACATTGAATTTATCAGGCACAGATTAAAGTTATGTTAAAAAACTTTTATAGAGTTATAACGAGATAAAGGTACTTTTATCTCATTATAACTTTGTAAATGTTTGAAGAAATTAAGAGAAACTTGCTGACAGCAGTGTTCGTACGGGTTAGGAAGTATTTTCCATGAAAAATATCAGCATTCTTTTCTATATAAAAAATTAAATCTAGGTTTAGCGCTCGAAATTTCAGATTATTTAAATAGAGATTTTCTAAAAGAAAACACTGGTAGAGAAGAATTTCCTCGTCTGAAAATCCCAAGAGCCATACGAACCCTTCTTCAGTTACAATATAAAATTTAATAACATATAACAAATGTGAAAAAAAATGATTACAGATTTCTGAGAATACATCAAATTCCGATGAATACATCAAATTATTTTTTTTTTAATGCTTTTATATTCCTTTCCAATATTTTTACTTATACCAGCTCTCAACCTCACTGAATTTGTGTATATATAGATATAGTAGTATACGCTGTAGATCAAAGCTTTATAAGTAAGCGAACAAACTTAATGCTGGAATCAGGCGTAAATTAGCACAGTTGCGCCACCTTGTGGCCGGAGTGATAATTAACATACGCGAGCTTTTAGTATAGCGCGTGTTTTCTAAATCTCATGGAAATTTTGTTTTCCACGTTTATTGTAAAATAATGGCGTGGCGGTTACCCAGACGCACTTAATACCACGAAGTTTTCTTCGCCCTATCAAAAACCTTCAGTTATTAATGAAGGTGAAAAAAACTTTACAATTTTAGTGGTGTCAGTAAGAAAACAGTTAGGTATCTACCTGTAGTTCACACTCCATCCGATACGTGGCGCATGACCTTGATTGATGTGACCTCGCTTTTAATCTCGCAGTTATTTCTCCCATTTTAGATACGAGGCTTACTTATATCGCTTTGCCGTAGATTCCGGCTCGTCCGAGTTTCCTTTTTAACCCTTTGAGGTGCGGTGTAATTATGTTTTTTAACAGAATTGATAGCTTGACACCGAAATTTATAAATGAAGTTATTATGAAATATGAACTTGTACTGAACAGGTAATCAGCATTGAGGGGTTTCCTAGCTGTTATCAGCTTAACACCCAGACTAGGAAATTAAAATGTCTTATGTTTTAATGAGCCATTGGGATAAAGTTAAACTGTAGCAGTGCTACTATAAGAATAAAAGAAGTTAACAAGAGAAAAATAAGAAATTTAAGGAAAATAGGAATAAAATTAAATTTAAGTAAAAACTTAAGAAGAAAGAAAGTTAACAATAAATCTTAAAAAATTTACATGAGTCTTAAAGTAATTAAAGTCTAACTGTAGTTGTAAAACTACTATAAGGAATTTTGAAAGTTAAAGTTAGTACTGTTCAGTGAAACACTCACCAAGTAAGGGCAAGAAAAGCTAGGGTGGCAAGACCACAACATCCAACCAAAAAAGGGACAATTCAGGGCCATACATTTTATTTTTTAAGTTTTTCAATTTTTATGGTCTCTATGTATATAGAGAATTTTTTTTTCTTTTTTTTTTTTTTTTTAAGAAAAGTATATAAAAAGAAAAATAAGAGAAGGCAAAAAAAGTGTGGAGAACTCAGATGTTACTGAGTGTCCATAATTATGGAAAACCTGGGCCGTTTCCGATGGTGGGGTTCAAAAGCGTCATAATCCGGTAGCTCCGCTACAATTTCATTAGGGAGGTCAAAAATTTTATCATAAAATTTTTTGGCTAAGTCGTTTATGCGCTTACGTAATGTAGTAGTTTTAAGGTCTCTTCGGACCGTGGAGTTGCGAAGGTAACGAGATGCGTTACGGACAGTACGCAGGTTGGAATTGTGCAAGCGACTAAGGTTGTCCATAGTGGTCTTACAAGTGAAGCCCCAGACCGGACTGGCATAGGTTATGATGGGAAGGATGCATGAGTTATAGAGGATTAATTTATTGTGAACAGACAAGGTTTTACTGTTAAGGAGAGGTTTTATAGAGTTAAAGGCTCCGGCGACTTTACCTCTGATGGAGAAAGTGTGCTTTTTCCAGGTTAAGCGGTGGTCCAGAATGACCCCAAGGTACTTAGCTTGGTCTGACCAAGGGATAACAGTGTTGTTAATAATGATTCTGTTAGGGAAAATTATTTTGCGAGAGAAATATACTGCAGTAGTTTTAGTTTCATTTATGACAACGCGCCAAAGCATGCACCAGTTCATGAAGTCATCAACATGAGTCTGTAGGTACCTGTAAAGAGTATACGGGTGGTGTGCCGAAGCGTAAATACAGGTGTCGTCCGCATAAAGAGCGAGGTGAGTGTGCAAGGAACGTGGGATATCGTTAAAGAAAATGTTAAATAAAAATGGGCCCAACACGCTCCCCTGAAGGATGCTTGCTAGGATAAGGAGAATAATAGAAAGAATGTTGTTTATGCGGACTTGAAAAGAGCGGTCGCAAAGGTACGAATATATTAAATGTATAAGTCTGGGATGAAAACCGAGCTGAATTAATTTGTAAATGAGGCCCATATGCCAGACCTTGTCAAATGCCTTTGCGACATCAAGAAAGATGGCAGCTGCGGGAATTTTTGCATTGAGTTTCTCGCTGAGAAACTCAACAACCCTAAGAAGCTGGTGTTGTGTTGAGTGTTTTGGGCGAAAGCCGAACTGCTCAGGCATGAGAATGTTGTGTTGCTGAATGAACTCCTGCAACTGGGCACGAATGACACGTTCCACCACTTTACTGATAGAAGGTAGCAAGGAGATAGGTCTGTAATTAGTGGGGTCTGACAGGTTAGTTCCAGGTTTTGGAATAGGAGAGATTATAGAAAGTTTCCAAGGTTTAGGGAAGTAGTTATGTTTTAAGATAGCATTAGTGAGGTCAGTGATATAGATTATGCAATTAGGAGGAAGGTTTCTAAGAGCAGAGTTATTAATTTTATCGTATCCTGGGGTTTTACGCTTTTTGAGTTTTTTGATAATATTGTGGATAACAATAGGTTGAATTTTAGGGGGGGATCTTGAGGGGGGGTAGCCAAAAAGTTCCGAACTGTCTCGTTAACATGATCAAGGTGAGCTTGGTTTGCAAGGGTAGGATTAGGAGAAAATTGGGTGGCATAAGAATTAGCAAGCATGTTAGCTTTCTCTTGGTCAGTATAAGCGGTAACATTGTTACAAGTGAGGGGGGGGATAGAAGTGTAACGTTTATTCAGTTTGCGTTTAAGAATCCAAAGAGAGTTGTCCTCGTAAGATAAAGTTTTGAGAAAGTTGTTCCAACTTTTCTGTTTTTCTTTATAAAGACTGTTTTTGATTTTATTGTTTAACCTATTGAGAAGAGGTTTAATGGAGGGGTCTCTTGAACTTTGAAATTGTCGCCGGAGCCGATTGCGCTGTTTGATAAGGTTGTAAATATAACGGGGTGGGACAAAGGCAAAATTATTTTTGAAGGTGTTAAAAGTAGAAAAATTTTGAGCATTAGTGATATGAGAGTTGAGATGTCCAACAGCCGCATCAATGTCATCGGCATTATTAATATCAGGGAAGGTGATGTCCTGAGAGTTAAGGTAATTAGTAAATTTATTCCAGTCAATTGCCACGGAAGGGGGGGGGGGAGAAAGAGGATTAATAATATCTATTTTAAAGCAGACAGGCAGGTGATCAGAGGAGAGATCATTAATAACTGTAGAGTAGATAGGGTAAGGAAGATTTTTGGAAAGAGCAAGATCAATGATAGAGTCCCGGACACCAGGCAGTTTGGAAATGTGTGTTGGTCTGGGTGGTGCATGAAGATTTAATTTTAAGTTTTGGACTAAGTTGTGAAGAGAGGTAACCCGCCGAGAATTGCCATGGCAGTTCCAGCGTCTGCTTTTGGCATTGTAATCGCCTACGAAAAAGCAGTGGTGATGTTGTGAAAAAAGCTGCGTAAGACTATTAACAGGTAAGTTACCAGTGGGTGGAGCATAAATAGAAGCTAATTTAATATTGATATGAGGAAGTTTAAGATTGATACTGGTATACTCAAGATCATTAAAGGCGTGGTTGTGCGATTGGTAGTGTGGAAGATGGTTCTTGATGTAAATAGCGGTACCTCCTCTGTGCGTACCAGCCGCACGAGGTGTATGGAATAGCCTGTACCCAGGGATGTTAATGTTGAAAGTGGGGTTGAAAGTCTCTTGTAAGAATATAACGTCAATTTGGGGATGTTCGTGCATAAAGAGTTTAAGTTCGTTAAATTTATTCTGCAAGGAGTTACAGTTCCAGGAAAGAAAAATTAGTGAGGAAAAGGTAGAAGAGGAATTACTCATCATTAAATGTGTTAAATTCCGTGGCTAAAGTTTCTATAGCACTCATAAGGATGAGTATTTTTTCTATTGGATCTTGTATATTTTTAGTTTGGTTAGCAATATTTTTGAAACATTGGATGAATTTGTTAAATTTTAGGAGTTCTTTCATCTCCTTGAAGGTCTTGAAAATTTCTTTTAAGTCATTAGCATAATTAGAACTACTGGGTTGTTCTGGTGTGGTTTTTGAGTGTCAGTTGGCTTATTTGGTGCAGTGCTTTCGGGGTTAGGGTCTTGGGAGGGAGAAGGGAGCGGAGCCGGGGCTTCAGTAGGTTTTTCTTCTGGTTTTTTGGCCTCTGTCTTACGGACATAATTATATGTTGATAAAAGTTCCGCCATAGCGTTCGGAATGATTTTTGGGTTTACTTTTCGGACGGTTTTGGGGTCCTGCTGTTTTTTATGGAACTGGGGGGGGGGGGGTTGGGGCAACCACGGTAAGTAGCCACGTGCTCACCATAACAATTTGAACATTTGGGGATGATCTTTCCAATTTGATCGCACTGGGGAGTTAAATGCTCTTCCGAGCATTTGGCGCATTTTGGCGGCAGGCGGCAAATCTCGCTGGAATGACCAAATTTCTGGCAACGGTAGCATTGCTTTACGATGTTGGTGCCTTTAAATCGCTCAATATCTACTTTAATGTAGCAAATTTCGTGAATTTGGTAGATTTCTTCGAATTTTTCACGTGGGAGTACATTGACGACGTAGAGGGGCATTGGTCGACCGGTCTTTCTACTTTTCATCATTGAGGCTCTATTGGCCACGAAATTATGTTCTTTAAGAGCTTCAATTATGACCTGGGGGTCGGTATATGGGGAAATTCCCCTAATGACGACTTTCCTGGGGCGCTGTTCCGCGGGGCTCAGGGTTGTGTAAGGAATTGTTTTAGAATCAAGATAGTCCTGTGTTTTTCGGAAATCTGCATCAGTTTTACAGTGGATTTTGAGTAATTCACCGTCTAGTTTAATCAGGGGATTGCTGTCGTAAAGTTTTTTAATCTCACTTGCAAGTTTCGTCCACTTGCCTTGAAACTCAATATAGAAGGGGTGGGTTTTTGGTTTTTTAGGGACTACTTCAGTAGTGGAGCTACCGGCTAACTCTCCTTGGGAGGGCTCAGAAGAATCCATGTTATTATCGTCAAGGTATTTTTCAGATATATTGGCATATTTATTCTTTAAGGGGATATTAGATTTGAGATCATTTCTCCTACGTTTTAGTGTATTAGGGGTGAAGCCGTCATCTGAGTTCACCACAATTGCCTTGAGTTTTGTTAAGATGTCAATTAGATCATAGTCATGATCATAGATAAAAGTTTTAAACTCTCTTAGTTGACTTAATTTTAGGGGGTCAAATGGCTCATTGAACAAAAACATAAGATTATTGAGAAGATTACTCACGCTAGTCTTGTGTTGAGGATTCGTCAGGTAGTCATCTTTACTTAAAAGTCTCATTATGTAGCTATCACAATCTTGCAGGAATTGCTGTACAATCAGTCTTTGTACTTCATCCGCTACTCCAGGAAATTCCATCCACGCAGCAGCTAAATCAGATTTCTCCTCTCCATTCAGGATGCGGAGTGCATTGTCAGAAAATTTAAATGGGTCCTCAGTACCCATTATTATCGTCGGTGAACCCTCTATATTTTACTACTATGATGCATCAAGTCCAGTAAACAGTCACCTATTCGTACGAACTAGTTTGTATTAAGTGTCACTATCAGCACCACAACTCATTCGAAGATACTTGCAAAAGATCCCGCAAGTTCTAAAAACATCGAACTGCGATTACGATCTCTTGAGAATAAAACGACCAGCAAACAGAAAACACGTCTGTTTTCTCCAAGAGGCACCAACCGAATCTTCTGAGTGAGTGAGTGTCTGGCTGATAATATATAAACTTGTAAACCTTCAAGTACGTTATAAAATGAAAATTTTAACTAAATATTTCGGGTGCCAGTAAAATAAGAATCAAGTGAGCTTTTATTATGCATGCGAAAGGGTTAAAAAACATTTTTTTTTAAGATTTTGATCTTATTAGCTGTCCTTTAGTTATTTGACGCCTACATTCCAGTGACATGTTTTCCCGCATCTCCATATTGGCAAAATATGAATTTACATATACCATCTATGGCAGAGAAAATAAGAATCTATGCCACAACTTTCTCGATTCCCTATAAAAATAATCATAAAGCAGGAAAGATGTACCAGGAAAATCATTACTACGCTAGAATTTAGTAATTACATTATAAAGCAGATTAAAACGATGCATAATTACACAGACGAAAAGTAAACAAGAAGTTTTTCTCCAACATCCAGTGTACTGGCGGTACCACCAAGTAATTCAACTGTTAAATCAAATGCATGCACCGTTCACGTAAAATAGCTAGTCAAATTGTATTGTAAGATCATAATGAACACGTAAAAAATCAACATTTATCTTCTTATAGCCTTTACTGTGTTTGCAGCAATAAAAAGACGAGCGTGACAACCTATACAAAATTTCGGCAAAATACACATCCACTGTTTCAAAAATAGCCTACTTCCTCCCTAAAATAACAAACCGTAACTACTGCTGCCATGTATTCTGGTAAAGTGCAGTAAAAGAGTTTTTGTGCAAACTACCATTAGAATTTTAAAAATACTCGCTATGCGATGAAATTTTAAAGTGAGTGGTACTTACAAGGGCCGTCAGTAATAAAAGGGTTAATCCTTTCAGGGGCAAAGTTTTTTATGTTTACTAAAATGATTAAATTGATAGATGCCACCATTATTTATGAAGAAAATATTTTTTCATCTTCATTACTAAAAAAATACTTTTACTAAAAATGTCTAATAACCATTTGGTTATTTTTAATTTAAATTAGATGGATTAACCCTTTCAGGGGCAGAAGGATTCTGTTCGTAAAATGTTGAAATAATTGACTGACATCAGAATAGTCAAACGAATTTCTTAGAAAATAACAATCCGCTATTCTACAATTTATTACAAAATTAAAATTGTATTAAAATATTCTTGATGCCATTCGCCAGTTTTGGAATTAAAATTAGGTGTCAAGACCCAAAGCGTTATAAGTAAGCGAACAAACTTAATGCTGGAATTAGGCGTAAATTAACACAGCTGCGCCACCTTGTGGACGGAGTGATAATTCACATACGCGGGCTTTTAGTGTGGCGCGTATTTTCTAAATCTTTATTCACTCATGGATATAAATTTTGTTTGCCACATTTACTGCAAAACAATGGCGTAGCGAGAGGTGCATCCAGATGCACTTGACACCACGAAGTTTTCTTCGCCTTATCAAAAAGCACTTCAGTTATTAATCAAGGTGAAAAAACTTTACAATTTTAGTGGTGTGAGTAAGAAAACAGTTAGGTATATACCTGTAGTTCACACTCCATCCGCTACGTGGCGCATGACCTTGATTGATGTGACCTCGCCTTTAATCTTGCGGTTATTTCTCCCATTTAAGATAGGACGCTTACTTATATCGCTTTGGTCAAGACCGTCAAGCCACCGCCCTTTAAAGGGTTAAATACTATACGACCGCCCGTGCATTTGAAATACTTAAATACTATACCACCGCCCATGCACTTGAAATAGTTAAAAGTTTGAAATTTTAATAAACAAATTGTAATGACTTTTATGCAAGAAGAAGACCTTACAAAGCCTCCTTGGCTTTTTTTTTTGTTTGTTTGTTTTTGCTTTCGCGAATCAATCGAGTTGTTATTTTGCTCAAATCTTGTTCTCCAATAATTTCCTAGCTGTATATTACAACAAACAAAACGTATAACGAAAATTATACTTACACCAGTATTTTTATAACAGCGTTATAATGCATTTTTTGTAATGTTATTTGCCATGCACCTCCGTTTTCTGGATATACTTGGGTTATCAAGAAATTGCTTCTGACAATAGCAGGAGCGGAAAAACAAAACAGGTTTCGCGCGATGTTAAGCCATGCCCCATTTTGAAAGGGCTGTACTAGCAGTACTCGCATAAAACAAAGTTCTAGCTAATGAATCGTGAAGAAAATGATTTTTATAATA
The DNA here is from genome assembly GCA_963932465.1 of Maratus speciosus. Lineage (NCBI taxonomy): Eukaryota > Metazoa > Arthropoda > Arachnida > Araneae > Salticidae > Maratus > Maratus speciosus. The sequence continues at coordinate 165,175,907 of OZ010794.1, forward strand.
ATACTGGTGGTAGAGTACCAAATGGGGCGTGGCTTAATACCGTGCGAACCATATGGTTGCCAGTTTGGCCTTTTTTATATTCAGAAATTTCGGATTCACAACAGAAATTCTTAGTAATAATCTTAGTTTTATTCAATTTGTGATTATTAGCGATCACCTAAAGTACAACTTTCTCTTTCAGAATTTCCGGCGTGAATTGCAAATTTCTGAATTAAAAAAAGGTCAAACTGGCAACTCTGGTGCGAAGCTTGTAAAACATATTTAATAGAGGATTTTTTTGTTATTATTTGTGATTATTAGCGATCACCTAAAGTACAACTTTCTCTTTCAGAATTTCCGGCGTGAATTGCAAATTTCTGAATTAAAAAAAGGTCAAACTGGCAACTCTGGTGCGAACCTTGTAAAACATATTTAATAGAGGATTTTTTTGTTCAGGCGGACTTACAAATGTGCCATGAAACGTAATAAAAGGGAAAGTTCGAAGAAAATTAAATAAATTTTGATTATTATAATTTTTTAACAGATTGCGTTGAGTTGATCATTAACACTCTCGCCGAGTAATTATTTTATCAAAATAGCTTCAAATATTGTGTCTTTAACAATTTTTATTATTTTGTCACCGGTTTTTCAAAACAAAATTGTTTGTCTAATTTAAACGGAAAATTCTCCTATTAAATAAGGCAAAATTTACAATAAAAAAATAACTGTTGAGAATAATCAAGGAGGGTTAATTAGACGGAAAAATGCAATCCCGTGGAAATCTCGGGTTCCGCAGCGAGAGTGTTCATATATTTATGCTTCAAAAAACAATCTTTTTTGATTAAAAATATGTACTTAATGGTATTTCCTCCTAAACAAGTACTTTGGTAAGTTTCATTATTGGTAAGTTTTTATGAGAAAGAATACGTATTTCTACCTCAAATTACACTGTGACATTACGGTTTTGCAACTCGTGTAAACATTTCAGGAAATATATTGATTATTATAGGTACACACAAGTTAAGACAAGCTATAAGTACACTTCATACAATAAGCCCAACGTAGTGTGAAAAATTAGACAGGGTCAGGACTCGAATCTTGGTCCACAGTGTATCGTGCCGATGCTCTAACCGCTAAGCTACCCTGGACGATATCTTGGCCGGGCAATATTTCACTAATAAATCAAGTTGGGGAACGTCACCGTCCACCTATCAGACAGTACTGAATGACGCGACAACAATGAGTAAATTTCTTTGTACCGCAATATATATTAAATCACGAAATTAACGTCTGAATTCTATTTTTTTATTAAAGGTGTACACCAATAAGACAGACTATAAATACAATTAATACAATTAACCTAACCTGGAGTGAAAAATTAGCCAGTGTCAGGACTGACTGGAACCTGGTAACGCAGCGTACTGTGCTGTTGCACAAACCACTAATCTATCCTGGTTCATGCCTGGACTCTCCCTAATAAACCAAGTTGGGGAACGTGACCGACCATCTATCAGATAGCACTGGATAATACGAAACTGGTGAATAAACTTCTTTTTCCATCGATGCACAATATACAATATATGGCCATTAAAGATCGGACACTTTCAATTTTAGACGTTTTGTCGAATATTTAAAGATATATTTAACGGTTTTTTCTGGAACTTCAGGATTATGAAGAATATGTTCGACTTCATATTGATCAACGACAGTTTGATCAGAAGGACAATTATGGAGACAGTAAAATATCAAAGAAAAAGAACAATATTTGGTAGCACACTCTAAAATAAAAGAAAAGAAATTGCTACAGTTTACGAATATATGAATTTTGTACAATATATGTATTTATTTGTGGAAGAATAGAACACATATTCATGGAGATATATAGATTTTGTTTTAAAGTTCAAAAACGTTTTGCAAGTTTTTAGTTTAAATCATGCAGTGTTTTTTACTTAATTTAACGCCAGTTTCAGAAAATTTGACTAAATTTAAGTGAAATAATATGGCGTAATTGGAATGTAAATATATTAAATATTTGATGAAATAAGAGCAGTTGAATAAAAAATTATGTGCGCATGCGCGCACGATAAAAAAATATTTTTTCATGATTTTATAGTCAACTCTATTCCTAACAGCAAGAGATATCGGCTAAATTTCGGCCTAATACCAGAATTGGCGGTAAATGAAAGGTAGTCAAATTAAGGGCTTGACACAATATCGTCTGAACAAAATCCAGCGAGTTATCTGGATAATGTCGCAGAAAAACATCGGCAGAAAATTGTATTATTATTGCAAGTCAATTATTCGGCAAATTATTCGTATGCCTGTAATTGGCCGGTAATCAGAAAGTAATCAAAATTGAATCCTTTTATTGGGGTGTTATTGTTTGTTTTCGCAGTAAATATCCCCCTGTAGTGATGATAGGGGATGTGTGTCACTTGAGTAAAACACTCCAATCCCCTGCCATATCTTATCTCACTGTCGGTCAAAATTCTTTTTCACATTTCAAGGACATCATTTGTAAACAGACAGTCGAAGGAATAGAGAGAGGAAAAAACACTTTCCAAGAAATGGTCTTTGGTGTGAATAAAAATTATTCGCAAATCAGTAAACATAATCTTTTTAAAATTTACAGATAGCAGGACAATTAGTGTAAAAGCAAACTAACAATTTAAAAGCGTTTTTTTTTTCTTTCTTTTTTTTTTAGTTACGTAGACTAATGTACTTAATAGACGTACTTAAATGTATACTTTGATAAAAAAAAAATGGTTAGCTACTTTTGCTGTTTTGTTGATTTAGATAAATAAATGGAGAATTACAATAACTGGAATTTATATTATATCATGGTAATTGCCGAAACGTCAGTGAAGGCTTACTGTGGAGACACGAAAAGTTTTGATTTCCGTTTGTCTGTCTGTCTGTCTGTCTGTCTGTCTGTCCGTCTGTTCCGCGATAACTGCCGCAAAAAGCATCCGATCGGCTTGAAATTAATGTGGCATGTTGATGAGGTACTCGGACTTAGCTGTATGGTTTTTGGTTAAATTTCGTTCATTCGTTCGGGAAATATAGAACATTTTATTTTGCTCTGTAATGCTTTTCAATGGCAAGTCAGACGATTTTCAAATTTTCATTTGTTGAAAGAAATGGCTCATATAAAAAATGGATTTAAATGGTAAATTTTTGATGCTGAAATTTTTAAATAAGAATAGTAAATTATTCCTATTAGTTTGCAATTTTGTCAAAACATTTGTCAGAGCTTTTAAATTAGGTGTATAACTTATGATGGAATTTTATACATGTGTTCGAATAATATAAAACATTTTATTTTATGAATTTACTTATACTTCATTTTTTTTTTCTTTTAACCGTTGCGTAGCAACTATATCTCATCTAAAAATATCATAAATGTGAAAGTATGTATGGTTTTTAAAGTCAAATCAAAGTTAAAAGGAATGAATTAATGAATGCCTTTGTATAGATATTTGCATATAGATTGATTTAAACGCAGAAATGAAAATAGTATTTATATACTATATAGAATAATATCTTTATTTATGTATTCAACTATTTTGATTATAAAAGAAAAAGTTCGTTATTTTCATACAGAATAAACTGACATTATTCTATTAAACTTTATAAACTTTATTGTTGCCAAAAAAAAAAAAAAAAAAAGGGAATAACAATTTCTCCCAAAGATTTCATTTTAATTTGTAAGATTTTCACGTGCAAAGGGAAAATGCAGCAAATTACAAATAATAAAAAAGATAAATAGGACAGGAATGAATACATATAAACATTTCACACCAAATACCACCTAAATTAATTTTTGTAGTGGTATTTTCCCACACTACGAAGAAAGATTCCTCGATTTACACGATTTTACTTGGCCTTCCTTTTCTCATTGGTTGCGATTTCATTTTCGCAATTGCGTATATTAATTGGCACAAAATTTTACATTTTTGTGACTGAGGTATATGTAAGGCCATACAAATAAGTAATTCCGTATTGTTTCCTATAAAATGTGATAAAGTGTTGGTTCACTATATATGTTTCTATTAAGAGGAGCAGGGCTGCCAAGCCTCCGGCGTTCTGGATACCAGTATTTTAATACAAAAAATGTTACTTTATTTAATTCAAACATTTGCGCGATTTAAAAGAACAACATTTTCTGTAAGGTAATAGTGTTGTGCAAAAAGCCTGAGACTTGCCATGTCTGGTGGTGAGTGAAATGTTTTATTTAATGCATTTATCTCTATTTTAATGCTACGTGAACAACGTCCCGTGTAACAGCTTGTAGAGTGTAAAATAAATTATTAAAATAATCCCTATCTCTCTATTCTAAAAAAAAGTAACTACCGCTGTCACCGCAGCCGCCGCCGCCGCCGCCGGTTTTGAATTTTTTGTGACCGGAGGTCTTTCTTCGTTAATATTAAGCAAAATAATGCATACAAAAATATGAAAATCGGTAGAATTATACAGAAATGGTTTATAAACACGCTGATGTAGACAGTTTTCAGACCGAAGAATTATTTTAAGAGATATTTAATGCTAAAGGTGGACAAAATCGTTCCACTAAAAAAGTTTTATAGGAGCAAAAACTGTTCATAGGAATTTAATCATTTTTAGATCATTTTATGCGTTAGAAATTGCCGGAATGCAGATTGCATTAATTTTTTTATTTTGACTAATTTTTTGAGGTTTTATTTCTATTTTAAATTCAGATTTTCAGCATTTCTAGAGATATTTTTAACAGATTTTAGAAAGTGATATTAATTTAAATTGTTGCCAACTGTATAAACAGAGGAAGCAATAATGTTTGCTTCAAAAAAAAAAATATTTATACGTGTAAATAAATAAAAAAATTATTTACACGTGACTATTATAAACAGAAAAAAAACATTTGGAATTAGAATTAAATAATTATGTACAAAAAGCAGGAACTTATTAAAAGTTATGTCATAAAAACTATAATTACACCTGAATTTTAAGAGAGAAAGGAATTTGTAAAGCAATAAATTTATTAACATGCGTTAGAATTCTTAAATAGGAGAAATTACGTCATATTTACGTCACATTACAGTTATTACATAAAATAAACACAAAATAATATTGGAAAACGGTTTAAATTTAGAAATTGCGCTAGACATTTATTTGATATTTTAAAAGGATACTTTTCAACTATTTTTGTTAGGAAAGCGGAAATAATATTTAATTTCTAACACAAGTATTTTCACCTGAATATTAAAAAGAGAACGAATAGTTTGGTCAAAATTACGTCAGATTAAAAACGATTAATTTAAAATGTCTCATTTAAAAGAACTTTCTTTTCACTTTGTTAAAAAATACCAGGAGACAAAGACTCTGTTTACTTAATTCCTTTTATATTAGCTTATTTTGAAATGTTGTTACACGTGTCTACGTCATCAAGTTATTTTTATTTCGACGTTTTATTTGAATTTTTATTAATGTTGTACTAATTTATTTGTTTTTTCGTTATTTAAAATAAAAATTATGTCAATTTTTATAATTTGGCGAGTGGTTTGGCGATTTATATAATTTGGCGAAATGGGTCGACGGGATAATCAAGTAGTACCGCAACGGATTTGGCTTTAAAATTCCCCAATCGAAGAGAAATGAATAGAAATCCGTTTATAGAGAGATCGCCACTGTTTTTTAAATTATAATTCAATCTTTCGGAATCTTTTTAAAGCCGATCAAATTAGCGTGCATTTAGAGTCTACGGTGTCTGGACGGGGGTTGGCGAGCGTAGCTCGTAGGGGGCCGAGCCCCCTAGTTACGAAAAATGAAACAAAATGCCCGGCTAAGGGAAATAAAAGGTTAGTTAACCTTTTGTAATTTGACCTGAACACAGGTGTGCATCAAATTTCAACGGTGTTTGTAACATCACGATTTTAAATTAAATGTGGATACTATTAAAAGGCTATCACAAAAAATACTTAACGGCGCCATATCACGTTTATCAATTTAGTCAATTGGAAGTGGACACGATGATGAATTATTAACCGTTAGGTTTAGAACTCCGCCTACTTTAGGGTGATTTTAGTAAGTCAATGCTATCGAGTACATTTTTAGATATTTAGATTAGATCTTAGATATAAATATTGCAGAATGGTAATCAAAATTATTATTAGATTTCTAAATTAGATGTCTCAGTTTACATTTCCAAAAGTTCTTTATCCATTAGATACAGATGTTTGTGGTTAGCAGGCAAGTAAATACTTCTGTATGGATATTAGGATAACGTAAAATGCTTGACCAAATTGTTGCTTATCCTTATAAATCGCAGTGTAAAAATGAATCTAAGATATAGGATAATCATTAACTCAATCAATAGAAAATTACAAATGCAAAATAAATTACACAACGGGAGGTTCAGGGGGGGGGGGCACCCCCCTGAAGAAATTTGCTTTATTATATAAAAATTACTAGAATAAGTAGCTCGTGAGAATTTCAGAATATCATTACATAACAACGTGTTTAATTTAACGCTTCTAATGTCTGAAACCATCGAAATATTTTTTTCTCCTTGTATAAATGTTTGTGTAATTTAAAAGTTTAAATTTTGTTTTTGTAGAAAGATTAATATTAAGCAAAATTTGCTAAAAACAATAAGTTTCAGAGATGACGTTGAGGCTCTTGATCTGCAGATTTACTAGTATATGAAATTATGACTACTACAGCAACAAACTACGTATTTGCTCCGGATGTATTTTGTTAATTATGAATTAGAATTTTCTGATTTAAAAATTAATTTATTTGGAAATTATTCAGATAATGTTATTATAAAAATCGTATTTTAAAGAAGTAGATCTTCTTTTTTCTCCAGATAGTGAAAAATTTAATTTTTTACCGTTTAAAGTAAAAAAAAAAAACAAAAAAAACAAAAAAAAACAGACTGAACAATTTTTTTAAAATTAAATTAATTACATAGATAATACAAATGAGAGAAAATGATGCATTTTTTCATACATAACCAGATTTTAATGAGAAATTTTAAATGATGATTTTCACTGTTATGAGGCAGTGTTAAATGAGAATATTTCAAATTGTAAGATGCAAAAATTGTGTAATTAAAATGTATGAAAGTTCGCTTTACTTCAAATAGGAAAATGTTAAATAAGAATATTTCCCTCTATAAATTATAAAAATGTTTCATATCGAGACTGTTATTAAAAAAAACGTAAAAAAAATTGTTTAATTTAAAGTCTACATATTGCTGTTAAATGATATTGCAATGGAAATTACAATTAATTTTTATTTGTAAGATTAAAAATATTTGTATATCAATAGTATAAGTAATTTATATGCAAGAATATCATTTTAAAATTAAATATAATTTTATTTGCAATTTATAATAGAAAATATTTGTAACTTAAATTGTTATTTTTATTGTAAAATTACTTAACAGAAATATTTTGATTTTAAACAAAACAAAATTTCTTACACACTCGATATGAAAATATTTCTGCATCTTATAGTGGAAAATATTCCCAATTAGCAATATTTATTTTTTGAAATAAAACGAATTTTTGTACATTTTAAATACATTTTACAGGGCTCACAAACGGTCCGCTAACTGAATACCAATATATTTTTAGGAAAATTTTCTTTTTAGATTTTTCTTACAAACCGCCCCGAAACCACCTTTGAAAGTAAATTCTAGCGCAAACCAACCATAAAATTTTCTGTTAAAATTTATTGGTATTCAGTTGGCGGACCATTTGGGAGCCCTGTAATCGGCAAAAGATAATATGATATTGCTATGTACTCGGTAAAACATCACGAAGTGACCAAATTGTCAAAAAAAGCTTCGCAAAGGCTTCAAAACAGATTCACCTGTAGTCGGGACTCGATGCTCGACAGGTGATTTGTCTTGCGGACAAGAAGTCATATGTACCAACACCGGAAATTGAGATCGTGAGGACGAAAAACAGTCTAGTGTCGAATTTCAGCGGAAGATCGGCCAAGAATCATTTGCTGTTTTGGATGCAGCAACTCATAAAAAAAGCCAGACAAATTTCGTGAAAATGCAGAATGATATCGGCAAAAGAGTGAGCTCATTTTTAGTTGTTCTCTAAATACAAATAAATTATAAAGGGTTTTCCATAAATTGTCGTTTTTAATTTTCACGTTTTTAATTTTAATTTTTTATTGATATTTTTGTTGTTCTTGGGTAATCACCGGAGCGAGGCTATTCAGAGAAAAAAGAAACGTCAAAATCTAAGCATTTCTTCTACAACTCTTTGACATTCATTAAACAAAAACTCATCTGATGAAAGCCATATAATAACAAGAACGAAAAATCATGCGAACGGCATAGATTATGAAACACTTTCCAATACTCCCTGAAAACTTTAACAAAACTTTATTATTTAGAGAAATGAGGTAAATAAGAATACTAAGTAAACGTTTAAAAAATTGATTTCAGCCGTTACCGTCCATAGCCAAATATGTATCCCAATTCTTTTGAACAGCCCTGTGTCTGATCCTTATGTTAATATATATACTGCAAAATGGAAAAAAATTAGTTTAGCAGGAAAACGCATAACAGGTGTAAATTTCTCTTTTAGCAATTTTTACTAATAGATGAAAACATACTTGAATGCTTTTGTACAGGCCTGTAGTTTACCTAGTACCTTTATTACACGCCACTATTTGCCATGGTCACTATGTCCTATTTAAGATCGATTCATATTATTTCCGCATTACTGAATTTAATATAAATAAACGTAATAAGTTTTGTATTTAGCTTTTTGGCATAAGCATGCAATATCTATTAGACCAAGTTCTAATTATTTATAAAACTAGTTATAGCACGAACGCACCTCATTTGTCACGTTTGGCCTACAATTTACGACTTATTCTTTCTTGTTCCTTTTCTTACAGGTTTTCATGCAGAATTATCCAATTTACTTTATTTTTTTTCTAAGTTCATCGGATAAGGAGCTTTTCTGATTAGATTGTAAGATTCATTGGTTCAGCTTAAAGGGAGAAATGGGAGAGATGATACCCCCTTAATTTAGCGAAATGGTTTTTTCATGCAGAATTATCTGTTTTGCTTCAAATTTGATATACAGGTTTATTATGTTAAGGAGCTTCCCCTATTAGAGTTGGAGGTTCATTGGTTAAGTATAAAGGGGAGAAATGGGGGCTAATCCCCCTTCATTTATTTTTGAGGGGTGTTATTTTTTTAAATAAAAGTATAATATACAATTAGTGTGAATAGTCTGTGAGCTCAATGCCATCAGTTTAACTGGGCACTTTCCCTTTTATTATATTTTCTTATATTAAAAAACAAAATCTTTATATAACGTATATAGAGGGGGGGGGGGATTGTACGATTCTTATTAGTGAATTTTTGGTTAATGTGGCTTTTGCTACGTCCTTACAGCTTTTCCGGCCCATGCTTGGCGAGAGTAACTCTAAACAGTGCTAACTTTTTTTCTCTTTTTAATCCTTCTTTATAGTAGTTCTACAACTAGAATTAGACCATTTTATAATATACTTTAAGATATTTTTCAATTTAGTTACTCATCTTACGTCTTAACTTAATAATTAACTTTAATCCATTTTATACCTGTTTATTTCCTCCTTAAAATTCTTAATTTTTTCTCTTAAGTAGTTCTAAACTACAGTTTAACATATCGCAATGACTCACAAGACAGACAAACAAATAAGATATTTCTCAAAAGGATATAAGTAAGCGCCCTACGTTAAATGCGAGAGGTAACCGTAAGATTATATTCAACTTATTTAATGACATGTAAAATGATACCATAATAACGCCAATTAAACTATTTTATAAAACTGGTGGGAATAAAACAATCTGAATAAAACAAACAACCCCTGGATATCACGGGAGCGAGAATTAAGGGGTTAAACCGAAACCCGAATAAGAGGGACTCGAATAATCAGGACCCTACTACTTTTTGATTCCGTACATTTAATTTGAGCCGTTAAGATAAAAGATAAAATTATTACTCTGCTTCAATAATGGATTTAAACATTTAATTTCACTGACAACACCTTTCGTATATTTTGGAGGAAAATAATTCCAGTTATATTTACGTTTGAACTATACAAATAGCAAGAAAGAAAAACCCTGCATCAAGCATCAATTATGAAATACTTCCCAATACTTCCACATTTTTTTAAAGAAACTTCGCTGTTTATTCCCTTAATGGTTTTGCTCGGGTACCGTTCTGGCAAAAATGTTTGTTATCTTCGATAATAAAAGCTTTTTAATACCACTTACTTTTAACTGTAATCTTTGGTTTGTCAAATGGCAGTTCTTTTTCGATTTTACAAAGCCAAATATTTTAGTTAAAAAATGTGTTGCCTTCTTTAGTTTTAATTTATTGCGGCAAAAAATTACATTTGAAAACCATATTTCATCAGTTTCCGTCCATAACCGGAAACTTAGTTCAACTTTTTGTGCAGCTCTGTATTTAACCCCTTAACAGTGTGGCCCGAACTGGATTCGGGCAAGAACACTTTGCTTGCTTCATTATTAAAAGCATTTTGATACCCCAAATTTGTAACTGTAAGTTTATCTTTATTGATTGTCAGATATTTTTCGATTAAGTAACGTAAATATTTTAGTACGGGAAAAGAGGTGTTCAGTCCCATTTTTAATTTTTTTAAGATCACTCGGTATGAGGCCTGTGAAGGCGCCTACCTTCACATATTAATATTAAGACCTTTCCTCTTTCCCCCCTTTAAAATTACATACTTTTTTAAATTCTTAAATTTAATTATCTGTCTGCATTCGGATTCAATCTGTTTTTAGCGCTCTTTTCCCTTCATAAATTAAGAATTCAATTCTCAGTCTCTTTAATATTTTAACCGCAGCGCCCTGCAGTTAAAAGAAAAGAAATCATTTCCTTTTCTCGCCTAATAACTGTTCTAATTTTCATCCTTCTGCCTTAGTTTGATGATATGCAGAAATTAGTCAGACATATTACTTCTACATTTTTAGTCGTTGGTCCAGATGTTATATAGATGTGTCATTTCAGTTATGAACCCTGTCTTTATTTTGTTTTTGTCTTTTAACGTGCTCTTTCGGCCGCTTCAATCCCATGAGAACTTTAGCAACCCCTATAGAATGCCTTTCGCGGTTTATGAGCTAGAATTCCTAAGCAGCCATTGGCGTTAAATATTTCTTATTACTCTTTTACATTCCCCATTCAATTTTAATTATTGTACTTTGACCACATGTCTTCCTCTCTTTAATCTCGCCATATAGTATATATATTTGGCGAAATTGTGTATGTAAGCTTGCCATCACTCGAGAGTTCGAGAAAGTGTATTTTTGAGTCAGACTAGCTTCTGAACTCGCATGATGTGAATAAAATGAAATGTAACTCTTCGCTCCCTTCTCCAACACCGGCTTTCGCCGGATAATCCAGGCGTGGTTGAAAGAATCCCGGGGTATAATAAAGGCCTTCAGTCATCATACCACTGAATACACTTATTTTTTAATGCTTCTTGTCTGATTACTCATAGTAATTAAAAATTGATTTCCAGCCTCTTGATGTGTTTGACGTATCAACAAAAGGAAACATCCTACCACAAGAAGATCTTCCTCATAAACATTGGTGCTAATCCGGCACGCTGTGATTATATTTTATTGGAGGAGGGAAGCGCCTGATATTTATTTTATCGTTATACGTTCATACTTAGCTTGGATTATAAAAAAATGCAGTTTAAAAAAAAAATTAAAAAAAACTCTGACTTTATGACTACTAGGACTTCCCTCAGAGGGATTAGTCTGAGCGATATTACTGAGAACATAGATTTAATAATAACATGTGGAAGCAAAGAAAATGAGATGTTATCTTTAATTGCCCATATACTGCGATAAACTGAAATGATTAAAATAAACGAATCGTAGAATTAGAATATCTTATATATAAATTCGTATACACTGTTTAAAAAAATAGGAAATCAAACCATTCAAGACAGCCATTCATGGATATAAAATTGAAAGTACGCAATATATTAAAAGTAAAATAGAAAATGAAACACTAAGTTACTTATATCGGAATTTTAACTGTATTAAATGATGTCAAGATCAGACGCTCCGCACCAATTTGAGTAACTTTAAATGACAAATATATTATGTTTAAAAAGAATGGACTATACTTTATATGGTGTGTGCTCCCGAGGAATAGTTAATATTGTACAATATCTGTTTTCCACGGATGCAATGAGGTTGTCGATAACATTTAAGGAATTCTCTCCTCAAAATCTAATATAGTATCAAAGTACCGAATACATCAACAGTGGCATGCAATGCTTCGTTAGAGTGTGTTTTAGATATGCTCGATTGGATTTAAATGATGAGTGTATGCTGGCCACTACATACGCTTTATTGTTTTGTTTTCAAACATATTCAGCACAAGTTAAGCTGTATTTAGCATATATTAAATAAAAGAAATCGGCGATGATTACAACATAAAGTATGACACAAGATCTGAATATATCGTCTGCATAACTTTTGAGCTGTCAAAGTGTCATTTGAAGTAATTTACAAATCCATACATATTTATTCAGGAAATCATGCAAGCTAACATACGCCAATATGAACCCGATTATAAAATTTCACCAGAATAAGTTAATATATAAAAAAGCTACTAATGATAATTGAGAATATGACCTTATGATAAAATGTCTAGAAAAATGAATCGGATAAAAAATTCATATCACATTTAAAACGGCACTTCTCTCTGTTAGTGGCCTTGGCGAGAGAGAGAAAAGCCTAGAGAAGGAACACTTTAACAAGTACTTTCGGGCAACCTACTCACTGTTTCATACAGGTCTTTATTCAATATTTACACAATTTATTTCATGCTGGGTGGGTATCTACCAGTTTTGTTGCATTTAAATCGCATGTTTTGCGGAGGAAATGCAGCATTATGAAATATTTAAAGTTGCTGTACCTAATAATTCCAAATTAATGGTAATTGAGATCGCTTTCCGTTAATTTCATCTTTTTAAATTTTTTAGAAACCATTCACAGAGACAATTGTATATTATAAAACTAACTCGAAGCAAAATTTCAAGATTTTGTGCTCAGCAGTAATACAGAAATAGAAAAATTTTGAAAGTTTTTTGTTTTTGCACTGCTTTATATAGCGGCATTTTTAGAAATTGTTCTATTGCGAGAATTTACGTCATGATAAATACAGCCACGTCAATTTTCATGTTTATATTCCTAACAATTCCATGTACTTCGTTACTTAGATCATATTCAGATCTTTTTCCGCTTTGTTTAGTCTTTCTATTTTTTAGAATTCGTTCTACAACGAGCATTTACATCTTATTAATTACTAACATGCCAAAGTTCTAGTTTCTAACCCCAACAGTATACCAAAAATTTCAGTATTCCAAATAAATCATAGTTTAGAACCTTTCTAGAAATTTTTACGTTTATCCGTCAAATTGAACCTTTTAGAGAGCGTTCATTACGAGTATTTACATCTTAAAACTAACTACCGCACCAAATTTAAAGTTTCTAACCCAATCAATATCACAGAAATCGCAATTTTAGAACTTTTTTGCTCCTGCAGCGATGTAGGTTCTTGCACTGACATAAAGTAGTCTTTTTTTTCGGAGCAGAGATGGCCGCCAACATTTTTTTAAGTTGGCTATGTAGTTTCAGAGATAACACCTCACAAACGTACAAGCATTAATAATATTATATACTTTATAATATTACAACGCTTTATAATATTAGCATTAGATGTACAGATACAAAAGCCATTTATCTGTTACAAACTAAAGTGCCGGCGTTGCCCAGAATTTGAAGGATGTTTGTTCTGAAAAATCAATTTCAAAATTTAACATGCAACACAAAACAAACATTAAAAAAAGCAGTCGAAATGTTGTATGAATGAATCATATGAAAACGCTATATAAAAATGTATAAATGTATATAACAGACGCAAAAGAATACAGCTATAAATGAACTTATTTCAATTTATAATTGGAGCAATAATGTTAAAATAGGCCAATATTTCCCTAATCGGGTTTTTATCATGCTTCAATACATTTTTCACACTCATATGAAGTTATACTATATCCACCACGTCCTTTATATTTCCAATATGACGTAATATTTTCCTCTTTCACGTGGAAACCTTGCAATAGAAAAGTTATGACGTAATATTCACCTTTTTTAAAAATTCGTCAAACTATTTATTTCATTTTCATTTTATACGTGGAAATCTTGCAGTAGAAAATTAATTGTTGTAGTAATAATTTTATTGTGTTTTTTAATTGTTGGCAACTGCTATAACGAAAAATGTTTAAATTTGATAAGAAATTGCTGTTAAATTGGTGGTTTTTTATTAATTAAAAATTAACTATAAATTATTTCGATTCCGGATTACTTTAGTTGCCTCGGCCATGTTTTAATACACATGTACGTATCTTTTCACAATTTTGGCTTCCAAATTGTGGATTTTTATAGAATTACAGACAGACAGATAGACAAGTTTTCTTTTTTATATATCTCTCTATTCTAAAAAAAGTAACTAACGCTGTCACCGCAGCCGCCGCCGCCGGTTTTGAATTTTTTGTGACCGGAGGTCTTTCTTTCTTTTTATTAAGAAAACTATTACATACAAAAATATTAAAATCGGTGGTATTATAGCGAAATGTTTGATCAACACGCTAATGCATACAGTTTTCAAATCGAAGAATTATTTTAAGAGATATTTAATGCTAAAGTTGGGCAAAATCGTTCCATTAAAAAAACTTTTATAGGATCAAAAGCTATACATGTGAATTTAATCATTTTTAGATCATTTTATTCAATAGAAAATCCCGGTGTGCAGATTTCATTAATTTTTTTAATTTGACTCATTTTTTGAGGTTTTATTTCTATTTTAAATTCAAATATTCAGCATCTTGACTGATATTTTTTACATATTTTAGAAAATGGTATTAATTTAAACTGTTGCCAACTGTATAAACAGCGCAAACAATAATGTTTTCTTCAAATAAAAAAAAATATTTACACGTTACTATTATAAACAGAAAAAACCCTTCAAATTAGAATTAAATAATTAGGTATAAAAAGCAGTCACTTATTGAAAATTACGCCATTAAAACTATATTTACATGTGGATTTTGAAAGAGAAAGGATATTGTAAAATAAATTCATTAACATGCGTTAGAAGTCTGAAATAGAAGAAATTGCGTCACACTACACTTATTATGCAAAATGAACAAAAAATAGTATTGCAAAACAGTTTAAATTTAAAAATTGCGCGAGACAAAATATTAGAGGTTAAATATTAGATTTTTTCAAAATTTTATTATTTGTCGTTTGATGTGAGGTGTTCAGCTATAAGTATGCAAATTTTCATGTCTCCAACGTAATTAGGGACTGAGTTAGTAAAATTGCTTAAAATACACAAGTTAGAGCCCAGAGGGTTAAATATTAGACTTTTTCAAAATTTTATTATTTGCCGTTTGATGTGAAGTGTTCAGCTATAAGTATGCAAAATTTCATGTCTCCAACTTAATTAGGGGCTGAGTTAGAAAAATTGCTTAAAATACACAAGTTAGAGCCCAGAGGGTTAAATATGACTTTTTCAAAATTTTATGATTTATCGTGTTATCGCAAGTGTTCAGCTATAAGTATGCAAACTTTCATGTCTCCAACTTAATTAGTTGCTGAGTTAGAAAAATTGCTTAAAATACACAAGTTAGAGCCCAGAGGGTTAAATATTAGACCTTTTTGAAAGTTTTATTATTTGTCATTTGATGTGAGGATTTCAGCTATAAGTATGCAAAATTTCATGTCTCCAACTTAATTAGGCGCTGAGTTAGAAAATTTGTTTAAAATACATAAGTTAGAGGCCAGAGGGTTAAATATTAGACTTTTTCAAAATTTTATTATTTGTCGTTTGATGTGAGGTGTTCAGCTATAAGTATGCAAAATGTCATGTCTCAAACTTAATTAGGGGCTGAGTTAGAAAAATTGCTTAAAATACAGAAGTTAGAGACCAGAGGGTTAAATATGACTTTTTCAAAATTTTATGATTTATCGTGTTATCGCAAGTGTTCAGCTATAAGTATGCAAACTTTCATGTCTCCAACTTAATTAGGGGCTGAGTTAGAAAAACTGCTTTAAATACACAAGTTAGAGCCCAGAGGGTTAAATATTAAACCTTTTTCAAAGTTTTATTATTTGTCGTTTGATGTGAGATGTTCAGCTATAAGTATGCAAAATTTCATGTCTCCAACTTAATTAAATTAGGGGCTGAGTTAGAAAAATTGCTTAAAATACAAAAGTTAGAGCCCAGAGGTTTAAATATTAGACTTTTTCAAAATTTTATTATTTGCCGTTTGATGTGTGGTGTTCAGCTATAAGTATGCAAATTTTCAAGTCTCCGACATATATAGTTTCTGAGAACGGGCTCTGTGACAGACGGACAGGCAGACAGACAAAGGAGTGAGACAGGAGGGTTTCGTTAGATGAACGAAACTCTAAAAACATGCTGCGGATGACTGTAACAACATCCTAAAATTACATTACCATCAGCGATCTACCAATCCCGAATGTAGTTTATATTAGTTTCATATATTCTTATTCTTTTGTGTGGCCCTGTAAAATAACTATCAATATTATATACAGTAAAACCTCTGAATAGCGGACACCCCGAGAATGCAGAATTTGTCCTCTATTTAGAGGTGACCGCTACTGAGAGTAAAACATGTACAGTTATTTAAGAGTTGGTAATCGAAAAAATGCCCGCTAAATAGAGGTATCCGCTAATCGGGTGTGTCCGCTATGGAGATTTTGTCAGTAAAACCTCTGAATAGCGAACACCTCGGGAGGGCAGAATTTGTCCTCTATTTGGAGGTGTCCACTACTGAGAGTAAAAAATGTACAGTTATTTAAGGGTTGGCAATCGAAAAAATGCCCACTAAATAGAGGTGTCCACTAATCGGGTGTGTCTGTTATGGAGGTTTTACTGCATAATAATATCATCCTTTACAAGAAAATTGCATGCTGTATGATAGACAGACATCCAGAGAAAGATAACCTCCCGGAGCAATAAACACTCATGTCTTTTGTTTTAATCATCCACAATTGTACGTCATACAACAGGCCAGATTTTATACAACAGGCTAAAAACGGTCACCGTGGTACGGAGTACTGTATTGTTATTTGTTTGCCCACCAAAACTGGTTGCCACGGGTTGTTGCAAGATTTGTGATCACGTGGTTGAAACTGATCTATTCAATATTAATGCGTGCGTATTTTTTTTTTATTTGCTCCATGTGTTCAAACCAGTTGTCTACGAAAACATCCACCGGTGAAAGTGACGCACAAAAAATTTCTGTGACGTATGCAGATAAATTGTGCTTTTTTATCAGTTTTTTCTGTATAATTTTTAAATGGTTTGGAACTTATTTTTCATAGTAGGTGCATTCAGTAGGCGACCCTCATAGGTACCTTCTGGTGCAATCAGAAACGAAATCCGACAAATATTTTTTGAGTTATGCTTGACGAAAGGTTTTTATTAGGCTTTTTTTTTAGTAGGACATGGCGTTAATATCCATCGTAGTAGTAATGTGTCCGGACAGTAATATTTCACTGAGTATTAGCCTTCGCTTCGCTCAGACAATAAATCAGGCTACAAGTTACCGAGTGCCATATTTGGAAATATCTTATTTTACAACCAAGAAAAAGCCAGACTCTACCCTGCTTTCTATTTGTACTAAATTCCCTACTGAGTGCCGCATTCTACGATCGGCACCTTTTTCTACAAAAGAAAAAAAACTTCGCACTTCATTGAACACATATATTGACAATAGATTCCCCGTCTCAGAAAGATGCAACAGTTGCCTGATACATCTCATTCAACTTATGCTGTCCGGTATCCTATCGACTTTGTGTCCGCTACCATCCTGAGATTACCGCGTCGGTTGGAAGTGAGTTCGACCGGCAAATGCAGCCCACAACATGCCCATGGTTACCGTCAGCCATTCCCGCAAAGATTAGTTGGTTCTCCCGGCAGAAAACTAAAAAAAAAGTAAAAACTCAATGCTCTGAGGATGAGCCATGGATCCTCCATCGCCAGTTGTTTTTTTTTTTGTTTTTTTTTTTTTTTTAGTTCTCCGATTTGCTCCTGAACTACGCCGCCCTTCTGAAGAAAAACTGTTATTCTACGTTCTTTCGAATGGTCGTGTGTTAGTCAAAATAATGAAGAAGGGAAATTACATTATTTTTTTTACACTAGGGAATGTGTTTTTTTTTCTTCCCTAAGAATTATTTTTAAACACGAACTAACAAACGCTTTACGTGTATTAACAGTGCCTTTTGCGAAACTTTCGAAGAAATTTACTAGTGAATATATATTTTCTGGCAAAGGAACACTGTTTCAAAACTGTTTACACCACAGTAATGTGAAAGAGTGAAGTGAATAATAAAAAAAAAAATTGATAGGAGATATCCGATTTTAAACTATGCATAGACACCTAAATATTTTTGAAGTTAAAAAAAAGAATGAATCATGTGCCTCGAATCACATACCCTTAGAGTTCACTTTAATTTTTTTCCCATTAGTTATAATTTAGAGATCTGCTTCTAATATTTTCTTTCACAGCTTAAGGTAAGTTTTAGTTAACGTTAGCTGTCATCATTTGAGGAGGCTTACTTCAAGTATATATCATATTTTATTAGACCACTTTACTAGACGGTTGATATATAGATATTTAAAAAAAAAAAAATCATTTTTATTATGTTAGAAGGTATGTGCTTATTTTAAATATATTTTTTACAAACACATTTATTGGTGGATAAAGAAAATTCTTTATTGTGATGAAAATGACTGCTGGCGAAATTTTTAATGATGATATAAAAAAAATTAAAGCTAGACACATTTTTTTTCTTTCTAAAAAAAAAAAAAAGTATTGTGTTTTATCATCTATGTACATTTTTTTTAGAGTTAGTTACTCACAAAAGAATAAGTTTTTTTTTTTTTTTTTAATTTGCCTTTTCATTCTACTGTGCTTATGGTAAGTGTTGACTAATACTTTTGTATCATCTACTGAATAGTACAGAGTAGACAGTGTTTGTTTAAAAAAAATTTTTTTTTGCTACTTTTTGGTGCAGTAGATATTAAAATGGTGTAATAAGTCAGTTAATGTTGATTTAGTTATGAGGATTAATTACCATAAATAATAAAATATAAAAAAAATCCTTATGACTGGATTATATTGCTCTTTTAATATATATCTATATATATTAGTTTTCATGGCTTCTTACTAAAAATTAAGCATTTTTTTTTATTAGTAGCAAGCTAAGATTTTGTATGTCTAGGGATGCACTTCATATCCAGTTCAGTTTCAAAGTTTTTTAAATTTAGATAAAAGATTGTCCAAAATATTTTTTTTTTCTTTTCACATTTCCGATTCTTATTTAATTCAATATATATCTTGCAATGTCACACAATGTCGCAATCCTGAGATGAGATGCTGTTTTTCTTATCTCTGTTGGCCTAGGGTTGTCGATATGGTTGTGCTCGCTTAATTCTTTCACCTTAGCGCTGGTCGCATTTCCCCCCCCCCCCTTTTTAGATATTATGCGTCTGCAACTGATATGTGTCGCATTGCATTTTATATAAAAATGTTATCTATTATGATCACAAAGTTTTTATTATTTTGGTTTGTGTAGTATTTTAAAACTCAGCAATCCTGTTGTAATCAGGCGGGCTTTCACAATGAAAGTGAAAACTTAGTTATAAAAAATTAGGCGCATAGTGTAAAAAAAAAAATAAATAAATAACTTAAGGTATTTTTTTTCACAGAGCAAAAAAAAAAATGAGGTAAAAAAATGAAAAGGCTTAAACTCATACTGGACTGATATTATTTTTGATTTTTTTTTCTTCTTACGTGTTGTGCTTAATATGTTTCTTGTTGTAGCACCTCCTACAGGTTATTTCTTTTTATATATAACATTTTATATGTTTTTTTATGTGTATATTATATGTCTTGTCAGTCATCCATATCAATAAGATATGAAACTTTTAATACTCTAGATTACTATAAATATAGGTCTTGCAACTTTTATACTTAAAGATAAGCACTAGTGACATATAAAAAAAAAGAGAGAGGAAGTAACCAGTAATGATATGTAAATTTGAAAATTTTCAATCCTTTCCAGATGGTTGCGACTAATTTAAGAAAATTAGATTTGGCATCTATTCAGTACACTTTTTTTGTTTTGATAGATCTCTCATATTCCAGTTTACACGGATTTTATACATTTTTATTCACATTTCATTAATTTATTTCTA
This sequence comes from Maratus speciosus, assembly GCA_963932465.1. Taxonomy (NCBI): domain Eukaryota; kingdom Metazoa; phylum Arthropoda; class Arachnida; order Araneae; family Salticidae; genus Maratus; species Maratus speciosus. Next base: position 165,196,222 of record OZ010794.1, read on the forward strand.
TAGCATAAGTTAGGCTCCTTCGTTTTAAAATATAGCTCGAGTCATCATATCTTAAATTTTTTCATAAAAAAAAAGTCTCTTTTTCCTTTTGATTTCTATATCTACTTTATAAAAATTTTATAACATGAGTCGTAAACATTTTATGCATGTGTTAGATATCAGTATGCTTGTTACTACATACACACACAATTTACACGCACACTACATTTTACATGTGATTATATTACTTGAGGTAAATTTTTAATTATTGTTTCCTGTGTTGTGTAAGTGCTTTTTTTCATTGCGCTATGATCCGGAAATGGCCCAATGATTAAAGGTATATGTTTCAGTTTTGGCTAAGTGGATCGGCCGTCCACTTTCTCAAAAGTGGAATATGTTACTTACATGATACAAATGGTCAATACCTCACACTAATTTACAAGGCGTGCGCGCTCTATTTTCTTAAAGGAATAATGATGTTTCATATTATTTGATACTACGTACATGATTTTTTCCCCCCACTCTAGCTTACTATGGGCAGATAGTGAAGTTAGATGGTGGTCTTCATAATTTTTTTTAATCTCATGTACACATTTATTATGATTTCAGGTTTAACCTGGTACTACATACACACACATATTTACATTTGCACTTCATATGGTCTTGTTTTGTAATAATTTTATGACACTCACCTTGGTTAAACATGGTCATGATTCTGTGTGCTTGTACATTTTTTTTTACATACTTTCTCAACATTAGTGTACATTTTCACAAATACATAGTTTTACACTATTTTAAAGTTTGCGTATTTTTGTTGCCTTGTCATTTTTTTTTATTTTCGGAATGGTACTGAATTTTTTTTTACATAATGTAATTCAATACAATATTTGCACATGCATCTTAAATTTACATGCATGAGTTAAGCTGGTATTTTTTACACATTTGTTGAGTTTGCTGTTTACGCGCGGCTGGTGACTCGTTGCTATTTTATTTATAACATAAGGGATTTTATTATAACTGACATGATATTTGATATCGTTTAAAATGTTGTTTTATAAAATTTATTCAAATGCATAATGTGAGCTGTTATGTACATTTTATATAAAAAAAAAAAAAAAAAAAAAAAAAAAAACAGCTATTCACATATAGTCATTAAACTAATTCTTTGGCATTTTCTCACATTTTAATTTTTTTAATTAGTGAGTTATAGTCTCACAGGTGTCTTGTGACGGATACATACACTCATAGATCATAAAGTATAACGCTTGGTATTTTGCTATTCGTTTTTTTTTCTCTTTTCCAACCCTTTACTTGGAACATGTTTGGCTTGGCATAACTGCTACAGTTTAGCGTAGAGTTATGCAATCTGTCGTGCACTCGTACATTTTATGCACGCTTCTTTTAACTTCATACAGTAATAAATCTTGCAAATACAACTTTATTTTAATTTTAACCCTTTGTTATCCATTTATGCATTTTTTTCCTGTTTACAAGTAGTTCATGTATTGGATATTTATTTATGTTACACAAAATTTGCTCATTTAGAATACAATTTTGGTCATTCATACACATACATTACACTAGTTCATGAGTTAATTTACATATTTTGTTCATTTGCTTTTACACATTGTACTTTGCTTACGATCTATTCGACAGTATTCTTTTTTTTTTCTCACAATTAGTTCATTGAGTAATACACACTGGCTGGTTTAGAGTATAACCAGAGTTTTCACACATTACACGGAGTTCATTGGCTTTATTAACCCTTATTCATTACATTTTGGTGATTAACTCATTAAGTATGTAATTGAATCTCGCTCGTATGTTAGTGTTTTGGGTTATTACACACATACTGTCCGTATATTTTGTTGGCAAAATGCATAAAAAATGTTAGTTCATTGAAACATTATCACAAGTAGTTCATGTGGAATTATACAATTTGTTCATGTGTTTACTTACACGTTGTGTATGCTTGTGTACACACTTGTTCATGTGTTTTATTTTCATGTAGTTCATGAGTTTGAGGTTTCTTTTTCCCCTCCCTTCACACACATACAGTTCTTTTTCCTGTTACTTTTCTATCTTTTAAACTTTACACCATGTTTCGATATTAAAATGTTCTATCAGTTTTTTTTATTTTTTTTAAATTTTAACAGAGTTGTTTTTGCTTATTTTGTGTGTTTGCATAATGTCATAACATATCAATGACACATCACTTTGTCTATGTACAAAGATTTTAAAGTTACTAGGAGTTATCCGTCACGTGACATATTAAATTACACATACATTTCGAATCTGTTTACTTTTAACATGGAATTTTTTTTAACACTTTCATTAGATACTTCTTACTTGAAGGTGGCAGATCGAGTAAGGTATCTTGTCACACTGTATTAAATCGTATGCAATTTCTTAGTAAATGTTTTTAATATTTTTTTGCCAGGAGTTAAATTTTAATAAATACACAGAAGGTCTATACATGAAAATTCAGCAAAACTAAAACCTTTGCATTATTCTCATTTTTCTTCTCCTCGTACATTTATTTACAGAATTTGAGTCTTACGGGGTGTCGGGTGAGAATTTTTTTTTTCACACGCATGTGTCATAATACTAAGGATGTTTTTTTTTTTCTTTTGGTAAACAACACTTCTTTTTCTATATTTTGCAAGAGACAGTTTATCTTTTGCGGTAACACTCCTTTTTCTTTTCTTTTTTTGTTTATTTAACTTAGAGATATGGATCCTGTCAATTTTACACTGATGCGATTTGAGTAGGTGTATATATATATATATTTTCAACGAATGCAGCAATATCTTATGAGGTTTACAGTAAAAAAAAAAAAAAAAATAACTCTTTGGTAACGATTTTTTGTAAATACGGTACACTTTTTTCTCTTCAGTTACATTTTGCTGTTTGGTGCTTGGTGCATGTAGAGAATTTTTGTTCATAGTTAACACACACAGTAGTTCATACTTTATGTTAGTTCATAGAAAAAACCCTTACACGAGTTCATAGCTTTGTCAATTCTTTGCGTGCATCAGGGACTAATTGTCATTGTTTTTTCAACTGATTTTCAAAACACTTAGGCATTTTACTTCATTGATACATTTCTTTGGTTCAGTGTTATATTTTTTCACTTCAGGTCACTGTGATACACTTCTAGTGTTCATTTGTATACTAGCACACGTTTGTTATTTTTTATGCTATATATTTAAAAAAAAAAGGGTTCCTTTTTTTTGGTAACTTTACAGGATTACACTTTACTTTTCTTTTTTCATTCGGTACCTTTCTTGGCTATTCAAGGTATTTCACGTGATAAGGTAGTTTTCTTATGCACGATTTTCCAATCACTAAATAAAAAAATAATACACAGGTGTGTATTGTTTTTTTTGGTTTTTGTTATGCTCATTGACACATGTGGTTTATTACTGGTATATACCAGTCGTAACACCAAACGGTGTTATTTATGACTACATTCACACACACACACACATACTTTTGTGTCACCTGTTGTATAATGCTTATTAAATTTCATTAAATTTAATGTACAGTTTTTACTTTTTTTAAGGGGTACTTTCTCTGGAAAGTTCTTATTACCTCTTGTTTATAGCTTATAGGAGTGCTATGTGTTTTAAAATACACTTTAGTTAAATTAGGTTCGCAGTAAAACACATTAAGTCTTTAGTTACAAGATAAAATGATGGCAACTTTCAACTTTTAACAAATAATTTATCTCCATCTTCCTCTCCTTTTACCAGTCATACCACTTTTAAAAAACTTGAAATGTCACAAATAGTGCTGAAAATGAACAAGTTTTATATTTACTATACTATGTAATGTTTTGTCTTTATATACACTTCATGTCTAAAAAAAAAAATAATAATAATTTTTATAAGTTGGAGTATAACCAACTTTTGTAGCAATTGTGAAAATTGCTCTTGCTTGCAGTGAAAGTTCAAGCAATCTTATATTAAAATCTTCTGGAAATAATTAAAAAAAGATATAATAACTGTGTGCACACGTTAAAAAAATAATAATAAAATAAGAAAACAGCTGTCCAGAAGTATTAACTGCAGTTCAAAAAATTTTCAATACATTTTATTTTGGCAAGGCTTTGGTACCAACTTGCTTTGTCACGCTTATAGGCATGCTTTTTATATGAGACATGATTTATTTGTTCTTTACATATTTAGTATTTCTGTATATGTTTATAAACTGTTGGTCACCGGGTTCCCTCTACAAAATATTACATTTTTTACATATTTTCTTTATGTGTAATGCATTTGAGAGAAGACATGGGGTAATTTTTTTTTTCTCTCGCGGTTAACTTCGTTCTTTTTCGGCTGTTGGGGAGATATATGTGAAGGCGCCTACCTTCACATATTAATATTAAGACCTTTCCTCTTTCCCCCCTTTAAAATTACATTTTTTTAAAATTCTTAAATTTAATTATCTGTCTGCATTCGGATTCAATCTGTTTTTAGCGCTATTTTCCCTTCATAAATTAAGCATTCAATTCTCAGTCTCTTTAATATTTTAACCGCAGCGCCCTGCAGTTAAAAGAAAAGAAATCATTTCCTTTTCTCGCCTAATAACTGGATTCTAATTTTCATCCTTCTGCCTTAGTTTGATGATATGCAGAAATTAGTCAGACATATTACTTCTACATTTTTAGCCGTTGGTCCAGATGTTAGATAGATGTGTCGTTTCAGTTATTAACCCTGTCTTTATTTTGTTTTTGTCTTTTAGCGTGCTCTTTCGGCCGCTTCAATCCCATGAGAACTTTAGGAACCCCTATAGAATGCCTTTCGCGGTTTATGAGCTAGAATTCCTAAGCAGCCATTGGCGTTAAAAATTTCTTATTACTCTTTTATATTCCCCATTCAATTTCAATTATTGTACTTTGACCACATGTCTTCCTCTCTTTAATTTCGCCATATAGTATATATATTTGGCGAAATTGTGTATGTAAGCTTGCCATCACTCGAGAGTTCGAGAAAGTGTATTTTTGAGTCAGACTAGCTTCTGAACTCGCATGATGTGAATAAAATGAAATGTAACTCTTCGCTCCCTTCTCCAACACCGGCTTTCGCCGGATAATCCAGGCGTGGTTGAAAGAATCCCGGGGTATAATAAAGGCCTTCAGTCATCATACCACTGAATCCACTTATTTTTTAATGCTTCTTGTTTGATTACTCATAGTAATTAAAAATTGATTTCCAGCCTCTTGATGTGTTTGACGTAACAACAAAACGAAACATCCTACCACAAGAAGATCTTCCTCATAAGGCCATTTATCCAGTTCTCTGCGTAGCCATGTATGTATCAACCTTTAACCCTGGAGAACGCGCGCATACCAAAAAAGTGGTGCCAATAAGCAATCTCAATTTTTAAACCGTAATTTAATGCGACTGTTAAAACTTTGAGGGTCGGTAGTATGCTTATGAAACCACTTAATTTTAATTGCGAAACTTCACCATAGCACCAGAATTTTAATGGAAAAAAATTAGATTTATTACATATGTAAAATACGGCTTTTTCATGTTTACAAATATACTTGTTTCTAAATTCCGTTGTCATTGACCCACTGCAACATTTTAGCAATAGACGTGCCTTGCCCCTTAAAGGGTTGAGGGGTAATCCAGCTGCCGAAAAAAAAGTGGTGTTTTTAATTTTAATTTCACAAACGATACTTCAGTCGAAACCTATGGATATTCAGAAGACATTTTGTGGCAAGGGCCTGGTTTGCTTGATCGCTAGATAAATCGACACGGATTTTGTCAACTCCTCATAACTAGTGATAAGCAATCTTAACAATTAGAAGTTGTTAATCTCTCAGAAAAGTTAAATATAACTTCTTAAAAAAACAAAGTTTGTGTGAAAAGTTTGTGCAAATTCCACAGGGTTAACCATCATATATTTCCTACTTGGAGCTTTGTATAACAAAACATCAGCAATATAATATAAAAAAAATAAAGACATGTCAAAAGTAGAAAAATATACTTAATATTCCGCGATAGAACCTGTATCATAAGAATTATATTTCGTTAACCCCTTCACGCTCGAATTAAATTGCGGTTAAAAAATTCAAATTGATTATTGGCACCACTTTTATGAAATAGAAATATTCACCTTAATTACTGACAGGTAAATCGATACTAAAATATAGCCAATTTACTATTTTATAAAACTGGTGGGAATCAAACAATCTGAGTAAAAGACACAGCCCGTGAATATGACGGGAGCGAGAATTAAGGAGTTAATAAAAACGTTTGTAAGCCACCCATAGCTGCCAACAACTTACGCTTTTTTGTACCACAAAAATTTTATAGTAAATTTTACCTTTTTAAATCGCCGTAATCTGCCGATTAAATAAGGCAAAAATTTCTATTAAATTTTTGTCGTCTGAAAAAGCGGAAGAGTTGGCAACTATGGCCACTTAAAATTAAAAAAAAAACAGTTTTGTATCTGTTTTTCAAATTAAAAAAATAAGTCTATGTAATATTTTAATTACAGAATTTGTAAACACTTTGTATATTCGCAGTATTCATTAGAACTTTGCTTAGATATAAACGGAAATTATAAAGATGAAATATTATGCTGCGTGTAAAATTTTTTGTAACCTGTTAATGCTAAATAGATTAAACAAATCAACATATTTTGGCAATAGCTTTAAGACTAGAACGTCCGTTGTTGTCATTTCGACACCTAACCGAATTTAGCCTTATCTCTCTATCATATTTTTTCAACTATATCCTTTAAGTTTACTGACTTTTAATCTTTTTACGTAATAAGAAAACTGTCGAAATTTTTATTTTGTGATTCTATTTTCAAAATCATTACAGCTAAATTCACCTAGAACGTCTGTTGGTGTTATTTTGACGCCAAGCAGGATATTAAAAAATATTGTTTACTTGTGCCTTTCTTTCCAGTTCATGCGACCTTGATTTCATTCTCTTTCAGTTACGGAAAGTGTATTATACTTTGCACCACTCATAAATAGGGGAAATGGTTTAGCACTATTGGAGCGGCTGAATGTCTCTTGTTACATTATTTGTGTTTATTATTGTATTTCAAAGCATATGAAAGCATTGCATTCCTGAGAGATATTTTATACTTTCAGAGAGTAATGTTTTCGGAATTGTGTATGGTTAAAATGGTGTTAGTCCCGAAGAAATTCAAAATCTATGAAGAGGATTATCCTGAAATGAATTGGATGGTGGTGAACATTCTGACTTATTTCCTTATTTCGATCTTAGTGACCTTATTTCCTTATTTGGGGAAAAATGAATCTCTACCTGACGGTGAACGATAGCGAAATTCGTAGTTCTAAAACTAATGAAACCATATAAAAATAAAGGTCATAATGTGGCTGTTTATTTTTTTTTTTTACTTTACTGTAACTAGCAAAATGTGTGATAAAATGTAAATCAAGTGTGGTAGGAACTGTGAATCACGCTCGAAGAAAAACTCCGACTGTCTGAAAAATAAAAAATGATAGTCTTTATTCTACGAATTTATAAAAACACGAAACTACCGTTACCATACTTACTATATATTAAGGAAAAAGCGGAAGAACCTATTGTACTACGCATACTTCTTTCAAACGCTACAACGGCAAAAGCAAAAAGAAAACACCAAAAACTGTAACCTTCAACATTGAAACAAAATATGGTGTGTACATTTTAAATCAGATGCCTAGAATATATTCTGTAAAATCCGGATCAAGGAGATGGCCTGTACATACATTTTACAACACTTTAGACATTGCAGATATAAATGCTTGGCTTATTTATAAACCTATGCCAGGCCATTGCATTTCAAGGAAATGTTAAACGGAATAGTTAGCAAATGAATTGCGTTCAAATTGTGTAAAGGATACACAATGTGCCACTAATCAAAATTATGTACAGAATTAAACAAAACCATTTCTCTTAAAAGCAGAAAATGTAAAATTTAAATGCGTATAGATAACGACACATACAAAATATTCTTTTCGTGCATGGAGATGGCATGTTTAAAATGTATCAAAATTATAGTATATTACTGGAAAATTTGCAAATACGATATCTATCTGATATAAAATATTTTACATAAAGTTAATTTATGCTTAAATATTATAATGTGAAGAAAATTAACAGATTTATTTCACTCTCTTTTAAAATATATTTGTTTCCTTTTCTTTAAGTGTGAAATTTAATATCATTTATTGTATTTTTGTATAAAGTAAACCATTGTCCTTTTGTGAAAATGTAACAATATAAACTTAATTAAAATACAATGATGCAATACAATCTTGAAATACAATTTGTACTATCAATTTTGTATAATTTATTTAGTGGTGTCGAAATGACACCGGCAGCTGATTCAAGATGTCGAAATTATCGGACGTTCTAGTGTTAAAAAAATCGATGCTTCCAATTAAGTGTAAAAGTTTTCATCCGCGTGAAATGTTTTCCGTATCTTCGTCTAGAAGTCTTTAGTCTAGAGTAGTGGTTCCAAACGTGGAGCCATTTGAGATTTTAGAGGGTCAATTTCAAATTTTAAAATATTCGAATTTGCTGCCTGTGTCTTTAAAAAAGTGATGTTATAGACTAACAATAAAAGTAATACATGCAAAATTTAAAAAAGAAAATAAGTTTTCTGTTGTATTTAACCCCTTAACGCTCGAATTAAATTACGGTTGAATAATTCGAAATGCTTATTGGCACCACTTTTATGAAAAAGAAATATTCACCTTATTTAATGACATTAAAAACGATACTAAAATATAGCCAATTTTACAATTTTATAAAACTGGTGGGAATCAAACAATTAGAATAAAAGACACAACCCGTGAATATGACGGGAGAGAGAATTAAGGAGTTAAAAAGAAGTCCCCAAACAAAGTTCAAAATTAGAACTCAAACCAGAATACTTTTATGAGGAATTAGAAAGGAATATATATACCTCCTCATTTGTAGCACTTCATAATTAAACATTTCTATAATAGTTTTGGTTAGTAATGTATTTTACAATTTTCGAAACTTTTTCGATTATTTATTGAATTGGCCTTCTATGAACTCTGCTTATATGTCTCAAGAAGTATCTTTTACATCTGAAATTATTTAAAGGGATATCTCAATCTAACCGCCTTACGGAACACATCAACGCACTTAAATTACGCTTAGCAACACTTCACAATAATAGTTGCAAATTAACATCTAAATCTTGGGGCATTAAGCCCAACATGTTTAAAATGTGGTACCACACAATTGTGGAACGGATCATCTTCTACGGCGTGGGCGTCTGGGGAGGAAACCTCACCAATAGAGTCAAGGACAAACTTCCCTCGTTGAAAAGGATGTTCCTACTACGGATGGCGAGGGGGTATAAAACAATCTCCACAGTCGCGCTCGCAGTACTTACGGGTATCCCTCCCATAAAAATAACACTAAATTATGAATACACCAAAAACAGAATCTTTCACCTCGATCACAAACAAACGCAAGACGCGCATTTTCCACAAACAGACCTACAAAGGAAAGTCAGCAGCTGGTTCCTGCATCCTGCAAAAGAAACATCACATCTGCAAGCCAACCCTTCTAAACATTCATTTGTACCCTCAAGAGTCCCAATCGTATACACTGATGGATACCGCACGGAATCGGGCGTGGCGTCAGCATTCTGCGTCATGCGGAACGATGTGGTGGTCCATGAATGGGCCTGTAGAATCGGAGATGATAACTCTGTATTCCAAGCAGAACTTTTTGAGATTCTGCGGGCACTATATTGGATCTCTTCCCAACCTCCTTCCTTCACCAGGCTGTACAGTGATAGTCTTTCAGGCTTACAGTCAATCTTCGCGCACAGAACTAAGAACCCTTTAGTCCTTGACATAAAAATTAAGTTACTCTCTCTCATACACAAAGTCGCTCTGGGTCACGTGTCGGCCCACATTGGCATTGAGGGCAATGAGCGGGCTGACAGGTTGGCTAAAGAAGCAACGGCTAGAACATCAATAGATTTTACCCTTCCCCTTCCCCCCCCCCCCCCCCTCACACATTCGCAGAAGATGGAATCAAAAAATCATCTCAGAGTGGCAAATTTATGGGATGCGTCTACCAAAGGTAGATACACATACGATCTCATACGTATAGTGTCAAGAGAAATGTACTTTCTCTCACCAGCAACTACAGCATTCCTCTCTGACCATGGACCATTCAAAGAATACTTGAAACGTGTCTATCGGGCAGCCACCCCCTTCTGCGAGTGTGGCGAGGTCGGCTCTCCAGAACATAGCTACTATCACTGCACACTTACCCAAGCCTGGCATATTTAACGCCACCGCATCCTTCAAAAAATTGGCTTTCCAATATTCTAACAAGACCCCTTCTTATAGGCAAATTAAATAGAATTTATAAATTTAAAATGGAACTAACAAACCTCACCTCATAGACCTGCATGGTGCTGCAACTTACCCACATCCTTGTGGCTACTCCTCCACAAGTAACTGGACTTTTTGTGTGATCCAGCACACTCCACGCTCACCTATTCTGCTCACCCGCCCCTTGTCGCGAGGGAGCAGCCTGTGCTCCGACGGGAGGAGCTTGTATTGTACATATTATTATTATTATTTTTTTTTTTATTTATTCATTTATTTTATTTTATTTTTTTGTTGTTGTTAACGAATCCCCGCGTGTCGGGGAGCACTCCGGGTGGGGCAAATAGAGTCTACATCGGACCATTGAGGTCTGGTGATTCTGTCCCACTTAGGCAATAAATAAATAAATAAACACACTTAACCTAAAAAATAAATGAAATAATCTTATCGTGATGCAACAAACTTTATAAAATTTATAAATCTGAAACATAATTAGAAAAGGAAATGTATAAATAGTAAACCGCCAAGACTCTAGTGCAAACTTTGCTACACAATAAATAAATATTTAACCCTTTCAAGGGCGGTGGCTAGAGATTCTAGCCATCTAATTTTAATTCCAAAACTGACTACTGGGACCAACAATATTTTAATAAAATGTTGCTTTTGTAATTGAAGTGCAAAATAGCGTTTTATTATTTACTAAGAAATTCGTTTGAATATTCTGGTGTCAGTCAATTATTTCATCATTTTATGAACAGAATTCCTCTGCCCCTGAAAGGGTTAACATGTACATTTTACATAAATAAAAACATACATTTATTTTACTTAAATAGGTGTCACAAATATAAAAATTAAAATATGTTGACATGTTTCGGTTTAATAGTAAAAACCGTAATCATAACACACACATAATCAATAGAAATGAATGACACTGGGTACCAAAAAATAATCTAAAAACCAAAAAACATAAAAATGCAAAACATTGCGCCCTCTATGATCTCAAATAGCCTACGCTACCGCGGCTCCCTCTATCAGACTCCCTTTTTAAGTATTTATTAAGGAATTCCAACCATAAAATTGGAATATCAACGGATAAAGAATCATTACACACAGTATCCCTCCTAGAATATATCTCAATAAATTCTCGGATGATTGACTTGCGGTATAAACTCGAAACAAACAATAATCTACTGTCTCTGAAACAAATATTAACCCCCCTCTTTAAAAATAGCCTTGATAACGCAGTCTTATCCCTACCAAATTTTATATCAGATTCATGCTCTTTCCTCCTAATCCCAAACTTTCTACCTGTCATACCAATATAATAATAATTATCCCCCCCCCCCTCATTCTCATAGTGAATTTCATACACCCCTGCGAGATCATCCTGTGCAACCGGATCAAAAGGTTTGTACAGAAGATGTTTCAACTTAGGAGGTGGTTTAGCAACTAATTCTAACTTAAACTTCCTTAATTTACTTTTAAGCCTCTCAAAATTACCCTTGATATATGGAAACGATAACCTTTTAAATCTATTAACCTCCCCCTCTCGCACACCTTATCAACCAAAGTAGAACTAACTTGTGAATGACCTTTACACTTATAATTTTTAATCAAATTATTAATCTTCTCTCTTTTGTAACCATTTACTTTAGCAATATTGAAAATATAATTCAACTCCTCGTCCAAAAAATCCCCTGAACAAATATTAAACGCACGATTAACCATGAACCTGAACGTTGAGAATTTATACCCAAAAGGTGAGTACGCTGAATTTGGAATAATATGCTGGCTACTAATATCCTTCCTATAAACTTTTCTTTTTAAAACAGACCCCTCTCTTATAAGGCAAACGTCTAAAAATGAAAGAGCACGGTCATTTTCTAATTCAAAAGTAAACTGAATATTCCTATCTAGTTTGTTAACCCCATCAACAAAATCAATAAAAGACTCACCCCCCCCCCCCCTCCCAAATTAAAAACACATCATCAACATACCTCTTCCAAAATTTAGGAACTCTCTTAAACTTTACGAAAATATTCTCTTCAAAAGGTCTCAACATAAATTACAATTTTGAACAGAAGCAATATGTTAAGAACTTAATTATGGAAGCAGAATGTATAATTGATAAAGTGGATAGTGAAAACAAGGAAGAGGTTAGAAATATAATGTTTACTGAATTAGATAAATACATGAAGAGACCTTTAAATCTTGGTACATCTGAGCCAAATTCAATTCCAAATTCAATTATGTTTCATCATTAAGAGTCTGAGGAAGGATAGAGAGGTATTGTTCATACAAACTGATAAGTCCAACAGGATTGCCGTTTTAGATCGAATTGAATATAAAGATAAAATGCAAAAAGCTATTAGTGAATTGGATTGTTCATTAATTGAAAAATCTCCTTTGAACAAAATCCACAAAAGTGTGAAAGAGATTATCGAGAAAGGCAGTTGGCCAGATAATGTTAAAGTTGGATTGTTTATTAATAAACAGGGTGTGATTCCACGTATGATTGGTAGATTAAAAGATCATAAGGAGGGGTATCCACTACTCCCCATCGTTACGAGGTGCCAAGCACCGACTTATTATTTGGAAAAAGCGTTCGTGCTCATTTTGAAAGAGTTACTGCCGCCATCAGATTATGTTGTGGACTCCACTGCAGAATTTGTTGAAAGCATTAGGACACTTGAGATTCCTCATGACTGTTTATTAGTGAGTATGGATGTTAAATCACTTTTTCCATCAATTGACATTTATGAAGTTTGTCGTGAAATTAATAAGAAAATTGATAATGCAGAAATGTATAGTGATAGCATAAAATGTACTCTGAAAGATGGATTGCAGTTAATTGTACAAAGTAACTATTTTATTTTTGACAGTAAAATTTATAAGCAAAACATGTGTGCCCCTATGGGATCTCCTATTTCGGGTTTTTTAGCAGAGTATAAAATGAGACCTTTTGAAGAGAATATTTTCGTAAAGTTTAAGAGAGTTCCTAAATTTTGGAAGAGGTATGTTGATGATGTGCTTTTAATTTGGGAGGGGGGGGGGGTGAGTCTTTTATTGATTCTGTTGATGGGGTTAACAAACTAGATAGGAATATTCAGTTTACTTTTGAATTAGAAAATGACCGTGCTCTTTCATTTTTAGACGTTTGCCTTATAAGAGAGGGGTCTGTTTTAAAAAGAAAAGTTTATAGGAAGGATATTAGTAGCCAGCATATTATTCCAAATTCAGCGTATTCACCTTCTGGGTATAAATTCTCAACGTTCAGGTTCATGGTTAATCGTGCGTTTAATATTTGTTCAGGGGATTTTTTGGACGAGGAGTTGAATTATATTTTCAATATTGCTAAAGTAAATGGTTACAAAAGAGAGAAGATTAATAATTTGATTAAAAATTATAAGTGTAAAGGTCATTCACAAGTTAGTTCTACTTTGGTTGATAAGGTGTGCGAGAGGGGGAGGTTAATAGATTTAAAAGGTTATCGTTTCCATATATCAAGGGTAATTTTGAGAAGCTTAAAAGTAAATTAAGGAAGTTTAAGTTAGAATTAGTTGCTAAACCACCTCCTAAGTTTAAACATCTTCTGTACAAACCTTTTGATCCGGTTGCACAGGATGATCTCGCAGGGGTGTATGAAATTCCATATGAGAATGAGGGGGGGGGATATTAATTATTATATTGGTATGACAGGTAGAAAGTTTGGGATTAGGAGGAAAGAGCATGAATCTGATATAAAATTTGGTAGGGATAAGACTGCGTTATCAAGGCTATTTTTAAAGTGGGGGGTTAATATTTGTTTCAGAGACAGTAGATTATTGTTTGTTTCGAGTTTATACCGCAAGTCAATCATCCGGGAATTTATTGAGATATATTCTAGGAGGGATACTGTGTGTAATGATTCTTTATCCGTTGATATTCCAATTTTATGGTTGGAATTCCTTAATAAATACTTAAAAAGGGAGTCTGATAGAGGGAGCCGCGGTAGCGTAGGATATTTGAGATCATAGAGGGCGCAATGTTTTGCATTTTTATGTTTTTTGGTTTTTAGATTATTTTTTGGTACCCAGTGTCATTCATTTCTATTGATTATGTGTGTGTTATGATTACGGTTTTTACTATTAAACCGAAACATGCCAACATATTTTAATTTTTATATTTGTCACACCTATTTAAGTAAAATAAATGTATGTTTTTATTTATATGATATGAAAAGGTGAAGTAAATTTTGAGTTTTTACGAAAACTTACAACGGTTTTTGACATGTACATTTTACATTTTCAAATCAGGTGATATATGGTAGTCAATTAACAGTAATGGGAAAGGGAAACAGGGAAATGTGCTTTAACCTCTTAATTCTCGCTCCCGTCATATTCACGGGATGTGTCTTTTACTCAGATTGTTTGACTCCCACCAGTTTTATAAAACAGTGAAATTGGCTATATCTTGGCTATATTTTACCTGTCATTAAATAGGGTGTATATTTCTTTTTTATAAAAGTGGTGCAAATGAACATTTTGAATTTTTAAACCGTAATTTAATTCGGGCGTTAAGGGGTTAAAGGGGGGGGGGGGCAAGGTCTATTTAAAATTGATAAAGATGATAACCTCGAAATGCTTTTTGTGTATTATATTTTCCAGAGAAAGTTGTACAGTTATGTACATTTGTACAATTATGTTAAAAACGTATGTGTGAGTTAAAATTAATCTATGACACAAGTAAAAATAAATGAAGAATAGTTGTTAAATTTTTGTGAAGCTTATCCCATGAGAATAGAGTTCACCTTTTAAATAATGAGAGGTGTATGTTACAGAGTGGGGAAGGGAGGCATCGTGATTTTACAGATGCTTCCGTGGAGCGTGGTCTTATAAACACAGGTCTTGAGGCATACAGAAGTTTTTTTTTTATGTCAAATTGCCCTCCCGGGGGACGTACGCTCCACGTTGGGAAACACGGGTCAAGTGGTCTTTAGTTACTTTTAGACGAATCCGTTTAACCCTCTACTGTTCATGGTAGCGTATTTGCTACCATCAGCGTTCATGATTTAGTGGATTGTTTTATTCAGAAATACCGTATTCATACAAGAAATGTAAAATAGAAATTTTTAATTTAAATAATAGTTTTAAGTTTAATAAAATTACGTGGTATATATATAAATTCTACAGTTCATACACAGGGCTGTGTAAAAGAAAATCGCAAGAATCGTTGTCTATGGACATGAATTGCTTAGAGATTTTTTTATTGTGTTATTAATTTTCCATATTAATTATATTTAATAAACTAAGATATGTTTTTAGAATATAAATAAATTCATATACATGACTATGCAAGAAACTGGATGTACTCTCGTGCGATTTTAGTTGCGTTATGCATTTCTTAACTGAACTAAACTTTAACTTAAGGGGCTACTTTAGTCACGCAACCCACTCTCTAATGCTAAACATATAGAAGAAATTTTTAAAGATATCTCGTTTGTATTTCAATATTTAAAAAAAATTACTTTGTATAACTGAGGTCGATTTGTACAACACCCATTTTATTACTTTTTCGATTTTGGTAACAGATTTTTTCTTTTATGAGGGATTCAATTCATATAGTATATATACAAATCATATAAATTCAATTCATATAATTCATATTAATTCATTCGGTTCAATTTCGTTATTAAATAAACCGAAAGTCTCTATTAGATTTTCTGGTATGAATTCCGATTTTCTCAATTACGCAATTTCGGGAACGCATTCTACCCTGGGAAGTAGAGGGTTAAATAAGGATTTTTTTCTGAAGAAAACTAACTGAACGCAAGGACCTAAAAATTTTAAACTTGTAGGTGTATATATGCACCTCATTATATGTAGGCACATTTGATCAAATAATTCCAATTCCTAACTAATTTTGAACATTTTTTAACTTAACATTGTTTATGCAACTTCTTGGGGAAAATTCATCAGTCCGCCATATACTACTTCTTTTAGACAAGAATTAAGGTGTCGCCAGTAAAAAATAACGTTACTCTTAACCATAACCCAACCGTAAAACGAAACTGATGTATTATTGTATGGATAAATACATATAATCTACTGCAATTTTTTAACTTCTAAATCTCGCACATTTTCAATTTTTACACCGTCGTATAGGGAAAAGGTACTGTTACACTAGAACCGCCGCAACGGTCATTTTGACCGGTACCAAATAAAAATACGTTGATTCGAACCAGAAAATTCTTTTTAAAATAAGTTAAACATGTACCACGGAGAAATAAGTTAAATAAATAAGATAGATTTTTATAAAAGTTAATAAGTTAGTTTTTAATAAAAATTCTGGCACAAAATATTTTTATAACACTTGAGTAAAATTCCCGGCAGTTCTAAGTGTTAAAAAGCTATTTGTTTGAAAACTGCATTTCAATTTATTTTTGAGATATTAATATTTTTGTAGTTTTTAATTCCATTTAGGTATTGGTGGCATCTGAAATACTCCATTTTAGTAGAAAGTAAAGGAAAAATGGAAGATAAATATATCTTTTTGCTGCCATTTTCTCATAAAAACTGAAAAACAAAAGCTAATTAAAATACGTGCTACGCCAAAAATATCGTATCGTCTGTTATAAAGATGTGTTTTAAAGAATATTTACTTAATAACTATCAAAAAGCTAAAAACAATGCAATTTTATTAATTCATTTTTA
Source organism: Maratus speciosus (assembly GCA_963932465.1). Taxonomy (NCBI): domain Eukaryota; kingdom Metazoa; phylum Arthropoda; class Arachnida; order Araneae; family Salticidae; genus Maratus; species Maratus speciosus. The sequence goes on from OZ010794.1 coordinate 165,213,253, forward strand.
ATAGCATTTTCTGAATTTTGAAAAAAATATAAATGAAAGATTTCTGATAAAATATGAAGCTGTTATAATATATATTTAATTTTTAGTATCCATAATAATTTTACAAACGAATAAAGGAATCTGAATCTATGGATACCATATTAATTTTTCGAGTTTCTGTAAGGACGACATCGCTTTATTCTGGGTTTTTGTTTTAGGCCGCGATAGTTACGTCATATGCATACTTTTTTACAGATGTTGTTTTTAGAAATCTTCAGTGGATGCAAATGGCGAAATTTTATATAGAATAAAAGCGTGTATCTTAAGTCTCAAAACTGAAATATGGTTTGGTTCTGTCTATCTACATATTTGTTTTCCATAGGGGGTAACACTAAATTCTGAAAAAAAAACATAATTCCTGTTTTCTAGTGTATTATCCTCTTTTCAGGCAATTTTATTTTATTCCGTATTTTACAAGACAGGATGCACAAAATTAACAAGTCTCCATAAATACTACCGCCTTTTCCTTTCGGGAACGTTTGTTAAATGTAACAAGTAAGAAAAATCATGTGTTAAGCATAGATTATGAAACACTTTCCAACACTTCCTGAATGCTTTAACAATGAAACTAACTAAATAACCTAAAATAACCTAAATAACTTCGTTATTTAGGAAAATAAGGTATATAAGAGAACAAAGTAAACATTTTAGAAACAACATAAAACATTTGAAAAACTGATTTCAGCAGTTACCGTTCATAGCAAATATGTATTCCAATTCTTTTGAACAGCCCTGTGTTTGATCTGTAGTTTGATATATGTACTATAATATAATGGGGAAATTCAGTTTAGCAAGAAAACACATAACAGGTTGAAATTTCTCTTTCAGCAATTTGTACTAATAGATGGAAGCATACTTGTATACCTATGAACAACAATACCTTTGTACCTTGTATAACTTTGTACAACCCTTTAGTTTACCTAGTATCTTTATTACACGCCTCTATTTATCTAAAATTTGATTCAAAGTAAAACACTCTTAAAACTCATGGTATCACATTCCCAGAAATTTTCATTTATAGACGGCCATGTATCCAATTCTTTGCGTGACCCTGTATATCATTTTATCCATGTTCTACAAACATTTCTTAGTAAACTAAATTGAGTTCAGCGTAAAAATGCATAACTCACTTAAAAACCACCTTTAAGCATTTTGCACTCATACCCAGTAACCATTACGAATTCTTTTGTGTAGCCCTGTATATAAATTACAGCATTTATACACACCCTATGCAATGAATAAATATAGTGAAACATAAAAGCACATAACATAATTAAAAATGCATTTCAAGCAATCATCGCTACTGTACAGTACTTTGGATACAATATAGTATCTGAAAACTTTTGTGTGTCCCTGTAAATGCTATGCACTTCGTATTGTACATGAAATAAGTTATAGTGAACCTCAGCTACATATATCAATTTCTTTATACCTGAAATAATTTAACATATTTAAAATACGCCGGAAAAATTTCCCTCCACCCTTATATCATTATGTAACTGAATTCTTTTGTGTAGCCCTGTAAATGAATAATAACTTTTCTTAGCACCGCATATTCTACAGAATGCATATTTTAGTGCACTTGATAAATGCATATCAATTTTATTATATTTGAAAGCACGCAACATCATTAAAAATCATTTTAAACGATTTTTTCCCATAGGCCGTAATGTAACGGAAAACTTTTGACTGCCCCTGTAAATGAACTAAAAATACCACAAACTTCATTTGAAATAGGGTTCATGAAATTGTAGGGGTAACTAATATCCAAAAATTTCGGAACGATCCGAGCATATTTACAGGAGTTAGAGCGCGGATAGACGGACACACAAACCGAAGTCATAAACAATTTTCAACTTTGTTGGAAAGTGTTAAAAAGAAAAAAAAATGTACACGATGTGCAGATTTAGAAGAAATAGTCTGGCTTCTGAAAGGAAAAGTTTATTCTAAATATTAGCATTAATCTGCGCCTTATCCTACTTATATGCACCCAGTTATTTACCTGTATGTATCCATTGTAAACAGCATAATTCAAGTCCATTCCGTGAAAAAAATATAATTATTTTTTTAATTTAATATCACATGGTAAATTATTAGGTCGTTTGGAAAGTCGTGTCAGTTTGGGAAAACCAATTCTTACCGGAAAATTCCTCCCGATAATTATTAGAGATTGTATATCGGAATAGATGTCTAATAATTAACCCCAAAGCGATATAAGTAAGCGTCCTATCTTAAATGGGAGAGGTAATCGCAAGATTAAATGCCAGGTCAGGTCAATCAAGGTCGCACACCACGTATCGGACGGGGTTAAACTACAGGACGGTGCCTAACTGTTTTCTGACATCACACCACTAAAATTGTAAAGTTTTTTTTTCACCTTGACTAATAGATGAAATATCTCTGACAAGGCGAATAAGACTTCGTGGTGTCAAGTGCATCTGGACGCCCCTCTTGCTACGCCATTATTTTGCAATAAATGTGGTAAACAAAATTCAGTTCCATGAATGACTAAAGATTTAGAAAATATGCGCAGATGTTAGATAGCCTGTCATATATAGCGTCACACTAAAAGCCCGCGTATGTTGATTATCACTCCGTCCACAAGATGGCGCAACTGAATTAATTTACTCACGATTCCAGTATTAAGTTTGTACGCTTACTTATATCGCTTTGATTAACCCCTTCGGGACCAGTGTTGCCAGACAGGGCTACTTTTTTTAATTCATATACTCCTACTTGATTGGTACCACTTTTTTGAAATTGTAAAATGCGCCTCAATTAATGACATAATAATTAAGGCGAAAAGAAAGAGAATTTTACCGTTTCAAATAAATGGTGGCAATCAAGAAGTCTGAATTTTAAAAAAGTAGCCTGCTGGCAACACTTTTCGGGACGAGCGTCTTTTACAGAATTTTTAATCTTTAATCACCGTTTTTTTAAAACAGAAATTTTAGCCTAATTGATTCGGTGTTAGGCGATAGAAATTTTAAAAAGCATTAATGAAAAATGATATCACAATTACAGAAGAAGATATTAGATTTAACAAAAATACGTGACAGATTTCTTCATTCCCCAAAAACTAGAAGCTTCCCAACTTTATTTGTAAAGCAGCGTCGAAAACTCTATAACACTTTTAACAAAATTTATTTTATGACGAAATTTTACAGTCGTCTTTCGATCAACTGCATAACCTGAATTCATGAAGTTGATAAGATGGCCGCTCATGAATCTGGTAACAGTTATAATATTTCCATTATTAATTTTAATCTTTTTCTGATTATAAATATTTTATTTTTAATTGTATTGTAATAAAACTGTTTGCCCTACCAATAATTTTGAATAGTGATGCTGCGGCGATTAAGTAAGGCGAAGATATTTATTACAGAAAAGGAGATAAATAAAATTTTAATAATAGTTAACGGGATACTGTTCCCGAAGTCTTCTTACTCAATTAAAATGAAATTTTTACATCAATTACTAATGAATTAACTTTTTCTGAAGTATTTTTCATTTATATATAAACATGTTGATAAATTTTTAATCAAATAAATTTATTTTCTTCTTCTTTATATCTGTGTAAGTTATTGAATTTTACAGCACATTATAACGAGAGCCTGATTACCAACGGGGCACATTCCCACCAGTAAAAAGAAACTGAAAATTATCCCTCATTCATAGCAGAAGTTCTTCATGAATACGGTGTATAGATAAGGAGAACATTTCTTTAAAAATGTATTGGTGTGTGTGTGCCCCGCTGGTAATCAGGCCCTGATTATAACCGGAATTGAGCGTCCACGATCCTCGTTTCGATCCACGTTTCGGGACGTGCTTTCTGCGGATTGATGTCCATGTAATTTTAAAACAAGGAAATACAATGCGGCATACTAAAACATTGGATGAATTCTGAAAGAATGTGACGGAGGAGTAGAATAATATCAGCCTTGCTATTTTTTTAAAAAAGCTGTTTTATCTTATAAATTAATATATAATATGATAGGGATATGATATGGATCAGGCTATGCTAAAAGGATATCAAATTGAACATATTATAAAAATTTGGCGTATGGGCAGCCTCTGTATTAGCCATATTTTAAGAACGGCTAAATCTAGGTTTTCATCCACAGCTTTAAAATTATCTTTGTGTTCCACATAGGAAACTTGGATTGGTATCCAAAAAATTATTTATCTCAAGCAAAGTGTCATAAAGTTTTATCTAAATGAAACCCTGTTAGTGGGATTTGTAGAAGAAGAGAGACACAGAGTTGGCATACTTGTTTTACATGTGACGCTTCAGAGTTTATCACTGAAATGTCGAACTTCTGCCATAGTATGAAGTATAGTCGGGGAAGGTCGCAATACAGTCGAAGAAATCACAGTTTTATTTAAGCAAGGAATTCAATAGCTTGACAAATCTGAAGTATTTGTGCAACTTAAGTTCAACAAACTTGTGTTCATCCTTTGGAGGGCAATCCATATTTACACGTTGAGTGCCACGTCAATCACCGGTGACTGACACTGAACTTTCCGTTTAGACCGCGATAGTCATCGGTGACTGACACTTATTGAATGTGCAACGGGAATCACATTTCGTGGCCAAAGACATACAAAATAGACTTGGCATTTAACACTAGAACGGCGGCGAGGGGTCATTTTGACTCTTTCTGAATGAATACATGTCGATTCGAACCAGAAATTTCTTTGTAATATAAAATTAATATAAGCTGCACAAAAATAACTTAAATAAATAAGTTAAATAGTTTTAAGTAAAAATTCTGATGTGAAATATTTTTTAAAACTTGAGTAAAAATTCCCGCCGTTCTAGTGTTAACGTGTTAAGTACCAGTGTTGCTAGTTTGGGTTTAATTTTTATTCAGAAATTAAGATTTCATATCACAAATAAAGAATAGTACTTTATGCTTTATTTACTGAGCAATATTTAGCGCTCGTGCAAAATAAAGCTTCTTTTCTTTCGAAATTTCCGATGTGAATTTGAAATTTTCCGATTAAAATTGGAGACCAATCTGGCAACCCTGTAAGTACTGCGCCTAACTGGCACAGCGAAAAAATATACGTCCTCAATCAACTAGCTGCAAGCGATATGACTAAGATCTTCTACTAATAATTGGATTATAACCCGAAATTGCGGACTGAGTTATGTTGTGTTATCTAAACGTATTCTACTGTACTGTCACATGATATTCGAAAACCATAGGCTGCCTCTAGCGCCTATTTTTATATTTTATTAGTACCAATATTTGAAAAATAAATATTTTTATATATATTTCTCTTTAACATTTTGACAAATCTTATGTGAAAGATCTTTGACTTTATAAAATATTGCGAGAAAGTATTGAAAAATAGTCGCCAGTCGCCAGTCGCAGCCGTACCGGCTCTAAAAAAATGTCAGCATTTGCGCATGGAGATAGATTTCCCCTTTTAATCCGATAAAATGTGGTGGCTCTTTTTTGTCACACTTAATTTTAATACCTAAATGGCATATCGGCAACATCATTTTTTAATGAATATTTTCCTCTTATAAGCACCTGAAGAATTTTTTTTTTACTAATTTTCAAAATAAATTTGTTTCAAAATTTCCATTCCAAAACTTCCATTCACCTCTTTATTTGTAATAAAACTTCCACAACAATACGAGAGCGTGAAAGAAATTATTTTTGTGGTTACATTTTACAGTTGTCTTTCCATAAACTGTATTTCTAGAATAGAAAAGACAGAATCATGAAGTTGAGCGCGTTTACTAATTTTATTTGATATTAACATTTTCTCACACACTTTTTCCGATAAAAAATATTTTATTATCTATTATTGCATAATTATAAAAATGTTTATCCTATTTATGATTTTAAATACAAACAGTTCTGTGAGGCAAAGATTTCACTTGATAATTTATAATTGCTGGGACATAAAAAAATTATATGTTTAATCATAAAACAGAGCATCGGTTTTCTTTTCAATTTGTTACTTCGGAATTCTTAAGAGAAAAAAACTTGTAATATAAAAAATCAATCAGACGCCGAATTTCACTTTCAGTAAGCACGAACATAATACGAACAATACGAAAAGTATATGTGATGTAAGAATATAATCCCTGTAATACAGTACTGTATAATTTATTAAAGCATTGACGTCGAAAATTCGTTCAATTAGGCTAATTAAAGATACAAAATTTCAGACTATTTTCATTACGTTATTCTTATACGCATACCCAAGCCTCGGAGTGGTCTCCTTTTATAGAGACTAAATTAAAACTTTTCCACCACTATTTCCTTTGGAAATTTTCCGTTTTAGATTTATATTGGAAATGTTGTTAAAAACCCGGTTTGTGACAAGCTTTTACTGCATTTCTTGTAGTAAACAGCGATGAAAATTATTTAAACATAGTGTTTGCTAAAATGTGACCGTCCGACGCCAGTAATGTCCTGATAATATATATACATATATATATTAACTGCGAATATTTATACATTTGCAATATCTTATTGTGTCCTTTTTATAGGAAATTCTAGGCCATACTGTTGGAGAATTTCATTGAACACAGAGCTATCAGTAAACAATCGGTGGATTTGTAATGCTTTTAGATCAAAATGCTTGTTCCTGAGTAATCTGACTCCATTAAGCCGCTTGCCACTACCAGCAGTATTGGCACAGTACCGGCTGTCGCTACCGGTTCCGTATCTTTATTGATACGCCGCGCGAATGTGGCCTGATTTAAGAGGCACACAGCCGCCGGTCCGGTATCATCAGAACACTATGCCGAAACCACGTCGATAGCTAACTATACGAATGCCGGACGCAGATCGACACCATCATAAATTTTTAAAAATCCGTTTTGACGGCACAATCTGTGAGCCATCTTGGCATGTAATATTTTTCTAATATTTTGAAGGAAAGTATTTTGGCGCTGGAAGATGCTGGGCTCGTTTTGACGCCACCAAGCATAGAAGGTAAACCCTTTAACCAAATGAACTCTGAGCCTTGTTGGGGAGAGGATTCTATGGGGTAATATGGTGACGACAATTCGATAAGTGATCAAAAGAAACGACCCTTGTCATAGAATTTGGAGCATCCCAATGAGCCCAAAAAAAAAACAAATGTTATATGCTCATGCCACCGATTTTTTCTTCCCTAATTGTATGATGCAACATATATTTAAGCGTTTGATTAAATCGTTCCACAAAACCGTTAGAATGCGGGTACTGTGCAGTAGAAAATAGCACACAACCGTTTCTCCAAATCCTTGAAAGATCGGCAGTGAAGTTTATTCCATTATGACAATCTATTTTGTTTGGAATTCCTGATCTCGAGAATATTTGGAGTAATGCTTCATACGTCGTTCTAGCAGTTTATTTATATTAATATAATTGAACTACTGTGTGTGCTACCAATTTCTTTTTTATGATAACACAAACTATTTACAACATAATACACACTTTTATCAATTTTACATAACTCACTAGCTCTCGACAAATTTTTACAAAATATTTAAATTTTCAAGATTACTTTCTGTAACATTATTATCCTCACTTTTCCATACATCTGTCTTTTCTTCTTTCTGACATCGTAACAGTGTTCGCACGCAATTAAATCACGCCCCATTTTCTAAGGACTCTACCACCAGTATTATTATAAAGAACATTTTCTTCACGATTCTCTATCTAGAAGATAATTTTATGTGATTACTGGTGATAAAGTCCTTACAAAATCGGGCGTGGCTTAATAGCGGGCGAACACTGTGTAAACTTCTAGACCTCGTTTCTAAAGCATAAATGTTATAATCGTCACCTAAATTTGACTGTTCATCCGAGTTGTCAAAACTAACTTGCTTATTTTCTATTCTCTCGTACTCTAACAATTACCCCCCCCCCCCACCCTATAATTCATTAATCAATTCGTGACCTAAAATTACTTGCTCGTTAATATTATCAGTTGTTAAGCAAAGTACTTCCTGATGAATTACATTACTTTGTCCGGATTGCAGAATAGCTACGATAATTTAATTAACGGTGATTTAATTGCTTCACGAAACAGACCTTGTAACAGGGCTGCCATGGGCGACTATTTTTTATTTATAATTGGCACCACTTTCTTAAAATAGAAATTTTCAATACTAACTTTGAAAACATTTGCAAGAGAAACAAACTTCAAAAATTTATATTAGAACAGTATGCCAACAGAATATAAAATAGTCGCCTGTGGCAGACCTGTTGTAAATAAATGCCACCATCCCTTTTTAATTTCTCTTCCGGTATTAAATCCTTATGAACTACGTTTATTTCATAGCCTGGCTCTACTAACCCTTTCGCTTTTTTCTATTTACACTAAACTCAGTTTTCTCGAGTTTGTTTAATTTATCTCGAATAAAATTAGTTCTTCGTTCTGCTTTTTTACTTCTAATCGCAATAGCAAATTTCGGTAAATCTTTATTTTATTTCACGGAAACTTTATTTACATTAGACTTTTGTTTTTTCTATTTATTAGCATCAATATTTTGCTCTTTATTTATTTTAGTACAAAAACGTCCGTAAGGATCTTTTAATCCACATTTGAAGCATCTGGGAATCGAATCATCATTATATTTCTTAACCTAAGTTGTTCTACTGGAAAACGAATTAACCTCTTTATTCCTAATTTGCCTCGAATTAACACTAAATGTACAATAATTGTTCACTCTAGTTCCTTCATTGTTTACATACCTCTCTTTACTCTTAAAACCTTTATAAGATACCGCATAAGATTTGTGCTTAGCGCCAAAACAAGTATCATATTACTTAGCAATTTTAGAAGCTTCTAACCAATTACTCTGCTGGGTAAATACAATAACTGTCAGTTGCAATTTTTATTAAACAAGATTGAATCACTTCTGAAAATTGTATTAACCGACGTAGTAGAATGAATGATATTAATATTTGAATGAATCATTCGGCTATGCGCAAAACCATAATTTCTAGCTTTTTTGTATTTAATTTCTACCCGAAATTTTGTATCTAAAAAATTTCTTGTGTTAATTAGAATTAATTTAAGAAACCCATAAAAATATAAAAAAATCTTTTTATTGTTGAGATTTCTGAATAAAACTGATAAAAAATTATAAAGGTTTTTTTGTGTCATTTTTTCCTCTAAAATTTTGACAATATTTGATTGAAAATATGCACAAATGTTGGAAGCTGTGTTTTTCCGCATAACTGATTTATTCATTCTATAGTAAAGTCATACATTTTGCCCATCACTAAACCGACGATTTCTTCTCATAAAAGACTTAAGATTTAGATTAAAACCAGAACGTTAAGCTGGTGTGGATTCGACACCGATCAAAGGATAAAATGCCGACTCGAACCAGAATTTTGTTCGTAAAATTAGTTAATTGTAACTAGAAAAAACTCTGTTAAATAAATAAATGAAATTGTTTTAAATACCAATTCTGGTGATAAAATGTTTTCATTGAGATTGGGTAAAATTTCCGAAAGATCTAGAGTTAAAGATATTTTTTTTCATTTATATTCAAACAGTATATGCAATACAGTCCTCAGCAAAAGTTTAGACACTGGTGAGTTTTAACCTTTAAATAAAAAATACGAACACTTGGGTTATACAAATGGCTGCACTTATTTTTAAATATATTTTAAACGTTTTAGGTCAAAAATAACAATTTTAATGTAGGATATTATTTAATTTTACTAAAAAAGAGTGATATTTGCATATTGCAAAAGTTTAGACACTTTTGGGATTTTTTGGCAATTGTTCAAGAAAAAACGCATATTTCAAACTTATTACGTCATAAGCATGAAGTATTTAAGTGCACCTCGCGATAGAATCGGTTAGTGAAGGTGTCGCGAGCTAGAAATTTTCATCAAGATGAAGTAATTAAAGCAAGGAAGCAGAAATCGAAACGGAAGACTGTTGCAGAAATTTCAGCTACTTTGAATCGTCCAAAGAAGTCTGTCTATTAAGTACTGTCTAAGGGTGACTCTTTCAAAGCAAAACATAAATCTGAAAGGCCTCTTGTGGCCAGAAAACGAGATTATAGAAGGATCCATAAACTGGCATCCACACAAATGATGCCTGCTAATCGCATTAAAAGTGCGTCAGAGCTTTCCGTGTGAACAGATACTTCCGTAGATGAATTGTAGAAAGTTGTACATTAGTTTAGATGAAAATGATAAAACAACTAGCCTTGAAATCTCACAACAAATTGACCCCTTTCCGTCGCGGAGTAATTCTGTTTATAAAACTGATGAAATAATGGACTGAAACCAGAATTTATAAACCAGTTTATTAGAAAGTATGAACTTGCTTATTTTCACGTACGTAACAAAAGGAAAATTTTAATTAAATCTTCTTGGTGCGGCTTGTCAGTTTAGGAATTAAAATTAGGTGTACCTTTAAAGGACTCTGCTCTCGAAAGGGTAAATGATTTGGGCCTCACTTCGTTTTAATACTAAGGTATCTCTGGAATTTCTCAATCGACGACAAGCGGCGTAACACAACATACATATATTGGAAAACAATTTACAGGCATTTAGTGAACTTTTAGCTCTTCCAAAGTATGTATTTGAGCAAGATAATGCGTCTGTTGATGTTGTATACAAATCAGAAATTTGGTTTAACTCTCAAAATATTACTGTTATCGACAGGCTCGCATGTAGCCCTCATCTGAACCCAATTGAAAACTTTTATGGCATCATATCTCATACGGTTCATGTAATTTTTTGACAATACTCCACTGTAAATGAACTTCTATCAGCTGTTGAACGTGTTTGGCACGAAATAGACCTCCAAGTAATGCAGGATTTAGTTTCTTCGAAGTCACGGATTTGCATTAATAGCAATCAATGTAGGTACAGTTCGATTTTAATTTATGGATATTTTTCTGTTAACAGACAAATTGTCTATACTTTTGCCACAATGTTAATTTTTTTTTTTTTTTTTTTGTCATTCTATATTATCTAAAGTGTATAAATTAAAATTTATTGTTTGGGTATGACAGATAAGTCCACAGTAATATATGACAGTTGAGTTACAACAATTCGTTACATACTTCTCAGTACAGAAGCATAATCGTTCTTTGTCTAAACTTTTGCTCAGCGCTGTATAATTTAAGATGGAATATGATTTAAGACAATATGAGATATAATTTAAGGCATGTTTTAATAACCAACGATTTCTTCGCATAAGTTAGAAAATGGTGTTTTTACCATCTACATGCAAACGGTAGATGCAATATAAATTAAATGTTTTAATCAGTGAAGTAGTTCAAAAATGATTTAAATATTACAATAGGTCCAGGGATGAAAATTCCAATTTTTTGATACCTGTATTGTCTTAGAGAAAATGTTGTTCTGTTAAATAGCAAAAAAATGTTCCGATTAACCATTTCCGGCACACTGTGCCCGGGCCGGGATACGTAATTTTAATTCCAAACTTACGACGGCACCAATAATATTTTAGTAAAATTTTTCTTTTACAATGTATAGTTAAAGTAACATGTTTTTAATTTCTAAAAAAGTCGTTTTAAAATTCCGGTGTCAGTCAATCATTTCTTCATTTTACAACAAAAACTGCCCGTTCCGGAAAGGGTTAAATAAAATAACATTTTCTCTAACAAAATACTGGTGCAAAAAAAAAGCGGAAAGCTCATATCTGAATATGTCATATTTTATGAGCGCCTTTTAAGTAGTTTTGCCGTTCCACTAGTCTTTATTGACCAGCTTGCTTGATTGCTACTATTTTTACAAATATTTCAATTTACATTACTCTCATAAACATTAATATTTGACTAAAAACGGAATTATTTCTACTTGCAAAAGGTGGTTGCAATCAAGCAATCTAAATTTTTTAAAAAGTTGGTAATCTGCACAATCTGCTCTTAACACAAAAACTCATTATTCCTAAACAAGCTTCCACAAATTTAGTACGACACAGCGTCTATTACATTACTTTCACAATTAAATTTTACAGTTGTCTGCTGATCAACTGTATAACTTGAACTATAGAAGAACATACGATTAATTCCATGCAATACATTTGATAAATTTCAAATACTTAAATAATATTCTGGAAAATTTTCCTGGTTGCATAATTTTTTATTATTATTACAAAACCTTTATAATTATAAAAATCTTTGTGCTGCCAGCAATTTTGAATAGCAACATTTTTGCAGTAAAATAAGGCAAATATTTCTTTGGCAAATTATTAATTTTAATAATTAAAGGTTTTTTTACGGAACTCTTGACACGAAAGGGTTCATCAGTTGTTTATTTTTAATTTTTTACATTTGAATACTTAAATTGAAAAGAATCTTGCCATGTAAGAAATCAAACGTAATGAGGTTTAATGTATATATATATATATACTAGGGGGCTCTGTCCCCTGCAAGCTACGCTCGTCAACCTCCCCTTCAAACACCGCAGAATCTAAAATCACGCTAATTTGATCAGTTTTTAAAAGATTAGAGAAGATTGAATTATAATGGAAAAACCTATAGCGATTTCTCTGTAAACGGGTTTCCATTCAATTCCATTTGATTGCGAAAATTTAAGGCCAAATCAGTTTCTGTTAAGACATCCAATGGTTGTTTTCGTGTTTGATTAAAAAAGATCAGTTAAACATTTGAAAAGAAGCTAAAATAAAATGAATTAAGTAAACAGAGTTTTTGCCGATCGGTATTTTTTAACAGCGTTATAAAACGATTGATATAATACAATTTACTATAATTACTGCAATTTACTGCTTTAACCCATTCAAGGGCGATGGTTCATTTTTGGACCACTTAATTTTAATTCTTAAATGCCGCATTGGCACCAGAACATTGGAATGAAATTTTTTCTTTTATTAAGTAAGTGAACAAGCCTTTTGGCACGTCGTAGGATTTTTATAGACATGGAGAGGTACCGCATGATTGAGTATATACCAATCGTGCGATTCTATAAATATCAAGCTTTTGGTCAGGTTACAAATAGATGTGCTGGGGATCTAAAATGTGTAAAATGTGCAGGAAAGTACAACATAAAGGATTGCACCGTGGACACAGTTACTTGCAGTAATTGCTTCTTTCAGGATGATGAAATTGATCATTCCCATCGTGCCGATAGCCCGAACTGTTCGTCTTTTAAGGCTTACAGGGATGGACTTTTAGCCAAACGATTGTGACAGTTGTCGCGGGCTCTTCGGCGGATGATTACGGATTAAATTTTGTCCAGATAAATCTTCAACACTGTGCGTACGCCACTGATGCTCTTATTAAATACGTATTTTCTTTTAACGTACATTTTGTACTTTGTCAAGATCCATACTTAGTTAACGGTTGTTTTGTTGGTCTTCCTCCTGACTGGATTTACTTTATTTCTTTTACTGGTACTGCAGCTATTACTTCAACTTTGTCAGGACATGCATGTGTGAAAAGTTTTGAGTCGAGAAATAGCATTTTTGTAAACTTGCAAACAGCAAAAGGTTTCATTATTATTGGTTCAGTGTACTCACCACCTTCTGGAAATTTTCAAGATGACATGGATCCATGGACTGACTTTTATCCAGATTTTTCCAGGCATGTGATTGGAGGAGACTTCAACGTCTCGCTTAAGATGATGGGATATACCTGCGACAGTGATAGGGCTGAGCCTCTTTTGGAGTTATTAATGTCTCACAGCCTATTTATTCTAAATGACCCAGAGGCACCTCATAGTTACGTTCAAGACGACCGAAAGGGACGTCCAGATCTTACGCTGGGCGGTAACGAAATTGTACAGGTTTTGGATGGTTGGTCTGTAGATGATAGTGTTTTTTCATACAGTGATTATCGGTACATCAGGTTTCACCTTGTTCTTGATCCCTCTTTTAAGACTTGCACAAGATATAAAAAAAACAAGAGTTTATATATTTCAACAAAAGACTCTTGGAGTATCTTCCTCAGTTGATGAACACTTTACGTAGAGTTTTTAGTCCTGAAGGACGGCTAATTTTTATGATATTTTGCATGAGATTATGAGTGCTTGTTTTAAAAGAGGTTCATTATCATATAAACCTACGGCAAAATGGTATACAGAAATTCTTAGGGTTGAAAGAAACAAAGTTAACGCCTTGTATAAGCGTTATAGGAAGAATTTGAATAGAGAAGATTACAAGGATAAATATCTTACTGCTAGAAGACAATACAAAAGTAATTTACGTCGTGCAAAACGACAGGGTTGGCTGTCATTCTGTGAACGCACTGATAATGCCTATGGGTCTCTATACAGACATGTCTCAGGTAAAACCCTGAAACATAACGACATGATCTTTACTACATTAGAAGAATCTTCTGTGTTTGACACAGATGATAGCGTAGCACATAGCCTTATGTCTGGTCATTTTGACGTGGATTATCGACCTTATGTCCCTTATGAGTACATTAACTCATTCAATTATTCCTCATCACCTGATTTTATTCCATTTAAAGAAAAAGAACTCTTTCATGTACTGCGCCTTCAGGACATAAATAAAGCTCCAGGACCGGACGATATTGATGGAATAATTATTAAAAGTTTGTGTAACAGATTTACAACTCTTATGTTGACGCTATTTAATACTTGTCTTTCACTTGGTCACTTCCCAAAATGTTGGAAACGAGGAATGATCATCTTTTTTCGAAAACGTAATAGGACAACTGAAAAAATTAATTCGTATCGACCTATTTCTCTTCTCCCTATGATGGGTAAGTTATATGAAAGACTTTTAAAACTTCGAGTTATTACAATGCTGGAGTCTTCTAATTATCTTGATGATGGAGAACATGGCTTTCGTGAGGGACGGAGCACCTTCACAGCACTTTCTGCGTTAAAGAATATCATTGGAGAAACACTATCAGTATATTAATACTGTGCAATGATTTCTTTTGATATCAGTGGTGCCTTCGACGTTTTGGATTGGCGTATTGTAGCCGATATCATAAATATCTTACCTATTTTTGATTACATGAAGTCTACACTTAAAAATTACATGAGTCATAGGCTTATTTGTTTTAAATATACGCATGGATTAACATGGTTTCATGTATTCCGTGGCTCCCCGCAAGGGTCATGTCTTGGGCCGTTTATCTGGACACTAGTTGCTGACAGGATTTTAAAGAGTTGCAAGCAGAGAGGATTACTGATTATTTCTTATGCTGTTGATAGCGTTATTATAGAGGGCGCAGATACGCGCTCCGCGCTAGAACATAAAATGAATACTAGTGTTCATCACTTTTCGGATATCTGTTCTATACATCATTTGCAAATTAGTGCAGAGAAGTCAGCCGCAATGCTGTTTGGGAGTCACACTCTTAGTAAAAGAAGACCAATTTTTAAACATAATGACAAAAGTATCAGTGTAAAGGACAATATTCTTTATTTGGGATTTCTACTTGACAGCAATTTTCGCTGGATGGATCACCTAAACATGATTAGAACTAGGCTTAACGATTTCACGTGTAAAATGCGCCAAACCAGAATCCATGATAGAGGTCTTCCTTCTATTTATCTTAAAATATGGTACAATACCGTCTTGAAGAAACGAATTTCATATGGGCATGAGATCTGGATGCCTGACTTAAATCAACATGGAATAACAAGATTACTCCATGTCAACGTCTATGTCTGCTATCTGTCTTAAAGGCATATCGTACGATTTCTAATGACGCATTGTGTGTTTTGGTGGGTGCTCCACCACTTGACATAGAACTGAATTTGTCTTCTAAGCGTTATAATATCATTTATGGAAATGGTACAGTCTTGATTGACAATATGTGTTTTAAAGGTGAAGATTTTATGAATAAACGGAGGACATATAATTATCCTTACTTCTTTGAAAACTTACATATAAAATTTGTTAAGCCAGTGGTTGATACAGTACCAGTGGTGAATCATCCGATATTGTATACTGATGGTTCTCGAATGAAGAACAGTGTAGGAGCTGCATTTACGGTTTGGTATAGGGATTCTTTTATGCTAGACATGAGATTAAAATTACATGACTATAACTCTGTTTTTCAAGCAGCTGCGGCAGATGAGGCTATCAGTTGGTGCATCGGCTCCCCGCATGATTCATTTCATCTTTATACTGACAGCTTGTCATCAATTTAGGCTCTTCAGAGCTTATTTCCATCTAAGGGTCAGCTTTTTAATATCTTCAACTCTTTGCGCCTGTTACATAATAAAGTCATATATATTGGCTGGATAAAATCGCATGTTGGAATATCAGGAAATGAAAAAGCGGACATGTTGGCAAAATCAGTTACTATAAATGATCTGTATGATAAAGTTCTGCGCATTCCTGCACCAACTTCTATTTTAAAGCGTCATTTTAAAACACTTCTACATGATCAATGGCAAGTTTCTTGGGAAAATTCGGAGAAGGGAAGAGATACTTATGCGATATTAAACAAGGTTAACGATTTATTTCTATGTGAATCCCAGGTGATAGGTTATTTTCTTTCTTCACATGGTGCATTTCCACAGTATCTATTTAAAATAGGAAAACGCCCAAATAACAGGTGTAACTGTGGTGATGTAGGAAGTATACAACATTATTTGTTTGGACATTGTCCGTTAATGCCTTGTACATTTAAATTCAACAGGAATTGTACACTGAGATGGAACATTCGAAACGTTCTCATCACCCGTTCAAACTATAGAAAACTGTGTGCTATGTACAACGCACTTAATAGGGAATACTCATTTATAGGGTATACATTTTGGTAATTTTTACACATGTAACTATTTACTTCTATCATACTGTTAATACTCATCAGTGGTTCGCTACGGACATTACGTGGTTTTCTGACACTACATCAAAGGCTCAACTTTGTGCTTTTTATAGTAACTGTCCTTTGTCTGACATTTTTGTTGGCGGTGATTTTCTCTTGAGGTCTGAACGTTATGGTGATCTTTCTTCAAGTTAGTTTTTCTTATATAAAACTTTTATGAACATTTTTCTTTCGAACACTGAACTCATTTGAACATTAGTGAACAGGGAACTTTTATGAACATTTACACTTCATAATCTTGAACAAGGATTTATAGTGTTAACTTTTGTTATACATTTAAGTCACTTCGCTTTTGTTTTTATTTTTATTATTATGATGAAAGCAACATCAATTGTTTTGTAAATTTACGATTTACTATGTAAGTTCGTCAGAATATGTGCCTTTTTCCTTGTTATTTTGGGTGCTTTCCGATGTCCGGCATCGGTGATTGTTGTGGGGATTTTCCACCGGAGCGTTACATCCTATGCCATTCTTTGGTTGGTGCTCCGGTCGGGTGATCAAGTAAGTGAACAAAAGCATTTTCGTATTTCGAAATTTGTTTGTAAAATCCGGTGTCATTCACTGATTTCAACGTTTTACGAATAGAAGTACCATGCGTCTGAAAGGGTTAAACGCATATTAATGTATTTATTATTTTAAAGTTTCCTTTCTCTTTTAATATTCACCTGTGAATACAATTTTCAAGACATAATTTTCAATATTTTCCTGCTTTTAACACGTACTCATTTAATAAAAATTTTAAAGTTTTTTTTCTGTTTTTAATAGCCATGCGTAAATAAATTTATACTCGTTAGGAAATATTATTCTTTGCGCTGTTTTAAAATTGAAAACAATTTCTATAATAATAGCCTAAGTCATGTGACTATCATCAACAGTTCCTTTACTTTTCATAAGAAAAGTTTCCATTTTGATTAAAGAATCAAAGTTATTTTTTCGAATAAAACTACATAAAAGTTGCCATGATTGCTAAGAATTCTTGGTACTTTTATGTTAGCCGGATTCAAATCTCGCCAACAGTTTTTTTTTTTTCTTGGTACTTTTCCATTATACGGACACCTTGCCAAAATGTATGCTAATGAACCAATTATTTCAACTCTGATCGTGAAAAAGATTTTTGGTACTACTTAGATATCCCGTCGACATAGTGTTGCCAGATTGGGGACTTTTTAAATTCAGATTATTTTACTGTCATCCCTTTTTAAAAATAGTATAATTCGCTTTATTTTTCAGAATTTTTAATCTATTTTTAAATACGCCGAATATTTCTGTTTCAAAAAAGCGGTGACAATCAACAATCTGGTGACAAAAAAGTCCCCAATCTGGCAACACTGTGTCGATCAAAAATTTATCGCCAAACTATAAGATTAAATGCCAATAATGGTTGATCGTAAATGTCACATTCACTTGACTTTAAGCAAGTTACACGTGTTTACGTCATCAAGTGATTTTTATTTCGACGATTTATTTGTATTTTTATTAATGTTACACCAATTTATTTATTCTTTCGTTATTTAAAATAAAAATTATGTCAATTTGCGAATTTGGCGAGTGGTTTGGCGATTTATATAAATAGGCGAAATTCGTCGACGGAATAACTAAGTAGTAGCGGATTTTTATTGTAAACCATGCGAAACATTGTGATTTACTATTATTTGCTATACTTTATTGTATAACAGTTATTTGTTCACTTATTTTAAGTATATATTTGTGATTTAGTAAAATAGTTCGTAAAAGTCTGTAGTTTCCAAATGTTATATTTTTAAAAGGCCCACTTTACTATCGACAGTCTTTTTTTCTTTTATTTGTCAAATGTTTCAATTCACGTGATTTTCATTTTGCGCCAACTGTTGCGCTTGGCGACAATGGTGTCCGTATAACGGAAACGTACCATTTTTTTAACTCGTAAGTTAGCATTTTTTTTTTTCGAGTGGTAAATTAAAACGGTACTACTTGGTTATTCCATTGACCAAAAATCTATCGTCAGACTATATATTAAATGACAATAATGGTTGATCATAAATGTCACATTCACATGACTGTAAGGAAGTTACATGTGTTTACGCGTTTGTGTGTGATTTTTATTTCGACGCTTTATTTGTATTTGTATTTCGCACAGATGTCATATACGCCCCATATTGGCGCGATTGTTTTCCGACGCCAATTTGGCGAAACCATCAACAGCATAAACAACAACATCCGGGTTACCATATCAAGCAAAATAACGACACTTTGGTGCCAATTAAGCACCCGTTGCGTATATGACATTGGCGTTAGAAAATGTATGACATCTGTCCCATGTATTTTTATACTAATTTATTTGTTCTTTCGTAATTTAAACTAAAAATTACGTGAACTTGTATAATTCGGCGAGTGATTTTGCGATTTATATAATTTGGCGATATTGGTCATTTGCTATGAATTTGAAATTAAATGTCATGATTTCTTGCATAAATTAATATTTAACACAGATGTCATATAAGCACCGGGTTTGGCGCGATATTTTTTACGACAATTTGGCGAAAACGTCGTTTTCGAATACTAGTAACATTACTTATTTTAAATTATTTTCTATTGTTTTAAATTATTTTCTTTAATTTTTAAAATGAAATAACAATAAATAAAAAATAATCTATACTCGTATTATAAAGAGGAAAAAATTGTTTATTTGTAGGAGGTAAGCTCAGGAACTACCGAACCGATTCCAAAAGTGATGGTATAAAAATGATGGTGTTAGTCCAACTTAGAACATAGGCTATATCTTATGTCGGTGCAACTACCCCAAAAGGGTGCATGAGCAAAAAACGTTCTAAAAATGCGATTTTTCCGTTACTGAAGGGCCTAGAAATATGAAATTTGGAATATTGGTTACTTATAGGATATAAATGATGTCTAAGAACAGTTCTTAAACAATTTGAAATTTAAAGGGGGTGAAAATGCCCAAAAAGCGTTCTGAAAAACGTTCTAAATGGTAGTTCTACATAATCTCAGGAAATACCAAACCAATTTAAAAAATATTGATGTCAAAATGATAGTTACAACGTTTGCTACAAAATAGGCTATGTTTTATGTCGGTGCCACTACCCCAAAGGGGGGTGCAGGAGCAAAAAACGTTCTAAAAATGCGATTTATGTGTTACTGAAGGGCCTAGAAATATGAAATTTGAAGTATCAGCTACTTATTAGATATAAAGGATTTCTAAGAACAGTTCTTAAACAATTCGAAATTTAACAGGGGTGAAAATGCGCGAAAAGCGTTCTAAAAAACGTTCTAAATGGTGATTTCTACACAATCTCAGGAAATACCAAACCGATTAAAAAAATAATGGCGTCAAAATGATGGTGAAAACCCTTGCTCCAACATAGGCTATGTTTTATGTCGGTGCCACTACCCCAAAGGGGGTGCAGGAGAAAAACGTTCTAAATTGCGGTTTTTGCGTGACGGAAGGGCCTTGAATCGTGAAATTTAGAATGGTAGTTAGTTATAAGATATCAATGATCTCTAAGGACATTTCCTAAAAAAGTCTAAATTTAAAAGGGTGGGGGGGGGGGGCAAAATGCGCAAAAAGCGCAAAAAGCGTTGTAAAAAACGTTCTAAATTGCGATTTCTAGCAATCTCAGGAAGTACTGAACCGATTTCAAATATAATGGTGTAAAAATGATGGGACAGATCTTGCTCAAAGATAGGCTATATTTTATATCTGTTTCCACTACCCCAGAGGAGATGCAGGAACAAAATGAGCGTTCTAAAAACATTCTAAATGCCGATTTGTCACCAATATCTCAGGAAGAATCAAACTGATTTCAAAAGTAATGGTAAGAAATTGATGCTGACAGCCTCTTCTCTAACATAGACGCTATTTTAAGTCGGTATCACTATCACCTAGACGTTGCAGGAACAAAAAAGCGTTCCAAATTTCGATTTTTGTGATCGGTAGGGGCTAGCAACTTAAAATTAGGCAAGGTACATATTTATTACATATAAATGATCTTTAAGAACAGTTTCGAAAAAATTGGAAATTTAAATAGGGTGAAAATGCGCGAAAAGCGTTCTAAAAACATTCTAAATTGCGATTTCTATTCAATCTCAGGAAATTCCAAAGCTATTTCAAAAGTAATAGTTGCAAATCAATGGTGACAGTCCCTGCTATAACATAGGTTATATTTTATGTTGCTGTCACTACCATCTGAGGGTTGCAAAAGCAAAACATGTTCTAATTTGCGTTTTTTTGCATAACTGAAGATTCTAACACTTTGAAGTAAGACATGGTATTTACTTACAAGATGCAACTGCTTTCTAAGAACTGCCGAAAGAAAATTTCAAATTAAAAAAGATAAAGTGAGCGAAAAGCGTTATAAATTACAATTTTTATGTAATATTATCAAATACCAAACCGATTAAAAAAATAATGATGACAAATTGTTGGTGATATAACCTGCTCAAACATAAGCTATATTTCATGTCTGTGCCACTACCACCAGAGAGCAGGAGCTAAAAACTTTCTAAATTGCGATTTCTCTGATACTGAAAAGGCTAGAAACTTTAAATATGGCTTGGTAGTTACTTATAAAATATAAATGCCCTCGAAGGACTGTCGAAAATAAATTCGAATTAAAAAGGGGTGAAGTGAAGGGGAGGTGCAAAAAGCATTCTAAAAAAGTCCGAAATTACGATTTCTACGCAATTTCAGGGAATATAAACCAAATATAAAAGTAATAGTTGCGAATCAATGGTAACAGTCTCTGATCCTACACAGGCTATATTTTATGCCGATGATTCTACCACCTGGGTCACAGGAACAACAAACGCTCTAAAAAAGGCCTTTAAAAACTTTCTAAATTACGTTTCTGTGGAATATTAGGAAATAACAAACCAATTTCAAAATTAATGTTCGCAAATTAATGGTGACAGTTCCTATTTCAACATAGCCCTTTATGTTCAGAGAGGTGGTAGGACTTGGAATTTGACATGATAGTTAATTTTAAGATGTAAGAAGATGGTTTCTAAAAAATTCAAAACTTCAGATGAATACTGAAATGAGCGTATTAATTGAGAATAAAAGTTTCAAAATATTTTCTAAGTTATTACTTATTTAGTTTTATTTCGTTTTATTAATTTAAGTCTCATTTCTGCCTTATGCAGTGTAACAGTGATGTTTAATCAAACTGTGTTTTAAATAGTAATTTTTTTAATTATTCCTAAATGTAATAAGTACCTTTTAATAAAATAAAAATATTACCTTTTAATAAAACAAAAATTTAGTTAGTACCTTTTAATAAAAAATAGATACATAAATATCACTTGGCATATTTCAAATAGTACGCGAGCAAAGCCGCGGGGTTTGCTAGTAATTAATAACTATAGAACAAAGCAATTTGTAACTTTTTTTTTAATAAAAAGAAAATAAATGTAAATAAGCATTTATTAATGAATAAGCAACAATAGCCGGGTTACCTTGTTAGGCAAAATAACGCCATTTTGGCGCCAATTAGGTACCCCGGTGCGTATATGACATCTGAGCCTAATATTTTTCTTTTCGTTTCGCTCAAAAAAAAAAAAAAGAAACAAATGAAAGCCATTAATTTTAAATGTTTCAGTTTTAAAGGAATGTTTTGTATTAAATAAAATGATAACGAAATAAAAAAAAAAGCATTTTTCTAAGGAGATTTAAGTGATGCCAAACTGGTCGCGAAATTAATTTAAAATTATAACCTTTTCTGAAATTTGAAAAAAAATATGTGTTATGATTGAAATTTGAGTTGCCATCATTAGAAAAAGTATTTAAAATTAGAAAAAAATAATATTTCGAAAACTAATTCGAATTTAAAAATTCTAATACCAGTTTTGAGATCTGTGGATCAATACGGATTTTTGATTTTAATTTCATCGCAAAGTATTCCATATTTCAGGAGAAATCGATATGAAACATAATCAGTTGTTTATATATATATATATATATATATATATATATATATATATATGTGTGTGTGTGTGTGTGTGTGTGTATGTATGTATGTATGTAAATATATATCCGGGGTGTCCGAAAAGACTGGAAACTGCCCAATAACTCGAGAAATACATATCATATTGAGAAACGAAAAAATACGTGTTAAATATTTTTAAAAAAAAGCTACTCAGTGATACACAATTTGACCCTCGCAAGAAGGTCCAAGTTTGAAATCTTGAATGGTAACCCCCCATTTTTTATTGCAGATTCGGATCCTACGGACAAAAATACGTGACACTTGTAGTTAACGTTTCCCAGCAGGGTTTTGGCATCTCGAAATCTGATTGGCCAGAACTTTTGATGTCAAAGTTGCCGTCTTTTACGGGAATTGTGTTTCTCGAAAATTGATTGTTTTGATGGAGCTTCATATACTTTTTGCATAAAAATTAATAGAAATGTATTAAATTTGTTTTCAATTTGTATTTCTTTTTATCCAGTTGATCATTTTTAAATAACAAAATACGTATTTTGATATTTTAATGAGTAAATATGCACCCAACCTCCCGAACAGAAGAATGATAGTCTTCATTATTTTGGGGGGGGGGGGTAGGGGGGGGGTATTGATAATCTGCGTTTTGATGTCTTCTACTGTTAAAAAAAAATCACTTAATTCGGTGCCGGCTGGGAGTGTGTGAGGTTTTTTTTTTATTATTATTTCTGTAGAATAACACATAGAACAAAAAACAAAAAAAAAAAAAACACATATAAAATCTTTTTCTGCTGGCTGAGCAAAGGATGGTTAGCCGCGTACATCTCAAGTGGGGGTGGGTTATGTTGGGTTGATTTTTGACGGCCAATTATCTACACGAGGGATATAGGCCCGGGGGGAGTGCCCTCCGTGGGGGTCTTTCTAAGGGAACCTAATCCGTATTAACGCATGGATGATCCACGGCTCGAAGAAAACCACGAAAACACCGAACGATTAGGCTGACGGGCGCAAATTGGGATCGAACCCAGCACCTCCCGCCTACCAGCTTCGAGAGCAGAACCTCTCCAAGTGGGGGTGGGATTAAAGGTATTGATGATTGATTAGTTGCGACAACTACTAACTAGCAATTAGGGCAGAAAACATTCAAAAATTCTAATAAATGTAACAAATTTTCATAAATTAATTTATTTTTCCATTTTAAATTGTTTTCCATAATTTTAACTTTTTTAAATTTAAACAACTGAAAAATGTTGACGTTTTAAACTTTTGAATTTAAAATATAATTTATCTCTTTAAGCTTTGTTGATTATTTCCTGCGGGAGACGACGTTTTAATTTTCATAGGGGAAGGAAAATGTAGAAAATTGTTTAATTATTTATTAATTATTACAATAATATAACAGATGTGAAAAAATATATAAACAAAAGTGTTATTTGCAGAACAAATTAAAAACAAATCGGTTTATTTACAACATTTTTTTAGCCCGAGAAGGGACATTTATTCATATATTTTATTCAATTAGTTCTACGTTTAATGTTAAATTTTTGTAACAAATAAGTTAACCCTTTTTCGGACAGTGTCCTTAAAAAAAGACACCTAAGTTTTAATTTACTGGCATCCAATTATTTAATAATATTTTTTTTTCATTTATAACATACTTGAAAATAAGCAAGTTTATATTTTACAATAAACTCGTTTACAAATTCTGATGTCAGTCTATCATTTCATCAATTTCTAAACAAAATTACTCCGCACTGGTAAGCGTTAAACCAAATGAACATTAAAAATAAAAACAAAATTCAAACAATATGATAATTTAAATACAGTCGAACGTCGGTAAGACGAAAACGGTTAACACGAAATTTCGCTTAAGACGGAGGAAAATAGTTCCCCCATCACGTTATCTTGGAAAATAATACACTGCTCAGCAAAAGTTTAGACAATGATCGATTATGCTTCTGTACTGAGAAGTATGTAACGAATTGTTGTAACTCAACTGTCATATATTACTGAGGACTTATCTTTTTTACACAAACAATAAATTTTAATCTATACACTTTACATAATATATAATGACAAAAAAACAAATTTAACATTGTAGCAAAAGTATAAACAATCGTTCTGTTAACAGAAAAATATCCATAAATTAAAATCGAACTTGATTTACATTGTCTGCTATGAGTGCAAAAATGTGAGTTCCCATCGAAGAAACTAAATGCTGCATCACTTGGGGTTCTATTTCGTACCAAATACGTTCAAAAGCAGATCGAAGTTCATTTACAGAGGATTATTGTCAAAAAATTGCACAAACCGTATGAAATATGATGTCACAAAAGTTTTCGATAGGATTCAGATCAGGACTATACGCGGGCCAGTCAAGAACAGTAATATTTTGAGAGTTAAACTAATTTTTTGATTTGTATGCGACATGAATAGACGCATTATCTTGCACAAATACTAACTTTGGAAGAGCTAAAAGTTCACCAAATTTCTGTAAATTGTTTTCCAATGTATGTATGTAGTCTTACGCTGCTTGGCGACCATTCAGAAACTCCAGTGATACTCGAGAATTAAAACAAAGTGAGGCTCAAATCATTAACTCATTCGAGGGCGGTGTCCTTAAAAAGGGCACCTAATTTTAATTCCAAAACTGACAGACGGCACCAAGAAGATTTAATTAAAATTTTTCTTTTATAATGTACGTGAAAATAAGCAATTTCGATTTTCCTAATAAATTCATTTATAAATACTGGGTTCAGTCCATTATTTCATCAGTTTTATAAACAGAATTACTCTGCAACGGAAAGGGGTCAATTTGTTGTGAGATTTCAAGGCTGGTTGTTTTATCATTTTCATATAAACTAATGTACATCTTTCAATAATTCATCTACGAAAGTATCCGTTAACACAAAAAGCTCTGACTCACTTTTAATGCGATAAGCATTCATCATTTGTCTAGATACCAGTTTATGGATCTCTCTATAATCTCGTTTTCTGGCCACATGAAGTCTTCAAGATTTATGTTTTGCTTTGAAAGAGTCACCCATAGACAGTACTTAATAGAAAGACTTCTTTGGACGATTTAAAGTAACTGAAATTTCTGCAACAGTCTTCCCTTTCGATTTCAGCTTCCATGCTTTAATTACTTCATTTGTCTGAAAATTTCTAGCTCGCGGCATTTCACTGACCGATACTATAGCGAAGTTCACTTAAATACTTCATGCATGTGACGTTATAATTTTTAAATTTGCGTTTTTCCATGAACAGTTACCTAAAAATCACAAAAGTGTCTAAACTTTTGCAATATGCAAATTTCACTTTTTTCAGTTAAATTAAGTAATATCTTACATATACAGTAATATCTTACAGTAAAACCGTTGTTTTTGTCCTAAAACGTTTAAAATATATAAAAAAATAAGCACAGCCATTTGTATAACCCAAGTGCTCGTACTTTTTATTTAAAGGTTAAAAATCACCAGTGTCTAAACTTTTGCTGAGCAGTGTAATAATTGCATCCTTTAATACGAACATGAAGACAAACTTCTCCCGTTTAAGGCGAAGTAAATATTGCATCTATTTAAAAAAAATCCTCGTTGCAAACTCTGCGGTGACCTTCCACCTTGAAACAAGTTTGTTTATTTTCCTGAACAAGACGAGGGAGGATATGGAGCATTCTCAAAATCTTTTGACTTTTTGGAGAAAAAATCTGCGAAATTAAACTTGCTAAAATAACATTTTAATCTGTTAGGCGAATGCCTTAATGATTCAAAATAAAGAAAAAATGGTCAGCAGCGAAATTTTTTTTTATTTAACTGAGGTTTAATTTAAACTTGCGAGTTTAATTTTCCTTACCATTTTACCACTATAACTTTTTATTTTCTTCTAAATTTTTACTTTTAATGAATTTGCATAGTACCTACAGGACATTCAAATAAGAAATAATAAAAATGTAGTACTTTTAATACACAATTTTTGTATAACATTGTCTTAAAGGGGTGTTAAATAAGGGACGGTAAGGTAAAAAAAGGGGATGGGATTTGTAGAAAAGGGACGCAATGGTAAAAAAAGGGACGGTAAGGATGGAAGGGTAAGGGAAATTACCACCTATTTTTAGGAAAATCACATTAAGACTAAGTGATAGCCACAATGTTAATTGATTTTTAGAAAGAGTTTTAACATCGGATTAAATTATTATTTTTTTTTAAATTTACCTCGAAAAGTGCAGGAATAAACCTTGGGGACGGTAAGACTACTAATAAAGCCATGATCTTGAAATTGATATTTAAATGCTGATTTAAATTCTGCAGTAAATTTCCTGTCAAAGAATTTTAGACATTCTTTCTCTAGCACACTTCTGCATGAGAGAAAACTTGAAAAAAATCTGTGGCTGCATCTGAAGTGACATCTGAAGTGATTTTCTGTATAAGTTTAGCAAGAGGGACGGTAAGGATGAAAAACCCAGGGACAGACTTCAAAAAATAATATCAACCGTAAAAATGTGTGCAGGTTATTTTTTTGCTACATATTTATATAAAACAATTGCCCCAGTTTCGGAAAAAATTACATCGAATTACTTTTATTAAAACAATTTTATACAGAGAGCTCTAAATGTAAAAATCAGCATGAGGGACACGGGATGGTAGATGTGTTTTCCTGGTATTTGGACCCCTAACATCGTCCAAGACTTATTTATCTCGTTGATATTGTTATGCAATCATGAAATGGGATGTTCCCCAGTATATGAAATAAAAAAACACAAAAAAGTGTATTAAAATAAAAATTATTATTCAGGGACATGAAAGTCAAAAGTTTGTGAGAATGCCCCATATGCGTTTGTTCTTGGAACAGAGCGGGTGAAGAGAGGTGAATGGTGACCTCGGTCGAAGAGAAAAAAGTTTCATTTTTCCTCTACTGGTGTTAAAATTCTTTTGTGAACGATTCATTTTGTTGCTAGCACTTGTTTAATCACTTGATGTGAATAAAGTTCTTTGCTAGAAATATTTTATTGGTTGAATTCTAGTTCTAATGGTGCTCTTGTTGTGATTATGAGTGGACAAAACAGGCTCTTAGTTTAGAAACTAAACAAAAGATTTTATGTGATGTTGTTGATGGGATTTTAAAAAAAAGATAGAGATTATAGCAAAGTACGGAATACCTGCTAGGAATTTTTCGACAGTTATTAAGAATCTACAACAAATAGAAACGGCTTGAAGTATCGGTCAGTTGCCTACAAGACAAACCAATGAGAAATGCTAAGAATGAAGAAACTGAAGTTGCTTTATTAAGACTGATAAGAGAAGCTATGATCCAGAATATCATTTTAACTGGTGCTGTTTTACAAGAAAAAGCAAAGTTTGTTTGCAGAAGCTCTTGGTGTCGATGATTTTACAGGCTAAAATGGATGACTGACAATGTTTAGAACCCCATGGTATTGTCTCTAAAAGACATGTGGTGAAGAGTCTGCAGTTAATCAGGGTAGTGTAGATTTGTTTTTCTCTAAAGTATGGCCGGCTATTAAAAGAGATTATGCAACCCGCGAAATATTCAATGCAGATGAGATTGCGCTTTTTATAAAGTACAACCTTCATCTACCTTAACTTTAAAGGAGAGATTTGTTCCGTTGGAAAATGTAATAAAGAAAGAGCCACAGTACTGGTAGCCTGCAATACGGATGGTAGTGAAAAATTACCTATCTATCTTAACGGAAAATTCGCGAAATTACGTTAAGACTTGATACTACTTGTACTGATTGTTCAGTACAAATTCAGTAAAAATGCTTGAATAAATAAGGACATTTTTACAAATTGGTTATTAGAATTAGAATCAAGACTTAATGATCAAAAGAGAAAAATATGCATTTTATTGGACGATTGTACAGCCCACAGAGATGTAAAATGGCTAAAATCAATAAAATGCATTTCCCTCCTTCCAGATTCTACAGCAAAGTTTTATCCATGCGATCAAGGTTCAGTGATCAATGATGTTCAACGAACAGTGCTTAAAAACGCAGAAATCAAAAAACTTATCGAGTGCTTTGACAAACATACACCATTTTCTATCGATCTCTTAGAAGTTATGCGTTTCTTAAGAAGTGCATGGAACTCTGTTACTCCCACTCTTATAATAAAAATAGTTTCAATCTTGATGGTTTTTCAGAGGAAGATGTTGCACAAACAGATGAAACAGAAATGAACGATGGCATAGAAGAAGCTAAAAAAAGAGGAATAATTTCCCCCCTGTCGTTTGAGGATTACGTGCAAATTGATGAAATTGTTATGACTTCACAGCCCCTGCCAGATGAAGATATTCTGACCGATTTAACTGAAAGTAGGAAGAAGAGGAAGTGCTGAATAAAATGGAGGCTGATGCAGAGGTCGAAATCCCTTCCGTGTCCTTCAATAAAGCGACAGAGGCTTTAAAAACTGTGCAGTTGTTTCTGTTTCAACAAGAAAATGCTAATTGTGCTTCGGACAATTTGGAAAAAAAAAACGCCTTTATAAACAAATGTAGAATGCAAAAATTGAAACATAAATAAAAGATTTTTTAAAACTTAACTTAAAGAGGTAAATATATTTTTACATTTTATTCTCCTTATTTATTTATTTTTTTTGTAATAATATTAGAGAACGTATAGTTCTACTATCGTCATGTGTGTATCTGTGTCAGTATGGATTTTGTGCTTGCATGAGGTTATTAGAAATGTGCCTTTTTGCACAAAAATACAAAATACTGATTAGCATAAAATGACTATAAAATATTTCTCTAAAGATATCATTTACATTTTTTGATATCTTTGTTTTAGAGGTTATTTTTTAAATCATCCGAAACGCATTTTGCTGTTTCATCGGATAATACGAATTTCTGTTAATACGAAAAGATTTTTTCTGCCCTTCGACTTCGACTTAACGAAGTTCGACTGTATCATAAAAAATTAGGTTCCCTTAAAATTAAATCGAAATATATCTTGGACTTTTAAAAATGTTTTTCTGTATTTTACATGTGCCTTATCATTTTGTACACACTCATCATATTCATAATACAAATTCTGCCATGCAAATATTGCAACTGAAAAAAGAAAAAAAGTCTAAAACTTATTTAGATTTCTTTTTAACGGAACCTAAGTTTTTAATGTATTTTATACATCATATTGTTTGATTTTTTTTTAATTGTTCAATTGGTTTAACTTATTTATTACAAAAATGTAACATTAAATGTACGACTAACTGAATGAAATATATTAATAAATGTCGCTTCTCGCGCTTAAAAATATGTAGGAAATAAAATGATTTGTTTTTATTTGTTTTGCCAATTATGTTTTAGTTTATATTTTATGTCACATTTGTTGTTTTATCGTAATAATAAATAAATAATTTTCTACATTTTCCTTCTGTTTCGAAAATTAAAACGTCGTCTACCCCCGCAAATAATCATTACACCTTAACCCTAACGAGACCGCATCGCGTACACAAATTTTATTTGGAATACACCGTGTTTTTAACCCTTTTGAGATGGCATCCCTTACACAAATTTTATTTGGAATACACCGTGTTTTTAACCCTTTTGAGATGGCATCCCTTACACAAATTTTAATTGGGTGGCAGAGCTTTTTTTAAACAGTTCCCTTTACTTGCAATATACCAAACAATACTGTAGTTTAAGAAGACAAATATTAAATTTATTTATTAATGTTGCCAAAAACAAATTCCACGTGCACCTTTTGACGATGCATATATGCGTCAACCGGCCCGAAGGGGTTAAACTCTCCCTTTTACTTGTGAAATACCAAAAAAAATCATTTAATTAAAAAAGTCAAATATTATTATTCATTTATTAATGGTGCCCAAAACATATTCCACATTCACCATTTGACGATGCATATATGCATCACAAATCCCGATAGAGTTAATCCTCTCGCTGCGTAAGTAATTCTGTGCGATGAGCGTCTTTTACAGAATTATTAATCTTTATTACTGGTTCTTTAAAGGAGAAATTTTTTACTATCGTAATTGACGAAAATGTCCTGATTAAATCAGACAAAGTTTTCACTAAAAAATAACTTGTGGGTACAACCAAATAGCATTAATTTAATGGGAAAATGCGTGCCTGAGCATATCTCGGGTTGCGCAATGAGAGGGTTAACCCCTTGAAGGGCGGTGGCTCATTTTTGGACCACCTAATTTTAATCCCTAAATGCCACAGTGGTACCAGAATGTTGGAATGAAAAATTTCCTTTTATTAAGAACGTGAACAAAAGCTTCTGCTTATTTTGAAATAAATTTGATTGTAAATTCTTGGGTCACTTACTCAGTTCAGTATTTTTCGAATAGAAGTACAATGCCCCTGAAAGGGTTAAAGTGTTTGTTAATGATAGGTAAGTTGTGTATGATAAGTAAGAGGGGTTAGTCAAATTATTTTCTTTATTAAAATGTTTAAAAAAATCTTTCTATTATTTAAAAATATGAAAAAACTGTTAAATTAAGAAAAATATTTTAATTTACAAAAAATTATTACATTTATTAGAATTATTGAGAAAAGAAAAATCCTATTTGTTATTTTCTGCGTTGCAGTAACTAATAAATGATCTAAATCGCCAAGCCACCACCACCTGAAATTTACACTACTTCGTCATTCTTTGCTCTGCCAGCACACAAAAAAATATATGTCCTTTTCTTGTTTGGTCCTATATGCAGTGTTCGCACGCTATTAAGCCACGCCATATTTTGTAAGAACTCTACCACCGGTAATCGCATAAAACTGTTTTCTAGCTAATGAATCGTCAAGAAAATGGTATTTATAATAATATAATAATTAATAATAATGGTGGTAGAGTCTCTACAAAATGGGGCGTGGCTTAATAGCGTGCGAATATATGTTACTCTGTAGTAATAGTAAAAAAAATACCATATACCCACATCATCAACACGATTTAGAGATTAAATCAAAGATTATTATACTTAGATTAAAAAAAAAAAAAAAAAAAAAAAAAAAAAAAAAAAACAAAACAGCAGAAGGCATCGAACTGCCGAATATCCATGCCTACCTCAACCAAATAACGAAGAATATCTTTTTTTGTTGTTCGGAAAAGGGCATGTTTACACATTAAAATAAATAAAAACACAGGTTAATTGATTAGAATTGATTGAATGGATAAACTTTAAACACAAATAGAAATCTAATTTGATATATTTCCGTTAATTTTCATGACAAAAGCATATAAAGCACTTTTGTCATCGAAACAACCGCCATTGATAGCTTTCGACAAACACAATTCCAGCTAAGTCGACCACTTTGACGATGAAAGATTTTGCCCATTATATTTCGTGGTTGCGAAACATGGTTGGGAAAACAAAATATGTATATGACACATTTTGCCGGATTACACCGTCATATACAAAGATTCGAAAAAATTGATAAAAGAAAAATTTGCGCATTTTTCCCGTACAATCCCGGATCTGATATAAAAAAATGGGGATCATCATTTAAGATTTCAAAGTTGGAACGCCTCTGAGTCCCAGGTGGTCGGGGTGGAGTGTCAACCTTGGTATCCTGGAATAGCTATTTAAAAAATATTTAACACGTATTTTTTCATAATACAATATTAAAATATTTATTTGCTTAAAAGACGTTATAAATACACATTAAAATTAAATTAAAAGCTATATAGAATATATATTTTTAATTTACTTTTAATGTGTTTGTATAACGTCTTTTAAACAAATAAATATTTTAATATTGTGATACGGTTAGAAGTGGGCGTAATTTTCACTTACTACTCGCACTTATTTATACATGTATTTTTTAGTTTTTCAGTCTTATTTGAATTTCTTTAGTTATTTGACCGTTTCCAAAATTTTCGGACACCCTGTATTTTCTCACATTTGATATTTTTGGGGCGAGATCACATCAGTCAATGTCGCACGCCTCGTAGTGGATGGGGTGAACTACAGACAGATACCTAACTGTTTTCTTCTTTATGGACAATGTATTGAATCATCTATGAAATAACTGGGCAAGCGCAAATGTCGTTCTTTCATTTGTTTGTAGCATTTATATTCTGACAGTAATAGAATATTCTCTTAATATTTATTCGTGTTTTTTGACTTATTTATTATAGTTAATTATTTAAATAAAAACAGTTCTTTTTAGAACTAATATTATTTGTTAAAATGGCAAAATGTTGGCCATCGGATAACTGTAGTTTTCGAAATTGTAAGATAATTATTTTTCTATAGAATTCATACTGTCCTTTTCCAAAGAGTAAAACAAGTTAGTTACGTATTTTAACTTTAACCCATTAATGCCGGTTGGTACGAAAATCTGCCATTTAAGTAATACGAAAATTTTAACAATGGAAACCAGTATTTTATTAAGGAAATTTTCATATTACTTAATCTCAAACACTGAGCGATCAAATAAGTTAAAATTACAATATGGGAAAACTGGTGTCAACTGGTACCTATGTATTAAAAATGTGTAAAAGAAACTCGGCATTAATGGGTTAATTTATTAAAAAAAGAAAAAAATATTATTTAATATATATTATCGAATGTTGTTATTTTAAATACTCTCAATTTTAAGTTTTTATTTTTTTAATGAAATGAAAAATGACACATAAAAATTAGTAAGTAGTTAATGCGTAAAGATTGAATTTTGTAGTCTTATTTTGTACTCAATTCTTGATGTACTAAAGTTATAAAAAATGATATACACGGTTGTATTCCCATTGAAAATACAACGTTTATGAATGTTTAGAATATGTATAGAATTTAATTATAAATAAAATATTCAATTTTAAGTTTTTTTGTTCGCTTATCAAGCGCAAACGATAAATTTCCAGTATTCTCTTAATCGCATTGCAATCATCTTATTTAACTAACAAATTTAGAGAATCCCAGATACAAATTCAATTACGAATTTCAGATTGTTACTTACTCACAGAAGATGATTCTTGTTTGCCAGATTTATTGCAAAATATTTTTGTTACAGCTTGTTTTTATAAAAATATGTGTATTTTTAAAAAAAGTCGCAATGCCACTTTAGTTTAACCCCTTCGGGACGGGAGCCTTTTACGAAATTTTTAATCTTCTGTCACCGTTTTTTAAAAACAGAAATTTGTGTCTTATTCAATCGAGGAAATGCGGTAATTAAATAAGGCAAATTTTACAGTAAAAATTTACTGGTGAGGAAAAACAAGGATTTTGAGTGCTTCGTGTGGCACATATACGTGTCGCTCGTCCACAATGTGTTAAGGGCAAAAGGCAGTACAGTCAATCAGGGTAACTTTGAACCACGGTGTGTAACTTTGCACCACCTCCTATTTTTCAATATTTTTGACTCTAAAAAACTAAATAAACTCGAGAACTGTGCTCTGTTGGCAAGGTTCTAAACGGGAGTTTCTACTCTTTATTTTAGAAAATAAATTAGCAACATTATGCGCAATGAATTGCATCATCTAACTATTTTTGTGAAGTACTGTTTTCAAGTTAATTTTGAATGC